>OY796880.1:72087781-73287781 GCA_963680785.1 Diplosoma virens
GAAAGTGTCGTAAAGTGTTTTTTACGAGGACTAAATATATTGGTGCAAGTAGGTTTTGAACCGCGACCATGTTGATCACAATTACGGTGCTCTAATCACTCGATTCCGCTGCCAAAAAATCGTAGAGAGCGATATGGCAACAAGCACCAAGAAGCCAATAGTTAGCCTTTAAAAACCACTAACGAAACTGTAACTTTAACATCTTGCACATTTGATTGTACAAGTCTTCTTAATATCATCATTTAATTTGAATTAATTCCCTATTGAATTGTACGTGTTCTAATTTTTAATTGCACGTTAAAAATTTAATTCAGTATTTAAAGTCAGCGGTGTAATTTTAACTTGGTCAAGTCGAACTATTTTTGTTCAAATACCTTGCATCGGAAAACAGAAAATTTTCCTCTTTTGGTTTTGTTTTTCATTGTATCCGCTGATGATTAGCCTATAAAGAAGTTTGAAATATATAATTTTTTGAATATTGACTTTATTTTTCTGACAAAAAGCAATAACTAAAGTCAGATCATGCATGATTACCATTAATTTTTTAGACAATAAATTTTTAACGTCTTAAAAAGGAAATTTTTTAGTAACTTAAAACATAATTTGCGATAGTGGTGCATTAATATTAGTTACCCGAATCAAATCTATTGCGTTGGTCTAAAATGAATTGTTTTGTCATAGAACTAAGCAGTTACAAAATAGTTTATATTATGATGTAGTTACAAAGTGTGGTATTAAATCTATTATATTATTTAAAGCATTAACTAAGAATCGCAAAAAACCAAGAAACTCGACAAAATTAAAATACAGAACAAAAACTATTTGGTAAGTTTAAAATTGTAGTACGTTTAAAATATCTTACTTAAAGCGTTATAAAATGAAATTCTATTGGCAAGTGACCAAAAAAAGATTGCAAGAAATTAAAAGGAAAGTCAAAATATTTCTATTTTCCCACCAGCAATAATCAATCTCGGAAATGATAAACTGTTGATTTTTTCATTTGCCTAAATCTAAGCCAGTCTTGCATAAAGAGTTCATGTCAAACAACTAAAATTACGTTATTTATTTCATTTTCTTTATTTGCTCAGAAACTCTTCTTGTTTCAGGTACCAATAATCTAATAGCAAGGCCCCTAAGCATTGAGTGAAGTGGTCATTACTGCTAAAAGAGACATTTGACAGTCATGGGTGGACATTTGACTTTTTTCGCAAAGGTAATTTCGTTTTCTGCATGTTAAAAGTTCCACTGAATGATGAATAATGTCTTTTTTAGCGGTAAAATTAGTTGTTATTCGATGGTGTTGCTCTTTATTTGGTCTTGGGCCACATTAAAAGTACTTTTACCTTATTCAGCTCATTAGAAAAACGGCATAAAATGTATCATAAACTAGTCTTCAAAAAAAGCAAATTCTATAATCTTTTTTTGAATATGATTGATTTGACTATTAATAGGCAAAAATTTTTAACTGGTGATACGAAAATCATAAAATCAACTTTCTTTATTTGACTCAAAGAGCCTGTGTGTTTATTACATTAATCTCTCGGTTAAGTTCGCAAAAAATTTCCAAAAAATCAAGATTCGACTTCTACAAAAATTTATTGATATTTACAGCAAAACAGACAAGTGATAAAAATATTCACGATTTAAACAAGTCATGAATTGTCAACTGATGCATATTTCGTTCACTTTTGCCTTTTGCATCCAAAATAACCTGCCTTAATTTTTGCTGAAAAAGCTCAAAGGAATTTCTTAGCTCGTTACAGTAATTTCTTGCTTGAACTTGCACATCGGGACACAACAACTGATCCTCAACTTCAAAACTTTATTGTACTGTATATGGCCGTGGCATTTTGTTCTTGTGGCATTTGCACAAATTACAAGTGACACTCTTTCTTTGGCTTTTTTCTTTCTTCGTGTGCTGCTAACATCCTCAAATGGCATAAGCAAGGTGTACTTAGGCAACAGCCGAAAAAATAAGCCTGTTTCGTCCATGTTATATACATTTTCGAGAACATAAATTATGGCATATAACTTATCCAAAATTGCAACAAGATCAGGATTTTCTCGGTCCACCTCTGCTCCTTCACCGTGAAGAAAAAGCTGTTTTATTCCACGGCATTCTCTAAATCGGCTAAATCACTGCCATGACGCTTTAAAGTCATCCTGCGATATTAATAGTTCTTTAGCAATTTACTTTGCTTTCAAAATGGCGAGGGAAGGTGGAACAGGCAGGTTCGCACGACGCATGCCATCAATCCACAGGTATAACTTATGATCTACCTCTGTAAACCTACTCACAGACGCTCTGAATGTTTTCTTTTTTGTTTCTTCAGACATCAGAGCAGAGCGCTTACGAATATCTTCACGCTTTGACCAGACTTTTCTAATAGTAGCCTCAATCACTCCGTATTGTCGTGCGATACTTCGTTTACTAGAAGGATTTGGCTGATTCCACCTAGAGATTACTTTCAATCTTTCTGACTCATTCAATCGCTTAACTTTGCCTGACATTATTATGTGAATAATATTAACTTTGCCTGCTAAAAATTAATTTTTATCTTAAGTCACTGCAGCAATTAGTCTCAAAACACTAGCTTAATAACGAGAGTTTTCACTTTAACTGATAATAGTGCAGGTTCTATGTTACGTAATAATGGCTTCGTTATAAATGTTAAGTTCGCACCTACCAGCTAAGTTCGCACTCGCTGTTCAGATTCAAGTTGCGAACTTAAGCGGGAGATTACTGCATATGACCGAATCTATACGACCTCAAATTTATTTTGAAGTTGGTGATAAAATTGGTTTTCATTTTGTCAACCATCAACTTGTTTTTTTCATTGACTGGGTTTACTCAAAAATCGTTTTAATAATACACAGGGTGTTTCGAAAATTTGTCATCATTTGACATGTAAATACTACAGAAACTGCATAGTCGAATCAAATGAAATATAACCCATGGTTAATGTTGATTTATTTCTGTAAATTGAAATATTTCTTGAAAAGTTTTACAAATCTTACAAATAAACAAGATTTATTCCAGTAAATTTAAATAAGAAATTCAAGGGCACATGAATACCATGAAAGGTTTTACAAATGTTCAATATGCGCATCTCCTGTGACACGGCACACGTAAAGTCGGTACTATGGCTCCTCCTAAACATGCTACAGCATGTCTTTGGTAACAGTTTTCAGTGCGGTGGTGTTTATTTTTTAACTACCTGTCTCACACGAGAGTTAAACTGGAGACTGTTACCCAAGACATGCTGCAACATATTTAGGAGGAGCCAGAGTACAGATTTCACGTGTGCCGCGTTACAGGCGGTGCGCATATTGAACATTTGTAAAACCTTTCATGGTATTCATGTGCCCTTGAATTTCTTATTTAAATTTACTGGAATAAATCTTGTTTATTTCAACACTAACCTTATTTAATTTCATTCGATTTGACTGCACAGTTTCTACGATATTCATATGTCTAATGATGTGAAATTTTTTGAAATATCCTGTATTTAACTGAAGTTACAAGTACGTACATAAACTGATTTGTTTATTCCTTCGCTTGCCAAACTATTTGAAAACACTAATCAAATGACCCATATAATTTTTTGCTTTTCTTTTTAGTGTGTAAATTTTAAAAACTTTCAAACAATATTTTGAGGTTTTACATTTTTTTCACTAGATGGCACCCATCAAACACGTCAGGCCTCACAGTCACTGTTCTCATCAATCTACATCTTCCGCAGCCACAGGATCATCCAGAGGGGGAAGAAGACACAAAAAAGAACAAGAGGATTTTAGAAATCATTTGTTTAAGATATTAAAAGAGATTTATTCTGATACTGGAATTACCCGACAAGCTATGGACACACTAAATTCAATTATCAACTACTTGTTCGAAGTCATAGCAACAGAAGCTTCTGGAATAATGGCGGAGTCAAACCGGACTATATTAACCGCGAATGATATTCAAAACGCGATCCGGCGAATCCTTCCCGGAGAGCTACAAAAACACGCCATATCTGAAGGTACAAAAGCCATTGTAAAATTCAAGAGCTTTTATAAGTAAACTTTCTTTCGAGCCTGAGTGCTGTAACAAAACGTCATTTATGTTCAATAAAGCTGCACAAACAATGCAATTTATACGCAATTGTGCAATTCCATTCTAAATAAACAATAACTTTGACTCCGAAAAGTTTTAGCAGTGAAGGGTAAAGAGATTTTTTTACAATTTTTACAAAAAATAGGCTTTATGTAGAGTCTCCAGGATGTATTAGTAAATAAATGGCATCATCAATCACATAAAAAAAAACTTACTGTGGGCTGAACAAATTTAATCATTCCCATAATATTTTAAAGATACCAGCACATCTCTAGGACGCAAAAAATAAATTGTACGTTTGATAAATCGTTTTTTACATCATCCTCATAAGAACTTTTATCTTGGTTGAAATTTTAAGTTGAGAAAAAAATTTTTTTAACCATTTAAATTCAAATAAAAACTAAAGACCAATTTTAATCAACTAAATTTTAATGTTTCTTAAAATAATTTTTTACCTAAAACAAAAAAGGCATAATACTTTTTATTAACCTTGTAGGGGTCGAGAATGGACCTGTCTCTTCGCTAGCGTGCGAAGCGGGGAGGCCGCCGATTTATTCCCGTCTCTTTCAAACTTGTAGAATAGGCCACTATGTTTTTGACTTTCCCCTCAAAACAACCTTTAACTTGAAGTAATTCTCTAAAGATTAAAATTATAAAGACATTTGATAGAAATACAAACCAAAATTTAATTAAAAAGAATTCCTCTTTATATTTTTACAGACCTTTTTTGAACTGTAGTATTTTTCAACAGAGTTACTTAAAATTTCCTTACTCAGTAACGAACAAGTAACTCTTATGTAAACAAATACATACGTAAATCTTTTTTATTCTAGGCTCCTTTAATTTGAATTACACATTTAATTTAAACGTACAAGATTTTAAAAGCAATATTTAAACAGTACAATAAAGTTTAAGGCGTGGTAATTATAAAAATACATGTACAAACAATAAGAAACTAGCGGAGCAAATAAAAGATCACGCGGTAGCTCGCGCTTCAACAAAGTGTGAAACAACTCCGAGTTCGATACGCGTTAAAGTCGAAATACACAAAATAAACTTTTACATTTTTACAGTTTACGCAAAAACTGTTTATAAAATTTAACTTCTCTTGAGCTGACAGCAAGTCTGTTAACAGATAATCTCTTTTTTTCCATTAGGTTCGATGGAAAAACTTGGTCAACGTTTTTGCTACGGGACTGAAATAGAATCCTCATTAAAATTTTTAAATATAGCCAGCAAAAAATTTATTTCTACGCTTTTCGTCCGACACTCGTCAGGAGATAAGCCTTGAAATAAGCAAAAATAAAATTCAATTGATTGTCTAATAAAACTGAACGAAAACGATTGAATCTTTGATAAAGGCGTAAAAACACGTAATTAGCGCAAGTAACTCTTGACTTTTCTAGGTAATAATTAACTTCAACAAAAATTCAACCAAATTTAAACAAATTCAATCTAATAAAGCAATCCGCAAATAATTTTTTCATATCTTAAGACATTAGTTCTGTGTTTAGTTTTCACTTTTTAGTTATCTTTAGATTAGCGGTTGATAACAAGCTTGTCGTATTTTCACCCATAGTTAAATCTGAGTCATTTCCGACCAAACAGTTTTCATTAAAGAAAAAAATCTGGTTAAAAACTCTTCTAGAAGTGTCAGGTACAAAATTATTGAATAAGAATTATAAAAAAAAGCAAAAGTTTGTGCTGTTTCAAGTTTAAAAGTTTAAAATAAAAACCTCTTGAGGATACTTCCGAATCCATTGCAATTTATATGAGACTAAGCAATGAGTACTTGCATTGCTCATCACATTGTTGACAGCATGAAGTTCGGGGGATAAATCGTGATATCTGAGACAAAGTTATCCTTCACTACTTTGAAAACATTGTTTTCATGAATACATGGTTTTCGAACAGTTTAATCATAAAGTATGTTGATTGACGCAACAATATGAGCTTTGACTTCATCTGACAAAGGAATTAAAAAAGGATTATATACAAATATTTATTCACGAATGCCTTTGATCGGGAACGTCCAAAAATAGCTTGCAGACCATATCGACTTTTTAGTAAAGTAACAAACTTCTACACTTTGTGATTTATTAAAAGATACTGAACAAATTGAAAAAAATAACATTTGGTTTACTTACGAGAGAGTCACGTGAATAAAAATAACTCGATTATACTTTCAAACAACATTCCAAAGTAATAGGGATAGCATCTGTGACAACATCTAATCAAAATTCAACGTTGCTTGAATAAATTATATTTTATTTCTTCAGCAATTGTTTTGGCTAAAAAATGTTTGGAATAAAGCTATATTGTGTTTTTTTGTTGTTTTTGCTGATTTGTTGAATAACTTGCACAATCACAGTTAATAATGCTCGCTAACAATGTCTAGAAATTGTCAACTTAAAACTCGTTTTCTAATGTAGTCTAAGCGGATATTTAAAAACTTTTTAAAAAGGGATTCTAAAAGATTCAACTGTGACCGTAAAACTTCATTTTACTTCACAAGCAATAAAACCAAGATTTGTATAAACAAAAAAAAATTTTCTGCATATCATTGTGACATTTTAAAAACAGTTTTAAACTTCGAAGCAATTTTTAAAAGTTTATAAATTTAAAATCTGGTTTAACTTTTAAAACAGTCTGAAAAATATGAGTAAAATCAAATTGACGCCACACAAAGGCTGTAGTTGGTTTGGGTAAAATTAAAAACATAGATAAATCAACATAAAAAAAAATTAGCGGGAATTGATTTTTAAGTAGAATGCTTGTCTTATAATTCCAACAAAACATGATTTTGAGTTTTTCAAGCTTGCTGGGAGTTAATAGAAAAACACAAATCAAGCTGAGACGGCGGCCGGTCTTCTTTTGCAATATTTCCAAAGAAAAAAAATTCCAGCTGCCAAAATCGCAAAGCCCCCCAAAGCAATTATTACAATCCCCCACACAGGCAAGCCATCGGAACTCGTTTGCAAAGCCTGAACTAAAAAAACAATTCATGTATGAAAAAAATTTCAAATAAAATTGACGTTACATGAATATTTCTAAAATTTGTACTTCTTTTAAACAAGAACGTTTTAACCAATGGTGATAGGTCTCATTTGAATAAAAAAGGAAAATGTTGAGCACAGTGAAAAAAAAATTGCTTTTTTTTAATTGCCTTTTTGTTAGCTGAAAAGAATAAATTTTTACTTTAAAAAAATTACTAAATTTTACTTTAATTACGATTCTTCTCAAACGAACAAAAATAATCATTTTAAGTCTAGAAACATCATAAATAAAGATATTTTTGGTTAAATTTGCTTACTGTATAATTCTTGTTAGTGGGCCACATATAAGGCCGCAAAAATAATTAGAAACTGGATATTTTGATCTGCAGCAGGGTAATCAAACCCCAACTCTGAGGAGTCGTGAAGACAGTGAAAGTATTTTTGACATCAGTCCTTTAGATAAAAATTTTCTTAACGTAGAATTTATTTGAATTTTGATGGTAAAAAGGTGTGTTTTGCTTTTAGATAGAAAAGGATATTCATGTAGTTGTTTTCTATATTTACTTACGAAGAACTGCATATGTTAACAAACTTCTGTCGCTTTGAATATTTTTACTTTTAACCGACCAATCAATTTTATATGATGCAAACATAAAGTTATTTTTAGTCTAATTTTAACCCAAAAATTATAAGTTCTACTTATTTTGCAAACGGCTTTCTACCGCAAAAGACAATCTTAAAAAAACGCCATAAACACTCCAACATGCTGAAACTCTAAGTACTGAAAAAAATATTTTCTCCATCTTTCATATATTTGTAGTTTTCTACTTTTTTGGTTGGCGTTTGTGGAGGTTGGAAGATTTTTTGCTCAAGAGCCGCACAAAAAATAACGTGAATTCATTCGTCAAACTTAGTTAAAAATAAAAAAAAGATCTTAACTTTGAGTTGTGACACCACTCTGGAAGTAAAGACAAAAAAATAGCCACATTCCTAAATAAAACACTAAATAATTGATGGACCGCATTCGGCCGTCGGGCCGTAGTTTGCCCACCACTGATTTATAGTGTTACCAGCATATTTCTAAAAATATGTTACCTATTGGCCTATTCTTTTATAATCAAAACGTTTTCTCAGATCGAAAAATTTTCAAATAAAGATTATAGGCCTGCCCTATAAGCCATTAAACTTTTTTATTCCATGCAACAGCGGCAAAACGCTTCCTTGTTGAAAAATAAAATTAAAATATTGCATTGAATTTGGTGTTTTAGCGACAACTAAACTAAATCATGGCATGTTCGATGCGAAAGCTTGAAAAAAAAAACTAAATAAATTAATTCGAGAAAAGTTTAAAGTTTCTTACGAAGACATTGCTCGGCGGGTTGAACTGTTGCAAACTCGTTGCATCGCGACGTGTACACCCCCCCAAGCACCGTGGAATAACCAGGAATGCATTGGTAATTGATCGTGCAGTTGTAGTCGCAAGCGCCAGTGACTCCTGGGTTTGTGCTGATTACTGTCGAGAAAGGTTGCTCAAGGCTGCAGCCTGAAAGCAAAATATAAATCTAAACGACTTTCTGTTCGTTCAAGACTTTCTGTTTGTATATTTAAATTTCTTTATTTATTCGTTAAATCATTTTATTTAATTTTGATGCTTGAAAAAACAAAATTATCTAGATTTTGTGGCATTATTTTGTGTTTTAAACTTATTAATAGTTGTATTGAATATTTTCCTGTTCCAGCCACTGTTGCAACTGAATACGGTGAGTCAATGTACTCATCGCAAAAAAAGAAAACCTTCTTACTAGTAGGGTTTATTTCTGTTTGTAGCGTTGAAGTGATTGCTGTTCCGTCTAAAATTGCAGTGAGTGTGACCATGTAAGGAATCAGTATTCCTTGAGTAGCGCTTAGAGTTGTTTTTGTTCCGTCACAAAAAGCGGAAAATCCTCCTGATGACGCAGTTCCGGATGCGGAGCAATCATTCGATGAGAGAGAAAGAAAAGCAAAGTTGAAAATGTTGAAAGTATCGGAGATAGACCATACAAAGCTTATCGCTGATGTCGAAGGAGAGAACCGAACCGTGTAAAGCGGACCAACGTAATTGCCGGCCCAAGTTGTTTGAGTGAGCGCTGGTGAGATCTCAATTGTTGAAATGGCTATGAGTTAAATCAAATTAAAATTACAAATAATAAATTTTAAAAAATTTTTAAATATTTTATCATACAAAAGCAACGTGAAGGTATCTATGTATTCTACTTCACAAAGATTTCGAAAAACTCTTTATACTAAAAAATGACTAAAAAAAGTATACCTGTATTAATTTTAGCTCCTTTTTATTACCAAATCTTTTTTTAATAAAGTTTACGAAAATACAAAATTAAATTTTTTTATCAAATATTTAGCACTAAAAACTCGGCAATTGCAATCTATTTTTTGTAAATGACAAACATAACCCACCCAAAGTGCCATTAATTTTCAAAAGTAAAATCCACAAAATCCAAGACATGAAAAATCTTTTGTAAACCAATTTAATACATTTAATTTTCTTTAAGTCTCGATTGTCTAACTTACTTTAAACTGTATAAAGTTTAAAACATTCATTTCAGCAGAAAATTTAGCTCAGGCTTTTTAAATCCTAAAAAAAAATAAGGATTCTTGTCATAATATTTTTGCAGTGTATCATTCACAAAAGAAGCGGGCGTCTGTCTTATCTCAAAAACACTAACCTCTCCTTTCAATAGATTTGTCAATCATTATTACACCTGAAAAAGAAGTTCTCATATATTCTTTAAAGGATTAGAGAATTATTCTGTATTGTGCTAATAAAAATATAATTAAGTTGCAAAACTATGAATTCTTATTAAAAAATTCATCTTTTTGTTTAAATACAGTATGTTTGACGTTTCTTAGTTAATATCAAAAGAATTTTTTTAATTAAAAAAAAAGATATCAGTTTAAGTAGAAGAAAAAAATTATTTTTGGTTTTGTCTAAAGTTAGGATTTTACCTCACTTTCTTTATTACTTTGATTCAAATAAACTCTTACATACATTTACATATTTTAGCTTGCGTATTCGGCACTGGATCAATGTTGTTTATTTTTTAAACTTATGTCTTAGAAAACTTTTCTTGTTCTTCTAAATTGACAAGCAATTTAAAAGCTGATTGATACGCTTCGCCTAGATAAATTAGTTGAAATAAAACTTTTCCATCTAATTGAATTTCATATATCTAAAGTATTTCTATCTTAAGTCGGCAAAAATTTGGTAGACATTAAAGTTCAATATAACTTAAGAAGAGAGGTAATTTTTTAAGTCTATTTGTAAATAATAGCTATGAGAAGCCTAAATTTCATCATTCAGTTTAAAAATTTTTATTTAAAAACAAAAAGCTGAACGTTTTCGACTTTCATAAGTTCTTATGAAGAGGATTTATAAGAATGTCATATAATATATAATGCCTTTTTACAGTATAAGGACTTGTGAAAGACGAAAACGTTCAGTTTTTAGTTTTTAAATAAAAACTTTGCAAACTTAATGGTAAAATGTGGATTTCCGATAGCTGTTGCTTACAAATAATTACTTGTTAATATTAATACATAAAGAGAATGGTTCATAAAGCAATGCCTCTTATCTTCTAACTCAAAAAGTTAAGAAGTAGAAAAAACGGAAGCGAGTCGAGCGGCATAATTACATCAAGTACACATTACGTTTAAGGATTTTATTTTTCTTCGTGGTCACCACCATTTTCAATGTATTTTTTCCAACGATGAACGAGGGCCTGTATGCCGCGCTGGTAAAACTTTCTTCCAGTTACGGCGGTCCGTTTTTTGACTGCGTCTATGCCAGCATTGTTGTGAAGAAAAAGCTGTTTACGCAATCTTTCCTTTAGAAGCTCAAACAGATAAAAATTTAATGGTGCAAAGTCAGGGCTATATGGTAGATAAAGTAGCACTGCCTAGAGAAACTGGGTCCCACATTTTCTGGTCTTGAGACTCGCATGAGTGCTGGCATTGTCGTGTTGCAAAAAGAATGTTTTTTTCTTCTTTGATCTAGTGCAACTAATTGTAGCCTTCAGTTCAATCAATGTTTTAATGTGACGTTCTGTTCAGTTTACTCAATTTAGCTTGAGGGGTAGTGGGTGAAGTGCCTGCCCGGCTAAAAAATCAAGTATTATTTTAAACCTGTTGTATCAATTTTTTTAATTTTGTTACTTTTCTTATTGCTATTTCAAATGTTATTACTTTTCCGGACTTTAGTTTACTCAATTTAGTTTTTTTCCTTATTTTCTTTTAGCTTTATTTTATCTTTTCTTTTAGCTTTTATTCAATTTACTTCCAGTACAGTTCATTCAATTTAGCTTGAGGGGTAGTGGGTGAAGTGCCTGCCCGGCTAAAAAATCAAATACTGCTTTAAACCTATTCACAATTTTTTAAAAATTTTGTTACTTTTTTTATTGCTTCTTCAAATTTTATTACTTTTCCGGACTTTAAAATTGTTCAACTGGTTTTGAAGTTAATTATTGCTTTCTGTGACTAAGCCGCTGGTTCTATAATTATCTCTTTTATATTTTTTTAAAAATAGAGTTAGGGTTATTCTTTTATACATAAGGCAAGCAATTACCTCGACCTGTTTTTGCAGATACCAAATTGTTTGTACCCAATTAAAACATTTTTATTTTGCTTATTTTAGTTTTATAGAATTATGAATGAAATGTAGAGCTGCTTACTAAGGCCACCAAGTAGAGAAATTTGCCTCAAAGTGTCAACACGATAGAATGATAAGGACAAGGACACAACAGTTAAATCAAAAAATCAGGTAAATCAAATCAAAACAGTTAAAACAGGAAAACCAAGAAGTTCTAAGACAAATGACATAAATTCAATCTGAGTAAAAATAGGGCAACAAAATAACGTTTAATTGTACCACTGATGACTTAACAACAAATTTGACAAGTTACAGCATTCTAAATTTTTTATTCATTGTTTCAGGTTACATATTAAAAACCAACTTTTTTGCTCCATCCAGCAGCATCTGGAAAGCTCCATTGTCAAATTTTGTTCCGTCATGACAATGCTCCAGCACACCTAACTCTAATTAAAAGCTAAAATAAAAGATTTCGCTCAAGAAGTGAAATCTTTTCACACCCTCCCTACAGTAGTGGATTTCCCAGCGAAACTCTCTGAAAATTGTTGTTACAGCCTTGGCCGTGTGTGCTGGAGCATTGTCATGACGGAACAGAATTTGACAATGGAGCTTTCTAGATACTGGATGGAGCAAAAAAGTTGGTTTTTAATATGTAACCTGAAACAATAAATAAAAAATTTAGAATGCTGTAACTTGTCAAATTTGTTGTTAAGTCATCAGTGGTACAATTAAACGTTATTTTGTTGCCCTATTTTTACTCAAATTGAATTTATGTCATTTGTCTTAGAACTTTTTGATTTACCCTCGTATTTATAACTGCATACTGTATAGAATTCGATTTTGCTGCTGTCATAGTACCGTATAAAGAAACAAATCATTATGTCAGTTGATTGCTGCGTTGCTGCTTCATCCAATCGTCACACTTCATTCTTAATAATGTTGAGTCATGGCGATATAAATAAATACACTAAAGTAATTTAATGTTTTGTTATGACGTAGAAATTGCTTACAATTGTTCCAACGCATCTTCTTTTTCCTTTCTTGCGCCAGATAGTAAATATGTAATGCGCCTTTTTCGTCTCATTTGTCTGGCACGCTCGAAATATGCGAGGAAGATTCCAGCGATAGCAAATTCTCGCATCATGTAGCTTGTACGAGTAAGTTGGTCGTCATGTGACATTTGTCTATATATTAATATATACGCTCGTTCGATCGCATTATATAGATAGAGACGAAGAGAGAGATGATTTGTGAGACGACTCGAGAATAGAGACTCAGGTAAAAGTAATTTCAAAGAGTGATAATTTGGGCGCAGAGCGTGGACGAAGGACCCTTTGATTGTATTGCGTGGATTAGCAAGTGTTGTAACTGTTTTTGTGCCAGTGTTTGGAGATTGGTTCTGCACAGGTAAAATTATTTGCATTGGACGAATTAAGTTGTAGCGCTGATTTTGAGCGTGAAAAAGAATTTTTGTTGATTGTGAGTTGTGAATTTTGTAGTACATTCGTTATAATTAGAAACAGTGGCCTCTGTTTGTTCGACGAATCATTTGGAACTTGGTTCAAGACAACTGTATAAAAGCTTCAGGCTCATAACAAACTACTTCTTGAGCCGGAATAAAATAAAATTAGACACAACTTTGTTTCAGCGCAGGATGTCGGGTTACTTTGTTCAACTGGTCCTTTAGGATTCCAAAACAAAGTCTGAAACACCAATGAACATCAGGTATGAAAAAGTTTGCTATGAAAAGATTTGCGGGTGGAGCTTGCATTATAACGCTAGCCCAAGCAATATTTTCAATATTCACATTAATTTGCAATTCAATTAATATTGATGGTGTTATTTCCAAACATTTTTTACAATATCAAGTGATAGATAGTTAATGACTTTTGTTGTAGAAAAGATAATAAATTTGAACAACTGCGGAATGATTTGGAATAAGATTACAAAACAGCAATGCTCATAGTGAGAAAAAGGGAATTGTATTAATTAATTAGAAGAGTGGAAAGGGAATCAGACATTTTTTGAGATTCTAGGTCCAATCTAGTAATTTAACATACGGTCAGGGTCCAAGGTTCCACCGTTAGTTAAATAAAGTGTGACTCCCAATTGACAAAGCTCATCTGGCTATATGCCTGAAAGTATAGGTAAGTGGTCGGTTGGAGTGAGATGCAGGCATTCAGTGACAATGCTCAAGGCATCATTTTGGAAACTGTCTATGAGGCGATTAGAAATGCTGCAAAACCAGACTGAGCAGTCCTCAGCGGTTGTCTAGACCAAAGATAGGGAAGCTGTGCGCAGTGTTTTGGCACCAGCACCACATCCTAAGAATGCAAGTTGCCCCAGAAGTGTAACTCGCGAAGATAGTTTTTACGCAATGACATTAGATGGTGACGAAATGTGAGCGATCTGTCCAGTTTTACTGCAACACAAGTAGGGATTGGACAAAACGGTAAAAGTTTATTGTTGTTGTAGACTTTTAGCTCACGTTTGGCATCTCGGCTACTTAAACGAAAGACTGCCGTTACCTTTATAAGGTGACTGAGCTTCAGCTTTCAAGTCTAAAAATATGCTAAAAGTATGTTCAAGTTTTGATAAAAGTACCCTCAAAAGCCCTTTAATTTCCAAAGGAGTGCAACAGTATTAGGTCGCCTGCGTAAGTAAACTTTCTGGAAATCTTAAGAGGTAGGTCGTATATATAAAATTTTAAAAAGAGGGGAGCAAAACCGATTGCTGATAAATGACACTTTTAAGACGGCAGCGCCTGCTTTGCGTGTTGTCACCGGTAGTAAGGGTGAGACTTTAGTTTTGGACAAGCCCCATAATGATTCTGAACAAGGGCTTATCTGGAAAAATCTCAAGCAGTTTGCAGATAAGGCTACGGTGCCAGAAAGTGTCATGTGTCGCCGTCAGATCAACAAATTGACAAAAAAATCCTCGATGTTTTCTGTCAATAAAACAATTTGATCCATGGTTAACAAACCGCGTCGAAAATTCAGCCTGCTTTTTAGGGAGCACTGGATCAATAATTGGTTTGACGTGGGCGTAGATAAGCTTATCGAGGGTCTTGTACAAGATACAGAGAAGAGATATCGGTCAAAAATTCTTTGGATCTCTTTATCAGCTTTGGTATTACAACTACAAGCGCTTTTTTCCCAGATATTGGAAACTTTGAATTGGTGGAAGCAGGAACAAAGAAGTCACATGATTGGGAATTCAAAGCAGCTCCAGCATGGATATTTTTAATACTAATTGCATGATGATTTTAATAGTTTCCTACTTCACTTAGGCTCCTGACTATTGGATCAATTTTAAATTATATTACAATACTCATCACTTGATATTGGCGCCTAAATAGTAAAAAGAAGAAATTTTATACACATAATTTTGTGGCCCACCAATTTATAATTTGGCCCATTATAAAAAAAAACTGAATACACCGGCTATAGACTAACGCTTTTTTTAAAGTTTTGTAGCACACTTCTAAATCTCTCGCCTTCTCGTCGTCGTTGTTTAGAAGAGCATCCACTTTGGGTCAGAAACAAACAAAGCTGGGGCCGAGAGATTATCCTTTTACTCTTCAGGCTGTTGAGCCAACATCGGGATTTGTCATTCAAAACCGTCAGACCTCGTGCTCCATGTGGTGCTTGAATGTATGTGACCCCTACATGATTGGGGTTTGTTCAGTGTAGTGTTTCTCTCCATGCACTTTCTAAATCTCTCACGGCGCTCTAGTGCAGTGCTCCGCAATCGGTAAGCCGCTCCACAGTGAAATGCCGCAAGGTGACGTCGCGGAATAATGGTAATTTTTTAAAAATTTTCAAATTGAAAAAAAATAGTTTTTCTTTTTAAATTCAAGCTTCAGAACTGCTAAAGCAGCTAAATATATTACTGAATCAAATTTTATAAACAGTTTTTAACGCATTAAAATAAATTAACTCACCTTATTATGTGTTTCCATTTAACAATTTTTTTCAATTTTGATCAAGTTTTGACGTTGTCTATGTTGTGACCTGGGAATTGTTTTTGTAATTGATGTTTAAAGATTTATATTATAGAATTTTCTGAGCTTTTGTCTCTTTTGTACTTATTGCTTGAACTAAAGCAACTTATGTAAAGTCTCGCTACCCGAATGTCTCGTCTCGGTCTCAAGGCTCAGTGTATCGAATACAGTTTTGTATATTAAATGCAATTATTATGATAATAGTCGCAGCTGATCCATCTACGAACTAATGCATCAAATTTTTTCTTTTGAGCTGTTCTCTTTGAGATCCATTAAACATTATTAATTTTCAGTTCTTCTTTAAAAACACTCTTTTAAAAAACAAAAACATCAAGTCAAAAAAAAATGTATATAAAATACATAATTAATTATACTTGATAATATAACAAGCGCGCTAAAAAAAACGAGAAATTTATGCTGACGACCAACTTTATAATATACTTGAGCAATTACAGGCTATATTTATTGATTGCGTAAAAAAACTACGTCACTGTGAGACATAATGTGAACTAGGACAACAGGATGAATACCATGACGTGAAAAAATAGGACAATAGGATGTACGCTCGTATCTCGTTAAACCATTTCCAGCAAGTGTGAAATTTAATCTATATTGTTGCGGAAAAGACTATGTATAATGAATCATAACATGTTCCACTTCGTAAACGTTTTCACGTATTTTATTAAAAGGTCTCGCTAATAACATTCTAAAAAAAGTTAAAGACACTGTTTAAGACCAAGTAAATTATCTTTAATCTCAGTAGTCCAACAAAAAGTTATTTCAACTAGCTTCAAGTTATATAAAAGGTGGTTTAAGTTTACTTTTAACTTATTGTAGTTTATGTGAGCAAGCAGTTTGAAGCAAGCTAAAATTAAGGATTAACAAGTAACTGTATGCACAGTGATAATTTTCATTTCAAAGTTAAGCTCAATTTTGACGCTGATTATACTTTTTTTTTATTTCAGTTGTAAGTATAAAAGAATCTTGGTTGAAATAAGTCTAAAAACTAGAATATGAAATTGATTTTAAAATATTTTATTTCGCCTTTGTTCCTTTTTATTTTTGGTAAGTAGACTACAACTTAAAAAATCCATTATTTTTTATCGCGTGTCATAAGGTTTGTTTAAACGTATTTTATCCAAAAGCTTGGTTTTCCTAATCTTTATTGTTCGGTGTAAAAATTTTTTAAATTTTTTAACATTTGCGCTGAAATATTGCGCCATGTAGTAAAAGCAAATAAAAGAAAAGAGGTATTTGCCATGCATTGAACAATATGGATGGTTGAAGCAAATATTATCTCGTTTTTTTAAATAAATTTGTTCTTTTTTGCTATCAAGATCCAAAGTACAGATGGGAAATTAAATCTATAAGAAATTTTAGAAACCTTTATCTTTTGACTTTTAATGAATTTGATAAATTTAATATTTTCTAGCTTCCATAGAAGCAAATCGAAAAAACATTTAAAATCGCTTTTAAACCAAAATATATTCAAATAAAATAATTACAAACAGTAATGTGCTCAATAAGGACAGACTTTGACTTTGACGTTGAGAATTACTGTTGTAAATTTTGATATATCTTGTCAATTAGAAGGGCAGTTTTATGCAGAATGCTTAAAGCTTGTCTCGCATCTTACCAGTGAAAATAATCACCTCGTTTTCTTTTTTTATGTGGTCAATTGTTGTAGACCCAAAAACTTAACTCGCGTCCTTCTGGTAGGGAGTCAAGGTGTGGCAGCACATTGAACTATCCGTCGAAAAATAATTGTTATTTAATACAGATACCAAATTAAAAAACATCACTTTTCACAACTTTCAAGTCTTTTGATTGATTGGGTAATTTTCTGGCTTCGATAAAAATGGTTTCTTTGAGGTCAGAACAAATCCAGGTAAAAAATGGCAAAAATAAGAATGCTATCAAAAGTAGGAAAGTCCTTAAATGTGATTATTATAGCCCGAAATCAGTCATAGATTAAATCAATCATGTATTAATTCAAATTTTATTTTAAAAAGTTTTTTTTTAAATATCATTAATTTCTTTGGCAATTGGACGATCCTCATTTAATGTATATTTCTTTTTTAAGTTATTTTTTGACAAAATATTTTGAATCAAATTATTCCTTGCAGCGCTTTCATAATTAAAAAAATTTTAACACTCTTTAAAAAAAATTTTTTTTAGTTGACTATAAAAACAAGTTGGTATCGAGTCAAACCATTTCGTCGATGACGTACAAAACGTTATGTTGCAAAATTGAATTGACTTCATTGATTGATCCATTCTCACCAACATTCTTTTTTAGCTGGTTTGTTGACAATACAAAAGAAAGAGTACGTAAGATATTTTAATTGCTCTAGTTAATAAAAACTACCTGTTGTTGTCAATTAATAAAGTGCAGAAATTTATTCGCTTGTTTGGTGTTTACATAATGTTTCATAACGTCAGCGATTTTTTCCTCATTTATTTTTCATGATTTATATTAAACAATTATTACCAGGAAACCACGTCTCTTTAGAAGAACGTTGAAAGGGAACGACAACAAATATAAAATTGCATATTTCCAGCAACTTTTTTTCTTCGTTATCTTCTAAGTTATTTTTGTCCCAACTTTTTGGTGGACCTTGAGTTGAAGAGTAGCATTAGGTTTAATTACTTTTGTTTTTAAATTCAATCGAAGACATTTTAGTATTTCGATTTAAAGAAGAGGCTTTTACTGGTTTTCACCTCACTTTCGAGGATATTAATCGCTGTTTTGTCTTTAATAGGACGGAAGACAATTTTGTTTTGTGATTGCTCCATCACTTTCAAAACCAAAACAATATTTTCTCAGGTTATTTTAAAATCTTAGGGCCTCCTTCCTTTTTGGGGTCGCAGTGTCCAGCCAAACCTCCAAAAAGATTAGTACTAAAAAAATGAAAAACCATTGATGTAGATCATGCTGTAGTAGATATGTAATTTAGTAAGCTAATGGGTTTGCAATTAGCCCCAGTAAATTTTTTTTAATTGATAAAATGCGTTAAGATTTAAAAACTCGATAATCTGAAAAATAAAGACTTAGGCTAAATCTTTTAACATGATTTTAAAACTAAAAAAATTGTAAAAACTAAACAAAATTTATTTCAATTATTTTAACAACTTAAACAGAATTTTTCGGTCAGAAAATGAAAGTTTTGTTTTTATTTTAAATCTTAATTCGCAGTTTATAAAAAGAATAAAATTAATTATTTTTTTTTAAGTTTTAAGTGTAATTTGCAGAAAAAAATTGTAGAAAAGCAAAAAAATAAAAACACAGTTAGAACCACAAAATGTACGATCCGATTATCTTAAAATACTTTCAGTTAAAAAACTGGTTTGTATCTTTGATTGAAGGCTCTATCATCACAGCAGTGTTTCAAATGAATTACGTGAATTCACTTCAATCCGGAAATTTTAGTAAAGTGTGATTCATCATTTTCATGTGCAAGTGATAAGGCCAACAAAATAGTCCGGACAAAGAGCAAGAGAAAAAAGTGATAATCCAAATAAAAACCCTAGTACAACAAAAAACAATCAGGTTAACTTTACGAAAACAAAATAAACAATGTGCTAATTGGATACTATATCCAAGCTAGTGAAGTTAAAAACAAAATAAAAAAATATGATACAAAGAAAATAAAGAGAAACCAAATGATAAAGCATCAAACAATTGTCCGTCGGTGAAGTCAACCAGGTCATAAAGTTAAAAGAGTTTGAAGTTGGAATTAGAGTTTTGCTGTTTTTCAAACTTAATCGTAAAACTGCTTTGTCAAAACTGCGAAACAGAAGAAGCTATGAATAAAAGTTGCTTTCGTAGAAAAAAGATAGCTCTTTGTAATGGAATCGAGCTCACAATGTTTGCCTGTATGATTCTGAACAGGAGCAACCGAGGCGAAAAGAAAACACCTGACAATAAGGGTTTAAAAAAAATAGAAACTTAATATAGTCTTATCGTAAATACTGGAGAAATTTGCCGTAATTTTGTTGGTATAGCTTTGTTTTTTTCCTACCTTTTCTTTTTTGACTTTTTTTGTAAGGTAAAAAAATTTGTAATGCCTGTTTTAACTAATAAAATCTTTTGAAAACAGTTTTAAATTCTGTAAAAAATGGTATCGTAAAATTTAGAAACGCTGCAAGGTTGCCAATTATTACTTTAGTTGTAAGAATTCTAAATAATTCCAATTTGCATCATGGTGAAGACATGGTATATAATATGGCCTCTTAAATTATGATTTTGGTAAAAATTAATTACAAAGAAAAGCTTAAATTAAACAAGATTGAAATGTTTTGAAAGATTTGCCGTGAAAATAGTACTTTGAGCATGAAAATTACTAAAAAAAAATTTGCTCTTGCAAATTAATGACACAAGCGTAAAGACCAATAAAAAGCTAAAAAATTTTTGTTATGTTCTTAATTTATATTTTTGTTATTTTCAGTACGAACTCGCAGCGGTTGGATTAGATGGTAATGGAAATGTCAGATTTCGTTATGATACGAATAATCCTTACGTAAACATGTATCAAATACGGTAAGGCAATAAAATGTTTCCAACTAAAATTTTTTTTCTTGTAACTTTCTGTATCAACTATCCAAAAAAATAAATCTTGCTTTTTATAAACAATAGCTGAGGTTAATCATTCAAACTGAACAAAAAATGAGGGGTAAAATAAATTACCGCATATACTCGTGTATTAGTTGCACTTTTTTGATCTTAAATGTAGTCCAAAAATCGGAATGCGGCTAATACACGGGTATTCAGAATTACTAAAATTTTCTAGAGGAATTTGACTTTCTGCAAATTACACATGTACACGTAAACAGCTTCGTAACAATTGTAGGTTTCGGAAGTTAATCATACTTGTGTGCAAACTAACCAATTATGACGTAAGAATGCTTATTGACTGTCTTGAATTTTTATGGACTTACTTATGTACCTGTAATTTAATCTCTCAATTTTGTAAAAAAAGTGTACTAATACCGGTATATCAAAATTCATTAAATTTTATTCGATTTGTGGTATAAGATTAGTTTGTTGTAAATCAAAATATCGTCTTTTGATGTTGAATGTTTACATTTATTGTAATCATTAAAATTGTTAAATTAAAATGGGTCTTATATACGGGTCACTATTGAGAGGGGAGATTTTAAACATTCAAAAAAGGTGAGGCTTACGTACGGGGGCAGCTAATACACGGGTATATACGGTACCTAAAAAAAGGTGGCACCAAAAATTGCAAGCTGGAATTGGTTTGAAAGTTTTTTTCTGGCAATATCATCTAAAGAAAAAAAGGTTTTCACTTAATGTTTTATCATGAAACTACATTTAAAATAATTTGTTTCGTTCTGCTTGGCATTGCCAGTAAAATAAGAACGTTTTTTAGAAATGCTATAAAAAAACTTATAGATGATCTATATTATTGCTCAAAGCACACTTTACTCGAAAATAAGTAGGTTTTCCAAAAAAAGCACGTTAAAACTCATTAAGACAATTTTTATAAAAGCCCAAATCTTAAAACAAGCATGAAGAATGTGCAGCAAAGCAATGGGCCGAAAGCAAAGAACAATTGAAATTTATGAAACTAGATGACAAATCCAATTGTTGAAAAACATTCTTTTGTTAATTAAATAAGCTTTATTTATTTATTTTTTTGCTCCTTGTTGTTGACTCATAAAATGAGAAACTTCATTATATGACTTAATGCAGTAATTAAAAAGAACTTGTCAAGATTTAAAACGGAATCATGAAATTGGGCAGAAACTGGGATTTCAGAAAAAAATTTTACTTTAACTATTTACGCTTGTAGTCTGATTAAACACAGAGAAAATTTTTTCTATTAACACACACTGAAATTTATTTAATATTTGCTATTTACATAACTATTTCTCCAAATCATGCTTTGATATAGCTTTTGCAAGCTTTTGGTTATTTTTAATAGTGATAAAGCATTTATAATTGTTTATAAAACTAGAAGACGAGAAATTAATTTAAAAAACGAAATTACAGCAATTTTCCATCTCAACTCTCTCCAAACAATGCTCCGTTTAACAGCACTCTTATTTTTAACAACAACCAGTCGATGTGCGGCTGGATTTTTGAAGCGGACTCAGCTGCGTCAAATGCGAAAACAGAAATAATATGTGATCGAGGTGATTTACGAAGAGCTTCAATTTTACTTATGTTTAATAATGAAAATATCAAACATTTCTCCTAATCACTTCTTCAAACAAAAAATTTCAAGTTGCCACAAATTTGTTAGTAAAGTTTGCTCGTTCTTTTCGTTGACCATATTTGATGCCAGCTAAAAAATAAGTTTTACTTCTTAACCTGCAATAACCAAAAAATGTTTTTTTCTATTGCTTCAATAATTGATATTAAAGTTTTCCGAATTTATTATGATGATGAAGATACAATTGGTTGCTATTTGCAATCCAATTTTTGGCCTTAAATTTTAAATGAAAACCTTGTTTAATAGTCTTTTTTTCCAATTTAATTACAAAAAATTTAGCTTTATTTGCCCCATCGCAGAAATTGAATGTTTTGGCGACTTGCTTAATAATAATTAAGTCGTGATAATTCTTTATCAAAACGTAATAATATTCTCTAAATAGGTTTTATTTGCCTTCAAACTGAATAAGCAATTTGTTTAACGCTTGAGGTGATCAATGAAAAGAAATTTGTAAAGCATAACGAAAAAATTTAATCTACTTTACAAAAGCCTAAAGTTCTTTTTAAATGTTTTTGAGTTATGCAAATATTATATGGAAATTAATTTAAAAGTCATTATAAACGTAAGCAATTCGGTATCAAAAAAAAAAAAAAAAAAATCAATTTATAGTTGAAAAATAGCATTGATATATTCGAGTTTAAAGCATGGTATTTTTTTTAACTCAAAGCGTCAAAACATTTTTGAGGCTAATTCTATATCTTTTGTATTTGTTGCAATAATTCATGAGCCAACTGCTGTTGTTTCAGATTGTACCGATGTTGATCCAAATAACTGTTCTGGAATATGTTTCTGTCATCATAAAACTACTCCACAACCGACTACTTATTATTCAACCTCTTCTTTATCATCATCATCATCATCATTATCATCATTATCATCTCTTTTAATTACGTCGTCATCAGCAAGTTTGATAACAACACCACCACTACCATCATCATCATTATCATCATCATCATCATCATCATCATCATCATCATCATCATCATCACCACTTTTGATTACGTCGTCATCACCTAGTTTGATAACAACGCCACGAACAACAACAACATCATCATCATCATCATCATCATTATCGTCGTCGTCCTCGTTATCATCATCAGTTTTAACAAAAAAGCCAACATTATCAAGGCTTTGTTATTATCTGCTTCTTAATTGGCGTCGCTTCATTTACATGCAAAGGTTGTTTAATTTTTTGTTATTTTTGTGTTGTTTTTGATGTCAAAATTTGTTAATTTTAAAAAAAGTCTGCTATTTTTCCTCGACTTTACCCGTCTAAATGGAAATGCATCATGATGTAAGTTGTTGCCATATGCAGAAAATTTTAATGCTCAATTTCACTTTCAAAACTTCGGCTGCCACGGCGCGCAAATGCGCTTGTGAATGCAACTCAGCGACTTCAATTTTTTGTGTGTTCTATATCTCTACTTCTCAACTTTTTTAACCCAGGGTCGCACTTTTTATTGATAATTTATTGTAGGCCTCCAGTAAGGTATGGCGATAAAAAAAAAAAAGAACGCATAAAATTTACTGTGTCCAAAACTTGACCTTGCTTGTTCGGAGATCAAGTGGGGCTTACGGATTACGGTTCACGCAAAGTGGCATTTAGATTATCAGGTTTAAAGATAGTTTATTCCTTCAAATTTGTCACAGTTACTCAGGAAAAGCCTGATTTACAAATATTACTTATTCTAACAGTAATATTTTTTGGTATAACATTATACGAATTTTGTAATTTTAGTTTAATTGTTGCTTTACTTGTTTTAATTTAAAAATTGGCCCGGTTAGTTATCAGTAGACTGTTAAGATTTTAAATTTAAGCAAAAAAAATATCAAAGTTAAAGTTAACATTTTTAATATTTTAGAAACCTGACAAAGGTTCGAGTAAACCAAAAACGATTGTTTTTTTTTTTGTAAAGTAATTTTAAATGTTAATTAATAAATGAAATATATTAAATTTACTCTGGTTGCTGTTTACTAATTTTTTATTTAACCAATCAGTTGTTGTGCATTCGAACAATAAAATCTGCTTGTTACTGTACCAGAACATAGTTTAAAAAAATAAATATTTCATCGATGTCCTAAAGTTTTAGTATTGCTGCGGGTGCTGATTTGCCGAAAATGTCCAATGAAGTTATTTATTGCTGGCCATAATTATGACGTAATAATAGAAATATGCATTGCAAAATTATTTGTGTTTTAAAAGAAGAAAGACTTTTACTGCTATCATCAGTTGTATCATAACAAAGCTTTTTCGCTACTGATTAATTATGCAGTCTACCTGGTGTAGCAGTCTACATTTATATATTTGAGTATGCTGTGTACGTACAATCTTTATGCGGTCTACTATCTGATTTAGTATAAATCAAACAAAAAAGATCAAAGTTAAAAAGAACTTTTATTTTGCATAATTAAAAACTAAAAATAAAAAAAGAAGTAAGTCAACAGCTTTTACAGATGGTTGACCGCATATTGATCTACAATGCCAAACAAACGCCAAAAAACGTATTTTGTATAGTCCTAACCATTACATTGATTTTAATAGCATTACTGTTTTATCAACTGCAAATCATTGGCGCAAATTATTAATCAAAAAGGTTTACTTGTCAAAAATTTAACACCAATTTTATTTTGATAAAAGTTCTGTCCCTTTGTACATAATTAATTAATTTAAAAGATCATTAAATATTCTGTATTACGCAGCAATAGTTTATTTTAAAAATTTTTCCTGTTTGTTAAAAGTTTAAAAAATCTATTTTTTTATTATTTTAAAAAAGAGTTAAGTTATGTACTCAAAAGATCAAATGTAATAAAATTATTACCACGTAATTGGCTCTTTGTTGTATTTTATAATTTAATATAAATTGAAATAAAACTAAAAAATAGGTTTAAATCTATACTGTTACAACTGTAATGGAGAAAATTTATACAATTTGCACTAGCTCTACAGGATGCACGAAGTGGTACGGAAAAAAGCAGAGTTTTGCTTCTCAATTGTTTAGTTATTCCTGACTTGGAACAACCAAAAATGTTTGGCGTAATCTCTAGTGTTCAAAATTTAAAGCTGTCGTTTTTGTCCTGAAGTTATAGAACAATGGTTTCCAACCATCTTTTTATATATTCTTTCCTCTGGCCGTTTTCAAATCTTAATTTTGCCCCCATATCACAAACAACAAAGCTATCGACATTTTTTTTTGCTTTTATAGCGGTATGACTGAAATTTGGAACTGCTTTGTCTGACCATCAAGCAAGGGGAAAGTGCCGTAAAGTGCCTTTTCTAAGGACACAACGGAATGGCGCGAGTAGGTTTTGAACCCAAAATATATCGATCACAATCATAGCGCTCTAAACACTTGACCACGCTGCCAAATGTACAAAAAAATTGGAAGAAAAAATAAACATATTTCACGAAAGATTAAAAAGGGGTGAAAAATTTTCATAGTTGGTTTTACGAGAGCCCGTTCAGCGGATGAGGCGTAAAAAAACTCCTTGGAGATTTAATAACTGGGCAACTCCCTACGGTGAACTAAATATCTAATGTAGGAAAGGAGGTGTTTAATTGGCTAAGCAAAGATTAGAATAGTTAAAGAGGAATAAAAAGGATTCTATTTTGGCTTGCCGTAAGCCCTCCAGAAAGAATTTTGCTGGTTTCTGATGCTAAAAAGTAAGATGAAAGAAAAAAATGTGATTAATGTTGCGACGTTTTAACAAGACAAGACGCAGCTGTAGATGAAAAAGAGGTAAGTTTTTCAAAAGAGACAAAAGAAATTTGACCATGATTAAAACGTTAAAGAAACAAAATGTTTATAATTGTGTGATGAAAAAGTTTTCACACGGTTAGTACAAAAATAGATAAAGAATAGGAACTGTTGAAGAGAAAGTTAATGCACCTTTACGGGCAAACTGAAAAGCAGTATCTTGCCAGAAAATTTTGTTTAATAACGTATCAGTCAAAGGGTTAGATGAGTCTTGGTAAAAAGAGACCAGACGAAAACCAGAAGCTTCGAACTGTTTTCGTTAGAAAAAAAAAAGGAAAAGGGGAAAAAGAGCAGAATCAGCAGATTTAGAGAAAATGAGAAGAGATTAGAAGTGAAGGGCACTGGTTTGTTTGTAACACCAAACTAGACTCATTTCCACTGTGTAACTGTTTGAGATCACATCATATTGTAGACGCAAAGATCTGCAAGACTGGCGTTTGAAGCGGTGTTTAAATGGCATTTGTTATTTTAGGTTGAGTAATTTTGTATATAATTGTATTGCAAAGATATTAAACTTAAAAGATCGGGGAATTGACAACAAAATTCTAAAGCAAAATTTCTCGCCGAGTTTATAAAGTTTTTTTCTAATAAAAAAATTTCTTCCCGGTCGGAAATCACTGAGCTAGAGAATAAAGTGAAGTCAGTTTACTTCTTGAAATTTTATTTATTTTTATTAGTTTATTTTACTACAACTTGCAAGTTTATTTTACTACAACTTGCAAGTTTATTTTTAACTTTTTTTAAAAGAAAATCTGCAAAATATAAATTTTAATTAAACAAGTTTCAGTGGAGGTAAACTAAATGACAGTTTAATAGGCCTACAAAAGATCATAAAAATCAAATGATCTTTTTGTAAATTAGGCTTTTTTGCTTTTGGCATAAACTTGCATTGCTATAGCTATATTGGTAGAATAAAAATAAAAACCTTTTAGGATTTTTGCTAAAAAGTGACAAGATAATTGCATCTTAGTTATAACTTCCTAGCATGCTTAAGAGCGACACTACACAATGATCAACAAAGCAAAATTTGTCCTCTCTCTACTTAACTGTTTACCAAAAAAGAGTCAAATTGGACTTTTTCTTTCCTTTACTTTAGATCAAGTGTTTTGGTTGGTTTCAAGTCAAACCATCTCCTCAATAACGTACAAAGTCTCAAAGTTTAACCTGGAAATGACGTCAAAGATCGATCCATTTTCACCGACATTCTTTTTTTACTGGTTTGTTATAAACACAAAACAAAGATTACCTCGTAGTGATTAATATTTCACTAAAGTTTTGTAAATTAAACCTTAAAAAGTACAGTACTTAAAACAAAGTCATTAGTGTATATAAAACGGCTGTTAACTGGTTAAAAAGAAGTAATTCTACAAAAATTTAAAATTAGCCCAAATTGATTTTTTGAAAAATAAAAATTTTAAACGTTTAGTAAGAATGGTCAAGTCAATCAACAAGCAAGTGCCGACAGACCTGTTTCGTCCTTATTAGGACTCGTCAGGACACTACAGCTTGTTGTTGACCCCAGCTGAAAAAGTTGAAAACTTAAACAGCTGGCACAACTTTCTGTTTGTGGTTTTTACACCTCAAACATCCAGTTGTGGACCTGAACGCTGGGTAGGTAGTACAATGAAAACAATGTTCCACCAGCGCAACTGCAAAAGACACCGCTAAACCGCAAGGGTATACTGGCGGCGGTTCCGATATGCTAACCACATCGAGTTAGCTAACACGGAGACGGGTTAAGACAAGCAAAACCTGTAGTGTCCTGACGAGTCCTAATAAGGACGAAACAGGTCTGTCGGCACTTGCTTGTTGATTGACTTGACCATTCTTACTATATGTTTGTAATGGGAACTGCAGGGTTTTGCTTGTCTTAACCCGTCTCCGTGTTAGCTAACTCGATGTGGTTAGCATATCGGAACCGCCGCCAGTATACCCTTGCGGTTTAGCGGTGTCTTTTGCAGTTGCGCTGGTGGAACATTGTTTTCATTTTAAACGTTTGTTCGCAGTTATTGTGTATAAACCAGTACGAAAAAGTTTTAAAAATTTTTTCTTTACACCTGAAATGCTGAGCACATAAAACGAGACATAGAAGTAATCTAAGACTTGTTGGCTTCTGCCAGACGCATTGCTGCATCGGTGAAGGTGACATTGTCCATCCTGCAAACCAAGGATCAGATGACCAGAGACTTGAAAATATATCGAGTTGAAAACAGATGGCGCTAAAGAGTACTCTCTGTCGCATTGTGCGTCAAGCCCGCAGAACCCGAGCAAATCTTAGGGCTTGTTTGCACTACGTGCGTGAAATGAAGCATTCTTTGTTTCTTTTATTAATTTTTTTCCTTTGCTTAGCGCTGGGGCGCGGAAAGATAGAAAAAAGAAACAAAGAATGCTTCATTTCACGCTCGTAGTGGAAACGGGCCTCAACATTTTTCTCTTTACTCATTACCCGCTCTGCGACATAACCTGAATGAGCAGACTGTCCCTGACGAGAGTTTGAAAGTTGAAACCATAATCAGATAGTAAACTGGGATTCGGCTGCGTAATTCACAATCTTACAGATGATGCTTTTTATTGCTATTTGTTCAAAGCTTGGCATATAAATAAAATATTTTACTATAACAGAATGCGTTTTTAATAAATTTTGAGCAAAAAAAAATTAATTTTTTTTACAGAATAGATAACTTTTTATTGTACAAATACTTTGAAGCTGGTAAAGATAAGCATTTTATTTACAGATTGCTAATCACCTTTAACTAAAAAATTTTGGGGTTGTTTATCTTTACCTTAACTTAACACACTTATCTAACTTATAGGTTTAATTCAATACAATTCAGAGGTTTATATTTACATTCACTAGAGTTAATTGTATTGTTAAATTAACAAACCTAATACTAACCTTACCCCATATATATTTTTTTAATTTGAACATTAAATGAAATTAATGTTATTGTATTTTGCGCAATAAAAATAAAGTTCAATTTTACAATTCATTGAACTTTATCTAGCCAACAGGACTACTTATCTTTACCTTGAAGATTTGGAATTTTTTATTTTTATATGACTCTTTTAGGGTTGCTTATCTTCACCAGCTTTGATGTTTTAAAAGAAAGTTTCGTTTAATTTTAGCTCGGCTATTTTTTATTACGAGTTGCAGGTTTTGAATTTTACGCAAAGTTGCAATCGATTCAAGACTTTGTAGCCTAAACTAAAAAGCCTTGAAATAAAGCTCTGTTATTGCTGCTTTGCAAATTCAATCTTAATTAAAGCTGAAAGCGATTTACAGCTATTCTTGATTTGATAATCCATTTCTTTTAATTTCAACTTGGAATTGTTGGATCAGACGGCAATAGAAATTTTAGATTTATCTATAAAATGAATAATTCTTATCTAAACACTTATTAAAAAAGGAAAAAAATATTGCGATTATTATTATGAATCAAAAATGTTTTGTGTTAATAAAAGAAAATTATTAAATTATTTTTTTTACAACGGAAATAAATTGGAAAGCGCAGCGATGGAAAAATACATTATCAATGCGACTTAAACTCAAAAGTTTAACAATGGAGTTTGAAAAGCCCATCGTTTAAAGACAACCCTTTATAGACAGCGGCGGAATTCCAAACTATACGACAAGATGTCAATTTTCCCTGCTGCATAATTGGAAAATGATTTATATATCAACCTGTTTTTTGTTGATATCGTCAGGAGAAACTGGTTTGGCATACTCGTCTAAAATAAGCTTCATTTCTTTGCTGTAATATTTCATGAAATCGAGTTTATTTAAACGTTTTTCTAGTGACGTCAATTTTATAAGCGCTTTGTCACGATTAAATTGTAAGCAATTGGGAAAACCCTCTTTCCAGGGAAGCGACACTTCGATTCTTCCTTCCTTAGTTTGTCGAATAGTATTTTTTACGTGTTTAAGAAATTGTGACTCAACAACTTCTTTATCGGTACAGGCACAAATTCGTGTAAGTTTTACTCATTAGACTCGTATAAAGATTGAAAATACTCTGCGCTTTGCTCAACATAAACGCGATGCACGCAACTAAGTTCATCAGTATCTAAAGCATTTTGGTTTTTAGGGCCATATATGTACCACCCTAACGGAGTATCAACACCTGTTGGATTATTCTCCGGGTCGAGAGAGTGATGCGAGTAGCTTGAAGCTTTGAATAAATTTGCACAGTCGAAGCCGAATACAATGTCAACGGAAGTTTCCCGCTTGGGCACAAAACTTTCAATTGATCTTAAATAAGCATACTCTTCAAATAGCTGTTCACTAAACTTAGGTATATTATGAGCCGGTTTTTCGAGTTCAATTGCAGTAATATTAAAACGTGAAGAGGGTTGATTTTGATGACGTATCTATAGAGAAATAGTTGCGGAATTTTCGCGACAAAAACCACCGCCGGCTGTACCAAATTTAAACATAAAGGGTTTGCGATTTGACGTCAGGTGAAAATTTTGAACAGTATTTTGTTTTATAAGAGTAACGTCGCTACCTGAATCTAGCAATGCAACCGCTTTACGCCACGTGCCATTACCATCTAATAACTCAGTTAAGACTGATGGGGAATATTTTGTTATTTTCGGATCGGCTTACTGTTTGAATATTTGATGCTCGAGGTCAATATTCGTCAGCAGAAGCATTAAATGTGGATGTGGATGGGACGTTTACAGTTTTAATTTGATTTTGTGGTCGTTATGCTGCACGCAAGCTAGCATTGAATGATGAGAACAGTTACACAATGCACATCGTCGTCGGTAGCGGCAATCTTGAGATATGCGGTGCTTAGGAGTAAGGCATGTAAAGCATCTTCCAAGTTTAAGCATGGCTAGAGTACAGCGCAATCGACAAACCTGTGGTAAGATTGTTTGCATAATTTACAAAATTTACGAGAATCAGTACGCAATTAATTGACGGTAGTGTTTTTGTTTTCTCGTAGGTAATTGGGGTTTTTATTTGTAATTTTTCTTCTAGTTCCTTTTCGTCTTGTAAAAACATTATTAAAAGATCGATCGTAACAGGTTTATCTTTATGCTCTTTGTTGACCCATCTACGAAAACTCCTCACTAAATTGTTCAATAATTTTTGCTCAATTAGATCAAGAGTAGTTTGACTAGCTAATTCTTCTGTTCGGTCAGCGAGTTTGGAGTGTCGGGCAAAATCTTTGATTTGTTCTAAAATTCTGCGCATTTCGCGAGCGGAAGCGGAGGACATGGGTTTCGTCTCTTTTAAGTCTTGCAAAATAGCTCTTGGTATACTGTTAATAGGAAATTTGGCATCTAATCTTTCTCAAACTCCATTTTTTGGTTTATATTCGTACAATCTTTTAAGTTAAATTGAATTGAATTTGGTAAGACATTTTGATGTAGTAAAACAACTAATTGCTCCGGGTCAGTAGTTAAGTTGGTTATTTTAAAATAATCTTTAATTTGTTGTTTACAGGCGTTGTAGGTAATTAGGTTGCCATTCCATTTTGGCGGGGCGAGATCTTTCGGCTTAAATTTTGGTTTGTTTATTTCTTTAGTATTAGGAAATACATTATTTCGCTTTGATAAGGCAATATCGAATTCGCATTTTAAATCGACCGCTTGAACTTCAAAGTTTTCTAACGCTTCTTCATTCTTTTCTACATCATTTTTAATTTCTTCATAAAATTCCTTTGGTAGTTCAAAAGTTAATTCACTTATAAGTTTCAAAGTCGAGCGTAAATTATTAAGAGTTAGTTGCAGAGACGCGTCGCATTGTTTAAAGGCGGTTTTATTAAGCAATTCGTGTTTGGAAAAATTTGAAACCTTCTTAATTTTCTTGTCACAGAGCCCTTTAAATATTGGACAAATTTTTCTTGTCACGTGCTTTTAGACGTTCGTATAGTTCCGATTTTTCTGCCATATTTAAACCAAAAAAAGGAACGAACTTGCCGAAATTTGAATAGAGCTTTTTCGATAAAGTTGAACAAATTTCCACTTCTGACAACTTCTGATTACTGTTTTGGATTTACTTAATTCTCTCCCCTCTAAAACTTGATCGACAAGTATCCTTTATTATGCAACTTTTAACTTTGATTTTACTTGTAATCCTGTAACATAAATCAACATAAAAATTGGTCCAAACACACGCCAAAACATAAAATTACTTACAGAAGTTGATGAGGGAGAGGAGTCAAAGTAAATATTATGAAGATAAATGTGAAAACTTACTTCCGAAGTTCAAGGAAAATTGGATGCATTTCGGCCAAAATCTTATTTGTATTAAATCAACGGGGTTCTTTTTATCTCTTCGTGTCTCCAATCTCAATACTAAAAAGTGGCCTTGCCTCTCAAAATGTAAGTAGTGTAGAAAAAAAAAGACAATCAACTAAAACGCTTTAGGAATTCAAGGTAAAATTATGACGTAAACAATAATTATCTGATACAAGACGAATCACTATACACGCGGCTTCGAAACCGAAACATATTTTTTTAGTTGATTCTCAGTCATTTATAGTAAATTTTAAGCTTTTGTTTAAAAAATTGGTACACCATCCCCCATTTAATTTATTTTGTCTGCAAGTTGTTCTTACAGGTAATTGTAAAGATTTGTTTTACCTTCTTAATTCATTGACTGACTAAAAATTTAAGCTAGGAGTTCTGAAGAGGGCCACGGGGCCTTTATCAAGGGGCTACAAGAAGAATCCTGATTTTGGAATTTAATTTACTTTTGAGACAAAATGGACAAAACTAGAGACGGTTTTAACGTGATGATCTTCTTTTTTTGTTCTTCACTTGATCGTTGGGACAATATTATAACCGGAAGCAGGTCGAGGTAATTGCTTGACAGTTGCTTTATGAATACTGCCTCAGACGTTTTCCTGCAAACCAGGGATACAAATATATATATATTTTAAAGTCACAATTTACAATACGATGCTATTAAACATTAAATTACACAGTAAGGTTACATTAAAGTTGAATGAAGTGAACGACAGGTTGTAAAGAGCTTTGCAATTAAACTGACATTTTAGGTAGTTTTAAATACGGTACTTAACTCAAAATTTACGAACAATCTTTCAATGTTGGATCTATGAAAACATTTTAATAAAAATAAATTGTAGATATGTTGGGTAAACATGTCAAGCTCAGTAGGGTTTTTTATTGAAACAAAGAAACTTCTAAAGTTATAGTTAATGGTTTCTTCAGTAGAATTTATTTTAGAATAACTGAACTTTGCTATAGCAAAAAATTTGTAAATTAAGCTTTCTGTAGAAGTAATACAAAATTTTTTTGTCAACAATAGAGTTTGGTTAGCATCACTAATAAAAAAACTCAGTGAATGATTACAACAAATTCAGGTGATACGTAGGCCGAGAAATAATCAACACTCATTTAAAAAAATGCTGATTAAAATTATGTATCGTGCAGTAACTTTTTGTTTGAATCTCTGAGTGATTAACTTTGCTTTAAAATACGATTGTAACAGAAAAGCTGTTCATCAAAAGAGTTTTTATATAGGGTTTTTTTATACTACATGCAATTGAACCGGTTCTTTAAAATTGTAATAAAAAATTTTGCATTTGTTCTTTTCAACAGAATAAAATAGAACATATACTTTACATTTTCGAGCGACACTATTTTGGTTACAACAGCATGAATCTACAGTAAATAAACTTTAAAGATTTTTTCTTGTGATTTTGCTGGTTCGTACTTAATTTAGATAAACTGGTTCGTACTTAAATTAGATGGGTGAACGGATGCCAGAAGAATGGAGAAGGAGTGTGCTTATCCCAATCTATAAAAACAAAGGGGACGCACAGTGCTGTGGAAACTACAGAGGAATAAAGCTAATGAGCCACACAATGAAGGTATGGGAAAGGATTATTGAAGCAAGGTTAAGAGATAGAGTGGAGATCAGCAAACAGCAATATGGATTTATGCCAGGAAAGGGAACCACCGATGCCATGTTTGCTCTAAGAATGTTGATGGAAAAGTACAGGGAAGGTCAAAGAGAGCTACATTGTGTATTCGTGGACCTAGAGAAAGCTTACGACAGGGTTCCACGGGAAGAGCTGTGGTACTGTATGAGAAAATCTGGAATAGTGGAAAAGTATGTACATCTAGTACAGGATATGTATGAGGGAAGCGAAGCAGTGGTGAGGTGTGCAGTAGGAACTACAGAAAGTTTCAAGGTTAAGGTTGGACTGCACCAGGGATCAGCATTAAATCCATTCCTGTTTGCAGTGATAATGGACAGGCTAACGGATGAAGTAAGGAGAGAACCACCATGGACGATGCTGTTTGCTGATGATATTGTGATTTGTGAAGAGACCAGGGAAGAAGTGGAGCAGAGATTAGAATCCTGGAAGTATGCATTGGAAAGAAGAGGGATGAAAGTCAGTAGGTCAAAGACCGAATATCTTTGCATAAATGGAGGAAATGATGACGAAACAGTAAAGATGGAGGATGCAAAAGTGCCAAGAGTAAAAGAATTTAAGTATTTGGGATCAACGGTGCAAGAAAGTGGTGGTTGTGAGAGGGAGGTAAAAAAGAGAGTACAGACAGGATGGAACGAATGGAGAAGAGTATCAGGAGTAATCTGCGACAGGAGGTTACCAGCTAGAGTAAAAGGAAAAGTGTACAGTTCAATGGTAAGACCAGCAATGGTGTATGGACTTGAGACAGTGGCAGTCACAAAAAAACAAGTAGAAGAGATGGAAGTTGCAGAGATGAAAATGCTGAGGTTTGCTATGGGAGTGACGAGAAAAGACAAGATTAGAAACGAGAACATCAGGAGTACTGTTAAGGTTGAACAGTTAGGAATGAAGATGAGGGAGGGAAGGCTGAGGTGGTATGGACATGTCATGAGGAGAGACCAAGAGTATGTAGGAAGAAAAATGATGGAAATGGAGTTACCGGGAAAGAGGAGAAGAGGGAGACCAAAGAGAAGATTTTTAGATGCAGTAAAGGAAGATATGCAGGAAGTTGGTGTGAAGGAAACGGATGTTGAAGACAGAAAGATGTGGAGAATGATGATACGCTGTGGCCACCCCTGACTGAAGGGAAAGGCTGAAAGGAGAAGAAGTACTTAATTTAGATAAAATTTTGTAAACGCTTTATACTTTTACCCTTACTAGCTACTTTTGTGTGGTATCAACATTGATTATGGTGTATTAAGCACTTATATTGACGAAAATAGTTAATAACTTTACTTGAGCTTGCAGAATGAAAAAGACTAAAATTTGTAATGTAACTATTAATTGTAGCAACTAAAGTTGTTAATTTTAAAATAATCTTTATGTAAATTTTTTATGCTTTATTTTAGATTGATGTAAAAATATTTTCCTTGTTAAAATTTAAAAATTTTTAAACATTAAAATGGTTTGGAAATATTTTATTTTTGCTTTATTTATATAATCTCAGGTAGGTAAAATTAAGAAATAATATAAATTTCGATAGAAGAAAAAAAAAAAGAATTCTATATCTTTTGAAATAATTTACTTTAGCCAAATCAAAATGCGCCATAGTTCAGAGGTGAGAAACCTTTTTTGTTATTGAAGGCCAAATTTTAAAATTTTTGGAAAGGAGGCCGCATAAGTTAAAATATCTTAGAAATAAGCGTAATAACTTTGAATCTGTCACTGAATTCTTGAATTTTGTCTCCAAAAAGTGGCAATTTCTACAAAAAAGATTATTACTTCAAATCTGACTCGAATTTTTTGATTTTTGTCCCAAAAATAAAGTGATCTCTAAAAAATAAAGTTTTTTTTATCAGCAGTAATAATTGACACATAATTCTATTGTCATGGAAGCCGCACAAAAAACTTATGGAGGCCACAGATATTCCACCTCTGCAATAGTCTATAGTCGTTTGTATTTGAAGTTATTGAAATCATAATTTTTAAAATTTTTGTAAATTTGGCCGTGTGCAATAATAAAAGGATCTATTTTCTCCATTAGGACAACTATTTTTTCAATCCACTGACAAAAAATGAAATTTTTAACAATATCATAAACTCAATTAAATGTTTTTTAGATTTTATTTGTAGGCATGTACAGTTTCAAATTACGCAATGCATAAAATTTTTAAATTTTTCAAATATTTCTTTCACACAAACTCATGCAACAAAAAGTTAAAAACTCCATTTTAGTTTTGGTTATTATAAGTACGATTTTCTTCTGCCCGTTTTTTTGACTATAACACTTTGTTAGATAAAATGTTGTCTTATATGGAATCTTTTTTTCATGTTATGCTTGTTTCAGTCCAAATTTTTTGTTTTTTTCTTGCAAAAAGAAATCATAGAAAGGAGGCTTTAAGATAGAATGATGATTGTAAAAAGATATTAATTTTTAACTCCGATAATGAAAAGATAGAATGTAAAACTAAAAACAGATCTTTACTTTAACTCGATATAAAAATATTTGGTATCATTTGTAAGTGCACTCAAAAGGGAGGTTTACCCATAAGGCTATTGCACAAGCGGGACCTGTCGGCAGCGTGGTCGAGTGGTTAAAGCGTCGGGCTCGTGACCAACACGGACTCGGTTCAAACCCCGTTCGCGCCATTCTGTTGTATCCTTGGGAAAGACACTTTACGGCACATTCCCCTGCTTGGTGGTCTTGTCAAGCAGTTCTAAATTACAGTAAAATCTCTATTACGGACAGCAATATCTTGGTATCTCCGGAAGCAGGTCGGGATAATTGCCTACCCTATGTATTAGCGCCTCCGTCGCTTTCCTGCGAGTCGGGAGGATAAATATAGAGATAAAATAATAACTAAAAAAAATAAATTTATATTTATCGTCACCATTGCTACCGGCTTCCTCTCAAAAATGAAGACAGCTCAAGCAGTTCAAAGTAGACAGTCTCTGTATGAAATAATGCAATTCGAGAAAAAAATAAATTCTTCGGGCAATATTTTGCTCAACTTTCATTGCCAAGTGTTTGCATTTTTTTGTATTTCTACTTTAATTTCAGTTTGCGAGAGTGTTCACTTTGGGTCAGACACAAACAGGACTATGGTAGAGGGTTTATCTTTTTACTACCCCAGACTGTTGTACTGCCCGGATCAAATGCTGGCAGCGATGATGTTGAGCAAGCATTGGGTTTCGATCCAAAATCGTCAGACCTCGTGCTTTATGTGGTGCCCGATGTATGGGGCACGCTATTAGGACGTGGACTGCAGTTGGTTAAAAAGCGCCACACTCGCAATTTGATGAAGGAGCAAGACTCCGTTTGTGCTTGGACGTATGAAAGTGCTCAACTTCAGTCCGTAGGCAATTTAGCTTCCCAAGCTGTTGGGGCAAGCTCAATCTAACAGGCCTGGGTTATGGGTATGAAATCATGGAGCCCGGATGTATCCTCATAGTACTCCGCGTTCCATCAATAATTTTTCCACTTAGAAGCGCGGATTCCGAGTCCGGCAAGGTTGTTGAATAGATTCCGTGCAACTGGCACAAATGGGCGTCTAGATCTTAGTCTCTCTTGGCGAGCATCTGAGGACCCACTTGAAAGACCATACAGCATATAATAACTTTCAGTCTTGTTATGATCATCTGTAGTACTTAGATCAAAAGATTCTAAAAGTGCATTGTTTAATTAATTAAATTAACTAACAAGAATCCTTGAATTTCATTATCTGTGGAAACGAAACTGTGAAAAAGAAAAAAAAGAAATTATCGCAAAGTAATTTTATGTGGTTTTTTAATTATACCATTAAAACACAAAAAATTGCTTTTACGTTTTTGGGTGGTTAAAAGAAATGGATTAAGTTTTTTAGCTACTCAAAACAAAAAATTATTTTTATTGGTAATTTAGCTCATGGGTCAATCTCCTTACTAAAGGCTATTCAGAAAAACGTTTAGTCGACTTACACGTTCCATAAATAAGAACTTTTTCAACGAGATTCAAAAATCAAATTACCACGTCAGTCAACATTTGAGAAACACAATGTATTCTTTATTACCGCAACAACAAATTTTCAATTTTTTGTTTCACAGCTTTCTATTTTTTTCTTTTCAGCTTTATAAACCATTATTACCAAACTTGTTCCTATTCTCTCTAAATAAAAAAATTTTGTGTACGTCTTCAAATTATTTCGGGTTCCTCTCTTCTCATGTGCGAATACTTTCAGCGAATGAGAATTCTCTTTTTTTATAACTTAGTTCTAACCCCTCTTCTTTATTTTGAGAATTTCTCTTAAAAGTTTCAGATGAAAAGCTTGGGAAATGACTATACTTCTACAAACTATGGTTTTTATTGTACTTCCATACATAATAAAAAAATCGTATTCTTATATATAAAAAAAAATAAATAATTATATATACATAATAAAAAAAAGTTATCCCGGCATCGGACTAAAAAAACTTCTCAATAAAAATTATTTTGTACAAAATATTTTTTTGCTAAAATCATTTTTCTTAAACCTTCTGTTTTTTTACAAAAAGTCCTACTTGAAGTTGTAAAAATTGCGTTCTTATTTTATTTCCTAATAAAGCTGAAAAAAGATGATTGGGTGTTTGAGAAAAGTGTCACAGCACGTGATCAACGCAAGCGCTTCAAGTTGTTAACATAAATTTGGCTTGAATGATTTGATGTAAACGGCTTCTATAGCAGATACAGGAAAAGACGAAGCGCCAAATGAAAGAATAGTAAATTTTTCATCACTGTAATTTTTGGTGCACATAGAATTATTTAGAAAATGTGTTGATCAATCTCAGATTCACAAAACATATCTATGCCGCCAAAAAGAGTTTGTTTACAACTTTAAATCCTGCGTTGATTACGTGCTGTGACACTTTTCTCAAATATTTTATTTCCAGAATAAAAGTAATATTTTATTATTTTTAAATGATTAAAGCATTATACCAGGGGCATGCAAACTTTATAGCTCGAGGGCCAGATTTAGAAGACGATTTTGATTGTGGGCCGCACTACTCTTTACAACGTGAATTAAAAATTACAATTACACGAATACAAAAAACAATCTTCAATTTGGTTTGTAACACAATTCTTGGAGGTGAAAGTCAAAAATTGTCTTAATTTTGCTTTTTACACCGTTTATCTTGAATGCTTAACAGGCCGGATCAAATGACTTAGCGAGCCGCATTTGACCCACGGGTCGTACTTTGCTCACCACTGCATTATAAAGATGGAACGCAGACATTTTCATTAATTTATCAACTAAAATTTAGTGCACGGAATTCTCCCATTTTTAAAATCAGTTGTTTTTCCTTAATGTGAAAAATATGTGGAAAATATGAAACAAAAATACGTAAGTCACTGTGTTTTAGAAAGCGTTTGATAGAAAATTAAAAAAGCCAGACAGACAGAGTCATATGCCGCTGTCAGATCAAGAAATTGACATAAAAATCCTTGATGTTTTTTGTCAATAAAACAATTCGATCCACGGTTGTATCAATATTTTTAATACTAATTGCATGATGATTTTAATAGTTTCCCATTTTACTTAGATTCCTTATTATTTGATCTATTTTAAATTATTTTATAATACTCATCATTTGGTATTGGCATCTGAATACTAAAAAGAGGAAATTTTATACACATGATTTTGTGGCCCGCCAAATATAGTTAAATTTATAATTTGGCCCATTATAAAAAAAAGACTGAATATCCCTGCTATAAACTAATGCTTTTTTTAAAGTTTTGTGGCACACTTGAAAATCTCCCGCCTTCTCGTGGTTGTTGTTTAGAAAAGTATCCACTCCAGGTCAGACAAAAACAGGACTGGGGCCGAGGGTTTATCTTTTTATAACCCCAGGTATTACCTATATTACTCGGATCAGAAGCTGGCAGTGATATTCTTAAGCCAGCATCGGGTTTTGTCATTCAAAACCGTCAGGCCTTTTGCTCCATGTGGTGCTTGATGTAAGGGCCACGCTGTTATAACGTGATCTGGAGTTTGTTCAGTGTGGTGTTTCTCTCCACGCACTCTCCACATCTCTTGCCGCGCTCTGGTGCAGTGCTCCGCAACCGGTAAGCCGTGCCACGATGGGATGCCGCAAGGTGACGCCGGGGAATAGTGTTAATCTTCAATATTTTTTCAAATTGAAAAAAATTGTTTTTCTTTTTAAATTTAAGCTTCAGAACTTCTAAAGCAGCTAGATTTATTGCTGAATCAAATTTTAGAAAAAGTTTGATTAAATTTCATTAAATGAAAATAAATTAACTCCCTTATTATGTGTTCTCATTTAATAATTTTTTTCAATTTTGATCAAGTTGTGATTTGGTCTATGTTGTGACCTGGGAAACGTTTTTGTAATTGACCTTCAAAATTTATATTATAGAATTTTCTGAGCTTGTGTCTCTTTTGTACTTATTGCTTGAACTAAAGCAACTTAGGTAAAGTCTCGCTACCCGAATGTCTCGTCTCAGTCTCAAGGTTCCGTGTATCGAGTCCAGTTTTGCACAGTATATTAAATGCAATTATCATGGTAATAGTTGCAAATGATCCATCTACGAACTAATGCATCAAATCTTTTCTATTGAGTTGTTCTCTTCGACATCCATTAAACACCATTAATTTTGAGTTTTTCTTTAAAAAGAACTCTTTTAAAAAACGAAAACATCAAATCCAAAAAAAAATGTATATAAAATACTTAATTAATTATACTTGATAATGTAACAAGCGCACTAAAAAAAACGACAAATTTACGCTGACAAATAACTGTATAACAGGGGTGAGCAACCTCTGGCACGCTTGCTGAACTTGGCACGCGTGCGCTTCCATCCGGCACGCGAGTGAGGCCTCAGAAACGAGATTCTTCCTCTTTCAAATAAAAAAATAATAACTTACAAGTCGCAGGACCACTAGATGAAGGATTAGAATTTCCGAGTTTCTTAATCATGTTTTTATTAACCATAAGACAATTATTGCAAAAACTCTTGCATTTTTCATTTAATTAATTAATTAATTATAACAGTAAAAGAAAAAACAAAAAATACAGCTCAACGTTTTCAGTTTACAATAAACCCTTTTCAAAAAATCATTTAAAGTTTTTTATATAATGATTTTATGCACTAAAAAAATTTTTAAAACGTAAACTATTAAGTCATCTAAATTTAATATACTGTCTAGATCATTGATTGATTAAATTAAAATATGTGGTTGATGAATTAAATTTTTATAAAATACATAACAATGGTTTAATTATTTTACTCTAAAGCAAGTCAATCAGTTAAATTACTTCAAGTCTATCGTAGTCCAGACTAGTTGTATCAAATTGTCCCGCCATGTATATTCTGGATTGTTTTGACGAGCACCGTCATCAAGAGATTTATTTGTGTGCGTGGGTGAGCATGAACAAGTCGGCCTGTGGTCTTCGTCAGAACCAAAAAAATGTGGGAAAGGTGCCTCAACTGCTTCATTTAAGGACTCCATGCTAAAAATTGCAGGTTTCAATCTGTCGATAAAAATGTGGTCTTGGTGTGTCGTAAAATCTAATGTAAAATACATTGAATTGCGATCTACAATTAGGAACGAATCTTTGTATGCAGGCTGCAATGAATGGCGTCGCACTTCATTTCTTACAAAGACATGTGTGGCTTGCGGGTTAAACAAGGCAGTGTCAAGATATGAGAACCTATTAGGTTTCCTGGGAGGGTTATAACGAAAAGGTGCCACCCTTTTTGTCAGTGAATTAACAAAAGCATGCAATAACTTCAATTCATCTTTCTCATATGACACGAAAAATTCACCAGTTAGGCGTAATTTGTCTCCAAATACAAGATCATTAGACGAAAAGTGTTTTGGATCTTTTTTGGGTAAATTCCTCAAAGCTAGAAGAGCCCACGGCAGATTATTATGCACCTCTGTTGGAGGTTCTGCACATTTTAAAGCCGTTTTTAAGGCTCTGTTAATACGTTCTATCATGTCCTGTGCTTGTGGGTGGTAAGCTGTGATGTGATGCAATTGTGCACCAAGAAATTGAGCCAAATCTCTCCATAAGGCGCTTGTAAATCAAGCACCTCGATCACAGTATATGAGCATAGGACTGCCAAATAAAAAAACCTACGCATGCACAAAAGCTGAAAAACACTCTTCTGCGTAATTCCTCGAAGAGGCACTGTTTGAATGAAACGTAAATACTTGTCTATGATCATCAGCAGATAAGAGTAGCCGTTACTGGGAGTAAGCGGTCCAGTAATGTCAATATACACGTGCGTAAACCTTTTACTGGGGGGAGTATTTATTTCATTTAATGAGGCTTTAGTGTGCCGTTGTATGTTTGAGCGGCTGCATTTTAAGCACTCTCTAGCCCATTATGCCACATCCTTCTTTATTCCTACCCAACCGAAACTTTGCGTGAGCAATGCAACGCTGCCTTTAATACCTGGGTGAGATAGGCAGTGAAGATGTTTAAAAACAGAAAAACGGAGAGCCCTCGGGATTTTTCTTTTGGGTACATCGGACAATATGTTGATTCCGTGCTCGGCTAAAGGAATATCTTTTAAGACAAAAGCGCTGTGGTTATCGTGACGTAGCTCTTCGCATTCTCACTCTGACCGCTAGCTATCGCCAATTTCAGGAAATCTAAGGGTTTGTTGACTGGAGTCAGCGAATTGATATGTGGAGGTTCAAATGGTTGAAAAAGTGCGTCAGCTTTATTGTCGTTTCCCAATACGTGCCCGATATTTGAAGTAAATTGTAAGATATAATCATTATAAGGTGCTTGTCGCGAAGATGCCGCTGGAGAGTTGTGTTGAAATTTCTTTACAAGAAGCTTGTGATCGGTTTTTAAGGTAAAGTCGCGGCCTTCTAAAAAATACTGAAAATGCTTCATTGATGCGTTGCAAGCAAAATATCTCTTTTGAGACACGACCACGTCTTTTGTGCAGGAGTTAACGCTTTGGAACAAAATGCAAGCGGTTGACATTTTCCACAGGACATCTGCTGCAATACAGCTCCAACTGCTCTATCACTGGCGTCTGTTATTAGCTCCAAGTCCACTTCATGATTAGGATGAGCCAAAATTGTCTCTTCTGTAATTGTTGTCTTAGCTCTTGTAAAACATTTGTCAGTTTCTGGAGTTCACGAGATACGAAAAGAATCTGTTTACTGCTCTGGTTAAAGAATATAAGGGGCAAAGAATTTTGGCACAGTTTGGTATAAATCGATTCTAAAATTGAGTAATACCTAAAAATCGTCTAAGTTGCTTTTTAGTACGCGGTTTTTTGTAGTCAAGTATAGCCTGTACGTTGGTGGTCGTTGGTTTGACTTCCTCAGATGATACTACGTGTCACAGAAAGAAGAATTGGTTTACAGCCAATACGCATTTTTTTTTTGTTCACAGCTAAACCATGCTCTTCCTGTCTTTTAAAAACCAAATTCAATAGTCTCTGATGATCCTCCAAGCTGGAGGACATAATGATGATGTCATCTAAATACACAAACACTTGCGGAAGACCAGAAAGAATCTCGTTTATGAGTTTCTAAAAATAACCGCTGGAGGTGGCCAGACCCATTGGCAAGAAAAGATATCTAAAATTTCCAATCGGAGTAGTTATTGTCAGCTTGTGTGAGTCTGCTGGACGGACTGGAATGTGGTAATATGCATCTTTGATGTCAATTGAACTAAACCAAGAGAATCCGTGTGGCATGGCTGAAAAATCATTAACGTTTGGAATTGGATTGCGAGTTACTTTTAAAATTTTGTTTAGGGCCACAAAATCAGGCACAAGCGATACTTTCCAGAGGGCTTTTTTACCATAACAATTGGATTTACCCATGGACTATGGCTTTTACCTAATACGCCTTGAGTGACTAATTGCTTTATTTCACGTTTCAAAGCTTCAAATTTATCCGGTGTTAATCGTCGAGAGCGAGACCAAACCGGTACTTCGATGTTTGTTTCAAGATGAGCAACAACGGAGTGTTTTATTTTTCGGCAACGAGTGGCTTGCTCAAGAACTTGCGGATATTGAGATTTTAACTTCTCTAAAATAGAGGCGTCAGAAGCTTGCGAAGATTCTATTGTAAACTCCGTGGCAACGCCTTCATCAATCGGAAAAAACAAATTTTTTTCGTCGTGAGATTTAAAAGTGTTCGTGCATTGAGATTGACACATAAATTAAAATAACGTAGGATATTTGCTCCTATAATTCTGTATGGTAAGACTGCTACAACAAAATCGTAATCAAAAAGTTGCGAGAGGCCAAGGTTAATTTGTGTTTTTAATTGTCCAGCAATTACTAGTTTGCCACCAGCAATAGTGGAAACATGGTAAGTACCTGTGTTGAAGCTTTTAGAATTGTTAATTACATGTGACAGTATGATTGAATAACTAACCCCAGTATCGATTAAAAATTCAATGTCATGACAACTGTAATGTATAAAAAGCAGAGGACTTGACGGTGTTGTCTGTGATCTCCAGGCCTCTAATTCGTGGAGGTCGACTGGCCGTTTTTTGCCTGATGTTGAGTGTACATAGAGCAAGGAAGACCCTCACATTTAAACACCCGATGTCCAAAGCGGTGATGGTAGGAGCACAAGTTGTGTGAAGGAAAAAGGAATGCCTTTGAGGGGTGAGTGATGGTCACTGTGGGCTCTGGAAAAGGCATGTCCACTTTCATGGCGGCGATTGTCAACTGGTTTTCGTGGTGAATGGTGACAACTGGAAAGGGTACGATCAAACTTATCCAATCGCGATTCTAGCATTTGACTAATGATTGCTTGATTAGTCGGACTTTGAGAGACATGCGAATCGGTTATAGGAGAAGTAGCTGTAATTAACTTTTTCCTTGCTAGAATACTGCCTGTTTAGCTAGTGATTCCAATGGTTCTTGTTCATAAGGATATAAAGCGATGTAGGTCTCTACATCAACAGAATCTAATAGTTTTCGTCGAATTAAAGCTTGCGCTAGGTCTGAGTCGCTTGAGTAATGCGAGGTTAAAAGAGTTTGTAATCGTACCAAGTATTCGGTCACTGTGTCATCACCTCGTTGAGCTGCAGAGAAAGATTCTAAGCAATCTGTGGTTATTGGTGAGAAGCGCTCTAATAAAATAGTTTTTATTGTTGTGAAAGGTATGTCCGAATATTTTTTCGGCCATAAATCAGCAATCATACGCATGATTTTGCTATCGCTGTTTAGTGCTATAGCTAGCGGAGCACAGTTTGAGCGTTCTGATGTAACATTAGCTTCTGCAAAGAGTAGATCGATCAAGGAAAGTATCCCTGTGCGTTATTAGACCAAAACTGTGGTAACCGAAGTATGTTTTGTTGTGTATTTGAGATTGTATGTTCGTCATTTAGCACATCAAAAACGTGGTTATTAAGAGGTGGGATAGACGTTCGCTGATTTGTGAACTTAATTTAACTGGAGGCGATTGCCGATCAGGTCAGATATTAAAATTATTAGCATAATTTGTCACTGTACGATTTGAATGTAACTGTTCCGTTCCTAAAAATTGCTCAAATTATGTAGATTCACAATCTCGTAAAAAATATCTTTGATTTCGCTTTGGTCCGGCTCAAATAGCCGAAGAAATAACAGTTTTATAAGTAATTTAAATATTTATATTTATTTACAAGAAAAAATGGCAACACTGCATAATTTCGCTTTATTGAGAACATTCTGGATTTCCGCTTGACTTGTTTTTGCATGTGACGAAATAATGCTTATGTGTGATTGGCTTCATTGAGATAATTTCAGAACATTCGAGTAATCTTACTGAATGGTATAAATACGATTCGCTGAAAAGCAGTATTATTATAAAATTCGATGTTTCGTTGTGGTAACTTAAAATTGGAAAATTGTTAACTGTGTGAAGTCATAGTTTTTGAACGCAAGTCTTTGGTGGTCTACGTGATTGTGAAGAATTAAGCTATTGAGTTTTAACCTGTTGATTTGATTTATACTATTCGGGCTCCTAAGTGGATTATAGCATATTTCTTAATAAAGAAGATATTGTGGTAGTCTGAGCTGTGATTTAGCTAGACTATATTTTTGCTGTCGCTGGTTCGAAGGTCAGATCCAGCAAGAAGATTAAGAATTATCGTTTAGTAGACACCGAGATTGTGTTATTGGCGAGGCCTTCTTAACAGGCGCCAAAAAAGGTAGACGATTAAACAACGTAATAAGTTACCAAATAAATTCTACAAAATTTCAAAAAAAAAAAAAAAAAAAAACTTTTTAACATCGGAACAAAATTTAAAAAACTTTCCAAAATTTAGAAAACTAAAATTTGTGGAAGTAACAGTAACCAATACTACCAAGTCCAAGTTAAAAAGGTAACAAGTAAAACGCCAATTAAAATATAAAAATAAACCACAAATACGAATGAGTCACTTCAGGTATTAAAGTCATGATCTTTGTTGCATTAAATTACTTGAAATAAGTAATATCTTTTTATGTTCCAGCCGGGGTCACCAAAAATGTAGCGGTTGTAGGTAGGTATGTACTGTATATATAGGTTAGAACATACTTTATATTACTACCACCACTCACTTATTAAGTTGATCAAAAGTCCAACGAATAATTCTAATTTGGGTTTCTTCAAGTAATTCGAGCAGTTTCACTTATTTTTCAATTTTATTACAAAATAATTCGTTCAGCGGTCAATCACGTCAAAAGTTATTTTTTCCAAAAAAACTAGCAAACGCCAAAATCCAGAAATCAAAAGCAACAGAATTAGAGCAATGATTATCTTAATTTCTTTTTGTACATATCACCCAGAGTTGGACAACTAAAAAATTTTTAGCTTTTCCAAATTAGATTAGAATTAAAATTATAGCTACACAGTTTTTTCAAATTAGATTAAAATTAGAATTACTGAATTCGCAAAATCGTGGAAATTAAATTAAATGCCAAATTAGAAAGAAATTTAATAAAAATTAACTTCAGTAAATATTAAATCAGAGTTCATTCTCATAAGCATGAGAATGGCAAATGTCTGTACACCAAGATTGGCTCGTTTTGCGCTATACAGTTTGCCTGCATGGCTGAAAACTCTTTCCGACGTAGCTGATGTTGCAGTCATGCCTAAGAGATCTCGAGCAGAGTTGGACAACTAGAAAATTTTTAGCTTTTCCAAATTAGATTAAAATTAAAATTAGAGCATAGAAACTTTTCATAAATTAGATTAGAATTAGATTACCGGCATTTCGCTCTAATTAGTTTAATTAGACAACTAGAATTATCTACTTGTCCAAGTCTGATATTACCTCGCCAGTCAAAGTAATAATCCCAAAAAAACGCTTCTTTTTTTTCGCATGTTTTTCTAGACAAAGCTGGATTGTGACGTAACTTTGAGAGCTACATTAGCTTTATGTGAGCAAGCAGTTTGAAGCAAGCTGAAGTTAAGAATTGACAAGTACAGTAACTGTAAGCACAGTGATAATTTCATTTCAAAGTTAAACTCAAATTTGACGCTGATTATAGTTTGTTTTTTTTCATTTCAGTTGTAAGTATAAAAGAATTTTGGTTGAATAAGTCTAAGAATTAGAATATGAAAATGATTTTGAAATATTTTATTTCGCCTTTGTTCCTTTTTATTTTTGGTAAGTAGACTACAACTTACTGTAAAAAAATCCATTATTTTTTATCACGTGTCATAAGATTTGTTTAAACGTATTTTATTCAAAAGTTTGGTTTTCCTAATCTTTATTGTTCGGTGTAAAAATTTTTTCTCAAATTTTTTAACATTTGCGCTGAAGTATTGTGCGTCATGTAATAAAAGCAAATAATAGAAAAGAGGTATTTTTCATGCATTGAACAATATGGATGGTTGGAACAAATATTATTTTGCATTTTTGAATAAATTCGTTTTTTTTTCTAACAAGATCCAAAGTACAGATCTGAAATTAAATCTATCTAAGAAATTTTAGACACCTTTATCTTTTGACTTTTGATGAATTTAATAAATTTAATATTTTCTAGATTCCATAGAAGCAAATCAAAAAACGTTTAAAATCGCTTTTAAACCAAAAAATATTCAAATAAAATGATCACAAACAGTAATGTGCTCAATAAGGACAGACTTTGACGTTGAGAATTACTGTTGTAAATTTTGATATATCTTGTCAATTAGAAGGGCAATTTCATGCAGAATGCTTAAAGCTTGTCTGGCATCTTACCAGTGAAAATAATCACTCGTTTTTTTTTATGTGGTCAATTGTTGTAGACCTAAAGACTTAACTCGCGTCCTTCTGGTAGGGAGTCAGCGTGTGGCAGCACATTGAACTATCCGTCGAAAAATAATTGTTATTTAATACAGATACCAAATTAAAAAAAACATCACTTTTCACAACTTTCAAGTCTTTTGATTGATTTGATAATTTTCTGGCCTCGATAAAAATGCTGACTTTACGGTCAGAACAAAACGAGGTAAAAAATGGCAAAATAAGAATGCTATCAAAAGTAGGAAAGTCCCTGAAGATGATTTTGTAGCCCGAAATCAGTCATAGATTAAATCAATCATGTATCATGTGCAAATTTTACTTTAAAAAGTTTTTTTTAAATATCATTAATTTCTTTGGCAATTGGACAATCTTCATTTAATATATATTTCTTAAGTTATTTTTTGACAAAATATCTTGAATCAAATTATTCCTTGCAGCGCTTTCATAATTAAAAAAATTTTAACACTCTTTGAAAAAAAATTTTTTTAGTCGACCATGAAAACAAGTTGGCATCAAGTCAAACCATTTCGTCGATGACGTACAAAATATTATGTTGCAAAATTGAATTGACGTCATCGATTGATCCATTCTCACCCACATTCTTCTTTAGTTGGTTAGTTAACAACACAAAAGAACGAGTACGTAATATATTTTAATTGCTCTAGTTTATAAAAACTTGCTGTTGTTGTCAATCAATAAAGTGCAGATATTTAATCACTTGCTTGGTGCTTTGATGACGTTTCAGGACGGTCAGCGATCTTTTCTTAACTTATTTTTTCTGATTTATATTGAACAGTTATTAACCGGAAGCCACGTTTCTTTAGGAGAACATTAAAAGGAGAATGATGACAAATATAAAATTACATACTGTATTTCCAGCAATTTTTTTCTTCGTTATCTTCAAAGTTATTTTTGTGTCAACTTTTTGTTGAATCTTGAACTTGAGGAGTAACATTAGATTTAATTACTTTTCTTAAATTCAATCGAAGACATTTTAGCATTTCAATTTAAAGAAGAGGCCTTTGCTGGTTTTTACCTCACTTTCGAGAATATCCATCGTTGTTTCATCTTTAATAGAACGGAAGAAAGTATTGTTTCTTGATTGCTGCATTGCTTTCAAAAACAAAACAATATTTTCTCAGGTTGTTATAAAATCTCGGCGCCTCCTTTCTTTTTGAGGTTGAAGTGTCCAGCCAAACCTCCTAAAAGGTTAGTACTAAAAAGAAAAAGAAGAACCACTGATGCAGATCATATTATAGATATGTAATTTAATAAGCTAATGACTTGGCAATTGCCACCAGTAAATTTTTTTAATTGGTAAAATGCGTTAAAATTTAAAAACTCGATAATCTGAAAAACAAAGACTTGGACTAAATCTTTAACATAATTTTTGAACTAAAATATCTTAATATTTTCAATTAAGAGTTTGGTTTGTATCTTGGATTGAAGAATTTATCATCCCAGCAATGTTTTAAATGAATTACATATATTTACTTCAATCTGATAAGTTTAGTCAAGTGTGATTTGTCATTTTCATGTGCAAGTGATAAGACAAGCAAAATAGTCCGGACAAAGAGCAAGAGAAAAACGTGATAATTAAAATCAAAACCCGAGAACAACAGAAACAATCGGGGTAATTTTACGAAAACAGATAATCAATGTGCTATTAACAATTGGATATTATATCCAAGCTGGTAAGGTTAAAAATAAAGCAAAAAAATATGATGCAAAGAAAATAAAGGAAAACCAAATGATGAAGCATAAAAAGATTCAAACAATTGTCCGTCGGTTAAGTCGACCAGGTCATAAAGTTGAAGGAGTTTGGAGTTAGGATGAGATTTTTGTTGTTTTTCAAACTTAATCGTAAAACTGCTTTGTCAAAACTGCGAAACAGAAGAAGCTATGAATGAAAGTTGCTTTCGTAGAAAAAAGCGAGCTCTTTGTAATGAAATCGAACTCGCAATATTTGCATCTATGATTCTGAATAGGAACGATAAGAAATAAAGAGGCGATAAAACATCTGACATTAAGACCTTTAAAAAAAAAGAAACTCAAGATAGTCTGATTGTAAATATTGGAGAAAGTTGCCATAATTTTGTTGGTATAGTTTTTTTTTACTACCTTTTCTTTTTGACTTTTTAGGTAAGGTAAAAAAATTTTGTAATGCCTGTTTTAACTAATAGAATCTCCTGAAAATAGTTTCAAATACTGTAAAAATAGTATTATGAAATCTAGAAACGCTGCAAGGTTGTCAAACGTTGCTTTAGTTGTAAGAATTCTAAAATGATTTCAATTTGCTTCATGGTAAAGACATGATATATAATATGGCATTTTAAAAGTTATAATTTCGCTAAAAATTAATAAGAAAGAAAAGCTTAAATTAAACAAGTTCGAAATATTTTAAAAAATTTTTCGTGAAAATAGTACCTTAGCATGAAAATTACACAAAGAAATTTGCCCTTGCAAATAATGATAGCCTACAAGCGTAAAGACCAATAAAAAGCTAAAAAAGTTTTGTTATGTTCTTAATTTATGTGTATATTTATGTTATTTTCAGTACGTAATCGCAGCGGTTGGATTAGATGGTAATGGAAATGTCAGGTTTATTTATAACACGAATAACCCTTACGTAAGCAAATATCAAATACGGTAAGGCAATAAAATGTTTCCAACTATGAAATTTATTTTTTCTAACATTTTACATCAACTATCCAGAAAATAAATCTTGTTTTTTACAACCAATAGCTAGGGTTAATCGCTTAAACTGAACAAAAAATAAGCTCGACAATTACCTAAGATAAGGAGGCACCAAAAATTGAGAGCTGCAGTTGGTTTGAAACTTTTTTACTGGCAACATCATCGAAAGACAAAAAAAAAGGTCTTCACTTAATGTTCAATCACCAAACTACCTTTAATGCAATTTTTTTTTGTTTTGCTTTGCATTGCCAGTAAAATAAAAACGTTTTTAGTAATACTATAAAAAAAACTTATACATAATCAACATTATTGCTCAAAATACACTTTACCCGAAAATAAGTAAGTTTCCCAAAAATAGGCGCGATAAAACTTTTTAAGACGATTTTTATAAAAGTAAGCCCAAATTTTAAAAATAAGCATGAATAATGTGTGGCAAAGCATTGGGCCGAAAGCAAAGAACAATTGAAATTTGTGAAACTACGTAGATGACAAATCCAATTGTTGGAAAACGTTCTTTTGGTAATTGACTTTGCTTGATTTTTTATTGTTCTTGACTCATAAATGAGAAACTTCATTACATGACTGAATGCAGTGATTAGAAAGAACTTGTCAAGATTTGAAACGGAATCATGAAATTGGGCAGAAACTGGGATTTCAGAAAAAAACTTTACTTTAACAGTTTCGCGCTTGTAGTATGTTTAAATACAGAGAAAATTTTTTCTATTAACACACATTAAAGTTTATTTCAACCATACTTTGATATAGCTTTTCCAAGCTTTTGGTTGTTTTTAATAGTGATAAAGCTTCTGCTGTATAATTATTTATAAAACAAGAAGACGAAAATCTAATTTAAAAAACGAAATTACAGCAATTTTCCATCTCAACTCTCTCCAAACAACGCTCCGTTTAACAGCACTCTTATTTTCACCAACAACCAGTCGATGTGCGGCTGGATTTTTGAAGCGGACTCAGCTGCGTCAAATGCAAAAACAGAAATAATATGTGATCGAGGTGATTTACGAAGAGCTTCAATTTTACATACTTCTATAATCATTTTTTTAAACAAAAAATTTCAAGTTGCCACAAAATTTGTTATTAAAGTTTGCTCGTTTTCATTCGTTGGCCATAGTTGATACTCGCTAAAAAATTAAGTTCTACTTTTTAACCTGCAATAATCAAAAATGTTTTCTATTGCTTCAATAATTAATATTTAAATTTTATGCATCAAAATTTTCCAAATTTATCATGATGATGAAGATACAATTGGTTGCTATTTTCAATCCGATTTTTGCCGTCTTAAACTTTAGATGAAGACCTTGTTTAATAGTCTTTTTTGGCAATTAATGACAAAAACTAAGTCTATTTGTCCCCATTCCAGAAATCGAGTGTTTTGGAGACTTGCTTTATTGTCAAGTCGTGATAATTTTTTATCAAAACATAATAATATTGTCTAAATAGGTTTTATTTGCCTTCAAACTAAATAGCAATTTGTTTAACGCTTGAGATGATCAATGAAAAGAAATCTGTAAAGCATAACGAAAAGTTTAAACTACTTTACAAAAACTTACCAAAGTTTTAATGTTTTTGAGTTATGCAAATATTATATGGAAATCAATTTAAAATCATTATAAACGTGAACAATTCGGTATCAAAAAAAAAAGCAATTTATAGTAGAAAAATAGCATTGATATATTCCGAGTTTAACCCATGGTATTTTTTTACTTTAAAGCGTCAAAACAATTTTGAGGCTAATTCTATATCTTTTGTATTTGTTGCAATAATTCATGAGCCAACTGCTGTTGTTTCAGATTGTACCGATGTTGATCCAAATAACTGTTCTGGAATATGTTTCTGTCATCATGAAACTACTCCACAACCAACTACTTATTATTCAACCTCTTCTTTATCATCATCATCATCATCATCATCATCACTTTTGACTATGTTGTCATCATCTAGTTTGATAACAACGCCATCATCATTATCGTCGTCGTTGTCGTTATCATCATCAGTTTTAACAACAAAGCCAGCATTATCAAGGTTTTGTTATTATCTGCTTAATGGACGTCGCTACATATTTATACGAAAGTTGTTATGTTTTTTGTTTCACTGGTGGTGTTTTTGATGTCAAAATTTGTTAATTTAAAAAAGCGTCTGCTATTTTTCCATGACCTTGCCTGTCTAAATGAAAATGCATCATGATTTAAGTTATTGTCATACGCAGAAAAATATAATGCTCAATTTCACTTTTAAAACTTCAGCTGCCACGGCCCACTAACACGCTGGTAAATGCAACTCAGCGACTTTAATTTTTTGTGTGTTCTAAATCTGTGCTTTTCAACCTTTTTTAACCTAGAACCGAATTTTTTACCGAGAATTTATTGTAGGCCCTGTAAGGTATGGTAAAAAAAAGCAAAAAGAAGACAAAAAATTTTCTTTGTGCAAAACTTGTTAGTAGATCAAGTGAGGCTCATTTGGAAACAAAGTTTAAGCAAAGTAGCGTTTAGATTATCAGGTTTAAAGCTGTTTTATTTCCTCGAATTTCTCACAGTTACAAAAAAAAAGCCTGATTTGCAAATATTACTTTATATTTTTTGGTATAACATTGTAAGAATTTTGTAATTTTAGTTGTATGATTATCGCTTTACTTGTTTTATTTTTAAAATTGGCCCAGTTAGTTATTAATAGACTATTGGGATTTTAAATTTAAGCAAGAAAAATATCAAAGTTAAAGTTAACATTTTTAATATTTTAGAAACCTAATAAAGGTGTGAGTAAGCCAAAAACGATAGTTTTTTTTTTAAAGTAATTTTAAATGTTAAATTAGCTCTGGTTGCTGTTTATTAGTTGTTATTTAACCAATTGGTTGTGCATTCAAACAATAAAATCTGCTTGTTACCAAAACATATTTTAAACAAATAAATGTGTTACCCATGTCCTAAATTTTTTATATTGCTACGGGTGCTGATTTACCAAAAATGGTCCATAAAGTTATTTATTGCTAGCCATAATTATGACCTAATAATAGAAATATGCATTGCAAAATTATTCGTATTTAAAAAAAATAGAAGCCTTCCACTGCTATCATCAATTGTATGATAGCAAAGCTTTTTCGGTACTGATTAAATATGCAGTCTACCTGGCATAGCACATATATTTGATATATTTGAGTATGCAGTGTACAATCCTTATGCGGTCTACTATATGATTTAATATAAATCAAACAGAAAAGAGCAAAGTTAAAAAGAAATTTTATTTTGCATAATTAAAAAGCTAAAAATAAAAAAAAGTTAGCTAACAGCTTTTTGACAGATGTTTGACCGCATGTTGATCAACAATATTAATTCAAACAATCAAGAAACAGATGTAAAGCAAGCAAGGAGGCGAGCGAGACGGCAACAAAGCAACAAAGAAATTTTACAAATAATACTTATTACATGAGTGCAAAACTCAAAATTTAAACCAAAATGTTCCAAGATTCTTAACAAATTAAGGACTCAAACAAAATTCATAAAAGCAAAATATAAAACAGCAACACAAGACCAAGCGGTAAAAGTGATGAGTTGAGGATGAGTTGAGGATAAATAACGAATTTACAATTAAGTATTTGCATTTTACAATAACGCGCGGGGAGTTTCATTTTTTGTCCGCGTCTAGTTAGTTTCGCGGCGCTCTCGACACTTTCTGGCGCTAGAACAATTGGTCTAGATCAGAAAATCGCAATAAACAACAAAGTATTTGCAAACAAACTTGGATTTTAATAACGTTATTTGAGAATTATAGGTATGAAAATCATTTTGAATAGCAAAGAACAATAGTACAAAAAACCAAGAAAAAAATTTCAATCGCCTAAAAGTTCAACGAATCGAAACATGAACCTTTCGGTTACTTTCTTGAAAATTATACAACGTAATCATAAAAAAGTTTTAATCAGCGATATTTGTTGAGTGAAGCGATTTTAACAGAGCCTGCATTTTTCCTTTGCGTTTGGGTTTAGTACGACATATGCTTTTTTGTTCAAATTTTTATTAAAATATCAAAAAAATATCCATTGTAAATCAAATTACCCTAATTCCTACACTTTGTAGCTTAAATGAAATTTGTATTTTATACCAAACAAATACCACTAGAGAAATTCCACCACCACAAATGGAATTCCTCCAGCGAAATTGCCGCTAGTTGCAGGAGAGACTTGGAGATCCCAACTCAGCTGCTGCCCTCACAACCCCAAAAGGATAAGCGGGCAAAGGGAAATATACTGAACTAATTCATTGTTTTCCTTGAAAATGATGATGATGATAATACCAAACAAAATTTATGCCCCTGAATATTTTTTATCATTGTTTTTTTATGTAAATGTCTCAGCAATGTAAATTTATTCGAAAAAAATTACGTCATGCCGTCAGTACTTTGGCTACCAAATAAAATCAACTGAGTTTTGATATTAATCATTTGGAATTTTAAATATAATATCAGCTTGTAAAAACTTTAACTGAAAGTTTCTGTTAGAAAAATCAATCGTCGTCGTTTGAAGGGTATCCACTCCAGGTCAGACAAACAGGACTGGGGCCGAGGGTTTATCCTTTTACTACCCCAGACTGCTGTACTGCCTGGATCAGATGCTGGCAGTGATGTCATTAAGCCAGCATCGAGTTTCGTCATCCAAAACCGTCAGACCTCGTGCTCCATGTGGTGCCCGATGTATGGGGCACGCTGTTAGTACATGGTCTGCGGTTTGCTCAGAGGCGCGACACTCGCAATTTGGTGAAGGAGCGAGACCCCATTTGTGCATTGAAAAAAATCAATAAAACCATATTGTAATTTACAGATAACGGTGTAAATTGCTCTTACAAAAAAATTTTATCATATCTCAATCTTTTACAGTGATTTTTTAACTTTTGATTTTGACGTCATTTCTTCTATTGCTATATAGTAATTGTTACACCACCCCCTTACTTAAATTTTGTCTGCAAGTTATTCTTAGAAATGATTACAAAGAGTTGTTTTGCTAATTCAAGCGGATTGGCTGACTGAAGATGTAAGCCATTGCGACGCTTTTCGGCAGCGATTTCGTAATTTTGCCTTGAGTGTTGTTTATGGAACGATTCGTATTTTCCATTGATTTTAAAAAGACTTCAACATAATAAATTACATAACGTTTTTACTACTTTACATTATGGTTGTAATGTGACGTCATAAGCTACTTTGTCTTATTGCTAGACCTAACTAAAAATTCTTGTCCATTTCACTATAATAAATTTTCATTCGAAAACTTTGGTTAATTTTTATGTCACATATATAACGTCGTAAATTTTTTATTTATTTTCGTTGAGTCATTCCAGTTGAGAATTTCTTAGAAATAGTTTGGGTTACTGTCGCTGGGTCGATTGTTTAAGTGTTTAAATAGTTAAGGGTCAATGTTGACGCCTTAAAAGTTAATTCTACTGTATATACGTACTTTTTTATTTTTTATTTATTTTTATTTATAAATGTTTGGGTCTGTGTGGTGTTAAGTAGTAGTTAAGGGTCAATGTTGACGTCTTGAAAGTTAATTCTATACACGTAGTTTTTATATTTTTTTTATTTTTATTTATAAATGTTTGAGCGAGATAAAATGTTTGAGTCTGTGTGGATGAGAAACTATTAAGTTTAATATTAACCATTGAGGTGATAATTTATTCTTATAGTTAGTCAGTACAAAACTGTTGTGTGATTATTTGCAGTTGTTGGCGCTGTGAATTGCTTTAAAGTTTTGTGAAGTTTGAGAGTAGAGTTTTAGGAGAATCGCTCAAGTTATTTTAAATTTTGTAAACATATTTTTTATAGTTAGAAACTGTGGCTTCTTTCTATTTGTAAAGAAAAGTGTTTTAAAGAATCTATTCGTACTTAGCCTAAACTAAGCCTATGACTGAAATTTAAAACTGCTTGCCAAGACCAAATAGCAGGGAAAAGTAGCATTAAGTGTCTTTTCTCAGGACACAACAGAATGGCGAGAGTAGGTTTTGAATCTCAACCATGTTGATCACAAGCACGGCGCTTCAACCACTCGACCACGCTGCCGATGAAAAAAAAATGTTTTTTTTATGAAAAACTTGCAAAATTTTTAGTTTTCTTTAATATTAACATTGCAAAATATATTTATGTACAGACAAATCATTTCTTTAGGTTTTAAAATCTATTGAAATCTGATTTTGAATTAGAGCCTTCGATTTCATATGCTTGCTAAAGCTTTCATGATCGGATCCAGGGAGCGAAGGGGCCTAAAAATCTTGACATTTTCAGGTAGATAATCTACTTTTTTGGCACAACCATGACCTCTCTTTAGGAGGCCTAAAAAAATTTTGATTGTGCTTTTACGCATGACCTCCTAACGATTCAAAAGTTTTTGGGTGTTTCCTAGTCAATTTTTTTCGGTGAAATAAAAAACAACATCGTAGTATAAAAAAATCAAAATCATCGAGAGAGAGGACTAAAAAGTATTTTCTTGCAATGAAAAGACGAAACTTTGAATTTTTATGCACACTTAATTGGAAACAAATGATATTTTTAAGTCGGCAAAATATATGCATTTTTTTAATTTCGTAATTAAAACTGGCCCCTGAATTTTTTAAACTCCCTTCAAGAGAGGCGTGTCTTTTGTTAGGAATTAACTTGAAACTGAGTTCCCGACGGTCGTCTAAATATACACCAGGACATTCTACATTTTTAAACTAAAAGTTGGAAGGGCTATTGTCGTTCACAATGGCAAATGTTTCATTAGTTTCAATTGTCTTTACAATAAAACTAAAAAATTTCGCAATCTGTTTTTACAAGTTAAGGTAAGGTATAGTTTATACTTTATTGTTAGTTAGAAATGTATGTTATAAATATAAAAATGCTGCCGAAAATTGAGGTTCAAACACTGAATTGTAAATATACCAAAATTAGGTTGAAAGCTTAATGTTGAAAATTTTCTGAGCTTAGATACAAAATTATTTTCCATAATTAAAACTTAAAATAAATTTGTTGCTTCGCAGTTGCACAATGCGTGTACTGTATTCCGACGTATTGAGAACAAATTGATTTATCTTGCTTTAGCAAATGTCGGCAGCAAGAAAAACTGTTTTTCTCTACAAATTCACTATCTGCGGCATGTCTCAAATCTCTCTCATTTCAACAGATATTTTTACCAAAAAAGTACTATATTGTTTCAGTTTTGTTTCTTTTTTTATCTGAGGCAATCTTGAATCTGCCTCACTAACGTGTATTAGCAAGGTCTTCTTGGTATTAGCGATTTTGTTGCCAAGAACGCTTAAAAAAATAATTAAAGCGCTGAAAATACAACAATCAAACGGTCAAAAAATGGGTTAAAGAGCAAAACTAAATAAACTACTACAACTACGGTATAATTTTTCTATTCTTTTTTCAACCAATAGCAAGTTGCATCAATTTTGCAAACACAATAACTTTAATATTTTATTTCTGCTTTATTCGATATCCACAGGTGAGGCATTGCCTCACTTGCCTCCCGTGACGGCATGTCCCTGATCAATGCTCATTAAAAAAATGCTGATTAAAATTATGTGTCGAACAGCAATTTTTTCGTTTAAATCTCTTAATGATTACGTTTGTAACAGAAAAGCTGTTCATTAAAAGAGAAAAGGGTTGTCGTGATTCGTGTATGCTTAATGCGTGTTTGCAGCGTGCTTGCCTTATGTTCGAACCTTTGCTTCTATTTTATCAATCGTGGTCCGCTTCCCATAATGTTTATCGTGTGAAATTTTGCAATATGATTGAAAATTATGAGGTCGATTAGAAATGTTGCTAACCGTGGTGTCTTTTAAATTGCTCAAAGAAGTTGAACCCTCTGTATAACGTTTATTTGCTTTCATATACTCCGTCGAACATTTTGCTGGTCCAATTAAATCTGTGTAAAACCAATTGCCACTATATGCAGCTACTTTAGCGGGTAAAGCTTTTAAAAATTGGTCCTTAATTATAGCTTCGAATTGAGGGGAGGGGTTTTCTTCAAGACCAGAAGCGGCTAATAAGTGATGCATTAAATCCATGGGAGATCGATTTCCCAATGTTAAATTATTTAGCAAAATGTCGAGTTTTTCAGAGTCGTCTTTTGCATACACAGCTTTTATCTGATTCCACAATTTCGTATAGCAATCGGGATCTTGCAGTTTTGGAATAATGTATAACTTTTCAAGTTGGCCGGTGGTTAATGTTTCTAAGATTGTCATGAATTTCGAAACTGGCGCATCTATACCGGGAATATTAAATTAAGCGTCACTAAAAGCTAACCAGCTATCCTCATCGTGTGACCAGAAAGGCGGGAACTTAAAATTAAAATTTGAAGTAAAACTATCTTTGTTACCAGAAAATGTTTTTTATCGGCTGATTTCCCAGAGAAACCAGTTTGCTCATCGGTTAGCGGCGATTTAGCAGAATTTTTAATTATTTTGTAAATTGGCTTCAAATCACGTCTCGCTTAGTTTTACAAGTATTTTTTTTTATTTATTTATTTTTTTTTTTTTATCTCTATATTTATCCTCCTGACTCGCAGGAAAGCGACGGAGGCGCTATACATAGGGTAAGCAGTCATTTCAACCTGCTTCCGGAGATGCCAAGATATTGCTGTCCGCTAGTAATTTTAGTAAAGATATTACTGTAATTTAGAACTGCTTGCCAAGACCACCAAGCAGGAGAAAGTGCCGTAACGTGTTTTTCTCAAGGACGCAACAGAATGGCACAAGTGGGTTTTGAACCGAGACCATGTTGAGCATCAGTCCGGTGCTTTCTATTAATAATAAGATGAGGTTTGGAAGACGTTATTAAAGAAGTTAGTTGCCTACTGGTCATTAGAATAACAAAGCGAAAGTCATGAAGAAATAATTACCGTATTTTCCCGTGTATAAGAGACCCTTGTGTATAAGAGACCCTTCAATTTTTAGGCAAAATTTTCAGGAAAAAAGTTTTTTAGTAATCAAAAGACTTACTCCCATGTATAAGAGACCCCCTATTTTTAAAGTGAAAATTATGAACAAAAAAGGGTCTCTTATACACGGGAAAATACGGTACCATTCATTGCGGAAAATAATAAAATTGGTCAAAAAGACAGAAAATAATAAAACAAAAATAAAGTTATTTCTTACCTTTGTTCAAAAACGTCGGGGTCACCAAAGCGTTAGGATTAGAAGGTTTGGTTTTAAAACTAACCCTAACACAATATTACAAGCAAAACTTATTTAAGCAGAATTTATTAATTAATTATAAAAACACATCCCTGTCCCAGAGTAACGGTGTAACGTTCTCCATAATTTTGTTGCCTCTCCCAAGTGGTATACAGTCACGTCAGTATATATAGCAAGCATCACCGAATATCCTAATCATCGACCGTGGGACACAGAAACACAGTCGCAAAATTTCACACGATAAATATTATGGGAAGCGGAGCACGAGTGATAAAATAAAAGCATTGGCTCGAACATAAGGCAAACAAGCTGCAACCACGCATTCAGCATACACGAATCACGACAGGGTTTTTACATACTACATGCTATTGAATCTGTTCTTCAAAATTTTAGTACAGAAATTTTGAATTTGGTCTTTTCAATAAAATAAAATAGAACCAGTACTTTACATTTTTGGACGTAATCTGGGTACAACTAAACTACAGTAAATAAGCTTTAGAGATTTTTCCTTGTGATTTTGCTGGTTCGTACTTAGTTTAGATAAAATTTTGTAAACATTTTAAACTTTTAACCTTGCTAGTTGCTTTTTTTGTGTTATCAATATTGATTATGAAATACTTATTTTAAAACAAAAATAGTTTTGTGCCTGTACTTGAGCTTGCAGAATGAAAAAGACTAAAGTTCATAATGCAACTATTGATCGTAACAACTAAAGTTGTTAATTTTATAATAATCTTTATCTAAATTTTTTATGCTTTATTTTAGATTGATGTAAAAATATTTTTCCTTGTTAGAATTAAAAAAATTTAAAACATTGAAATGGTTTGGAAACATTTTATTTTTGTTTTATTTATAATAATATCAGGTAAGTAAAATTAAACAATAATTCAAATTTTGATAAAAAAACTCATGGAGGCTACAAATTTCCCACCTCTACAATAGCCTATATTTATTTTGTTGTTGAAGTTATTGAAATCACAATTTTTGAAAATTTTTTAAATCTTGCCTTGTGTAATAATAAATGGATCTATTTGCTCCACTAGATTAACTACTCTTTATCCATTACAAGCAATGAAATTTTTAACAATATCAAACTCAATTAAATATTTTTTAGATTTTATTTGTAGACATGTACAGTTTCAAATTACGCAATTCATTAAATTGCTAAATTTCTCAAATATTTCTCACACACAAACTCATGTAACAAAAATTCACAAAACTCCATTTTAGTTTTGGTTATTATAAGTGCAATTTTCTTCTGCCCGTTTTTTTACTATATTTAACAGTTTGTTAGATAAAATGATGTCTTATATGGAATCTTTTTTTCATGTTATGCTTGTTTCGGTCCAAATTTTTTTGTTTTTTTGTGGAAAAAGAAATCATAGAAAGGAGGCTTTAAGATAGAAGGATTTGTAAAAAGATATTAATTTTTAACTCCGATAATTAAAAGATAGAATATAAAGCTAAAAACAGATCTTCACTTTAACTCAATATAAAAATATTTGGTATCATCTTTAAGTGCACTCAAAGGGAGTTTACCCATAAGACTATTGCACAAGAGGAACCTGTACAGCTGTTTCGTTTCTTTATATTTATCGTCACCATTGCTACGGCTTCCTCTCAAAAACGAAGACAGCTCAAACAGTTCAAAGTAGGCAGTCTCTTTGCATTAAATAACGTAATTCGAGAAAAAAATAAATTCTTCGGGCAACATTTTGCTCTCTTTTCATTGCCAAGTGTTTGCATTTTTTTGTATTTCTGCTTTAATTTTCAGTTTGGGAGAGTGTCCACTTTGGGTCGGACACGAACAGGACTAGGGTAGAATGTTTATTCTTTTACTACCCCAGACTGTTGTACTGCCCGGATCAGATGCTGGCAGCGATGATGTTGAGCAGCATCGGGTTTCGTCATGCAAAATCGTCAGACCTCGTGCTTTATGTGGTGCCCGATGTATGGGGCACGCTATTAGGACGTGGACTGCGATTTGTTAAAAGGCGCCACACTCGCCATTTGATGAAAGAGTAAGACTCCATTTGTGCTTGGACAAATGAAATTACTCAACTTCAGTCCGTAGGCAATTTAGCTTCCCAAGCTGTTCGGGGCAAGCTCAATCCAACAAGTTTTAGACCGGTTATGGCTATAAAATCACTAAGCCTGGATATATTCTTACAGTACACCACGTTCCATCTATAATTTGTCCACGAAGAAGCGCGGATTCTGAGTCCGGCAAGGTTGTTGAATAGATTTCGCGCAACTGTCACAAATGGGCGTCTAGATCTTAGTCTCCCTTGGCAATCATCTGAGGACCCACTTAAAAGACTATGCAACATATGAGAATTTTCAATTTTGTTATGATCATCTGTAGTACTTAGATCAGATGCTTCTAAAAGTGCATTGTTTAATTCATTAAATTAACTAATATATAAGAATTCCTGAATTTCATTATCTGTGGAAACAAAATTGTGAAAAAGAAAGAAATGAAATCAATCAAAAAAAGAAACTATCGCAAAGTAATTTTATGTGCATTTTTAACTAACATTAAAGCACAAAAAATTGCTTTTACGTTTTTGGATGGTTAAAAGAAATGGATTAAGTTTTCTAACTAACTAAAACGTAAAATTATTTTTATTGATTCGTTAGCTCATGGGTCATTCATAATCTCCTCACTAACGGCTATTCAGAAAAACATTTATTCGACTTCCACGTTCAATAAATAAGAACTTTTTCAACAAGATTCGAAAATCAAATCACCACGTCAATCAAACATTTGAGAAGTACAATGTATTCTTTATTACAACAACAAAAAATTTTCAATTTTTTGTTTCACAGCTTTCTATTTTTTTCTTTTCAGCTCTATAAACCATTATTACCAAACTTCTTCCTATTCTCTGTAAAAAAAAAAATTTGTGTACGTCTTCAAATTTTTTTGGCTTCCTCTCTTCTCATGTGCAAATACTTTTAGCAATAAAAATTCTCTTTTTTTATAACTTAGTTCTAACCCTTTTTTATTTTGAAAACATCTCTTAAAAAGTCTGAGATGAAAAGCTTGGGAAATGACTATACTTCTACACGCAATGGTTTTTATTGTACTTCCATATATAATAAAAATAATCGTATTCTTAAAGATATCCATGGATGGAACTGAGAAAAACTTCTAAATAAAAGTAATTTTGTACGAAACATCTTCTTTGCTAAAATCATATTTCTTTAACCTCCTTGTTTTTTACTAAAAGTTCTATTTAAAGTTGCAGAAATTGCGTTCTTATTTTATTTCCTAATAAAGCTGAACAAAATGATTGGATGTTTGAGAAAGGTGTCACAACACGTGATCAACGCAAGAGCTTCAAGTTGTTAACAAACTCTTTTTGACGGCATAAATTTGGTTTAAATGATTTGATGTAAACGGCTTCTAAACTATATAAACGAAAAGACAAACGGCCAAATCAAAGAATAGTAAATTTTTCATCACTGTAATTTTTGGCGCACATAGAATTATTTAAAAGGTGTTGACCAATCGCAGATTTACAAAACAAATTTATGCCGCCAAAAAGAGTTTGTTTACAACTTTAAATCTTGCGTTGATCATGTGCTGTGACGCTTTTCTCAAATATTTTATTCGATAAAAAAACTAAAATTTTATTATTTTTAAATGATCAAAGCATTATACCAGGGGCATGCAAACTTTATAGCTCGAGGGCCAGATGTAGAAGATGATTTTGATTGTGGGCCGCACTAATTTTTACAGCGTGAATTAAAAATTACAATTACACGAATAAAAAAAAAACAATCTTCAGTTTGGTTTGTAGCTCAATTCTTGGAGGTGAAAGTCAAAAAATGTCTTGATTTCGCTTTTTCATAGCGTTTATCTTGAATGCTTCGCCGGTACGGCTCAATGAAGTAGTACGGCTCATATCAAAGTACGGCTCATGAATCAAATGACGTGGCTAGCCGCATTTGACCCTCGCGCCGTACTTTGCTCACTGCTGCATTATGCGGATAGAACGCAAACATTTCCGTTACTTCATCAACTAAAATTTGGTGCGCCGAATTTCCCATTTTCAAAATAAATTGTTTCGCATAAATGCAAAAAATATTTGGAAAAATATCAAATAAAAATAAGTCGACGTGTTTTAGAAAGCGCTTGGTAGAAAATTAAAGAGAAAAATAACTGCCAATATTTGATAATTTGAGAACAATTATTCAATAGATTCAACTGCTAGCAATGAGAAAAAAGTAATAACTGTCAAGTAATGATATGATTATTACATAAATGTACAAATTCTTCATTTTTTTATAGTTGATGATATAATGAAATTGGCTTCATGTCAAACTATCTCACTAACTTACAAGTCGACAGATTGCAACGTGGAATTAACGGCATAAGTAGATCCATTTTCACCGACATTCAACTTTGATTGGTTTGTTAACAATACAATTGAAAAAGTAAGATAATGTGATCGAAAGCTTATAAAATATTTTTGTTTTTGAATCATAGAGTCCTAAGTTGGTAAAAGCTGTTTGTTTATTCTATTAGTGATTGGATAAACGGCAATCCCTGTCGTTTTGATTTTTCTTTTTTTTTTTTAACTTTTTTATTTTGATCTTTTCTTAGCGATTTTTAAAAATTTACAAACATTTGGTCAAAAGCATTGCTCTTATCGAGTAAGAATCTTGAGCAACCTCTGTTCAGCAAATCAGGACAACAAAATACTTAATATAGGGTGACCCAAAAAAAACAGAACCCATATAAATTTTATTAAATCTTATCAATATCAATAGAATTTCAAGAAACTTGGTTGATGTAAATATAAATCTTTGTACCATCATTCCTCAAAGTTTCAGTTATTTTGGTTTTCTTTACATTAAAGTTATGTACTGTTTAAAATATGCTCCAAAAGAGCGCAACAGTATTGGAGGAAAACTTGCAGACGTCACGCAAAATTGTCACTTACTCAAACTGATCTCTCTTTTGCGAATTCTCAAATTTTTGCTGTATTAAATGCCATTAGTTTAAACATTGATGAACTAAAGGCATTAAATACAGCAAAAAATTTGAGAATTCGCAAAAGAGAGATCAGTTTAAGTGAGTGACAATTTTAAGTGACGTCTGCAAGTTGCCTTCAATGCTGTTGCGCCCATTTAGAGCATATTTTAAACTATACATAACTTTAATGCAAAGTAACCAAAATAAGTGAAATTATGAGAAATGATGGTACAAAGATTTATATTTAGGTCGACCAAGTTTCTTGAAATTCCATTGATGTTGATAAGATTTAATAAAATTTGTTTGGGTTCTATTTTTTTGGGTCACCTTGTATTATGATTAAGACATTGAAAGAACCTTTTTTTCAAGATATAAACCATCGTCTGATAATGTTTGTTATTTTTTTATTGTATATGTTTGTTTTTAAATTATTTAATTCAAATACAAGCAAAAAGTAAGAAAAGCAATTCAAATTTTATAGCAACAAATGTTAAAAACGAGCAGTAAATCAGCAGTAAAACAGATGTAAGCTATCGTCTGCAGCGTGGTTGAATGGTTAAACCGCCATGCTTATGATTAACATGTCCTTCGTTTGAAACCCTTTCACGCTATTCTGTTGCATCCTGGAAAAAAACTCTACGGCACATTCGCCTGCTTTATGGTCTTGGCAATCAGTTCTAAAGTACCGGTATAGTCATATCTTTGTTAAATTGCAAGCGGACAGCAATATGTTGGTATCTCCACAAGCAGGTCGTGGTAATTGCTCATCGGGTGTATTAGCGCCCCTACCGCTTTCCTGCGAATTAGAAGAATAAATATAAAAATAAAATATCCAGGTTTAACATTTTGTGCTTACTTTTATAAACATTGACTTAGATAGTTTTAATGTGTTTATTTTTGCTTAAACGTACTTTTTGTAATCAATAATGCTGACGATACTTTAGTCTTCAAAAGCATTTCAAAAAAACGTGCTTTTACCAAAATATCAAAAGCTCGCAGAAAACACTACCTTAAAAGTCATATTTTAATTAAACATACAGCAAAGACCTTTTTTCGGTAAAAACTTGACTTTTCCAGAAAAAGAAATTTCAAAATAACTACAGCTTGCACGTTTTTGGTACTTTATCGTTGTGGATAATTACCCGTGATTACATTTTGGTCAGTTCGGATGGTCAATCTGTGTGTATCTGAATTTAAACAATATGCAAGCATAAAAATTTCAGATATTATTTCAATAGATTGTTTTTAATAGTTCAATCATTACTAACTACTACTTACAATTACAATCATCAATTTGTTTGTAGCAGAGAGATAAGATATGAACAGTGTTGAGAGATCGATGGTGATACAAATGGTCTCGGTTCAAATCTTGCTCCAATCAGGTCTTTAATTTTTAAAAAACATATTTTACTACAATCGTTTTCTGGGTGAACTTAAACCACCTTTGAATAGCAATAACATCACTAAAAAAAACAAAAAACTAAAAAAAAAAGAATAATTTTATTGCCATAAAAATCACTTGACCAAATGCATTTTAAATTCATACTGCTGCAGTTTTTTGCCTTTGCTGTGTTCTGTCATATATATAAATCATTGACAAGATGATAATTAAACTATGTTTTTTTGAGAAAGACACTTTATGATACTTTTTTTTGCTCTGTGGTCTGCGCAAAGAGGTATAAACTTCATCATATCTTTAATTAAAAACAAATAACAGTTTTCAAATAACAAACAGCTATTTTCAAACGGCCGGCAATACAGCCGGCAACAACTTGGCATCTATAAAAGCAGGTTGGGGTAAGCCTTGATAATTTTTCTAAGTATAACGCCAACGTTTTTATATTAATTTGAAAATACATATTTGGAGTAGCATAATTTTATTTTCAATACAAAAATGTGGACGGACCCACTGGCCGCGGCGCGGTTGAAACAATTATTGACCCAATGCTACCTAGAGAGCAAGTTGGGTTTTGACGTGGAAGGTTGACCATAGATCAAGTCACTTTTCTACCTCAAAAATTGAGTATAGCTTTTTGGCCAAAAAGAAAATTGCCGCTTTGTTTGTCAATCTCACAGCAGCCTACAATACCGTATGGCACCGTGCCTCATCTGCAAGCTACCCCATCTTTTTTCTGAAAGGCACATAATCTCATTGATTATGGAACTTGTTTGTAATCTAAGGTTTACCCTTACCAACGGAACCGGAAAACAAGTTACGACGTCTTAAGAATGGCGTCCCATAGAGATCAGTCCTGGCTCGCCTCTTGTATAGTACCTATACATATGACCTGCCAGTGACAGTTGACAGAAAATTTGCTTATGCTGATGACCTGGCCATCTTGCACTATGCAAGCGACTGGCAGACATTAGAGGAGACTCTTACTCAGGACATAAAAACTTTATTGTACAAACGTAAGCTCAACCTCATACAACAACAACTGTGTCGGCATCTTTCCATCTTTACAACAAGGAAGCACGACGTGAGCTTAACATCTTTGTCAGCGGTCCGACCCTAAGATTTTGTGCTAAACCCACTTATCTCGGCACTCACGTTTCGCCGACACTCAGAGTCAATGTGCAAGAAGTTAACATCTTGCGTTGGGCTTCTAAAGCAATTAGCTGGATCAAGCCAGAGTGCGAATGACACAATACTTTGTACGGTCACCCTTGACTTGATCCATTCCAAGGCTAAGTACTGTGCGCTTGTTTGATGTCGCAATGCCCATACTTGCCTTATGAACGAAAACTTTAGATTAATGATGTTTTACGGATAGTGACTAAATGCCTGCGTCCCACAACAAAGGACAACCTTTTTATCTTATCAGGCATCCAACCAACCGAGCTTTGCTGCCAAAAACCCGTAGTGTCTTTAGCTCACCGCGCTCAGGAATCAAAACAGATCTAGTGGCATTGAGCAAAAAACTATTCTTGCGCATCACACTGCTGAGGCCACTTGTGGGCTCGGGATGGGGTGCTGATGCTAAAACACTATGCATAGCCACCTTATCTCTAGTCTACTCAACAGCTGAGTACTGTGTGCCAGTCTGGTGTCGCAGTGCTCACACTCGCCTTATCGACAGTGTCTTGAACGACGCCTTGCGCATAGTTACTGGATGCCTGCGTCCCATTCCAACGGACCACTTACTTGTACTCTCAGCCATCCAGCCAGTTGAGCTTCGCCGAATGGGAGCGACACTCTCCTTGGCTCACCGTGGATCTCTAAACCCCAATCGTATCTTGTATGGTCTTTCAAGTAGATCCTCAGATACTGGCCAAGTGAGACTAAGATCCAGACGCTCGTTTGTGCCAGGTGCGCGGAATCGTTTGAACAACCTTGCCAGACTTGGCATCCGCGCCTCTGAATGGACAAATTACAAATGGAAAACGGAATACTGTGTAAATGCTTACATGCTCTGTGTTTTTGTGCCCGGGACCGGTGCCAGGCCTGTTGGGATGGGCTTACCCCAAGCAGTTTGGGTTAAACTCAACCGCCTGCGGACGGATGTTGTGCAATTCCATTCGTCCATGCACAAACGGGGTCTCGCTCTTTCACCGAATTATGAGTGTGGCACCTCTGAGCAAACAGCAGACCATGTTCTAACAGCGTGCCCTATATATCGGGCACCACATGAGCACGAGGTCTGACGGTTTTGGATGACGAAACTCGATGCTGGCTTAATAACACCACTGCCAGCATCTAATTCAGGCCGTACAGCAGCCTGGTGTAGTAAAAGGATAAACTTTCGGCCCCATTCCTGTTTGTGCCTGACCTGGAGTGAATACTCTTCAAACAATAACGATCGGCAAAATATAAACAATCTTTATAATGATGAAATTGGAACTTAGCACTCGATTTATAAAACTATTGGAATTTTGAAAAATGTATAGTCTGTGTGGTTTTTCTAGGTTTTATTCTGGTTGTGGGCCGGCTATATATAGTAATAGATAAAAATAATAGTTTTAGGTTTGTTTCTTGTTTGACATTTCTTGAGTTTCTTAATTCAATTTTGTACTCTATGTTTAGATACATTTTGTCGGGCTTAAATTATTAAAAGTTTATGGTTATATTTTGCTACTTGTAATTCAAAATATTTTGATCTGATATTTTAATCAATCCTTTTTTTAAGAACTTATATCAAATCTTAACATTATACAGCTTAAATAGCTGCTTTTTATCCCCTTCAGGCGAACAATAAGGTAAATTTCATTGTATTAGTAAAAATCAAACGTGAATACATCTAAAAAAAGACAATCGCATAATCACTCAATACAGATTTTCAAATTCTGGTTTTACTTAAAATACTTTTTTTTAGAATACTTTTAACGGTTCAATATGAATGTAGGCTACTTTTACGAATTTGTTTTAAAAAAGCTTCTTTTATAAATAAGTGAATTTCAAAAACAGATTTTTGAACACCAAATGTTTCGTCTAAATTGTGGGTTCTTCTTTTTTCTAAATTATAAATCATATGCTTTAATAGCTCGGAATCGGACTGCAATCATGCAGTCTCCGGAAGCAGGTCATAATACTTGCTTGGCAGCTGCTCTATTAATAGCGTTTGCGAAGCTTTTTCGTGTGTTAGGAGGACAACTATGGAAATTAAATATGAAAAATTATAAAGGATTGCTGTGCCATATCCACGGTGACCTTCTGTTTGTAAAAATGCTTTATTGCTTATCACAAAGAACATTTCAATATTTGCATTAAAAAATTCATTTATAAATTTTAATTTGCTAAAGTTGCAAATTGTATATCAGCCAATTGAAAATATTTTGCTAAAACATATTACCGGTGTAGTTTTATGCTTCAGCAAAAATACATCAGTCGATGAAAATTTGTTACATAAGAATTTATTGAGTTACAACTACCTTACTTTGCTGAACAAGCTAATATAAGCTATGAGCTTGCCGTTTTTTCTTTATAAATTGTCACCAAAAAAGCCGAAACTTTTTTTCTAGATCAAAGTCAAAGCCGCGCAAAGATTTAAACAATGGCACGCAAGCACACACACTCAAATAAAGTTCAAAATTTCAATGTTCTAATTAGTAATCTACCGTTGGTCATGTTCTCTTGGGAATATAATCGAAAGTAGCGCCGTCGCTTTGCAAAATATTCAGACGAACTTTTTTTTCGCCCGACAGAGTAGAACTCTAGCGACACATAGCGACTTGAAAATTTGAATTATCTTGTCGCTACTCAAAATTATTGGGGAAAAAGGGATTTTTTTGAAAGGAAAAGCGGGGTCTTTTATTTTCTTTATTGCAAACTTGTTTTTGAACAAATTTTTAAACATTTTATATCATTGTACTCTGGAAAAAATTATCTTTTCGATGATATAAAATTTAAACAATTTTTTTTATAATTAATGGGGAAATTATAATTAAATATTGCTTAATTCTTGAAAAACTCCTAAAATTGCGCAGCTAGTGACCAAAAGCCCCGTGGTGAAAGAGTTAGAAAGACTTGTTTTGTGCTCATTTAAGTATGATAAGATCTCAAAGCATGATTTTCACCTCACATCCAATTAAAACAAAACTTAAATTTTAGCTTGAAGTTCTTAATACATTTCCAACCTGCCGAAGGGACGCAGGAGGCAATTTTCTTCCCAAGTCTCTAAAATTTGGAAAAAGAGTAGAATTTTTAGGGAAGCGACAACAAAGTTTTTGAGCAAAACTAGAAGTTTTCAGGCAGTGATAAAAAACATTAGAGCAAAATCAGACAGTTAGAGCAACGACATGGTCTTTTTTTTCAAAGATTACTGTGATTTTGAGACGAAAATTGAGAAATCAAAGACGAATTCTTTTTTCTTCTTTTTTTTGTTTGGTTTTTACCCTAAAATATCAGACAAATCTTTTTTTTATATTTATAAAACACTAGAAAATTATGATTTGGGCAAGTGTCATTAAATTTGTGCAAAACTTTATCGTTTCCAAGGTTTTTCGGCTGGTACGCCCATGCTTAAAACCCATGAAAAATTAGTTTGAGAAGTAGAAACAAGATCAGCTAAAGCAATTGCTCGTTTTTTGGACTCGTATTTTTATGTTATTGAGAAGCTGCACTTAATTAATATTTACTTGATAATTAAAGCTGTATGATAAAAAGTTCTATGATTAAAAGTTTTAACAACTTTTTTTACATTTAAATAGTAATTCGTGGATTAATTCTAGTTAATAATTGAAATAACATTAGCAGATTTTTTTGGCACAACATAGATATAAATGACGTCAAAAAGAACGGTCCAGTTTGATTTGTAGATTTCAACATTTTCTAGACTACTTGACTTAAACAAACGTGAGAAGTCCACAATCTTTACGCAAAAAAAGCAAGTAGTACTTATTGCTGGAAAATATTTTCGATCATGATAAGCCCGACCACAAAAGAAACATTTGCATCTTATAGCCGCAATTAAGGCTCGATGCTTATTCGTCTTTTTATTTTCATGATTAGCATTCAAAAAGTCTTTAGCAATAGCCAAGCTATGGTTATCTTCAGAGTACACTGGAGCTGTAAATCTGATTTTAGAGAAGTAAGTAGTTTATAAAAACTTAAATTTTTTTTTAAATGTTTTTGAGTTATGCAAAATATTATGTGGAAATTAATTTAAAAGTCGTTATAAACGTGAGCAATTCGATATTACAAAAAAAAAACAATTTTCAGTTGAAAAATAGCATTGATATTTTTCCTTGACTTTGCCCGTTTAAATTAAAATGCATCATGATATAAGTTCTTGCCATATGCAAAAAAATTTAATGCTCAATTTCACTTCTAAAACTTCGGCTGCCACGGCGCCCAAACGCGCTTGTAAATGCAACTCAACAACTTTAATTTTTTGTGTGTTTTAAATCTGTGCTTCTCCAATTTTTTTAACCAAGGGCCGCACTTTTTATTGATAATTTATTGTAGGCCTCCAGAGGGTATGGCGACAAAAAAAAAAAAAAAAACTCATAAAATTTACTGTGTCCAAAACTTGACCTTGCTTGTTCGGAGATCATGTGAGACTTACGGATTACGGTTCAAGCAAAGTAGCATTCAGATTATCAGGTTTAAAGATAGTTTATTCCTTCAAATCTGTCACAGTTACTGAGGAAAAGCCTGATTCACAAATATTACTTACTCTAATTGTAATATTTTTTGGTATAACATCATAAGAATTTTGTAATTTTAGTATAATTATTGCTTACTGGTTTTAATTTAAAAATTGTCCCGGTTAGTTATCAGTAAACTATTAAGATTTTAAATTTAAGCAAAAAAATATCAAAGTTAAAGGACAATGAAATAACCAAAAATGTTTGGCGTAATCTCTATTGTTCAAAATTTAAAGCTGTCGTTTTTGTCCTGAGGTTATAGAACAGTGGTTTCCAACCATCTTTTTATATATTCTTTCCTCTGGCCGTTTTCAAATCTTAATTTTGCCCCCATATCACAAACAATAAAGCTATTGACATTTTTTTTTGCTTTTATAGCGGTATGACTAAAATTTGAAACTGCTTTGTCAGACCACTAAACAGGAAAAGTGCCGTAAAGTGTCTTTTCTAAGGACGCAACGGAATGGCGCGAGTAGGTTTTGAACCCAAAATATATCAATCACAATTACAGCGCTTTAAACACTTGACCACGCTGCCAAATGTACAAAAAAATTGGAAGGAAAAATTAACATATTTTATGAAAGACTAAAAAGGGGTCAAAAAATTTTCGTAGTTGGTTTTACGAGAGCCCATTCAGTAGATGAGGCGTAAAAAAACTCCTTGGAGATTTAATAACTGGGCAACTCCCTACGATGAACTAAATATCTAAAGTAGGAAAGGAGGAGTTTAATTGGCTAAGCAAAGATTAGAATAATTAAGTAGGAGATAAAAAAGATTCTATTTTGGCTTGCCGTAAGCCCTCCAGAAAGAATTTTGCTGATTTCTGATGCTAAAAAGTAAGATGAAAGAAAAAAGTTTGATTAATCTAGCGACGTTTTAAGAAGACGCAGCTGTAGATGAAAAAGAGGTAAGTTTGTCAAAAGAGACAAAAGAAATTTGGTCATGATAAAAACGTTAGAGAAACAAAATGTTTATAATTGTGTGATGAAGAAGTATTCACACGGCTAAGAAATAGACGAAGGAATAGGAACTGTTAGAGAGAAGGTTAATGCAGCTTTACGGGTAAACTGATAAGCAGTATAATTGCCAGAAAAATTTGTTTAATAACGTATCAGTCAAAGGGTTAGATGAGCCTTGGTAAAAAGAGACCAGACGAAAACCAGAAGCTTCAAACTGTTTTCGTTAGAAAGAAAAAATGAAAGGGGAAAAAGAGCAGAGTCAGCAGATTTAGAGACAATGAGAAAAGATTAGAAGTGAAGGGCACTGGTTTGTTTATAACCCCAACCTAGAATGATTTCCACTGTGTAGCTGTATGAGGTCATATCATGTTCTTGACACGAAGATCTGCAAGACTGGCGCTTGAAGCAATTTTTAAATGGTCATTATCGTTTTACGTTCAATAATTTGTATATAACTGTATTGCAAAGATATTAAACTTAAAATTAACAACAAAATTCTAAAGCAAAATTTCTCGCCAAGCTTATAAAGTTTTTTTCTAATAAAAAAATTTCTTCCCGGTCGGAAATCACTGAGCTAGAGAATAAAATGAAGTCAGTTTACTTCTTGGAATTTTATTCTTTTTATTAGTTTATTTTACTACAACTTGCAAGTTTATTTTTAACTTTTTTTAAAAGAAAATCTGCAAAATATGAATTTTAATTAAACAAGTTTCATCGGAGGTAAACTAAATGACAGTTTAATACGTAGGCCTACAAAAGATCATAAAAATCAAATGATCTTTTTGTAAATTAGGCTTTTTTGCTTTTAGCATAAACTTGCATTGCTATAGCAATACTAGTAGAATAAAAATAAAAAAATTTTAGGATTTTTGCTGAAAAGTGACCAGATAATTTCATCTTAGTTATAACTTCCTAGCATGCTTAAGAGCGACACTACACAATGACCAACGAAACAAAATTTGTCCTCTCTCTACTTTGACTGTTTACCAAAAAAGAGTCAAATTGGACTTTTTCTTTCCTTTACTTCAGATCAAGTGTTTTAGTTGATTTCAAGTCAAACCATCTCCTCAATAACGTGTAATCTCAAATTTTAACCTGGAAATGACGTCAAAGATCGATCCATTTTCACCGACATTCTTTTTTTACTGGTTTGTTATAAACACAAAACAAAGATTACCTCGTAGTGATTAATATTTCACTAAAGTTTTGTAAATTAAACCTTAAAAAGTACAGTACTTAAAACAAAGTCATTAGTGTATATAAAACGGCTGTTAACTGGTTAAAAAAAAGTAATTCTACAAAAATTTAAAATCAGCTCAAATTGATTTTTTGAAAAATAAAAGTTTTAAACATTTGTTCGGAATTATTGCGTATAAACCAGTAAGAAAACAGTTTTAAAAATTTTTTCTTTACACCTGAAATGCTGATCATATGCTGAAATGCTGAAATGAACATAAAACGAGACATAGAAATAATCTAAGACTTGTTGGCTTCTGCCAGACGCATTGCTGCATCGGTGAAGGTGACATTGTCCATCCTGCAAACCAAGGATCAGATGACCAGAGACTTGAAAATATAACAGATGAAACAGATGGCGCTAAAGAGTACTCTCTGTCGCATTGTGCGTCACGCCCGCAGAACCCGAGCAATTCTTAGGGCTTGTTTGCACTACGAGCGTGAAATGAAGCATTCTTTGTTTGTTTCATTGATTTTTTTCCTTCGCTTAGCGCTGGCTCAGATTTTAAGCGCGGAAAGATAGAAAAAGAAACAAAGAATGCTTCATTTCACACTCGTAGTGGAAACGAGCCTTAAAATTTTTCTCTTTACTCATTACCCGCTCTGCGACATAACCTGAATGAGCAGACTGTCCCTGACGAGAGTTTAAAAGTCGAAACCATAATCAGGCAGTAGACCAGGATTCGGCTGCTGATTCACAATCTTACAGATGATGCTTTTTATTGCTATTTGTTCAAAGCTTGGCATATAAATAATATATTTTACTATAACAGAATGCGTTTTTAATAAATTTTGAGCAAAAAAAAATTAATTTTTTTTACAGAATAGATAACTTTTTATTGTACAATTACTTTGAAGCTGGTAAAGATAAGTATTTTATTTACAGATTGCTAATTATCTTTAACTGCAAAATTTTGGGGTTGTTTATCTTTACCTGGACTTAACACGCTTATCTAACTTATAGGTTTAATTCAATACAATTCAGAGTTTATATTTACATTCACTAGAGTTAATTGTATTGTTAAATTAATAAACCTAATTCTAACCTTACCCGAAATATACATGTATATATATCTTTTTTAATTTGAACATTAAATGAAATTAACGTTATTATATTTTGCGCAATAAAAATAAAGTCCAATTTTACAAGTCATTGAACTTTATCTAGCCAACAGGGCTACTTATCTTTACCTTGAGGATTTGGGATTTTTATTTTTATATGACTCTTTTAGGGTTGCTTATCTTCACCAGCTTTGATGTTTTAAAAGAAAGTTTTGTTTATTTTTAGCTCGGCTATTTTTTTATTACGAGTTGCAGGTTCTGAATTTTACGCCAAGTTACAGTCAATTCAAAACTTTGTAGCCTAAACCAGCGGTTCCCAAACTGTGGGAACCGCACCAGGGCGCCGCGAGACTTTGTCAGGGGCGCCGCGAAAGCATGCGAAAGTTGTTGAACTTACTGCTTTTCTCACAATAATTGCAGTGTGAAAGTTGTTAGCAGCAACGTTCCCTCTAAAAGCTTCCTTAGTGTGCGCGGGATGAAAGCCGTGTGAGCAGTGTTGGATGTTGGGTGAGGCGAATGAGGCAGTCCCCCTCGAAAACAGCATATACAGTTTTGAATCCGTTGCAGATGTTTCTTCAGAGAACGATTCTGATTGAAGATCTTATTTTTTTTTAGAGAACACCCTGATTTTGGGAGAGAAATAGGGAAATCAGAGATGAAATCGAAGTGAAGACCTTTCTTTTTTTTTTAGAGAACACCCTGATTTTGGGAGAGAAATAAGGAAATCAGAGATGAAATCGAAGTGAAGACCTTTCTTTTTAGAGAACACCCTGATTTTGGGAGAAAAATAGGGAAATCGGAGATGAAATCGAAGTGAAGACTTTTTTTTTTTAGAGAACACCCTGATTTTGGGAAAAAAATAGGGAAATCAGAGATGAAATCGAAGTGAAGACCTTTCTTTTTAGAGAACACCCAGATTTTGGGAGAAAAATAAGGAAATCGGAGATGAAATCGAAGTGAAGACCTTTTTTTTTAGAGAACACCCTGATTTTGGGAGAAAAATAGGGAAATCAGAGATGAAATCGAAGTGAAAACCTTTTTTTTTTTAGAGGACACCATGAGTTTTGGAGAAAAAAAATTGCTCAAAGAAGTAATTGAACTGAATACCTTTTTTCATTAGTATTGTTAAGTTTTCAAAGGGCGCCGTGAAAAAAAAGTTTGGGAACCTCTGGCCTAAACTATAAAGCCTTGAAATGAAGCTCTGTTATTGCTGCTTCGCAAATTCAATTTTAAATTAAATCTCAAAGCGATTTACAGCTATTCTTGATTTGATAATCCATTTCCTTTAATTTCAACTTGGAATTGTTGGATTTGACGGCAATGGAAATTTAAGGTTTATCTATAAAATGAATAATTCTTATCTAAACATTTATGAAAAAATAAAAAAATATTGCGATTATTCTTATGAATCAAAAATGTTTTGTGTTAATAAAAGAAAATTATTAAATCATTTTTTTTGCAACGGAAATGAATCGGAACGCGCAGCGATGGAAAAATACGTTATCAATACGACTTAAATTTAAACGCTTAACAATGGATGATATTGTTTTATTTTTTGTTTAACCCATATCCTCCTGAATCAAAGTTTTTTGTTCATTTCTCTATTGTAACTTTGGAATGATGTAACTTGAAGAAAAAAACGCTCTTTTTGTGAGAAACTTTTTTTTTGTGAGATATGAATGATTTCACTTCCGTCAGTTTAAACTGACGCTAGAAGCAGGAGGGTACATGTAAAACAAAACGCAAAATTACTTTTCTTTAATATTTTTATTTTTGAACCAAACCAATTTTTGATAACAAGCAAGCATACAAACAAATAACATCGTTAATAAACGAAAAACTTTAGTTCACAATCTTTCGTTCACATGTCAAACTAAATAACATTGTCTATTGGAAATGGTATTCTTTAAAACAATCAGGATTTAGACAAACATTGCAGGATTACCTGGAGGTTCTGAGCACTCTGGTTTTGCACATCGTCGTGCGTCCCCTTAACAATCCAGTAATTGGTAGCACTGAAACGTACATGTTCACACTGCTGTGACCTTGATCCAGAAAATAGAACCTGTGACATATCTTTACTGTATTACAAGTGTTTTTACTAACGGACGGAATTGAATACAGCATCGCGACGGCTTTGCCTGTACCCACAGCTTCGGTAGCCAAACTTAATTGGTTTCCATGAATACGATATAACTGTTTCGCTCCGTGCTTTCTAAAGTATGGTACCATGGATTTGTCAACGCTTAGATTTTGCTCGGGTTTGTAGTAAGCCACACACTGCTTGTTTACCGCATCAAACTGGCTAAACAGGTCTAACTTTGGCAAATCTGTCAGTTTATCCAAGGTTTTATTATCAGCAAGATGAAGAAAGTGTTTGATTTCTTTAAACTCATTCTTGATCATCAGCACCGTGGCCATTCGGTCCTGCTTGTCCTCCCTCCTCTGCCAATACATTTCTTGTTGTGGCAATTGATTATAACCGCTCAGCACAAGGAAGGCAATAAGTTATTTCAACTTTTTTATGGTCATCATAAACGAGCGGTTGTTTTTGTATCGAGCATACTTATGTGATTCCAAACATTTTCTTTCCATCTCTTCAGACGTCAAGAACTTTTCAAATATTTCATTTGGCAAGATATGCTTTTCAAAGGAAGGGTGTGTCAAGGTCCAGTTATCAAGAACTCTGTGCACATTTATTTTACCCTTCTTCCATTGCAGTTTTGAAACAAGAAGTTTTATCATTCTTCTCTAAAAAACAAATTATAAAGTTGAATACCAACATAAAATACAAAATTATACAATTTGAAAACATTTGGCGTTGTGTACCAAGTTCACATAGTGCAAGCGTTGCAGCAAGATTGCATAAAACAGTTAAATGAAGATACTGTATATCATAGTATAGCAAGATCTATAAATTCATTGTTAAAATATGTATATATGCTACTTTTTTGTTGCTAGTAGAACACAATATTGTTCTGACAGGGAAACATTTTTTGGTTGAAGCTCACCAGCAGGTAACATAGTATTCTAAAAACAAGAGAAAATACAGAACCTTACCTAACCGCTTGCTAAAGCTTGCGATTCATCAGTAAGCAGTTTTATGCTTCTTGTTCCTTGCAAATCCTATTCAGCATCTGATGGAAGTTGCCTTCCGCAAAGGTTTTCCGGAATACAATTAACATCATTTCCATCATCTTCGTCGGCGTCCATACCATTATTCTTTGGGAGGAAAATGATAACATTTGCGGTAGACACAGATTTACCAGCAACAAAGCTGTACTTAGAATCCAAAGCTTCAAGTACTACTAATGCTTCAAAATCAGTCATCTTTTTGTTTTCCTGCAGCAGGTTAGCGGCCTAATGGATAAAGCGTAGGAACGCTAGGATTAGCAGTTGTAAATATTACTTTTGTCGCTTATAAAAACAACTCAAGCTACTCAATACTTTCTATCAACTGTCTAATTTATAGTGATTTTTAGTGTCAATAAATAGACACAATAAACAATTAAATCCTAAGTTATTTAGCTCTAATGAACAACTTTAAACACGATTCAACTGGATTTAAACTTGTTAGGCTGCCTGTTAAAACAATAATCCCAGTAAAGTGTGTCCGACCAAAATAAAAAAGAAACTTTGTGTATATTACTCTACCTCCTGGCAAGAGTTGCTCCCAGCGTGCTTTCTGTCTAGATAAGCAAATAACAAGAAACTTGGCTTATCAACTAGTTATCGACTAGTCCTGTAACAGTGTAACAGTTTTCAATTACCAATTAACTAACGAAGTATTTGCAAATACTCGAAAACCACAACCATTCTGTGACATCACAATGAAACGATATAATTTTATCAGGTTTTCGCATTCGATAAAAGAAATCGTGTTTAACGTCTGAGTGTACCCTCCTGCTCCTAGCGTCAGTTTAAACTGACGGAAGTAAAAGACTCCCTAAAGAGCAGGCTGGGTTCCGACGCGGGAAGTCAACCGTAGATCAAGTTGTTCTGCTAATCCAGAACATCGAGGATTCTTTCGAGGCTAAAAAGAAGGCTGGTGCTATATTTATCGATCTGACAGCTGCTTAGGACACTGTCTGGCACCGTGGCCTTACCTGCAAGCTGCTGAGACTACTTCCGGATAAGCACATTGTCAAAATGATCATGGAGCTTGTCCGAAATCGAAGTTTCACCCTTACCACCGGTGACAGCAAGCAAAGCAGGCTACGCCGTCTTAAAAACGGCGTTCCTCAGGGATCGGTCTTGGCTCCCCTCCTATTTAACATCTATACGTACGATCTTCCTTTCATGATTTCCAGAAAGTTTGCTTATGCTGATGATTGAGCTTTGTTGCACTTTTCTGGAAACTGGAAGGACTTGGAGGGGACCTTAAGCCAAGACATGTCCACACTGTCAGCGTATCTCCAGACTTGGAGGTTGAAGCTCAGTCACACTAAGACGGTGACGACAGCCTTTCATTTAAACAACCGAGAGGCCAAACGTGAGCTAAAGGTCTACAACAACGGTGGACTTTTACCGTTCTGTCCAACCCCTACATACCTTGGGGTAAAACTGGACAGATCGCTCACGTTTTGTCACCATTTAGTGGCATTGCGCAAAAAACTATCATCGCGCGTCACACTGCTGAGGCGACTCGTGGGCTCGGGATGGGGTACTGGTGCTAAAACACTACGCATAGCCACCTGTCTCTAGTCTACTCAGCAGCTGAGTACTGTGCGCCAGTCTGGTGTCGCAGTGCTCACACTCGCCTCATTGACAGTGATTTGAATGACGCCTTGCACATAGTTACTGGATGCCTGCGTCCCACTCCAACGGACCACCTACCTATACTCTCAGGCATCCAGCCAGCTGAGCTTCGCCGAATGGGAGCGACACTCTCCATGGCTTACCGTGGATCTCTGGACCCCGATCATATTTTGCATGGTTTGTTAAGTGGGTCCTCAGATACTGGCCAAGTGAGACTAAGATCCAGACGCCTGTTTGTGCCAGGTGCGCGGAATCTCTTGGACAACCTTGCCAGACTTGGCATCCGCGCCTCTGAATGAACAAATCTTAAATGGAAAACGGAGTACTGTGAAGGTCCGTGCTTCCAGGATCCGTGCTTTTGTGCCCCAGACCGGTGCCAGGCCTGTTGGGATGGGCTTACCCCGAGCAGCTTGGGTTAGGCTCAACCGCCTGCGGACTGGTGTTGGGCGATTCCATTCGTCCATGCACAAATGGGGTCTCGCTCCTTCACTAAATTGCGAGTGTGGCGCCTCTGAGCAAACCGAAGACCATGTACTAACAGCGTGCCCTATACATCCGGCACCACATGGAGCACGAGGTCTGACGGTTTTGGATGACGAAATTCGATGCTGGCTTAATGACATCACTGCCAGCGTCTGATCCAGGCAGTGCAGCAGTCTGGGGTAGTAAAAGAATAAACCCTCGGCCCCAGTCCTGTTTGTGTCTGACCTGGAGTGGATACCTCTTCAAACGACGACGACGACGACAACGGAAGTAAATGAATCGCAAAATTTTTGCAAGCCTGTTTTTGATTCTTTTTTTGCTTATTACCACTTCAATAATGTATGTTTAAGCTATCTTTAGTAATTTTTCAATTTATTTTCAATTCACAACCGTTTGATGGCAGTTACTTCTTTTTGCAATGAAAAAAATGCTTTTTTTGAATTAGATTGCTGTAAATATCGCAATAGCTTTTTATTTATAATTTAAAACGGTCAGACAATTAGCTTGATTCCTCATTGTCAATTTAATCTAAAAACTGGAGTCCTGCAATTATCAATGTGCTTAAAATCCTTCGTTTTTCGCCGTCAGTTTAAACTGACACTAGGAAGATGTGGGATAAAATATTCTCGGTCCAATCTGCTTTACTATTGGTCAAATCATCAATCAAAATCTACTTTTTAGTATTATTTAATTATTCCAAATATTATTATCAACCAATAAAACACATCAATTCCAAAGATATTGCGGAAACTGTCTAGTAATACATAAAGTAAAATGTAAAAAGTGCTTTTAACACTCTTTGTAGATCCTGAATAAACTAAGACAAAACTACTTTTTGATTTGCAAATTCAAAATGACGAATTCCAAAAATTTATTTCTGCAAATTCAAGAAAGTTATTTCTGAGAGTTAAATCATTACAATATTAGCACATTATGGTTAACTAAACAAATCATCTCTGCTTCACATTTTTTAATAAATTTAAATGTAATTCTTTATCATATTGTCTCGTTTCACAACAATATAACTTTACAAAAACTCGACAATCCAAAACTTTCTGTTTTGAGCATCTCACACTTCATTCGTGGTTATATTCTTAACGTTATACTTCTTTAGTTGATTCTCAGTCATTTACAGTAAATTTTAAGCTTTTGCTTGCGGAATGGTACACCACCCCCCACTTAATTTATTTTGTCTGCAAGTTGTTCTTACACGTAATTATAAAGATTTGTTTTACCTTCCTAATTCAAGTGCATTGAATGACTCAAAATTTAAGCTAGGGGTTCTGAAGGGGGCCACGGGGCCTTTATCAAGGGGCTACAAGAAGAATCCTCATTTTGGAATTTAATTTACTTTTGGGACAAACAGGACAAAGCTAGAGAAGGTTTCAACGTGATGATTTTCTTTTTTTGTTCTTTACTTGATCATTGGAACAATTATATAACTGGGGGGCCACGGGTGTTTGAGAAAGGGGGCCACGGATCACCAGACCTTGAAAACCACTCTTTTAAGCCATTGTGACATTTTGGCAGCGGCGACGTAACTTTGCCTAGAGTTTTCAAGAAACAATTGTTATTTTCCACCGGTGCCAAGCAATTTCGATATTATAAGTTACATAAGGTGTTTACTACTTCACCATACAATTGCAGTTTGACATCAAGCACTGCTTTTTCTTATTGCTAGACCTACACTAGTATAATTGCTATTTTAAAAATTCTTGTTCGTTCTAGTAACTTTAATTTTTATCTGATAACTTTGGCTGATTTTTACGTTATATTGCGTCGTAAATTTTTCATTCAATTTAGTGGAATCATTCCAGTTGAGAAGTGCTTAGAAATCGTTTGGCTTACTATCGTGGAATTGAATTGCTTAAGTGTTTAAATAGTTAAGGATCAATGTTGATGCCTTAGAAGTTAATTCTGTGGTGAGATGAAATATTTGAGTCTGTGCGGATGAGAAACTATTTAGTTTAATATTAACCATCGGGGTAATAATTTATTCTTATAGTTAGCGAATATAAGGTTTTTGAGTAATTATTTGCAGTTGTTGACGCTGTGAATTGCCTTAAAGTTTTGTAAAGCTTGTGAGTCAAGTTTTGCGAGAATCACTGAAGTTATTTTAAATTTTGTAAATATATTTTTTTATATTTAGAAACTGTGGTTTCTTTCTATTTATAGAGAGAAGTTTTCTAGAGCAAGGGTTTTCAAACTAGAGTGCGCGAGAGAATTTTTGGTAGTATGAGCTTACACGAGCAAGTTTCTTAAATTTGCATTTCAAAGACTGAATTTAGACAGCAATTTCATTATCATCATTTTGTTTTAGGACTTCTTTCCCTTACAAATCAACATAACATCACAAGGTAACTCAGCTTTTATCATAAACTTTACAGAAAAATTAAAAACATTTTAAATAAAACTAATCTTGTGCAAGAAAATATGATTTGTAATCGATGTAACATCGTCGAGAACATAAGCGAAAGCTTCACCTTACAGCAGAAAGACGAAATTACAGATATTAATAAGTTTGTGCAAAATCACTTGCAGTTGCTACGTGATCTGTTGGGAAATTATTTCTCGGATTTAAATGATTTTGATTATAAGCTGATTCGCAATCTTTTCGGGTTGATCCCAGACTTTTTTCATACAGTGTGCAAAATGAATTAATTGAACTTTTGAATGATTCAACAGCCAAAGACATCTTTGATCCTCATCCCTGCGGAAATTTTGGTCATAAATGGTAAAGTCACATCAATTGGTGTCAAAAAATGTGTGGAAAGTCTTATGTTCTTTCTACCAACTTACTGTTGTGAACCAGGTTTGTCAATTATATGAATAATCAAAAACAAGTTTCATGTGAGGCTTTCAATTGAAGATGACTTACCTGTGTGCTTTTCTTCCACGCTTCCAAAAATTGATTTATTTGTGAAATAAAGTCAAGCTCATCGATCTCATTAAATTTATGAAGAGATGATTAAAGCAGCTAAAAGATACTTTTTTTGTTTTGTGAATTCAATTGTTTTTGTTTTTTGTTAAATTCTTTTTAAGGTTACGCCACAAGTTGTTTAGCAAAGCGGTAAGTAGCTAAAAAAAGTTTGAGAACCCCTGTTTTAGAGAATCCATTTGTAATAAGCCAAAAACTAATTGTTTAAAAAACTTCAGGCTTGCGAGAAACTATTTTTAAAGCCGGTATAAATGAAAATAAACACAGATTTACTTCAACGCAGGTATTTGGGTTACCTAGTTCAATTGTTTCTTTCGAATTCCCGAGTAAATATGTGACAAAGTGGTATACTCCATATGCTTTATTTGCGCTAATGGTAAACACAATGTTCTTTTTCTTTTTAGCTCATTTTTGCTGTTGTCACAGGTTTATTCTATGCCGCCGATGCTTTGTTAGAAAGGTGTATTCTTGGTTAAATTGTAGTTAACGAAAAGCGTCTTAAAAGTTAGTGTGAAGTAAATCTCGCTAGATAACAACAAAACAGCATTTAAAGAAAAAAAGATTTCAGTCAAATTTATTCTCACTAGACTTGCAAAACACATTATCTAAAAATTGTGCAACTTCATAATAGGGTAAACATAAGTTAAAAAAAATTTTTATATAGTGTTTTTGGAAAAAGTATTTAAAAAAATTTATATACGTAGTAAGATTTATTCAAGTAACGAACAAAAAAATTAAATGAAAAACAACAATCTTTGAAAATCAGAAAAAAGTATAATGTTTTTTTGTTTTCTGAAATAATTATTCTTAGTTGTTTAAATTAAATAACAAGAAATTCTTGATTGTTAAATGCGAAAAAATAATATGAATAAGAGAATATCTTTAAGTTTAGGGTTTTTCTTCAAGTTTGCAGCAATCTCTAGACCGATTTAAGAGCAGAGAAAGATGCAATTACACCTATTTCTTGTTCTTCTATTTAAATAGAAAACTTTTTGGTGACTGTTTCAAAAAGAATCAAGAATTTATATGAGATTGAGAATCAGCGACTCGTTGTATTTGAGTAAAATAGAAAAAACAAGTTTATTTTTTGCTTAATCTGAATATGACACTATTAATCTTTTGATCATAAAATTAAAAAATATGAAAAATGGTAAAAACATAAAAAAACAGTTACTTATAATTATCAGCACAAGTTTTTTGGAAGAGCAGACTGTTTTAGTTGTGAGGCTTATCAGGGGACACAACATCTGATTCAAATAAAATAAAATGTTGCATCTCCATGATGAACCGTATGCAAAACTATTTGTTGAACAAAGATAATAGTTAAAAAAACAAAGTTGTGTTCTGATAATTATAGATAAAATCGCTTTGACAATTGAAGTCATTGACCCCTCTGCTGAAGAGCACTAATAACTTAGTTATGAAAAAAATATTATTACAGCTTGATATGCTCAAAACCTACGGCAAATAACTAAATTGTTAAGCAATAAAACTTTAAACTTGCATGCAACACCTTTTTGAAAGAATTTGTAATCTTTTCCGTAATGGTCTTGTCACACTTCATTTCTAATAATTTTAATCATGGTGATATAGCTTATTTTCCGCTTTAAACTAATTCAAAGTTTTGTTATAACGCAGAGATCGCTTGGTCAAGAGAAAATCGCTTTTGAACTATGTTTTTTTATTTATCTACTTGCAATTTTTAGAATGCAACTTTATTTTTTTCTTTCGCCAGACGGTGAGACGTAATGCGCTTTGCCTGTATCGTATGACCGAGTTAAGTGCAGTCTGGAATGTACTCACTTACCATAAAAAATGCGTTCTAATTTAACGCGCGTGACCGAAGCGTTTTTGAGGTAACTCCAGCCGATTTGCATCATGTGACCTTTTGTCCATATACTGTATATGTACGCTCGCTCGATTGAAGGCATGCGACGACGAGAGAAGAGAGTTAAACGTTGGTTTGGCGTGGAGCGCGGCGAAGGGTTCTTTGATCGTATTACAGTGATAAATGTTAAATTATTTTGCACCAGTGTTTTGGAGTTTTGTTCTACGAAGGTAGAATCATTTGTGGTGATCGAATTAAGTCGCAGCGCCGATTTTCGCTTTGCAGTGTGGCAAAGCGCAGAAGAGAATTTTCGTCAGGAGTGAGTCGTAAATTTTATAATACATTCGTTTTAGTTAGTGTTGTGATATTGTGCAATCGATGACGTAGTGTTTTCTTAAACGCTTAATCTTAATCAGCGCCTTCTCCTCAATCAATTATTGGACGCGTATCTCCAAGCATACTGTAATTGTAACAAGTTAAATTTGTGCATCTATTTCGGTTCACCAGTCAGTTCAAAGTCATCAAGCTACTACAGTAAATGAACTAAAAAGCATTCTATTTCAATACGGTTGTTTTGGCTAAATATTTTTTGTGAATTTTAATTATTGTTATTTAATAAACCTATGTATTCGTGCAAAGATACAACAGTTAGAGACAGTGATCTCTGTTTGTTTACGGAAGAAAGTTTTCAACGAATCAACCAGAACTTAGCCGAAGCCAACTGTATAAAAGCTTCAGGTTTATAGCAAACTACTTGAACCGGAATAAAATAAAATTTAGAAACAGCTTTGTTTCAGCTCAGGTATTGAGGTTACCTTGCTCAACTGGTCCCTTAGGATTCCCAAACACAGTCTGTGACAATTTTTTATCTCCGGAAGCAGGTCGGGGTAGTTTCTTGACAGTTGCTCTATGTATATTGTCTCAAACGCTTCCAGCCAGCCAGGAGGACAAATATGAATTCTTTTTTTAAAAAATCACTACAATGCTATTAAATTACACAGTTAGGTTACACTTTAGTCAAAGGAAGTGAATGACAGGTCGTAAAGAGCTTTGCAATTAAACTAACATCTTATATAATTTTAAATACGCTACTTGACTTAAACTCTACACAAAGCTTTTCAATTTTAGATCTATAAAAGATATTTTATCAAAAATACACAGAAGATATGTTGGTTAAAAATATATCAACAGTTTGTCGCTAGTTTTTTTATTGTGCAATGTTAATATGAAATAGAATTACATAGTCCTGCATGTCAATCTTTATGGGATTTTCCATAAAAGAACTGAAGTTCTAAGTTATAGTTGGTGGTTTCTTTAGCAGAAGTTTATTTTAAAATAACTAAATTTTTTATAGCAAAAAATATTATATATTAAGGTTTAATAATCTGTGAAAGCGATAAACAAAGTTTTTTATTAACAATTAGGTTTGGTTAATATTAGCAATGAAAAAACTCATTACAATGAAAAACTGATTACAACAAATTCAGATGGTACGTGAGCCGAGAAATATTCAGCACTCATTAAAAAAAACGTTTTTATGTATATTACAGTAATTTTTCTTTTTGATCTTTGAAGATTTATTTTGCTTTAAAGTACGGTTGAAACAGAAAAGCTGTTCATAAAACGAGGAAAGTGTTTTTTGCATACCACACGTTATTTAACCTTTTCTTTAAAATTTTATTAGAAAAGTTTTGTATTTGGTTTTTTAAATAGAATCAAATAGAACCAAGTACGAGTATTTCGCATTTTTGGACGCCACTAATCTGAGTACAACTGTACTACATTAAATAAGCTTTAAAAATTTTACTTTGTGATTTTGCTGGTTCGCACTTAGTTTGGATAAAATTTTGTAAACATTTTAAACTTTTAACTTTTCTAGTTGCTTTTTTGGGGTTTTAATGTTGACTATGATGTACGAGTACTTATATTGAAGCAAAAATATTTTGGTTACGGTTTTTAAATTTGTAGAATAAAATTTATAATGCAACAATTGCTTATAGCACCTATAGTTGTTTTATCTAAAATTTTTACGCTTTATTTTAGATTGATGTAAAAATATTTTTGCTTGGAATTATTAAAGAAATTTAAAATTAAAAATGATTTGGAAACACTTTGTTTTGGCTTTATTGATAATAATATCAGGTAGGCAAAATTAAAAAATAGTTCAAATTTTGATAATAAAAAAAAACTGAACCCTTAAAATATGCGATAATCTATAGTTTTTTTGCTGTTGAAGTTACAGAAATCACATTTTTTTAAAAATATTTGTACAGTAAATGTTGACTCGTGCAATAATAAATGGATCCATTTACTCCATTAGGAAAACTATTCTTTTTTTTGCTGTTGAAGTTACAGAAATCACATTTTTTTAAAAATATTTGTACAGTAAATGTTGACTCGTGCAATAATAAATGGATCCATTTACTCCATTAGGAAAACTATTTTTGTAATGTAATTTTTTTTATATGTTTTATTTTGCAAAATATTATATTTTAATTGTTTGAAATTAAAATCCGCATTCATTTTACTGAAGATCCGACTTGTCAGCAGCGTAGAAATTTAGCCTTGATTGTATAAAGTATAGGTAACATAAAAGTTAAATTTGTTTAAGCTATTTATATAGCCTTATAAAGTAGTGGTAGACACAGCACTGACAAAATCCTTAAGACCGAAACAGTACTCTCAGCTGATATTTACGTTATCAAGCTTCGTAAATAACAAAACGTTCTTGATCGTTTAAAGCGAAAGAGTTTTCAGCGACCTCGAGTTGAACTTAGAGCAGAGAAAGATGCAATTACACTTAACCTTTCATTTAAATGGAAAACTTTTTGTAAATTATTTTAATAAGAATCAAGAATTTATATGAGATTGTGAAGCACCGACTCCGTGTAGTAAAATAGAAAAAAAACTAAGTTTATTTTTTGCTAAATCTTAAAATGAAGATTTTAATCTTTTATTCATAAAATTGAAAAATAAAAAAATGGTAAAAACGTAAAAAAATAATTATTTATAATTATCAGTACACAATTTTTTTGGAAGGACAATTTACTAACATTGTCCCAACGGACTGCTTTCTATGTGAGGCTTTTTAGAGGCTTATAAGATTTTGTGTCCCCTGATGAGCCTCATAGGCAGAGTAGTTTGTTTAGCAATGTTAATAAATTGTTTTTTTAAAAAATTGTGTTCTAAATTATAGATAATCGCTTTGGGAATTGAAGTCATTACCCCTCTACTGAAGAGCACTAGCAACTTAGTTATGAAAAAAAGTATTGGTTTAGCTCAACGGTGCACAACCTGCGGCCGTCAGTGCGTAATAATGCGGCCGTCAAACATAAATTGTACTTCAAAATGCACGTTGTGGCGGCCGCGCATTGATTAAAATGTTTTGCAACGTAACTGTTAAGAAATAACTGTTAGGAACAGTTATGATTTGCTAACTGTTACTTTTTTTTTTTTTTAGAGATCACTATAATTTTCTTTTGGTTTTATGGCAAGCAAGAAATTTACTATAAAAAGATGAGTATAGGGAATCACTCCTAACTCTGCCACTGCTTTAATGAATATAACCAAAATCACTTTTGGCCTGCAATATATTCAATTGATCGAGAAAATGCACACACAGGGGTAATTTGACCTCTTACCATCGAGGCAAATGACACATTACTGTGCAAAAGTACAAAGACTCATTCGATTTCGACCAATATCACATTGGTACTTCGCTGTTTACGACCGCATTGCGCTAATTTTCAACAGCCAGGACAATTACTGGTGAAAATTGACTTGGTAAAGTGCAAACAATAATCAAGCTAGCTAATTTGGGGAAAAAAAAAAAAAATTAGCGCAATGCGGTCGTAAACAGCGAAGTACCAATGTGATATTGGTCGAAATCGAATGAGTCTTTGTACTTTTGCACAGTAATGTGTCATTTGCCTCGATGGTAAGAGGTCAAATTACCCCTGTGTGTGCATTTTCACTATAATTTTGGTGCAAAAAGTAGCAAATCGGAGACTGATTTCAGGTGAAGACCTTTTTTTTTTAGAGATCACTATAATTTTGGTGCAAAAAGTAGCAAATCGTAGACTGATTTCAGGTGAAGACCTTTTTTTTTTTAGAGATCACTATAATTTTGATGCAAAAAGTAGGATGTTTTCTTTGTATGGCCCGCCAATATTTTTTGTGCGTCAAAATGGCCCTCGGCTCAAAAAGGTGGACACCCCTGCACTAGGATGAAATAAAAAGAAACTCGTAGGGGGGGAATTCCGGGTTAGTTTCACCAAAAAAATTACTGGCAATAGATGGTGGGGCGATAAAAGGAAAGTACCGAATTTTTCTTGACTCGATAGCTACCGCAAGTTAAAACTAACTTTGTATTGCGGCCGGCAATAACAAAAAGGTTGTGCGCCGTTGGTTTAGCTTGATATACCCAAAACCTACGGCAAACAACTAAACTCTTCAGAAATAAAAATTTAAATCTAAATTTAAATCTAAATGCAACACATTTTTGAAAAAATTTTTAATCTTTTTCGTGTATGTTCTTCATCTCCGGAAGCAGGTCGAGGTAATTGCTTGACAGTTGCTCTATGTATACTGCTTCAGACGCTTTCCTGCAAACCAGAGGGACAAATGTATATTTTAAACTCACAATTTACAATGCAATGCTATTAAATTACACAGTAAGGTTACGTTAAAGTTGAAGGAAGTGAACGACAGATTGTAAAGAGCTTTACATTTAAACTGACATCTTAGGTAGTTTTAAATACGGTACTTGACTCAAAATTTACGAACAATTTTTCAATGTTGAATCTATAAAAAATATTTTAATTAAAAATGCAGTAGATATGTTGGGAAATTATGTCAAGTACAGTAGGGTTTTCCATTGAAACAACAATTTAAAGTTGTAATTGGTGGTTTCTTGAGCAGAAATTTATTTTAGAATAACTGAATTTTGCTATAGCAAAAAATTTATAAATTAAGCTTTCTGTAAAAGCAATACAAAAAAGTTTTTGTCAACAGTCAAGTTTGGTTAACATCACCAATAAAAAAACTCATTGAGTGATTACAACAAATTTAGGTGGTACGTGGGCCGAGAAATAATCAACATTCATTTAAAAAAATGCTGATTAAAATTATGTATCCTAGAGTAATTTTTTCGTTTAGATCTCTGAATGATTAACTTTGCTTTAAAATACGGTTGTAACAGAAAAGCTGTTCATCAAAAGAGAAAAGGGTGTTTACATACTAATTGCTACTGAATCTGTTCTTTAAAATTTTAATAAAAAATTTTGAATTTGGTTTTTTCAATAGAATAAAATAGAACCTATACTTTACATTTTCGAGCGCCACTATTTTGGTTACAACAGCATTAATCCACAGTAAATAAAAGATTTTTTCTTGTGATTTTGTTGGTTCGTGCTTAGTTTAAATAAAATTTTGTAAACACTTTATACTTTTAACCTTACTAGTTGCTTTTTTGTGGTATCAATATTGATTATGGTGAATCAAGTACTTATATTAAAACGAAAATAGTTTTGTAACTGTACTTGAGCTTGCAGAATGAAAAAGACTAAAATTCATAATGTAACTATTGATTGCAACAACAACAGTTGTTAATTCTAAAATAATCTTTATCTAAATTTTTTATGCTTTATTTTAGATTGATGTAAAAATATTTTTTCTTGTAAGAATTTAAAAATTTTAAACATTAAAATGGTTTGGAAACATTTTCTTTTTGCTTTATTTATAATAATCTCAGGTAGGTAAAATTAAAAAATAATTCAAATTTTGATAGAAGAAAAAAAAAAAGAAAAATTCTATATCTTTTAAAATAATTTGCTTTAGCCAAATCAAAATATGCGATAGTCCAGAGGTGAGAAACCTTTTTGTTATTGAAGAACAGCTTTTAAAATTTTTTAGAAAGGAGGCCGCATAAGTTGAAATATCTTAGAAATAAGCGTAATTACTTTGAATCTTTTTCTAAATTCTTGAATTTTGTCTCCAAAAAGTAGCGATCTCTAAAAAAATAGATCATTACTTTGAATCTGACTCAAATTTTTTTAATTTTGTCTCAAAAGGGAAGTGATCTCTAAATAAAAGTTTTTTTTTATCAGCAGTAATAATTGACACATAATTCTATTGTCATGGAGGCCGCACAAAAAACTCACGGAGGCCACAGGTTTCCCATCTCTGTAATAGTCTATAGTTGTTTTGTTTTTGAAGCTATTGAAATCATAATTTTTCAAAATTTTTGTAAATTTTGTCTTGTGCAATAATAAATAAATCTATTTGCTCCACTAAGAGAACTATTTTTCAATCCATTGACAAACAATAAAATTTTTAACAATATCATAAACTCAATTAAATGTTTTTTAGATTTTATTTGTAGGTAGGCATGTACAGTTTCAAATTACGCAATTCATTAAATTGCTAAATTTCTCAAATATTTTTCACACACAAACTAATGCAACAAAAATTCAAAAACTCCATTTTGGTTTTGGTTACTACAAGTGCGATTTTCTTTTGCCCGTTGTTTTTACTATATTTAACAGTTTGTTAGATAAAATGATGTTTACATGGAAACTTTTTTCATGTTATGCTTGTTTCGGTCAAAATTTTTTGTTTTTTTCTTGGAGAAAGAAATCATAGATAGGAAATCTTCAGATAGAATGATGATTGTAAAAAGATATTAATTTTTAACTCCAATAATTAAAAGATAGAATGTAAAGCTAAAAACAGATCTTCACTTTAACTCGATATGTATTTGATATCGTTTTTAAGTGCACTTAAAGGGAGGTTTACCTATAAGGCTATTCCACCAGAGAAATTTGTACAGCCGTTCCGTTTTTTTATATTTATTGTCACCATGGCTACCGGCTTCTTCTCAAAATTAACATAGCTCAAGCAGTTTAAAGTAGGTAGTGTCTTTGCATTAAATAATGTAATTCGAAAAAAATTCTTCGGGGAATATTTTATTCAACGTTTATAGCCAAATGTTTGCATTTTTTGTATTTCTGCTTTAATTTTTAGTTTTTCAGTTCTTCAATTTTCAGTTCACTTTCAATTTAGAAGATGATTTTGATTGTGGGCCGCACTAATTTTACAACCTGAATTAAAAATTAAAAATTTTCAGTTTGGTTTGCAGCACAATTCTTGGAGGTGAAAGTCAAAAAATGTCTTGATTTTGCTTTTTTACACCGTTTATCTTGAATATTTAGCCGACTGGATCAAATCACTTGGCAAGCCGCGTTTGACCCACGAGCTGTGCTTTTCTCATTGCTGCATTATGCAAATAGAACGCAAACATTTCCATTACTTTATCAACCAAAATTTGGTGCGCTAAATTCCCCATTTTTAAAATTCGTTGTTTCGCCTAAATGCAAAAAATATGTGGAAAAATGTGAAACAAAAATAAGTCAACGTGTTTTGGAAAGCGCTTGGTAGAAAATTAAAAAAAAATAACTGCCAATATTTGATAGTTTGAGAACAATTATTCAATAGATTCACTTGCCAGCAATGAAAAAAAGTAATAACTATCAAGTTATGACATAATTACATATATAATATAAAAATGCAAAATCGTTTTTTTTTGGTAGTTGATGACCTAATCAAATTGGCTTCATGTCAAACCATCTCACTAACTTACAAAGCGACAGATTGCAACGTTGAATTAACGGCACAGGTCGATCCATATTCACCGACATTCTTTTTTACTTGGTTTGTTTACAACACAATTAAAAAAGTAAGATAATATGATCGAAAGCTTATAAAATTTTTTTGTTTTTAAATAATTGTGTCCTAAGGTGGTTAAAGCTGTTCGTTTAGTCGTTTAGTGATTCGATAAACGGCAATCTCTTCGTCGTTTTTTTTTCTTATTTTTTGTTTAACTTTTTCATTTTGATTTTTTCTAAGCAATTTTTAAAAATTTACAAAAACTTACTCAAAATTTACAAAAACATTGCTCTCACCGAAGAAGAATCTTGAGCAACCTCTGTTTGGCAAATCAAGACAAAAAATACTTAATTTTATAATTAAGACATTGAAAGAATCTTTTTTTCGAGATATAAACCATCGTCTGGCATCGTTTGTTATTTTTCATTGCATATGTTTGTTTTTAAATCATTTATTCAAATATAAAAAATACGTTAGAAAAACAATTCAAAAATTTTTCTAAACGTTATAGCAACAAATGTTAAAAACGAGCAGTAAACCAGCAATAAAACAAATGTAAGCTATTGTCGGCAGCGTGGCCGAGTGGTTAAAGAGCTATGCTTATGATCAACATGTTCGTGGTTCAAAACCCTATCGCGCTATTCTGTTGTATTCTGGGAAAGACGCTCTACGGCACTCTCCCATGCTTTGTGGTCTTGGCAATTAGTTCCAAATTACAATTATATCTTTATTAAATTACAAGCGGACAGCAACATGTTTGTATCTCCGTAAGCAGAGAAGGGTAATTGCTCGTCCTGTGTTATAGCGCCTCTATCGCTTTCCTGCGAGTTAGAAGGATAAATATAAAAATAAAATATCCAGAATTAATATTTTGTACATACTTTTATAAACATTGACTTAGATAGTTTTAATGTCTTTATTTTTGTTTAAACGTACTTTTTGTAATCAATAATGTTGATGATGCTTTAGTCTTCAAAAGGATTTTTAAAAAAACGTGGTTTTACCAAAATATCAAGTAAAACTTGCAGAAAACATTACCTCAAAAGATCATATCTTAGTTAAACATATAGTAAAGACCTTTTTTTGCTATTAACTTGACTTTGCCAGTAAAACCAATTTCAAAACAACTACAGCTTGTACGTTTTTGGTACTTTATTGTTGAGAGTAATTAAACGTGATTATTTTTTGTTCAGTTCGGATAGTCACTCTGTGTGTATCTGAATTTAAGCAAAGTGAAGTATAAAAGTTTCAGATATTATTTAAATAGATTGTTTTTAATAGTTCAGTCATTACTAACTACTAACAGTTACAATCATTAATTTGTTTGTAGCAAAGCGATAAGATAAGAAACAGTGTTGAGAGATCGATCGTGATACAAATGGTCTCGGTGCAAATCTTGCTCTAATCAGGTCTTTAATTTTTAAGAAACGTATTTTACTACATTTGTTTTCAGAGTAGACTTAAATCACCTTTAAATGAAAATAACATCACTAAAAAAACAAAAAAATAAAGCAAAAAAGAATAATTTTATTGCCATAAAAATCACTTTACCAAATGCAATTTAAATTGATACTGCTGCAGTTTTTTTGCCTTCGCTGTGTTATGTCATACATATAAATCATTGACAAGATGATAATTAAACTATGCTTCCTTGAAAAAGACATTTTACGACATTTTTTTTCTCTGTGGTCTGCACAAAGAGGTATAAATTTTATTATATCTCTAATTAAAAACAAAGAACAATTTTCAAACGGCCAGCAATATCTTGGCATCTATAAAAGCAGGTTGAGAAAATCTCTTGACAATTTTTTTAAGTATAACGTCAACAATTTTATATCAATTTTAAAATACATGTTTGGAATAGCATGATTTTATTTTTACTTACTATAAAAATGTGGTCCGACGCACTGGCTGCGGCCCGGTCAAACCAATTATCGATTCACTGTTACCTAGAGAACAATCTGGGTTTCGGCGCGGAAGATCGACCGTAGATCAAGTCACTCTAAATAAAGAAACTGAGGATAGCTTTTCTGCCAAAAAAAAGCCGGCGCTGTGTTTGTCAATCTCACAGTAGCCTACAATATTGTATGGCACCTCAGCCTTACCCGCAAGCTACTTTGTCTTCTTCCGGACAGGCACATCATATCATTGATTATAAAACTTGTTTGTAATCAAAGGTTTACCCTTATCAACGGTACCGGAAAACAAGTTACGACGTCTTAAAAATGGCGTCCCTCAAAGATCAGTCCTGGCTCCCCTCTTGTATTGTACTCGTACCTATATATTTGAACTGCCAGTGACAGTTGGCAGAAAATTTGCATATGCTGATGACCTGGCCATCTTTCACTATGAAAGTGACTGGCAGGCATTAGAGGAGACACTTAGACAAACGTAAGCTCAACCTCATACAACAACAACTGTCTCAGCAGCCTTTCATCTTTACAACAAGGAAGCACGACGTGAGCTTAACATCTTTGTCAACGGCCCGACCCTATGGTTTTGCACTAAACCCACTTATCTCGGCATAAAGCTAAATAGGGCACTCATGTTTTGCGACACTTAACGTCAATGCGCAAGAAGTTAACATCTTGCGTTGGGCTTCTAAAGCGATTAGCTGGATCAAGCCAGGGTGCGGATACCACAGCACTCTTTACAGACAACCTTGCCTTGGAGTTCCAAAACACTTTCTGTATAAAAGCTTCTGCCTCCACCTGGTGGACAGCTGCGGAAACTTAAATCAAGACATCCATTTATGCGTGCCGCATTGGAACTGCTGAACGGCCCCGCTCAGTCAGGCACCGATGTAGCACAATGATCAGAATATAGAGCATAAAAAAGCGCGCGAAAACTTCTCTTAACTCCATACATTTACTAAAAATGTTAGCCCAACGTCATTAAATTTACTTTTATCAGAACTGCATGGGTCAGGGTTAATTGCCTCCTAAACGGCATTGGTGTATTACGCTCAGAAACGCACAAATAGTGTATGGCTTCTAGGACGGCCTGTAAATGTGGTGCAAAGGAGCAAATAGTTAAGCACGTAATAACATCTTGCTCCTTTTATCACCATCCAAATGGAGTCTGTGCTCTCTCTCAGATATCGAAAAGAACCTGGAAACCCTGCTGGTGGAAATTTGTCCGGCCATTTAGTAAACTATCCAGCTCCCGTCTAGCTCTCCCAAACAAAAAAAGAAGACAGACATCCAATCGAAATCCCTAAAAATCTCCCTGCAATAAATGATTGTGCATGCAAGATTAAGGTTATTGCGGATAAGATCGGCAAAATATAAACAACCTTTATAATGATGAAATTGGAACTTAGCACTCGATTGTTAAAACTATTGGAATTTTGAAAAATCTATTGACTGTGTCGTTTTTCTAGGTTAATTCTTTTGGTTGCGGGCCGGCTATATATAGTAATACGTAGATAAAAAGAACAGTTTTAGTCTTGTTTCTTGTTTTACATTTTTTGAGTTTCTTAATTTAAGTTTGTACTCTTTATTTAGATAGGCTACAGTCTTTGTCGGGCTTAAATAATTGAAAATTTTTGGTTATATTTTGTTACTTGTAATTCAAAATATTTTAATCAGATATTTTAATCAATCCCTTTTTTAAGAACTGAAATTAAATCTTAACATTATACAGCATAAATAGCTGCTTTTTATCCCCTTCAGTTAAACAATAATGTAAATTTTATTGCATTAGCAAAAATGAAAATTGAATAGATCTAAAAAAAGACAATTTTATAATCCAGTGCTTTGCAAACTTTTTTTCATTACGGCACACTAATAAACTCTGAATTTTCCTGCGGCACACCTACAATACTAAATACACTCTTCAAGTTTACATACAAAAACTATATTTAATATATAACAGTAATACCTAATGAAAGGGTGTGCCTACAGAAATTGTTTTAATACTGGGTAGAACAGGGATGTCCAACCAGTGGTGGATATTGGGTGAGGCGAATGAGCTATTTGCCTCGGGCCCCCCTTAAAAATACCGCATATAGTTTCATTTTGCTGCACATGTTTTTTAGAGATCACCATGATTTGGGAGAAAAATAGCGAAATGTGAGATCAAATCGAAGTGAAGACCTTTTTTATTTTTTTTTTAGAGATCAGTATGATTTTGGGAAAAATAAGGGAAATACGAGATCAAAGTCCCCCCTTTTTTTAAAGAACACCAATTTTTAGGGATTCTTGCCTCGGGCCCCTAACTTTAAATATCCGTCACTGTGTCCAACCTTGTTTTAATTTGGGCCAAATTTTAAATTAAGCCAAAGTTGTTGGGCCGCAAAAAGCTTGTCATGCAGAATCTCGCTGCAATTTCTTGATTTTGTCTCTAAAATTAAGTGTTCTGTAAAAAAAAAAGATGGACCAAGACTCTATCCATGGCTTTTTGTCAAAACACGAAAATTTCGCGGCACACTTCAATTCCTTTCACGGCACACAGTTTGGGAAACCCTGGTATAATCACTCAATGCAGATTCTCAAATTCTGGTTTTACTTAAAATACTTTTAATACTTTTAACGGTTCAATATGAATGTAGGCTACTTTTAAAAAAGCTTCTATGAACAAGTGAATGGTTTGCAACCGTGCAAAAACTATTAAGCTTTCAAACACAGAGCAACAATAAAGTACTAAATAAAACTACTGTTTGAACATTCCTATAAAAAATTCAACCCCTAAGAAAAAATTATCTTGTTTCTTTTTTTTGCCTTGTTTCTTTTCGATTAACATATGTACTCGTTGTTGCTAAAATTATATTAAAAATCCAAACTTTAAATTTTGAGTTTAAAAATTTTAAGATAAAAAATACGAATTCACTTTTGCTTTGCTAATTTAAATCAAAAAAAAATATTCAGCATTTAAAGTTGAATAGTACTTTACTAAATACCACTTTTTTAAAATAGAATTTTTTAGTAATTATCTAAAAAAACCCTTATTGCAAATAAAATTTTAAAAAATTTTTGAAGCAGTTTTGAGAAATGAAAGCTTATAGAGTCGAGTGGCATTCAGGTGAAATTTTTCGTTCGTAATAGTTTTATAGTTTTTACTGTTTATATATTTTTTAAGTTTAATCGGTCTTTCACTCACTGCAAGTTTGGACCTGATCAAGCTATAAACAGTTTTGGTTTATTTGTTTTAACTTTAAACCAGAAATTTAATAAAAATTTTTTAAATTTTGTGCAATTTCTTTATTTCTTTTAGTTTCGACTTGGAAGTGTTGGATTAGATGGGAATGGAAATGTCCGATTGGCTTATGCTGAAAATAACCCCTACGTAAATTCTTATAAAATAAGGTAAAACAATGAATGTTATACGAGTCGTATGTTGGTTGGCAGTTGAATGAAAAACATTGGTTTTCTTTCATACCAAAACCAAAATCTTTCTTTTTTTTCTTCGTATAACAGTATTGGCCAGTGGTTCTCAATTTTTTTAGTTTTAGAGACAAATTTCAAACCTCAAAGTTGTTTAAAGCGGCATACTTACAACACAAGTTGAAATTACAACAAAACAAAACTCAAGCATGTATTGTAAAACACAACAACATAGCTCAGGAAAAATATGAAAACCCATTCAATGCGCAACTTGACATTGTTTTTGAGTTTTAACAAGTTTGTCAAATCGAGGCGCAATTGTGGAGAATGCAGTACGCGTAGAGTCTGCTTGAGATGCTCATCCGTTAATCAATTGCGATATTGATTTTTAATTCTTACCATTTTGCTAAAAAGTACTTCACATACATATGTTGATCCAAATACAGAGGAGTTTTTCAATATGTTGGCAATTAGGTTGGGATATTTTCGCTCAGGAACTTTACTTCAAAACTCCAGCAGACCTTCACTCTGAAATATTTTCCTTAACCCAATATCTGACTGGATATCAAGCAGCTCTAATTGAAAATTATCTGGAGCGGTAGTTACATCCATCGACATTGGGTTTGCAAAGATTTTCATTCAAGACAAGGAAGAATTCATTTCGCTAATGTGGTGCTCAAATTCATTAATCAAATTGCTAATAAGTCTGTTGTATGCATTGAAACAACCGTTGGTTTTTTGGTTTGAAAGTGTTGGAAAATCAGTTGTTACACCACTTGCAAGCTGCAATTTCCAAAGGAAAAGTTTTTTGATGAAAGCAGATGTTGTGCTGTACAAATCGTGGCAAAGCTTATTGCTGCCTTGCAATGTGCACTTTAAAGATGAAAAATGTGTGGTAATATCGACCATGAACGCTAAATCAGCAACCCACTCTTCTTTGCCAAGCTGAGGAATGTCCTTCTTAGATCATAAAATCTTTTTGAGGCATGTAGATCGGTTAAACCATCGCACTGCGTCAAACCTAATCAGGTCAAGTCAGTATCAACATCAGCAAGAAACTTTTTGAACCTACGATGGTTAAGTGCGTTTGCTCGAATCCAATTTACAGTTAAAGTTGCTACTCTCGTCACATTAGAGACTTCCAAAGACTTGGCAACTAGATTTTCTTGGTGCAAAATATAATGATGCCAAGTCACAAGAGCAAGGTCATTTTCTTCACGCCACTTATTAATGAGTTCTTGATTTGCCCCAAGCATGGAAGGGCACCCATCGGTTGCTACTGCACACAACTTTGATGGATCCAATTGTGTTTCCGATAAAGTAGCCTGAAATTCACGATGTATATCTGTTCTTTTTGTGGAGCCATAAATGGAATGCAAAGTGAGAAATCCCTTGTAAATCTCAAAGTTTGGCATGACTCCCCAGATGAATACAGCCAATTACTCTGTATTGGTAAAGTCTTTTGAGGTATCAAGTGCGACTGAGTAGTAAACAAAGTTTTTTGACTTGTGAAGAAGCTGGTCACGTTAGTTATTGGATATGCATTCCATGCGTCGAGTAACCGTATCATTACTAAGCTGTAATTTTTTAGCTTTTAGTTGAATACTTGCAGGACAACATTCTTTGGCAAACACAATAATAGCTTGCTTCATAATTTTACCATCTGAATACGGTTTCATATTGCAAGAAAGCAGATGGCTCACCTTGTAAGATATCTTAGTTATTTCTTCGGATTCACTACACTTGAAGATACTCGTTTGCTGCTTTCGTGCTGACTTAAGTGACACCAACTTTCTTTTCCTTGATTCTTCTTTATAGCAATCATTGTTATAGAGAATTTGATTCGTTTAAAATGCGCACAATTTAAAAGGAAGTTGATTTATTAGATTGCGACTTGAGCCAAATTATGCGATTCAAAGTAAGTTGATTCAGAACGATGCTTGCGTGCGTGCGATCCAAATAATGCGAAGTGATGCGATGCGATGCAGTTCAAAACGATGCAATTCAGAATGATGCGATGCGATTAAGAACAAGGGCGATGCGATGCGTTTTTAAATTGTTTTACTCCAAATATACATCTGTGCTATAAAAAATAAATTCAAACAGTATACTTCTGTTCCGTTCCTAAAAATCGCCCCCATTATGTATATTCACAATCTCCTGAAAAATCTCTTTGTTTTCGCTCAAATAGCCGAAGAAATAACGGTTTTATAAGCAATTTAAATATTTTACATTTAGTTATAAGAAAATGTCAACACTGCTTAATTTCGTAATGTGGAGTACATTATACACTTTCCGCGTGACCTGTTTTGACTACGACGTAATAGTGATTGTTTGTGATTAACTTGATTTGAGTAACTTTTAGAACGTTCGAGACATTCACGACCGAGTGATATAAATAAGGCTCACTCGGAAGCATTATTATGATTCGTTGTGGTAACTTTGGGAATTCATAGTTTTTTGGTCGCAAGTCACTGGTTGCCTACGTTATTGTGAAGAATTAAGCTACTGAATCTGTATTTGCTGTTGATTTATACTATTGTGAACTCCTAAGTGGATTGGAGCATATTTTTTAATAAAGAAGTTATTGTGGTAGTCTGAGCTGTGGTTTAGCTAGACTATATTTTTGCTGTTATTGGTTCCTAGGGAAGGTCCAGTAAGAAGATTTAAGAATTTTGTCTTTTGGTAGGCGGCCAAGTTTGCGTTATCGGTGAGGCCTTCTTAACAGGCACCGAAAGGTTATAAAATTAAAAAACGTATTAAGTTACCGTATTAAGTTCTTCAAAAATTCAAAAATTTAAAGAACTTTTTACCAGCGGAACATAAATTTCAAAAACTTCTACAAAATTTCAAAAACTAATTCTGTGGAAGTAACAACTTCGTAACAGTCGTCTACAAGTATTCACTTACAAACCAATTCTTATCTATCGATAATTCTTTGGTCGAGTTTACAAAAAACGATCTACTATAAATAAGGATAAAAAAACGTTGATTAAATATAATTATGTGACAAAGAATGTGACGCGGAAAAGAAAGAATTAATTAAAGCGAACAGAAGGTTTACTGATAACGAAGAATCACAAATCACAGAAAGCGGTTAGAAACTCAAGTAAAGCTTGCTGTAACAATCATACGTTGTTGAATGAATTTTCTAATGTCTCTCCACATTAAAAAATTTTTTCAGTCTTTGAATTTCAAGTCATTTAATAACTTTCAATAAAAGTAATTAATTTTCAAAAGGTCAATAAGAGCCGCAAAAATAATAGTTAAGAGTCGCGCTTGAGAATCACTGGTATTGAGCTTACTGCTGCTTTCTGTTTTAAGCAGATTCATCACGGTAGATATGCAGCAGACTGAATATTGAATTGGCAATCTTTTGTTCAAAAGTTGGATACTAGCACCATAAGCCAGTGCTTTTCAACTAGTTGTCTGCAGAGGTCCTTCATGTGGTTGTGCAATTTTTACAGACTTATTTTAATGTTGTAGGTGTGAACAGTAGCTATATCCATTTTTTAGTAAAAGTTAAACTAAAAATTTTTATTGGCAAAGATTCACGAAGCACTAAAAGCATAAAAATTATAAACCTTTTTTGGCATCAGTAAAGTTGTGGATATAGTTGCGGGATTAAGAGATGAAATAAAAAAAAGAAAAAAGTATCACTATCACCAGCACCATTACGTGGACTTATCGATTCACAGCAAACAACTTTCTGTATTCCTGCATGCGCCAACTCAAACTTTCAAACATTTGGTGGAGAGCATTAGTGTTTGCCATTTCGAAGCCAAATGAGCCATTAGGGGACCACAATAGCAATAAACTTATCTCTTTGCTTTGCTTCCCCTTCAAGATCTTGGAGAGTTTATCTATGCCCGCGTCGAACCAATTATTAACTTACTTCTACCTGGAGAGCAAGCTAGGTTTTGGCGCGGTAGGTCAACCGTAGATCAAGTCACTCTTTTAAATAAAGAAACTGAGGATAGCTTTTCGGCCAAAAAGAAGGCTGGCACTGTGTTTGTCGATCTCACAGTAGCCTAAGATACTTTATGGCAGTGGGCTTCACCCGCAAGCTACACAGTTTTTTTTCGGACAGGCACTATGATCTTTGTACAGGGGTTTTGGTCAGACGCTTGCGAAGGAAATATTTATTATAAGGGCTTTCGTCTCACAACGCCTCTAGTAGTTTCTGCATAACGAACAAAAACAAATTACACGTTCGAAAGTTTGAAATGCAAAAACACAAATGAACTTTAACATAAAAAAGCAGTTAATTTACACGGCAGTAAAGTTACGGAGTCAGTAACAATAAAAAATCAACGATTAAATTTGTTAAAATGACTCACCAAAAATTTTCTTTAAACAAATGTTTCATTATACCAAATGTACTATAACTTGCGTAGCAGAGTACTTCCTAAATGTAAGTTTTTACCAGTCAACGCAAATTATCCAACAAGTACAATTACAAATCATTACACTGATCCTTATTCAAATAGAAAATAAACACAATGTTAATAGTTTAACTTTACCTAGTTGCACTAAAAAAAATTTCTTTTTTAAATTTAAAAACTGTAGATTACAAAACTTGAGGCTTCACTACACCTAAGCACGAACAAACTAGGCATTCCCGCTGGACAAAAGTCACAAGGAAAATTAAATTAAATTTGAAAAAAACAGAAATCCTAGAGACTTACGTCATAGAAGAAGCAAAACCAACAGGCAATGGCCTCATCATGCATTGATTAAAAAAACAAGTAACGACGTCTTAAGACTGGCGTCCCATAGGAATCAGTCCTGGCTCCCCTCTTGTATTGTACCTATGCATATGACCTGTCAGTGACTGTTGGCAGAAAATTTGCTTGTATTGATCCTGGCCATCTTGGACTATGCAAGCGACTGGCAGACATTAGAGGAGACTCTTACTCAGGACATAAAAACCTTATTATACAAACGAAAGCTCGACTTCATACAACAACAACTGTGTTTGCAGCCTTTCATCATTAGAACAAGGAAGCACGACGTGAGCTTAACAACTTTGTCAAGGGTCAAACTCTACCGTTTTGTGCTAATTTTTTTTCTTTATTTTTATCTCTATATTTATCCTCCTGACTCTCAGGAAAGCGATGGAGGCGCTAATACGTAGGGTAGGCAATTACCCCAACCTGCTTCCGGAGATACCAAGATATTGCTATCCGCTAGTAAATTTAGTCGAGATATTACTGTAATTTAGAACTGCTTGTCAAGACCACCAAGCAGGGGAAAGTGCCGTAAAGTGTCTTTCCCAAAGACACAACAGAATGGCGCAAGTGGGTTTTGAACCGAGACCATGTTTAGCATCAGTCCGGTGCTTTAACCACTCGACCACGCAGCCAACTAATTCCACTTATCTCCGCATAAAACTAAATAAGGCACTCACGTTTTGCCGACACTTAGAGTCAATGTGCAAGAGGTTCACATCTTGCGTTGGGCTTCTAAAACAATTAGCTGTATCAAGCTAGGGTGTAAATGCCACAATACTCTATACAGCCACCCTTGTCTTAGTCCATTTCAAAGCTGAGTACTGTGCGCTTGTTTGATGTCGCAATGCCCATACTTGCCTTATCGACAAAATTTTTAGATTAACGATGCTTTGCGGGTAGTGACTGAATGCCTGCGTCCCACACCAAAGGACAACCTTTTTGTCTTATCAGGTATCCAACTAACCGAGCTTTGCTGCCAAAACCCGCACTGTCTTTAGCTCGCCGCGGTCATGAGCCATAACACTTTCTGTATAAAAAGTTCCTGTCTCCACTTGGTGGATAGCTGCGGCAACTTAAATCAAGACATGCATTTGTGCTTGTATGTTTTCACCATAATTTGGAAATTTCATTTTTTTCACCAGTCTAGATTGATTCAAATGCAATTTATCCATTTACTTGACTTATAAGAGTGTTGATTGCAGCTTTTTATAGTGGGTATTCCAATTATTAAAATTGAGATTTTGAAAATTGGTTTGCAAGCTGAACTGGTAAAACAACTCTAAATAAAAGTTAAAATTTTATATATTCCATTCATGCAAAAAAATTAAGGTAAAAGTTATTTGGCAAGTAATTTGATTTTAAAGGACAATTTTAAGAGATAGCCTGACGTATAATAAACTAAATGGCTTTTCACATTTTAAGTAAAAATAATAACCAGGATAACCATTTCAATAATATTGCACAATACTTTTAGTTTTTTTCAATTGTGGTTATTATTGTATGATTGCATTCCATACTACTATTTCTTTAGCCAAAAATCTTAAGAATATTTGATGCACCAACATAAACTAAAACTCTTAAACAGATAATTAGCTGCTTTAATAATAAATTAATCCATCAATAAGCTTAATTTTTTGGTTAATATTTTTAGACTTATTTGACTAAAAGCAAGCATAATTTTTTTACAAACTTTGTAAAATTTCAAATTTTATTTCATTTTTTATAAAAATTAAGTAAGATGTTCATATTTCACTGTAGATGTAGTCATGCCTGCTCACGCAGTGATAGGCATTTTTGTTAGGGATATTAGAACACCGGATCAACAACTGATTTTGGCTATTTACGTTAGAAGGACTACTGCAAAAATACTGTAGTGTCAAAAGTCATACAAAGCTTCAAAACCTTTCGTTTGAAGGTTAAACGCATTTTAGTTAGCTAAAAAGATTTCTGACAGTTATTTGTTAAAAGAAATTGAAATCTTTATTTCGATAAAGACATTAACCAATACTAGATTCTGAATACTACAGTAAATATATATTGACTACAGTTATTAAAGGAAAACAAAAATAAACTTCTATATGCGAAAACAGTAAAACTAACTAACAATTTGGCATGCAATAAAGCTAAAAATACCCAATCAAGAAAGAAAAATAAACAAGTATTAACATTAAGCTTAAAATGCAACAAGAAGCAACAAAACTACTAAAATAAATAAAAAAACTATTACACAAGAATTAAAACCGGGAGCTTTTTAAAGTTAATTTTCACAGTTTTTAGGTTGATATTTCTGGTAATTCAACTTTAAATACGTTCATCACTTTAAGTTCGTTTTTTCAAAACAATCAAAAATTAGAACTAAACACTTCTTTTACATTCAAATGACCGGCAGAACATTGCTGAAACAATAGATCACTGAGAGTTTCAGTTGCTGCGACAATGTTATTAATGTTTTGAGAAAAACAGATCATGGGTTGCTCATGGATAAAAACTCGGTTTTTGTCGGTTCTCCAGTGGATAGAATGACCGTATAATGTTGCACTGCCAGTGCTGTCACAGTGTAAATAAATTTGGATGGTTGCGACAAGCCCCCGAATATACATTTTCAAACAACTGTTTATATTTATCTGACTGGTAGTGGTGAATTGAAAAGGAATCATCACCTGCAATGAGCAACTCTTTGCAGGAAGAGCATTTGCGACAGCGTCATATGCTTCTACCAACATAGCCACTGACATAGTACGTTATGCGTTATATCATCCAAAGAAATACCAGCAAATACATCATTCAACTAAAGCACTCATTTTCTTCAGCTCCTTTATCAACACTTGTTTCTAATAAAGGAAGAGTATCAAAATTTTTAAGAATATTTACATTAAGCAAGAATATTTACACCAAGCATTTCAGTCACTGTCTGCAGAGAATCACATGAAAGCAAATGTATCTATTGATCTTTCCGCTCTGAGACCATTGATTTTTGAAATTTTACGGTATAGAGCAATCTACAAAAACATTACTATTATCATTATTTTTTGGTATTAAGTTAGAAAAAACAAAAAGCTTTGATTTGTAGCTCACTTGAAATTATTACAGACACTGCAAGTTCTGGAGCTACTTTATAACCATTGTCATTTTTGACAAAATAGAACCGGACAGATGAAGCTGAATAAATACTATCCAAAGGGAAGAACTGCATTTTTCATTTTGGTTGTAAAAGATAAAAATTTGAAAAAGTGTGTCGAATGAGAAAATCACTATTCTGCTTTTTTAAAATAATGTTACCTTTTTCATGTCTCAAAAAGAACCTGGTAGAGGAAGTTACATGCATTGTTGCTAAAAATGATAAAAGATATTTTGGCAAAGAAGAAAAAATTATAAGATCAGCATTAGGTTTCAGATGCACTCTCTTCAGTTTTAGGGTCTTTCTAAATTTACGTCTGCTACTACAAATATCAGTTGAGGTAGTTTTGAAATCACTTTTATGAAAGTGCTTTGTACAAACTGTACAAAACTTTAATACTTTCTAGTTTGGCCTTAGAATATCCCTATACCATTTATCACAAAGCGCAGAATTTACAGGAAACTGAAATAATGCAACTTTTTTTTATTCTTGTTGGATCTATAGCCAGAATTGCAAGTTGGCACAAAGCAAGTGTTTACCATTGTTAAGAACTTTCTGTAATACTTAAAATCCAATTAATCAAATAAAACTCAACTACCTAAACTCAAAAATGCAGCAAATGTAATAACACTTAATTTTAGATAAAATTTTGTAATATAGATTTTGAGTTTGGTCTTTTAAGTATTTATAAACCATAGAATTTATTTAAAAAAAACAGTTCAAGTGAAAGTAAAATTTTTCTATACTTATACGAAACATAAATACTTGAACTGTTTAATACCATGTTACATCCAACAGCCTACCATAAAAAATATGAGTAATTACACGAAAAATTAAATTGTACATCAATTATAAATATTTTACAACACCAAACTTTTATTAATAAAACAAACAACTTTGAAGAAATGAATTGTTGGCTACGACACTTTTAACTTTTAAAAATAACTGTCTTATTAAAAATTTAGTAGAATTGCCAATTTTCTCACCATAACTTTTTAAATCAAAGAAATTTTTTTCAGTCTTGATCTATAATTTAAAGACAAAAATTTTTTTCAAAATTATTTTTTAATTACCATATTTTATTTAAGAAATAATTGGCTTTTTGTGTAATCAACCTAGTCACTTTAAATTTGATAAAAATAATAAACGTTTTTTTTTTGATCAAAATGCTAAAAATTCAGGTTTTAAATTTTTTATTATTTTATTATTTATTTTTCTAACTGCCAAAACAACTTATATTAATAATTTTTCATACTATAAAACTTTTTATATTTGACCAACTAAATAAAAACTTGAATTACGCTAAAATTAATTTTTGACTATAATACTAAAATTTTAAAAATTAATGATTTATTAAAAAATATTAAAGTAGGTAACCAGTCACTAACAACTATTTAATTTCAATACTTTTTATAGCTTGATAAATTTTCATCATTAATTTTTTGTTCTAATCAAAGTGCTTAAAGTTTATTATTTTAATTCGGTAATTTGGGTAAATGACAAATAAACTTTTTTCAGTAGTTTTTTTAATAAATATTAACGACAACTAGAAAGTACAAAAAACACTTAATTTATAAAACTTTTTTTGTCTTTATCCATAAATGAATATTACGTACAAATTTTTTTATTAACTTGAGTAATGACTAAAACAAAATTTTGCTTTAGTTTTGATTTAAAAACTTGACCCTACTAACGTAAACCAAAAACTGGATCCAAAATGGAGTTGTACATCCCGATATCTAAAATCCCTAATTTTTGTAAGCCCTCGCCTGGCCCACTGTGTCACTGATTGGATCCAAATTGGAGGAAGGATTTGTCTCCTTAAGCTTAGGCTACAGAAGCGGTCACTGTGCATTTTGCAGGTGTAGGCACCAAAAGCTGCAGCACAGTACCAGCCTTTCTTAGATTAATTAGGTGTTGCTTTACAAAAAATAAAATCTGCAGAATTAATTGTCCTACCGGGTAATTTCAATGCATATGTGGGTACTCACGACAAGATATGTAAGGGTGTTATCGGAATACAAGAAGACTCCGACATTGATAAAAACGGAAGATGTTTGCTACAGCTCTGTGCCAGCAAGGACATCTTTTTTCGGAACAAGGAGATTCACAAGTACATCTGGTACAGAGATTCCGTGGGACAGCGTTTTATAATGGATTTCTGTATTGTCTCAGCGGACTTATTTTTGTCTGTGGTCGATGTTTGTGTTAAAAGACGAACTAAACTCTCTACCAACCATCACCTAGTCTTCTGCATTTTAAGAGGCCTAAACCATCCAAGAACAAGGAAACGATTAGAATAAAGTTGGAGTTACTGGCCGATAAAAAGGTGAGACACACTTTTGCAAGCAAAGTTGCTTTCCTGTTCAGAGAACTCTCTGACTATACTGAAGACGTTGAAACTGAGTGAGATTTATTTAAATCAGTAGTTATTACACTACAGGCCAAAAGTTTAAGTTCACCCCTTGAATTTTGAAATTTTGAAATCCCCAATTTTTTGGCATAAATCGCTGTGAAAATCCCTCTGCTGCAAGAATATCTGTCCTCGCCCTCTGTTCAATTGATAACTGCTTTTTCTTGGCCATTTTATAAGAAGGGCTCCGTAAATAGTTAATAATAGATGAAAACTACTGTAAATACAGTAGTATTTTTTACAATGTTTTCTTATCAATTTTTATCTCTGTAAAAGAAAAAAAGGATATTAAATTAGACAAACACCTTCTGAAAAGTAGAGAATATGGATTAACTTCATTATAACTAAAAATTTAAGGAATAAGGAATATGCAAGGAAGAAGTTAGGATAACCCTCACAAGGAGCTTATATCCAAACTCAGTTGAAATGGCAGCGAAATCCAATAAAAGTTAGTCAGGTTTTGTTAAAACATTTTGTCGATCTTCATTATACAAGGGTTCATTGTTTCTGATGAAAATTATTTGCCAATACAGACTGATTTAACCGCTTTTTGAAAATTCAAGGGGTGGACTTAAACTTTTGCCCTGTAGTGTATATCTTCAGCTGCTAGTTGCGGTTGCAAACGTGTGGGAGATCAAATGGGTAGTAAAAAAATAATTTCTTGGTCGAACCAAAAAGTCAAAGAAGCTATCCGTGCAAAGAAAACTGTGTTTAGAGCTTGGCTAACAAACAAGTCATCTAAGCAGCTTCGATTGCGGTACTTCGGAGCACGACTGTTGCCACTATTGTCAAACATTCTATTTTTTTTATCTCTATCTTTATCCTCCTGACCCGCAGGAAAGCAACGGAGGCGCTAATACATAGGGTAAGCATTGCCTACCCTATGTACAATTGCCTACCCTATGTATTAGCGCCTCCGTCGTTTTCCTGCGAGTCAGGAGGATAAATATGGAGATAAAATAAAATAAATAAAATAAATAAATAAGCAATTACCCCGACCTTCTTCCGGAGATCCCAAGATATTGCTGTCCGCTTGTAATTTAATAGAGATATGACTGTAATTTAGAACTGCTTGCCAAGACCACCAAGACCACCAAGCATGGGAATCTGCCGTAAAGTGTCTTTCCAAGGACACAACAGAATGTCGCGATTGGGTTTTGAACCGAGACCATATTGATTATAAGTACGGCACTCTAACCGCTCGACCACGCTGCCGATAGATCAACATCTAAAAGAAAAGACAACATCTAAAAAAAAGTCATGGGAAGAATTTGCACAAAAGTTGGATACTAACTATCGGCAAGCAAAGTATTTTGGCAAACCATACCAACAGTTGATTTTGGGGTAAAAAATGCCAGTTGCCACTCTCATTGAAAATGCTAATGTGAGCTTGTGAAGTATTAAAAGGGCATCCTAAATTGTTGGAGAGACTACTTTTGTCAGCTCTTAATCCAGTAACAGTCCAACATTTGAAAACATCCGAGGAACAAATTGGTAAAAAAATTCATCTAACCGAAGCGGAGGTGAGCACAGCAATCAAACTTTGAAAGCTGGCAAGGCCCCTTGTGAAGATGATATTTGACACAAAATGTTAAAGGCCATGAACAACTTTGGGGTTCGTTGGCTGATTGTGTGTGGCAAGTAACTTGAAAAATTGGTGAGGTACTGAAGCAATGACAGATCAATGTGTTGATACCTATTCACAAAAAAGGAGACAAGAGAAAATGCACTAACTACTGGGACATTTCTTTATTAAATCTTCCTGGAAAGGTCTACGCAAAGTGCCTCGAAAAGAGATGTCGTGAAATAGTGGAAACTTAACTTCAAGATGCAAAATGCAAATTTTATTTTGGCAGATCCACCATAGACCGAATCTTAGCCCTTTAGCAAGTTTTTGAGAAATAGTGGGAATATGTCAAAGAAGTGTATACATGATTTGTAGACCTTGAAAAAGCATATGATCGTGTCCCAAGAAACAAGCTGTGAACATTATTGCTTGAGTATGACGTGAGAGGTCAGCTTTTAGCTGCTATTAAATCGTTGCACAAACAGCCGCAAGTCTGTGTTTTTGTAAATGGAATGAAAACAAAGCCTTTTAGCGTTACTGTTGGACTACAAAAAAGCTGTGGTCTTTCTCCTCTTCTGTTCATTATACAGTATAAATGGATAAGATAGAAAAAGACAGTTCCTCCAGTAATGGTATATTACATTTGGGCAGTGTAACGTTCGGCGCCTGGTATTTGCAGAGGATCTTGCGTTGTTAAGCTTGAACAAAGGTGATCTCCAATATGCACTTGATCGGTTTTCTGATGCATGCTTGGATGCTGGAATAAAAATTAGTATGGCTAAAACTGAGATTATGTATTTGTCAAGCCACCCTGTCTAGAGTTTGTTCCAAACAAATGGAGCAACTCTCAAGCAGACGGAGAAGTTTAAGTATCTTGGAGTCACATTCTCAAGTGATGGTCGACAAGACAAAAAATTGGATCATTTATTGGAAAAGCAAGTGCCGTAATGTGCCAGCTTTACCGATCAGTTATATTGAAATAAGAACTGTGGACAAAACCAAAGTTTTTTGTTATCAGATCAGTTTTTGTTCCTATTCTTACTTATGGTCATCAGTGTTGGGTAATGACCGAAAGAGTGAGATCTCGGATACAAGCGGCCGAAAGAGGTTTCTTGCCAAAAGTCAGAAGCTTATCCCTACTTGAAAAGGTTAAAAGCATTGACATTTGTCAATCTTTCAACATCGAACCGCTGCTACTCTGCATAGAACGATCGCAAATGGGCTGGCATGGTCATGTAACACGAATGTCCCATGAGCGAACAGCAAAGTAACTAATGGATGCTTTTCAGAGAAACAAAATGCCTATAGGCCAACCCAGAACTTGCTGGCGAAATTATGTTGAAAACCTGGCCTGGTCATGTCTTGGAATTCCGTGGAAATGCGACTTACCATTACACAAGCACAATTATCCATCTCAACCATTACAAACAACAGTTCCACTGAATGTGATGGCATAAACATAAGACTCCTTAAACACCTAGGCTACTTGCCATCAGATACCACAAAGACTGTACAACATTGTCCTCAACACTAAAACAGTACCCCATCTTCGGAAACATGCCACAAACATACCCATTACAAAACCAAACAAAGACCAAAACTTGACACAAACTACCAACCCATATCACTTCTATCACTCATTTCCAAAACACTAGAGAAAACACTATTGCCATACATAGCAAAAAACATTCCAATTGTTTTTTATCAACATGGATTCAAACATAAACACTCAACACAAAATGCTTTGCACAACATCTGCCACAAAATCACAACAGGCTTTAACAATCCAAGACCCCCACAACGCATTTTAGCTCTTGTTTTGGATATTAGCAAAACGTTTAATACAGTGAACATACACAAACTTATACAAAAACTCAAACTAACAAACATTCCAAACATCATCATCATGTTCACAGAAAACTACATAACAAGCATGCACTCATTACAATGGCACACTCTCAAAACTGAAACGATTCAATACAGGAGTACCACAAAATGCATTTCTGTCTCCAATATTATTCAGCATTTACACGTCTGACATTCCACTCCACCCAAAACACACACAAATTGCAATATACAGTATGCTTACGACATACCAATCACGGCAACTCACATCAAACACCGTAAGGCCCAACAACTCATTCAACCATATATTTCCAAGATTTTAGAATGAGACACCACTAATAATCTTCACATATACACAGACAAAACTGCCTCCACACTTTTTCATCAGAACCATCTGAATATGGCACAACTTTATCACTTAAATTAAACAACCAAGCACTACCAACAACAAACACCCAAAAATTCTTGAAATCACTTTAGACCTAAAACTGACATTTTCACAACGTGTAAACGTCAGCCCAATCCTAACCTTAACCCGAACCCTATACCTAACTCTAACCCTAACGTCACTAAAGCAAAACAAACGCTTAATATTCTGAAAGCACGCACTGCTGCCAAATGAGATAAACAAAAGGATTTAATTGTATCCACATTCAAAGCTATCACTTGTTCCAATTTGGTATATGCAAACGCCATATGGAGCCTTATCATATCAAACACCAACATCAAGAAACTGCAAACCATGTAAAACACAATTTTGCAAATTGCTACTTTCTGCATTCGAGATACAAACACTCAACAGCTACTTGACAAAACCAAAATCTTTCCAATGATTGGGCACTCATCTCAAAGTTCATGTTACTTAACTAAACACACCTTTTACATGATCTTAATACATACTCAGATCCATTCAGAAACATGTCATATGGGTACAAAACTGGCACAGCTCAGAGCCAACAACTCACCACTCTTGCAAAGTTACCTATATTCAATAAACCTTGATACTTACACGCCACGGAGCCCACTATGCTTTTCACACACACATGACACTAGTCATCTCTTTAACTGCAGTCAAGTAAAAACACGACACAACACCAATAATCTGTGGAAAAAGCCTTTACAAGCAGCAAAGGTAATACAAGAATGGGAATCTAGATTGGCTTTTTAAGGGATTAAGGGATGGTTACTTCAAGATATCCTTGGAGAAGGGACAACAACAACAACAACATTTCTCAACTTTTTTGTCTTAACAAAGAGTCAAAATAAAACTTTTTTCTAAAAATGCTTTAGACCAAGGATTTTGCAATTTTTATGATAAAATTGTTTTAACATTGTGAAATCTGAATAATTATTGAAATTTAATTTTTCTCCGCTGGTTTAATTGTGTTGTTAATAATTTAGAGTTATTGTTTAATATATGTCCAATAATAATTGTTTTAGTTGCTATGTAATCAGTGCAAGTTTACTTTTTTGCTGCCTAAAAAGATCAGATTTTGTCTTTGATACTACCTTATCTATTACTTCAATCCAAGTTTTAGTTTAGTTGAAATAAAGTTATTTTATTGTTTTAACCTGTATTTTTTGATACTATTAAGACTTTGGCTTGAATGTTTATTCTGAAGTGGTGGCAGAATTTTTAGAAATATACCTCTGATAGATTGTGTGCATGTTAACAACAGTCCAACAACTTATAACTTTCGAATTTTAACTGAGGTTGAGCCCTTTGTCAAGAAGCTCAAATCTAGATCAAGTTCAAGTTTTGAAAAAGTTATGTATTTTTAGCATAAGTCCTAATTCGAATTTACAAAACTATTTGGCCAAGTCGTTTCTATGCATTGCATATGTAGCTACAAAGCAAAGAAAACAACTTCAAGTCAACAACTATTGATTTGAGGATTTGGGTTGAGTTCCTATTTTTGATAAAGAAGACCCAAATCGAGTTCAAGTCTGTCCATGACTTTAAAAAAAAAAAAAAGAATTTGTGTTAAAGGCATACGCACGGGGCAAAAGGTTTAAAAAGTAAGCCCATTCTTTAAATAATGCATGAAAATCAATCAAAATACAATAGAGCTCTTGATAGAGCTGGGAAAAGTATAGGCAAAAAGAAGGTCTTCATTTTATTTTAACTATTATAGTAATTATGTTTTCATCTCTTAAACTCTCCAGCCCCTTGAAAAATTTCTGCATCTACAACTGGTTTGAATTATTTCAAGTTTTGTATAAGCATCGGTTTTTTTCTAATACTTGGTAACCTATTTTTCTAGATGGCATTGCTTAAACGGTAATTGAATTTTCGTGACGTCATTTGTTGGGGAGCCTCAATTAAAACTTTGCCTCAGGTCCCTAATTTTAAATATCCACCACTGCTTACAATAGCTTGAAAACATCAATAACAGCAACAATGTTACTGTTTTTACCTATAGGGCCTCGTCAGTGTTGAGTTGACCTGCACATGTTTAAAACTATATAAATAGCCCAAACAAAATTTACCTTTATTTTACCCATATTCAGTAGGCTACAATTAAAGTTAAATTGCAAGCTTCTGACAAGCTTGATCTCCAGTAAAACAGAGGCGAATATGCCAGTTCACTATAATCAAAGCAATTTTTAAAGATATTTTTCAACTTCCATTGCACTCGCAAACCCCTGCAACTTTTCCACGGACTCCTTGGAGTCCGCGGACCACTGTTTGGGAAACACTGTTCCAAAGATAGAAATAAAGAAGACATGATTTGTTTACATCATCATATCACCTATTCATTCTGACTTGCAAGAAGCATGCCAGGTGTCAACTTTTTTAAGCAAATTTAAACGATTACTCAGTTTGATTATATCTTATTAGAATTTTTATTTGTTTTTTTAATTTTGCTGAATTGTAAACTTGTAATAGTATGCTGAATTGTAAATTTACTACAGTAGTCTGAAATGGGTCCACACAATTTGATTGAGTATCTAAGCGTACAACCAGAATCAAATAAAAAATTTTTCACAGCAACAATATTGAGTTTCTTCTTGCCATAGTTGAAATAAAATTTTATCATTGATCGAAAGCTATGAGATTGAAATAAATTGGATTAAGTAAAAAAATATATAGTTTAAGAGAGACAGCTAAGACAATTCAAAATCGCAGTTAATCAGATATAACCAGTGATAAGCTGTGACCGGCAGTTGATCCAACAACAATTTATCAAACGACAGTTGATCGAAACGACATTTAATCGAACGGCACTTAATCAAAACAACATTTAATAGAAACGACAGTTGATTGAAACCCTTTATGGACAAATGGGGCATATCTGGCACGTTTCAAAAAAACGTTATTTAGTGAACCTTTTTAGAAATTTTTTTAAATAAACGAATTCCTTAGATTTGTCATATCTAGTTGATGTAGTTTTAAGTTGGAAGCCCTAAAACGTCAACCAGTAAGAAAGTAATAGTCAGTTATTTGCTTGTTTGACAAGGTTAGTGAGAAGTGCAGATACTTACTATTTTGCATTAAGTAGTTCTTGATAAGCAAGCAAATTTTTTGACCAAATAAAATTTTTTTGTATTTAGTAAAAGTAGTTCTGTCATATCAATAAAAAATTTTTAATGTTTGCTTATTGTGATTAATTTGGTACCAATTATTTTAAACGTGCCAGATCTGTCCACCTGGTCCATAAAGTTTAATTTATATGCTAAAGTTCTAAATATAATCTGAGTGCTATGTTGCAGTTTTTTTAAATATTTTGAGTAAATATATTGTAATAATAAATTACTTATGAATGTTCAAAATTTTTATGGCATAAAAAATTGGGCAGCTATTGCTGGTGGTGAAAATGGGGAGAGCAAAAATGAATTTCTAGGAGAAAGTGACTCTGATGATGAATATGTTTATTGTGAATCCAGTTACAACAACCCTCAAAGTGAAGAAAGTATCCAGATTACAGAAAAAAAGAGCCAGATGCAAACTGCATGGGTACACAAGCAAAACCTACATTTTTTACATAAAATGAAAAACGTTTTTTTGCCTGAACAAAAATAAAAACTGCTTTAAAACATTTCACAAAAGCTAAAAGTATTTAAATTGTAATGTAAAATTACTTGTGTACTCGTTTTTTACTTTTATGGTTTAATTATTGCATGATATATAATGGTTGATTTTTTGTACTATGGACCAGTGGGACAGATCTGGCACGTTTAAAAATATCAAAAATACATAAATTTTTTTTAATATTTTGTCAAATATTATATAATAGAAAACTATTGTCACTAAAAAACAGTTGAAATATTTTTATCGTGCACAAAATTAAATTTGTCCATATAGGGTTAAGAAGAAAATTTACAGCAAAGCATTACAAAGCCACCTTGATTTTCTTCGCAAGAAAAAATCTTTGTTTTGCAGATTTTATAAACAGTTGTCTCTGAAAAACTGAAATTTCTATCGGACCGGCGAAAAGAGCGATATTACCAATGAAAATCTACATTTTAAACAGGAAGTAGGTTAACCAAAAAACAAAACAAAAAGCAAGAAAAGGTAAAGTTTAATGAAAAACTGCTTAATGTGCTATACAAAACTATCATTTATTTTATACTGCTCTCAAAACATTAAAATTGTTATGACTACAATCAGTGGCCTACCAGAGAGTTTTGAATGGGGGGCTGCATACAACCAAAATTAAATATTTTTGTTTGAAAATTTTTTTAAGTGTTAGCTAAAGAAGAAAAAAATTTTCACTTTGAATCTGTCCCGGGTACTAACAAAGAGATTGTTTAATCGCAAAAACATACTAAATTAAGTATTTCTTTTATTAGTTGTCATTTCGATCATGTGTCATTTCGATCATTTGTCGTTTCGATCAAGTGTCCTTTCGGTCGATCAACTGTCGTAGTACCTTGATAACAAGTAATAAGTTACTTTTTCAGTAACAGTATCTGAAACAACTTTTGTGAAATTGCTACTTCTTTTTATCCTGTTAAAAGTTATTAATTACAGTTACTTTTTAAATTAAAAAAGATTTTTTGTCAAAACAACCAACCACCCGTATTCAAACTGTATGTCTTCAAGCGCGGCCTTTGAAAAGCTTTTGGCCTGGAAAAAGACATTTTTAGGCCGAAGCGCGGACTAAGCAGTTAACATTTTGAAATGCATGCATTTTGGAAAAGAAATTGAGTACCTCACTCTTTACTTTGTCTACTTTCAATAAGTTTTTGTGCTTTTGTTCCGTTTTGTGAAATACTGAATTAAAAGCTGTAGTTATTAGTTACTAAAACAAAATTTAAGTTAAAAAACTCTCAAAAAATTTTTATAATCTTTAAAAAAAAATTTATAGTGCTTTAATTCCAAAAGTAACTGTATCGGTAACTTGTAACTAGTTATTTTTACAAAATAGCTTGCTCACCAATAAATATAACCTGCCTGATTTTGCACCCAGAATTTCTACTCCAATATTTAAAATAAACAATTCTTTATTTAGTCGTTTTTTTACAATAAAAATTTAAAACTGGTTAATTGCTCAATTGTTCTAAAAGCTTAAGACAGCAACTTTGACTATTAGACAATGTACAATAAAGAAAATCAAACATTTAATCACTTAGTGCTTGGTATCTAAAAAATATATCAAAAACTTAGCTATGCCAATAGATTTAGGCAGACCGAAATATGCACGTACCAAGAATTTTTGAAAAAAAAGGAGGGCATGCAACCACAATCATATATGCTTAGTGGAAAAATATTTTCAAGTGGTAGGTAAAGAAAAAAATCCTCATTTTGAACCTGTCTCAGTTCTGTCGATTTTTCGTCACAAAAAAATAGTGTTCTCCAAAAAGAAGATCTTTATCATAAATCTGTCTTTGATTCTCGTATTTGTGATCTCCAAGGGGGGAGGCATGGCACAATGCCCCCCTAAACACGCAACTGGATACAAAATAAAATAGATTATAATTAAATTTGAAAAAATCATAACATTAAAATTTGGCACAAAAGTTAAAGGCCAATATGTCTCGGTCTCGTAATCCTAAAGTTTCGTCTTAGTGTTTGATCTCTGTGTCTCGAGTTTAGGTCGAGACATTTAAGCAATATAGGCAAAGCCCATAGGTGTTGTAACAATTGTCATAATTTTAAAGTAAAAATATGTAATATTTACCTTGTTCAGAGATTAAGAGAGTTTAGGCTAGCGTCATGACCCTATGTAGATTTGATATTAATCGCAATAGAATTGAACCATAGTAATCTTTATTACCAAGACACCGCATAAGGTGCTCAAGAAATGATGGACGTATTTTGAACAACATGTATACGTATGTCGGCCATATACATTTGAAATGGTCCTTTTGACCAGCGGCAGGATTTCTTTTGGTGGGTTTCTTTGCCTGCTTGAACCCTTTTGGGTCTTGACCCTTTTGGTGACATAGTTTGTTATTTCTCCCACCCATGATTATTCAACATTGTGTTCATATGACTCAAATGTCTATACTTGACTACAATTAATATTGAATTTGATTAAAATCGCTTTTAATTTGAACTTTTTCTCTTTTTCTCTTTTTGTTTTTTTGGTGACGCAGCCATGCTCCGTAGTGTTTTTTATTTCTTTCCGCGCTTTCTTCTTGCATACTTTAACGTCTGACGTTTTTCTGCGTCTACTTTTTCTTGACCCTCGACTACTTTTTACTGTGTAAAATTTACTACGTTGGTGGTCAAGAATAAGATTAAAATAAATGAATGAATGAATGAATGAATCTTGCGTTTCATATTTGTAAGCAATATTTGGTAAGTTAAAATACAACTATATCACAATGTTTTTAACAGTAGTCAATATGTTTTTTGACATTGTAAGCTACATATTTTGCATTTTAATTAAAGCAATTGACACGATTGCGCTTCAAAACCAAATTGCATCATTCTGTTGTCTCGTTCGGAAAGGTACTTTGTAGCACTTTTTATGCTTGGTCATCTTAGCAAGTAGATTCAAATTTTAGTCATTTCATTAAATAAAATCAAACATTTCAACCAGACAACAAGATTTTGGCATCTCAAAAATTTGATGTTTCGAGAAATTACTTGATGTTCAAAATTCAGAGTTTTACTGTTAGTCAATGAGAGTTCCGCTTTTAATTGGAAAAGTTTAACTGACTTGATACCTGAAAGAATTGAAACGTGTTCTGTTGGAATGGAATACAGGCATCCAGTAACAATATGCAAGAAGTCATTCAAAACACTATCCATGAGGCAAGCATGTCTGCTGCAAGGTAGCCATTTGTCAAGTAGACTAAGCAGCTGTAAATATTGCTTTACATCAGCACTTTATCCCAAGCTCTTAACTCGGCTTAGTAGTCACTCTACACTGTGTGACGGGAAAGAGGCTAAGAGGAAAAGAGCTAAAACAGATTACTAAAAAAAGCCATTTCTCAGACATTGGAGCTTGCTTTGCTTGTTACAAGTAGTTAGAGTGAAACTTTGGTTCCAGACAAGCTCCATAATCATTCAAACCATGGGCTTATTTGGAAAAAGTTTTAAAAGCTGGCAGGAAAGGCCACGATGTCAGGCTGTGTTTTAGGAAGCTGTCAAATCAACAGATGCAGCATCTTCTCCTTCTTAGCCTCGAACGCATCCTCGATGTCGTGTATTATATAAAAAAACGATTTGGTCCACGATTAACTTTCTGCGTCAAAACAAATTAATAATTGGCTTTGCCAAGTCTCTCAAAAATCGTTTATGGTTCAGAGAGCAAAGATCTCAGGTTATAGCTTTTTAGGTCCTTCACGAGCATTATCGGTTTTGCAATCGTGACTAAGGATCTTTTTAATTCAGGTAAATTCAGTGACAACGAAGCTTTTTCGAATTTGTTTTTCAAAGCAATGTAATTACTCCACTTTTCACAGGCAAAACAAAACTTGGTAATGTAAGCCTATAAGCGAGGGTCAATATTTGAACCTGAAACGCTTTTTATCATAAATGTTAAAACTGTTTAATGTGGAAACAAGTTTTCGGAGGTCATGTATTTTATGCACTTGTTGCTTGAATTATATTAGTCAATTGGGAAAAATTATATTCCAACTCCTAAAAATTGCCAAAAAATTTTAAAAAGTGTTTGTGCTTGCTTATTTTTTGGTCATTCAGATAATAAAGGTGATACACCTTTCACACTATTTACCGAATACTGGAGTCTTCAATAAAGACAATTGCGACTCCGATAGCGGCTCCAGCGTACCTAAAAAATTGAATCCGTGTTCAGCATATCGGACAAATCACTCCGGTCCCGACTCCACGCCAAAACATGCAACTCCAAATTTACAATTGCTTAGAGCAAAATTCATAAAGCTTTGTGTCTTGTCTCACTTTCGCTACTCCAAAGTCTTGACTCCGTTTAGAAGCTCCATGTCTTGAGGCCAGCTCTGCAAAACAAATTAAAAGTTGCGTTTGACTTGTTGCATAAAAAGGGTAATTAACACTAAAGTTTGATAAAATTTATATTCCTATTTTCATATATACAAAAGTTATAATTAAAAATTTTAATTTCAGTAATTTTCCAACGCAACTTAAACCAAACAACGCTCCGTTTAACAGCACTCTTACTTTCAATAGTAACCAATCCATCTGTGGGTGGATTTTTGAAGCGTACTCATTTGCTTCAAATCCAGCTACTGAAATAGTATATAATACAGGTAAAAATTACGGATAAGTTTTGCACGTTTATTAAATTTTTTGAATACATCAATGCCTTGCATATATTTAATTTTTTGTTAATTTATTTTTATAAATATTGCGAATTTTTAAGATTAATTTTAAAACTTAACAATATTTATAAGTTGTTTTGATATTTTAGCTTTAGAAAAATTTGTTAAAGAATAAAAGCGTAATAAGTTTTTGGCCATTTGAAAATAACTCTAATGCAATCAAACTTAAACTTAAGATTATCTTTTCAAATAAGATGTTAAATATGCTACAGAATTTTATTTTGAATAACTAAGTCAAGTTTTTTCAGTTTGTAACAACGCCCGTGAGAGTAATTGCTCCGTAACTTGTTTCTGCAACCAAGAAGCAAGTTCACAACTGACCACTACATCTTCTATTTCCTTACCATCAGCATCACCATCATCTTTATTGATTTCAAGAATTACAAGTTTCAAAACACTATCATCTACATCAGAATCACCAACTAAGTTACCAACAACAAACTCTATTGCTTTATCGACGGCTTCACCTTTAATATCTTCAGGTTTAATGTCCACGTCAAAATTGAGTTCAAAATCCAGTTCAAAAACAAAATCATTGTTGCCTCCTGGAAAAATAAACATAAAAATTAATGTTTCTTCAGATTTGTTGCCTTTTTTGGGAAACAAAATCGAAATAAAGCTGTAGCTCAACACCGAGCTCTAAGTCGAGTTCAAGATCAAAAAGACAATTATAATTGAAACCAAAATTGCAATCGATTTCCATTTCAGCTAGTTTGTAAATTCAAAAAGAATAGTTTCTTGTGATTTTCTAATTTTAGTGTAAACGTTTTGCAGTTTTAATTTCTATAGCTAAGCAATAGATTTGAAAAAACTGGTGCTAATATTAAAAAAACATTTTTTTTCGTAGATTTTGTTTAATTAGAGTTTTGAACTATTGTGTTTCAGCTTATTTAATTAGCGCTTTTTTCTGGTGTTTTATCACCTGCTAGTAATCTTCGCGAACTTTCCAGTTTTTTGCTTTATTTAATCAGTTTGAAGTTTTGTCTTGCTTAAATGGATTTTTTGTATTGTTCACTGACAAAAGGAAATAAACTGTCATGTCTTCGAATCGTCGTTCATCAAAATTCATAACTACGGTACATATACATAATAATAGTTACCGTTTCGGCATTTTTGAAATTAATATCTCATTAGTGAAATTTTGTTTTTAAAAATCAGCGGCAGAATTTAGAAATAAAAATAAAAACGCACGACGCGACTCCAACAACAGCCAAAGTTTAAGGGAAACTCGTTATTAAAATTTTTAATTTTTTTAAAATCAACTACAAGAGTGTACAACAGTTTTTATATAAAGATGTTGGCTGAATTCCAATTTGTTTAGTTCATAGCCACTGCATACTCTTTGTGTAACCTGTTCTTTTCGCACCTGCTGGATAAAAATGGCTGTTGTTTTGAAAGTCTGCAACGTAGCCGAGTGGTTAAAGCACAGTGCTGGTGATCAACATGATCATGGTTCAAAACTTACTCGCACCATTCCGTTGTGGATTTGGGAAAAACCCTTTACGACACTTTTCCCTGCTTAACGGTCTTGACAAGCAGTTTTAAATTTTATTCATATCTGTATAAAACTAAAGAACCAAACAAAAATTGGCGGACAGCAATATCTTGGCAACTCCGGAAGCAGGTCAGGTAATTGCTTGCCTTATGTATAGCGCAACAGACGCTTTTTTGCGAGTCAGGAGAATAAAGATAGAGATAAAAAAAGCTTTGTATTTGCTTGGCTTATATAAAAAAAAAAAAAACGTTCACCCATTTAGACCAGTTCTAGAATCAATATCGGCATGAAGTATATAGCGATGCATGATTCTGGTAGTTCAAATTAAGACAATTCTAGAAAAATATATTGCTTTAGCTTAAAATACTTGTAAGTAGTCTTTTCGGCAGGATACGGAGAAAGCCACTGCCCCACCTCTTTAATAATGCAGCAGAGGTTATTGTATTGAGCAAGAAAAGGTTTTCAATAAGGCTTAGAAATCTCACCTCCCCCTTATTATTGGCCTGCTTATAGGACAGTTTGCCTCCAAACCTACAATTATTAGATAAAAATATTTTAGATTTGCCATAAAATTTTGCCAACTTAAAAAAAGTCTATATTAGCTATCAAGCATTTAAAAAGCAAGGGATTTTTTACATTATTATTTTTAGCAAGTTGGAAGACTTCTTGACACTGAGGTTTATTTTAAATATATCCCGTCCTATCTATAACCACGACCCAGTCTTTTAAAAAAGAATTAGCAATATTTTCTATTTTGCTTTGCCTCTGAATAAAAGTTACATGGATTGAAGGGGCCCACCCTCTTGCGTGCTCGGTTGCACAATTACGATTAAAGAGACCCATCCTCTTACATGTTCTGTTGCACATTATTGTTTTTAGAGGTTGAAAGCCCAATGAAGTAGCATATTATGTCTTGGTATTTAAAATTTTTAAAGGATATGACTTCATTAAAATTAATAAAATTTAAGTACAATTGATTGTTTTTAATTGTCTTAACCAACACAAATGATTTTCCCATGCTGTGGTTCATTATAGGCTTATAATTAGTTATCTGTAAGGTTGCACACACACATTGATGAGATTTAAAGCCATACACAAAAAATGATGAGATATCATAAGATATTGTTGTTTAAAATTTGACCTATAGCTATTCAGGCAATTATTTGCACAAGAATCTAATGACAATCATTTTAAGATCAGCTTGGAGTTAAAGACCAACGATTGCACAGAACAAACACTTCATAAAAATACTTAAAAATGCTTTCTCAAGAAAATTCTTATTTTAATAAGCTATTGGTTTAACTAACTAACTTAATTGTATACATTTAACATCTAGGCCTAACTTTGCACTAATCATTAAATACCATTACCAAAGAAGGTAAACTTTTGGTGTCCCTTTTTCTCTAGCAGTACAAAACCATTTTGCCCCAGCAGAGAAGAGTTTGAAAATTGACAAAATCAAAATGAGATTAACCATAAACTTTTACTAAAAGATTTTAGGTTGATGTACAATATAATATTCCATAAAGCAAGCTTAATAAACTCAGAAACAAATTTTGTGCACCATATCCAAGTTTTACTAACTTTTTTCCAATTTTGAACAATATAACAATTTAGGTTATAACAAGTATAATTCAAAAGTTATGTAGCCACTTTTTTCAGTTTAGTTAAATACTAATTCTAGCGGTTAATCCAAAAATTTTTTATTTTATCAAATCGAAAAGTATAGAAAACATTGTTGTTTGTTTTGCTTTGCATGTTCGCTTTATCCCAACCTTCCCTATCTTAAGTTTGTTTAGGCTTATGCATATTTAAACTGTTGTTTGCCTGAATCGCCGCTTTTTTCTGTTCCGACACATTATTGAAAAATGTCCGCGTTTAGAGCATTTAAAACAAATCTTATTATTAGCAGGAAAAAACTTAAGTTGGTGTCGACTATTTGCGCAAAACGTACATTTCTCAGCTGTTGCTGCACTGTAGTCTTTTGAGTGAGAACAATCCAGGTCTTCTAAATTTTTGTCTTCCGCACAAGATTGCACTTTCGCGATGTGTACTGCAGAAGCAGATGCAAATCGATAGCTTTCAGCATTTCTTTAAACGGTTTTGAGAGAACGAGTTTTTTTAAAAGTGGCTTGGAGAGTAAGGTTGCTGCCTTTGTGCAGGCACTGTCTGATTTTATTCCAAATATCTATTTTATTCCAAGTTCCTCAAATATCTAATATCTAAATATATATCATATCTAATTTTATTTCAAGTTTCTCAATAAATGCGTCGCGGATGGCTTCTTCTTTGTGGAGCTGCGCAGATACGGCCTAATAATCGCAACCCATACTTAACCGCTTTAACTTTTGCAAATAGCGATCAAGAGTTTCTCCGGACTGTTGTTTGCAGGAGTTTAGTTTGTATAGAGCGAATATCGGATTTGTCCTTTTTGCGTAAGTGCTTTCTAAAATTTTATTACTTCGGATATTAATTCGTACACAGAAGCGTCAAAATGGCCAACTAATAAATTTAGCTTATTAGCATATGATATCTCTGTCATATTTGCAATATAAGTTGCAAACAACTTCTGCCAGTGTAGCCATTCTTTTCTAGAATCCACGTTCTCAGAATTAGCCGAGAATACTCGAGGGCGCAGATTTTTAATATTCATTAGCCGAAGAAGAAAAAATTATTTTTCAATTAATTAAATTGTTATAATGAGTATAACGTTTCCTTAAATAAAGGTTTAATTACCTGAAAAATTCGAGCAAGTCTAAAAAAGTAAAACATAAGTGAAATAAATTGTAACACATACAGAAATAATAAATGAGTGCTGCTAAACAGGAAACAAACGAGCTGTACTGAAATGAGCTATACTGAGCAAAAAACAAACTAACATACCGAGAACATTAATTATGTGGAGAAAAGCGATAAGCGATTTTTTCAGTCAAGTCTGTAAAGTAATATCGGTTTGATCACCAGTTACGACAATGCCATTTCAAAAAGCTTTATTTGACTGTCTATAAGTCACTTATCTTAAAAAAAAAGCTTTCATTTTTGATTGAAGACAAAAAAGCGACCTATGGCAAGTTTTTCCCAGTATGAATCAATTAAAAACGACCGTACTTGACACAATAAAGAACAGTTTTGTCCGTGTTCATTTCATAATTTAACCCTATATTTCTAAAAACACAAATTTCTAGGTGTAGATTAAAGAATGTAGCAAATTTAGAAAGACTTGTTTTGTGCTCATTTAAGTATGATAAGATCTCAAAGCATGATTTTCACCTCACATCTAATTAAACCAAAACTTAAATTTTAGCTTGAAGTTTTTAATACATTTCCAACCTGCCGAAGGGAGGCAGGAGGCAATTTTCTTCCCAAGTCGCTAAAATTTAAACAAAGAGTAGAATTTTTAGGGCAGCAACAAGAAAATTTTTGAGCAAAACTGGACGTTTTCAGGCAGTGATAGAAAACATTAGGGAAAAATCAAACAGTTAGAGCAACGACATGAAATTGTTTGGTCTTTTTTTTAGAGATTACTGTGATTTTGGGAGGAAAATTGAGAGATCAAAGATGAATTCTTTTTTCTTTCTTTTTTTTGTTTGGTTTTTACCCTAAAATATCAGACTAATGTTTTTTTCATATTTATAAAGTACTAGAAAATCATGATTTGAGCAAGTGTCATTAAATTTGAGCAAAACTTTATCGTTTTCAAGGTTTTTCGACTGGTACGCCTATGCTTAAAACCCTTGAGAAATTAGTTTGAGAAGTAGAAACAAGATCAGCTAAAGCAATTGCTTGTTTTTTGGACTCGTATTTTTATGTTATTGAGAAGCTGCACTTAATTAATATTTATTTGATAATTAAAGCTGTATGAAAAAAATCTTTAACAATAAAATGTTCAATTTTAACAACTTTTTTTTACATTTAAATAGTAATTTGTGGCTTAATTCTAGTTAATAATTGAAATGACATTAGCAGATTTCCTTGGCACAACATAGGTATAAATGACGTCAAAGAGAACGTTTCAGTTTGATTTGTAGATTTTAACATTTCCAGAGTACTGCTTGAATTAAACAAACGTGAGAAGTCCCCAATCTTTACGCAAAAAAAGCAAGTAGTACTTATTGCTGGAAAATATTTTCGATCATGATAAGGCCGACTACAAAAGAAACATTTACATCTTGTAGCCGCAATTAAGGCTCGATGCTTATTTGTCTTTTAATTTTTATGACTAGCATTTAAAAAGTCTTTAGCAATAGCCAAGCTATGGTTATCTTCAGAGTACACTGGAGCTGTAAATCTGGTTTTAGAGAAGTAAGTAGCGAAATGTTTCTGAGCTGTCTAGAGAAATATGGCATTTGTATGAGCACACTCTACGGTAAGTTCAGTATTTTCAAAAAATCTTTGTCAAATTCGATGCAAAACCAATCCATCAACAAATACAGATTCTTGCCTATATTCTTCCGCGGTGACAATTTAAAAGTTACAGAAGCTTAGTCACACTAAGATGGTGACGGAAGCCTTTCACTTAGATAACCGAGAGGCCAAGCGTGAGCTAAAAGTCTGCAACAATGATAGATTTGTACCGTTCTGTTCAATCCCTACTTATCGTGGGGTAAAACTGGACAGATTGCTCACGTTTCGTCACCATCTAGTGTCATACTGTTGAGGCGACTTGTAAGCTCGGGATGGGGTGCTGGTGCCAAATCACTACGCATAGCCGTTTTATCTCCGGTCTACTCAACATTGAGCATTGCGGACCAGTATGGTGTCCCAGCGCTCGCACTCGTTTTATAAACAGTGTCTTGAACAACGCCTCACGCATAGTCCTGGATGCCTGCGTCCCACTCCAATGGATCACGTACTCATACTTTCAGGCATCCAGCCAGCCGAGCTTCGCCGACTGGGAGCGACACTCTACTTGGCCCACTGTGGATCTCTGGACCTTGATCACATCTTGTAGGGTCTTTTAAGTGGGTCCTTAGATACTCGCCAAGAGAGACTAAGATCTAGACACCTATTTGTGCCAATCGCGCAAAATCTTTTGGACAATTTTGCCTGACTTGGCATCTGCGCTTCTGAATGGACAAATATAAATGGAAAACGGAGTACTGTGAAAATTCTTCCAGGCTTCGTGTTTTTGTGCCCAAGACCGGTGCCAGGCCTGTTGGGATGGGTTTGTCCCGAGCAGCTTGGGTTAAGCTCAACCCTATGAGAACTGGTTTTGGGCGATTCCATTTGTCAATTGGGTCTCGCTCCTTGACCGAATTGTAAGTGCGGTGCTGCTAAACAAACCACAGAACACGTTCTAATAGCGTGCCCCATAGATCGGGCACCACATGGAACACGAGGTCTGACAATTTTGGACGACAAAACTTGATGCTGGCTTAACAACATCACTGCCAGCATCTGATCCGGGCAGTACAGCAGCCTGGAGTATTAAAAGTATAAAACCTCGGCCCAGTCCTGTTTGTGTCTGACCTGGAGTGGATGCCCAAACGACAATAACGACGACGACGACAAAGACGATGACGACGACGAATTTATTAAATATTTTGTAATAAGTAAGGACCATTTTTAAAAGTAACTAATATCACCAGTATCAAACCTTCGTTTAAATTTTTCCGTTCCTATAGAAGTAAACCGTGCATTTCTCTCTAATTTTAAACGGTAGTTGCCATTAAATCAAGGATGTAAAAGTTTATTAATGATTTTACCTATAAATCAATCAGCGAATTCAATTCCGTTTACAAAATTCAACTTTGCGTAAAATTTTTTCAGAAATGTATTTTCTCCTAATAAAGTTTTTCATGCCCGTGCGACGTGGGTCTGACTTACATCGGTAAGTCAACATGTCATTTGGTAACAAGAGCAAAGGAACACTTAAATTTAGGTTCTTCTGTCAAAAGCAAAATAAAAGAACATATTAGTGAATGCAACTTGTTCAATAAAAAACATACAATAGTTTAAAAAAAATCTCAACTGCACTAATTTCGTTATATATGCCGCTTGTTGGTATATATGCTCTGAAATTTATATTGGTCAAACTGTAAACCGTTTTTCCGTTGGAATACACACCGCCATATTTGGAATAACAATAAATTGGATTTTGAAAAGGCAGCATTATCTATACACTACCACAAAAACCACACTGATTTTCCATATAACAATAAACCTATCTCCGACTGCGATACGGTTACTTTCCTACACCAAACTTCAAACTCCTATTTAGACATTAGTAAATCGCGTTAGATCCATTTATTAGATGTCTCTATAAATATTTAAGCTACTATTTTTCCTATTCAACGTTGAACGATTCTCTTAATACTTCTTTTTATTCTATATTTTTCTCTTTATATTTGTATTTTCTCCAGGCATTTTTTCTTCATATTTGCTAATAGCACTATTTTGCACTTACATCTTTTTTTTCACCACTAAAATATTTCTGTCTTGATCTACATTGCTATAAATTTTCTATTTCAACTTTTGACCCTTCAACACACCACAGTCGTCTTTATGAACATGCAATCAGCTGTTTTTCTTGATGTTTACTATCTTATAGTATATTTAATTTAATTTAATTTGCACGAGCAGTTTAGAAGTTTAACAATTTTGACAGTTCTTTTAAGTTTTTCGATAAGAATTTTTTATTTTAATATTTAAATTTTACGTTTTTTTGCTAGTGAGCACATGATATATATAAAGTTTAATCATTAATTAATAATTTTCTACGGCTTTTACAATTTTTATTCTTACAATTTGTGGATTTAACTGAAGATGATTTTATGTCGAAATCGATATTAAATTAAAATAAAGTAAGTTTTAACAAGCTTCGGGCTGATTCCCGTCTGCCTAATTAAGAAATTGTAATTGAGATGCTTTTTACGAGAATCGTCGCAAAGTTTTCATCCAATAGGATTAAATTGATTTACTAAGTTTTTTAATAAATTAAGCCCATCGATTCTTTGTTAGAAAGGTGTATTTTTAGTTAAATTATAGTAAACGAAAGCGTCTTAAAAGTTAGTGTGAAGTTGAATCTCGCTAGATAAGAACGAAACGATATTCAAAGAAAAATTAAAGGCAGATTTCAGTCAAGTTTACCCTTACATAGACTTAAAGAGCAGATCATCTAAAAATTGTGCGACTTCAGAATTCGGTAAAAAGAAGTTTAAAACAAGTTTTTTAGAGTGTTTTTGGAAAAACTGTTCTTAAAAACATATATAGTAAAATTTATTCACGTAACGAAAAAAAATTCAGATAAAAAACAACAATCTTTGAAAATCAAAAGGAATTGTAATATTTTTATATGTTTCGTTTTCCAAAAAAATTATTTTTCAATTGTTTAAAATTAGGTAACCATAAATTTTTGATCGTTGAATACAGAAAAACAATATGAATGAATCAATATTTTTTAAGGTTTTTCTTCAAGTATGCAGCGACCTCTAGATGGATTTAAGAGTAGAGAAAGATGCAATTATACCTACGTACTTCTTGTCCTTCCATTTAAATGAAAAACTTTTTCGTAACTATTTTTAAAAAGAATTAAGAATTCATATGAGATTGAAAAGCACCGACTCAGTGTATTGCAGTAAAATAGAAGAAACAAGTTGATTTTTGCTAAATCTTAATATGACACTATTAATCTTTCGATGATAAAATTGAAAAATACGAAAAATGGTCAAAACATAAAAAAAAATAATTATTTATAATTATCAGCACAAGTTTTTTGGAAAAACAATTTATTAACAAACTGTTTTAGCTGCGAGGTTCATCAAAGGATACACATATGATTTACATAAAATAAATAGAAACCCGATGGGATTTTTAAAAAATTAACTGTTATATTCCCTTGATGAGTCTTACAGGAGAAACGGTTTCTTGGACCAAGTTATTAATTAAATAAAACAAACTTGTGCACTGATTGCTTTGACAAATGAAGTCATTGAGGAATCTACTGGAGAGCACTACAACTTAGATATGAAAAAATATTGATATAGCTTGATATGCCCGAAACCTACGGAAAACAACTAAATTGTTTAGTAACAAAAGTTTAAATTTTCATGCAACTCATTTTTAAAAAAATTCATAATCTTTGCATGATATTATTCATCTTTGGAAACAGGTCAGGGTATTTACTTTACAGCTGCTCCATGTCAGTACTTCCTAAACTTTTTATCTTGCTGACTGATTTTTTTCTAAATTTTGATAGACGGGACAAAATGGCACAAACAACGCATTTAATGTTAATAAATTCTTTAAATTTTAGTTAAAAAGAATGTTGTTAAACAGTGGTCCTTAATTCTTTTCAGATTGCTGTGCATTTTAGGATTTTTTCGAAATTCGCGGCGCACTTGGTGCGGATTTTCGTCTCTAAAAAGTAGCGTTTTTTGAAAAACAAAGGTCTTCACTTTGAATTCCTCAATTTGTTCCCGGAGAACATCTAAACAATAACGTAATAATAAAGATGAATTGTTTTGCGGGCCGGATTAATAAGTGAAAAGAGCCTTAACTGGCCCGCAGCTGCGGTTTGGAAAACCCTGCACTATGCATAGTGTCTCAGACGCTTCCAGCTAGTCAGGAGGACAAATATAAATTTTAAAACCTTCACATTTCACAATACGATGCTATTAAATTACATAATAAGGTAACACAAAAGTCAAAGCCAGGTCGTGAACAGCTGTGCAATCAAACTAAGATTTTATGTAATTTTTAATGTGGTATTTGACTCAAGTTTACGAAAAGTGTTTCAATTTTGGATCTATAAAAAATATTTTATCAAAAATTCACAGAAGATATGTTAGGTAAAAATATGTATCAGCAGTTGGTTGTTAGTTTCTTTATTGAACAATGTTGGTATGAGGTAGAATTACAAAGCCTGCATGTTAATCTCAGTCGGATTTTCCATAAAAACAACTGAAGTTCTAAAATTATAGTAGATGGTTTCTCAGCAGAAATTTATTTTAGAATAACTGAATTTTTTTTAAACAAAAAAATTGTATATTAAGCTTTAATAGTCTGTAGAAGCGATGCAAAAAATTTTTTTTATCAACAATAAGGTTTGATTAACATCACCAATGAAAAAACTCATTGCGTAATTACAACAAATTCATGTGGCACGTGAGCCGAGAAATATTCAGCAAACATAAAAAGAATGCTTTTATGTACCTACAGTAATTTCTCCCTTTTTTCTCTGAAGACTTTTTTTGCATTAAAGTATGGCTGAAGCAAAAAAGCTGTTCATAAAATCAGGAAAGTGTTTTTGCGTATTACATGTTATTTAACTTTATCTTATTTATCTTCATCACACGTTATGTTCTTTAAAATAATATTAGAGAAATTTTAAATTTGGTCTTTTAAATAGAGTAAAATAAAACTTGTACTTCACATTTTCGGACGCCACTAACCTGCGTACAACTAAACAGTATTAATCTACTCTAAATAAACTTTAAAGATTTTTTTGTAATTTTGCTGGTTCGTACTTAGTTTAGATAAAATTTTGTACACATTTTATACTTTTAACCTAAGTAGTCGCTAGTTGCTTTTTTGTAATAGCAATATTGATTATGATCTATCGACTACTTATATTGAAATGAAAATATTTTGGTTACTGTTTTTGAGGTTGCACAATGAAAAAGACTAAAATTCATGATGCAACAATTTCTTGTAACAACTAAACTTGTTAATTTTATAATAATCTTTTTCTAAACTTTTTATGGTTTATTTTAGATATTTTTGCTTGTAATTATTAAAAAAATTCAAAACTAAAAATGATTTGGAAACATTTTATTTTTGCTTTATTGTTAATAATATCAGGTAGGTAAAATTAAAAAGATTAATTTATTTAAGCTTAATCAAAGTAGGCAATAGTTTTTTGTTGTTGAAGTTATTGAAATCGCGTTTTTTCAAAATCTTTGTAAATGTTGACACGTGCTATAATAAATGGATCCATTTGCTCCAATAGAAGAACTATTCTAGCATTATATTGACAAACAACAAAATTTTTAACAACATGATAAATTAAATTAAATGTTTTATAAATTTTATTTTTAGCATGCACTGTTTCAAAATACGCAATCCAATGAATTTTTAAATTTCTCAAATATTTCTCACACACAAATTCACGCAGCAAAAATTTTAAAACTCAAATTTTAACAGTACAATGCATTCTCTAAAGAAATCACAATGTAGCCAATTAATTGTAATTTCAATAAGTAAAATAGGAACAGTGAAAAAGCGACTAAAACAAACTAACAGAGAGGACGATTATTATGCGACAGGTCTGTTTCGGTCTTATGGACAGTAGTGGATATTGGGTGAGTCGAGTGAGGCAATCGCCTCGGACCCCCCCTTTTTTACACTTATCGAGGGCCCCCCCCTTTTTGAAAATGCTGCATGTAGTTTTATTTTGTGGTATTTTACATGGTTTCATGAACCTCAAAAACTCTCAAAAGTTTTCAGCAAATAGGTGAAATTTATGTCACATAATATGGCACATAGAGTAATGTTGGCAGAACACTTAAAATTTAAAACAAAAATCAATAAAATTTCTTCAGTTTCTATATATTGCAGAACAACTACAGTACATAATGTAAACTATTCTTAATAGTCAGATTGCTATAAAAGTTATCCAAAGGTGATTGAAATTAAGCAGTAACAACTCTACAACTAAAAATATGTTTAAGAAAAAGAGAAATCTTGTTTTAAATTTAAATTTTTCTATTGATAAAAACACTACTTAAAATTAATTGTATTTATGCATACAATATTAATTACTTTCCATAATTGCAACAAAATAATGACTAAAAACAACAACATAACTAAAAAATTTACAAACACTAGTGATAAAAAATACATTTTTTTTCTTTTTGTAGCAAATGCTTCATGTATTGTACAATAGAAACCAATTGAACACTAAATCCAGTCTGCAAATGTTTTACCGTTAACCAAATCTATATGGAAATTTTCACTTTTTTTCAAAGTTCTAAATTGATGCATATGCAATTTATTCATTCACTTGACTTTCAAGACTTGATTGCAGCTTTTTTTAAAGAGTTTAGCATTTTTCAAAATTGACATTTTGACAACTGGTTTGTAAGGTGATCTGGTAAAAATAACTGCTTGATAAAAGTTATAATTTTATATATTGTTATTCTGAAAAAAATTGAATTAGAAATTATTTAGGTAAAGCATTTTGATTTTAAATGACAATTTTAAAAGGTAACCTAACATAGAATAAGCTAAATGGCTTCTTACATTAAATTTAATTGTAATTATCAGTTGGTCTATCTTACACAAACAATCATAACATTAAATGGTTTTGACAATATTTCACAGCACTTTTATTATTTTTACAATTTTAATTTAAAGCTAGCTTTATTACAAGTTTGCATTGCATATTTCTATTCCTTCCAGACGAAAATCTTTAAAAGATTTAATTAAAGCAGCATAAGCTGAAATTATTAAATAAATAATTGGCTGCTTTATAATATATTAATCATTAAAAAATTTTTATTTTGAGTTAGTATTTTTTTGACTCATTTGCCTAAAAGTAAGCATAATTATATTTTTTTACAAACTTTTTAGCTTTCGAATGTAATTTAAATTTTTTTTATAAAGTTAAGGTATTCATATTTTACAAAAGTTCGTATTACCAGCACTTCTTAATCTTTTTTGTGTTAAAAAAAACATAACTAAAGCTTTTCTTTCTAATAATGTTTTAGGCCATAGATTTTTTTATTCTTATGATAAAACTTGTTGTATGTTGTGGAATCGGCGTAATTGTTGAGATTTAACATTATTTTGCTTGACTGGATTAATTGATATTGTTATATATATATATATATACTCGATAAAAAAATTGTTTTTGTTGTAGTTGCTATGTAATCAGTGCAAATTTTTTTTTACTACTAAAAAAAGGATCAGATTTTTGTCTGTGATAGTAGCCTACCTATTTAGTCAGTTCAATTTTAATTCGGTTGAAATATATTTTGACAAATTTATTATTTTTTGAGACTATTAAGACTATGGTACAAATGTTTAATATGTAGTGGTGAGAAAGTTTCAAAATATACCTCTAATAAATTGTGCGCATGCTAATAGTAGTCCAACAACTTATAACTTTCAAATTCGAACCAAGTTCGAGTGCTTTTCAAAAAGCTCGAACCGATTCCAAATCCAAGATTACCAAAAATGATGTAATTTTAATATAAGTCCATGAGAGTATGAATTTGAGTGTACGAAATTTGAATTTTCAAAATCATTTTCCCAATTCGTTTCTATGCATTGCATATGACCTTGCTTACTAATCACATAAAACCAATTCCAAGTCAACAATTATTGATTTGAGGACTTCGGTCGAGGCCTTGTTTTTGTAAAAAAGGGTCAAATCGAGTTTAAGCAATGATGAAATTAAAAAATTAAAAAAAATAAACAGGTTCTTTCTCCTATAGTATAGAAGTTATAAATAGGCTAATAGATTCTTTCATCATCAGAGATATAAAAATACAGAGATTACGTTAAATTAAATTTAAAAGTTCCTTTAAACTTTTAAACTTTTTCCTCCCACTTTGAAAAATGAAGGATATGCAGACCAATTAAAAGACAATAGAACAGTAAAAAAGTGTAGAGAAAAAAAGACTTTCACATTATTTTAACTTTTATACTAATTGTGTTTTTAGTTTGTAAACCCGGTGCTACGAAATTGATTGAACGACAGTTGATCGAACGACAGTTGGTCGAAACGACACTTGATCGAAACGCACTTGATCGAAACAACATTTGACCAAAACGACACTTTATCGAAACGACATTTGATCGAAACGGCACTTGATCGAAATGACAATTGATAAAAAAAAAAGATTTATTTTTGTATGTTTCTGCAATTAAACAATCTCTTTGTTACTGTAAATTAGATTGATAAAAAGCAGAGACCAACAGCAAGAAGACAATTTTTTTTTATTTTTTATAATTTTTTGCCAATGTCAAGGTCAAGGTTTTTTAACAAGGTCTCTGGGCGAAGGGCAGCAACAAGTTTTAGGGGGGGAAACAAGTAGATCTTTTGTCATGGTTATGTTTTATTAGATGCTTATTGCTATTATTTTTTTGCATTTTTCTTACTTAGTCAGTTATTTAGAGGGAGGAGCATTGTGCCATAGCTCCAACCTTATAGACCTCTTGCAGAAATCAGAGACAGATTCACAGAAAAGATCTTATTTTTAGAGATTTATGATTTTGGGACAAAAAATCAGCAAAACCGGGGGAGATTTAAAGTACTATGTTTTTGGAACAAAAAATTGACAAAATTGGGATCGATCCAAAGTTGTAAATTTTTTCTTTCATTATTTGATCAAATGTCATTTCGATTAAGTGCCATTTCGATTAGGTGTCGTTCGATTAATTGTTGAGTCACGTGTAAATCTTTCATGATAACTTTCTGTGTCTGCCACTCATTTGAGTTATTTCAAATTTCGTATCAGAATCAATTTTTTTAAAATATATTTCGTAGCCTATCTTTCTAAATGGCATTGGTAAAATGGTAATCGAATGTGACGTCATTGTGACGTCATTTTGGGGGCCCCTAATTTGGATTTTGCCTCAGGCCCCTAATTTTAAATATCCACCTCTGCTTATGGACCTTATCGGGCATAACTTATCGTAACCTCTAAGGCGGATAGGCAGCGCGAAAAGTTAAGGTAAAAATTTCATGAAGTAACTGTTTTGGAAATGGAAATTCTAAAATGGAAATTTTTACATTAATTGTGTTGATTAAGTTATATCAACGTTTTTTGATTCTCAGTGATATTTAAATTTTAGTTTTCATTGTTACAGTATAAGAGCAATTTTTCTCACTGCATCACTACATTTATTGTCACCATTGCTACTGGCTTCCTCTCAAAAATGAAGATAATTTTAACAGTTTAAAATCGGAAGCCTTTTTACATTAAATATAGTTATATGAGAAAAAAAATTATTTTGCAATATCTTGTTCAGCTTGTACTGCGAAGTGTTTGCATTTTTTGTATTTCTGCTTCAACTTTCAATCCTCGTTGTGGTCGTCGCCGTCGTCGTTTGGAAAAACATCATCTTTGGGTCAGTCACAAACAGAATTGGGGCCAAGGGTTTATCCTTTCACTAGGCTGCTGTGCTTCCCGGATCACATGCTGGCAGTGATAGTGTTGAGTCAGCATCGGGTGTCGCTATCCAAAACCGTCATATTTTGTGCTCCTTGTGGTGCCCAATGTATGGGACACGCTATTAGGAAGTAGTTTGCGATTTGTTCAAGAGCGCCACACTCGGAATTTGGTGAAAGAGCGAGACTCTAATTGTGCATGGAGAAAGGAATTGGTCCAGTGCGCTGGCAATTAATCCAAGATGTTCGGGGCAAGGTCAATCCAAAAAGGCGTTGGACTGGTAATGGGCATGAAAGCATATAGCCTACATGTATTCTCATAGTACTAAGGGTTCTATCTATAGTTCGTCCACTCAGAAGTGAGGATGTCTAGAAGGCAAGTTCTAGATCTTAGTCTCTCTTGGCGAGCATCTGAGAACCCACTTAAAAGAATATGCAGCATATGAGAACTTTCAATCCTGTTGTGATCGTCTGTAGTACTTAGATTAGATAAATGTAAAAGTACATTGTTTAATCAATTAAATTAACTGATAAGGATCTCTGAATTTAATTATCAGTGGAAAAGAAAAAATCTATCAAAAAAGAAACTTTTTCAAAGTAATTTTATATGGTTTTTTAATTACCATATAAAGACAAAAAAATTGATTAAACTTTTTTAAAGGAAATGATCAAAATTTTAGCTCCCAAAATGTAAATTTAATTTTGTTGGTACAATAGTTTTGTTTCGTTTATAATCTCCACATTAGCGGCTATTTGCAAAAACATTCAATCAACTTCCACGTTCCATACATAAGAATTTTTTTGCCGGGATTTGAAAAACAAATCATTAAGTAATTCAAACATTTGAGAACCCACAATGCGCTCTTCATAGCGACAATAAAATTTCAATTCTTTGTTGAGAGCGATCTATTTTTCCCTTTTTCGGTCTAAAAGCCATTAATATTAAATCTCTTCTTACTTTCTGCAAACAAAAGAATTTCTTTTTTTTTTGGCTTTTTCTCTGTCATATGTCAATACTTTCGACAAATGAATGCTCTTTGTTTTTTCTTTTATCACTTAGTTCTGCTCGCTTTTTGTTTATTTTGACAATTTCTCCCAAAAAGTGTTGCACAAAAAGCTTCGGATTAACTTTTTCATAGGCTACAATATTTGATAGTTTGACAGCAAATATTCAATGAATTAACCTGGTAGCAATGAGAAAAAAGTAATAACTGTCAAGTAATGATATGATTATTATTATATAAATGTACAAGTTCTGCCTTTTTTTCATAGTTGAAGATCTAATCAAGTTGGCTTCATGTCAAACCATCTCATTAACTTACAAGTCGACAGATTGCAACGTGGAATTAACGGCACAGGTCAATCCATTTTCACCGACATTCTTCTTTGATTGGTTTGTTAACAACACAATCGAAAAAGTAAGATAATGTGATAGAAAGCTTATAAAAACTTTTGTTTTTAAATCATAAAGTCCTGAGGCAAGTAAAGCTGTTGGTTTAATCAAGTGGTTCTCAAACTTTTCAAAGTTTTCAGGTCCGTGGCCCCCTTAAAAAGATTTTCAAACACCTGTGTCCCTGCTTAGAATACTATATTAAAATTCAAGAAAAGACCAAAAAAAAGGTATCGCTTTCAAACTGTCTCCGTTTTCTTTGATTTTCTCCTGAAATTGAAATGAAGACCAAAAAAAAAACCGTCATCATATTGAAACCGTTTTGGATTTTGTAAATTTCCTCTTAAAAATAAATTGCAGTTCAAAATAAGTATTCTTCTCGTGGCACCCCGGTAATGGTTCCTTGCTCCTCTTGTGGGGTGCCAGGGCCTCTTTGAGAACCTTTAGTTCACTTCTTTATTGATTAGATAGTCGGAAATTTTTTTATCGTTTTTTTTGTTTTACTTTTTCATTTTGATCTTGTCTGAGCAATTTTTAAAAATTTACAAAAACATGCTCAAAAGCATTGCTCTCACGGAGGAAGAATCTTGAGCAACCTCTGTTCAGCAAATCAGGACAACAAAATACTTAATTTTATAATTAAGACATTGAAAAAATTTGCTTTTCGAGATATAAATCATCGTCTGATATTGTTTGCAATTTTTCCATTGCATATGTTCATTTTTAAATTATTTTTCAGATATAAAAAAAAGTAACTAAAAGTGAAATTTTTCCTAAACATCATTGCGACAAACGTTACAAAAGAGCAATAAACCAGCAATAAAACAAATGTATATCCATGGTTAACAGTTTGTGCTTACTTTTACAACATTGACTTAGATAGTTTTATTGTTTGAAGAATTATGAGGAATTTGGAATTAATTATTTTTTTAACAAGCTGCGTAAAGATGAGAAACACCAGACTCGAGTTTCGCTCTTATTAGAGCTCATCAGTGATGATCATCAGAACTCATTGTCGGGTAAGTCCCGGTCATGAGGTACGGCCTTTGAATTACAACATAATCGATTCTATGTATTCCTTGTTCAGTAAATCCGGGAATAAGTTATAACAGCTGCTTTAATTCCATATGTCGTCCGGGACCTGTAGTCTAGTGGTATAGTAACCTCAGTGGAAGACTACAGGTCCCAGGTTTGATTCGTGGTGAGATAAGCATCACTGATGAGCTCTTATAAGAGCGAAACTCGAGTCTGGTGTATCTCATCTTTATGCAGCTTGTTTAAAAAAATAGTTTTATTGTGCTTATTTTTGTTTAATGGACGTTCCACTCACTGCAGGTTTGAACTTAAATAAGTTATGAACAATTTGGTTTATCTTTTAAATTTTAAACTTGAAATTTAATAAAAATTTTTTAATTTTATGCAATTTCTTTATTTCTTATAGTTTAAACTTGGAAGTGTTGGATTAGATGGGAATGGAAATGTACGATTTGCTTATGCTGAAAATAACCCTTACATAAATTCCTATCAAATACGGTGAAATAATGAATATTGTACAAAATAAGTTGTGTGTTGGTTGCAGTTGATTGCAGTTTTGTATTTTATCAAAACCAAAATTTTGTTTTTCTTCATCTTCATATAACAGTAGGTTGTCTTTGTTGCTGCTTTCTATTGTAAGCAGAGTTACCATTGTAAATATGCAGCAGATTAAGCATCAAATCGGACATCTTTTGTTAAAAAGTTGATACGATTACCCTACGCCAATACTTCTCAACCAGTTGTCCGCAAAAATCTTTCATATGGCCGTGCAATTTTTACAGAGTCATTTCAATATTGTGGGTGTGAAATGAGCTATATATTTTTGTTTTATTAAAAGTTAAACCAAAAGTTTCCAACTTGACATATTCACGATGCACTAAAAGCAAAAATTTTAAGACCTTTTTTTGGATCAGTGAATTTGTTAATTGTTAAGGCTGAGAAGCACATTCCTAAGCTGTCTCACTATCGACTGGGTTGTATTAGAAACAAATCTCTGCAATTTTTTGAAAGATAATATTAATCATAGCTTTGCAACATTGTCCATTGGCGTTGCTTAAGTAATTTTAGTGCAGCAAGGTTAAACCAGTAAAAGCGCATTAATAACAACGTGATCAAGATGCACACACTACATTTGCTCGGCAGTCTTTACATGAAGCTTAGGATAAGTCATAGTCATATTGCTGTATCGACATGTAAGAATCTGATAAGAAAATTTAACAAACAGAAATATCTAGTTATTTTCAAAAGCAGATGGAGAGAATCGCTTGACCTTTGCCCAATGTAATGCCTTCGACATATCTTGAAAGACCGTAATATTTATATGATGATTTTATAGCAACATAGGCTTAATTCTAACTTACATTTTGATATTACAAAAAAAGTAAAAGAGCCCCCAAAATATCAAACCACACTGCTTTTTGATGGAAGAAGAAGCATAAAAATTTTTTACAAAATTAGCCGACAAATTAAATATTCAAAAAAGTTATAGACTGAATTAGTCAAATAATTTTGAAAAGCATGGCTACAAAGCATAGTGTTGACCAAGGTGTGTTTCAAGTTTGATTTGCTTTTGTATTTAAATCTTCTTGTGTCATTTTGAGTCTCATGTTAGTTGTATATGCCAGCCTAGGTAAGTCTCTCAAAGATTGTTTAGGGATCAGAGAGCAGAGACATTGGGTGGTAGCTTTTAAGGTTCTTCACCAGCTTCATTGGTTTCGGAATTGCGACCACAAGCGCTCTTCTTAAGTCAGGTGAATTTAGTGGCAACAAGACCTTTTCGAATTTGTTTGTCAAAGAAAGGTAATAATTCTACTTGTCACTGCAGAAATTCTATTGTTTAGCTCAGGCAAAACAAGTCTATTAGCGAGGGTCAATGCTTGAACCTGAAAAACTTTTTGTAATTTGTGTTGAAAATTTTGATTGTGGAAACAAGTTTTTGGAGTTCATGTATTTTATGAACTTGTTGCTTGAAACAGGGTTGCCAATTGGAAAAAATTATATTCCAACTCCACCTATTCAAAAATTCCCAAAAAATTTTTAAAAAGTATTTGCGCTTGCTTATTTTTGAATCAATCAGATGTTAAAAGCGATTATAACTTTTACACCATTTACCGAAAATCGCAGTCTTCAATACAGACAATATAACTGTAGTAGCGACTCTAGCATATCAAAAAAATCGACTCCGACTTCGGTATATCCAAAAAAATACTCCGGTTCCGACTCCACCAAACACATGCAACTACAACTCCACAATTCTTGGCTAAACTGAAGCAACGTCCATAAAGTCTCGTGTCTCGTGTCGTCTCAGTTTCAAAGCTTCAAACTTTTAGTCCAGTTCTTAAAATAAATTATAAATTGCTTTTAAATTGTGGCATAAAAAAACAATTACCACCAAAGTTTTATAAAATTTCGATATTCTTATTTTCAGATAAACAAAAACTATAATTCAATATTTTGATTTCAGTAACTCTCCAACGCGAGTTGATCCAAACAACGCTCTGTTCAACAGCACTCTTACTTTCAATAATAACCAATCCATGTGTGGATGGATTTTTGAAGCGTATTCATTTGCTTCAAATCCAGCTACTGAAATAGTATATGATACAGGTAAAAATCACGGATAAGTTTTGCACGCATATCAAACTTTTTGAATATATTCATGTCCTTCCATATATTCTAACTTTTTAAAATTAAGCTTAATTTGTTAAAAAACCTAGTGGATCTGTTCAACCCTATTGGATGAAGATTTTAGGACGATTCTCGTTAAACGCATCTCAATTAAAATTTTTTTCAGTAAGGGAGACAAGAATCAGTCCAAATTTATTAAAAACTTATTTATTTTAAATTTAAAATCGATTTCGATCAAAAGATCATCATCAGTTAACGATTCTATTAAGTCTGTGAAATTTTAAGAATAAAAATTAATAGAAAATTATTGAAAATTATTGATTAATGATTAAATTTAGTAAATGTCATAGAATAAAATAAAATGTACTCACTTAACAAAACAATTCTTTTCAAATAGTAAAGTAAAAACTTACTGTCAAAATTGTAAACTGCTAGTGCCAATTAAATTAAATGAATTATACAATAGTAAACATTAAGAAAAATTATACAATAGTAAACATTAAGAAAAAATTAAGAAAAAATTTAACAAACAGAAATATCTAGTTATTTTCAAAAGCAGATGGAGAGAATTCAAAAGAGATATTAATATGCAATCAGCTGTTTTTCTTAATGTTTACTATTGTATAATTCATTTAATTTAATTGGCACTAGCAGTTTACAATTTTGACAGTAAGTTTTTACTTTACTATTTGAAAAGAATTGTTTTGTTAAGTGAGTACATTTTATGTTATTCTATGACATTTACTAAATTTAATTATTAATCAATAATTTTCAATAATTTTCTATTAATTTTTATTCTTAAAATTTCACAGACTTAATAGAATCGTTAACTGATGATGATCTTTTGATCGAAATCGATTTTAAATTTAAAATAAATAAGTTTTTAATAAATTTGTACTGATTCTTGTCTCCCTTACTGAAAAAAATTTTAATTTTTTAAAATTAATTTTAAAGCTTCACAATATTCATAGGCTTATTTGACAATTTAGCTTTAGCAAAAAATTGTTAAAGAAATAAAGCGTAATCCTTTTTTTTGGCCATTTTAGAATAACACCAATAAAATCAAATTTAAACTTAGAATTATCTTTTCATATAAAATTCTATGGGCTGCAAAATTCCACTTTAAACAACTAAGTCAAGTTTTTTTCAGTTTGTAACAACGCCCATGAGAGTAATTGCTCCGTCACATGTTTCTGTAACCAAGAAACAAGTCCACAATTGACAACTACGTCCTTTATTTCTTTATCATCAACATCATCAGCATCACCTTCATCATCTTCATTAATTTCAAGAATTACAAGTTTCAAAACACTATCATTTACATCGGAACTAACAACTACGTTATCAACCACAAAATCATCCTCGTTTACATCGGTGATAGATCGGGCACTAGACAGGAAAAATAAAATTTATCCAGTTATTTGTCACTTACTAGAAGAGGATCAAAACAAAAAAAAGTTTATTCATCCTCGTTTTCTTTGTTCACTTAATAAGTTTAAAAAAGGTCTTATGTGATCATCCAGTTTTGGTGTAAACGTTTTGTAGTTTTAATTTTTATAGCTGTAAGCAAAAAGATTTAAAGCAAAAGATTTGAAAAAACAGATGCTATTAAAAAAAATTTTTTTACGGATTTTGTCCAATGAGAGGTTCGAATCTTTGTGTTTGAGCTTATTCAATTAGTGCTTTTTTCTTGTGTTTTATCATCGGGGGTTAATCTTCTCCAGCTTTCAAGTTTTTTGTTTTATTTAATCAGTTCCAAGTTTGAAGATCATTAGTTTGATGGTAGTAGTAAGTTTTGTATTGTTTGCTGACAAAATGAAATAAACCGTCGTTTATCAAAATTAATTACTATGTATTCATGGTAATAGTTTACCTTTTCGGCATTTTCGAGATTAATAGATCCTTAGCAAAATCTTGTTTTAAAAAAATAGCTGCAGAATTTAGAAATAAAAATAAAAATGTACGATGTGTCTCCAACAGCAGCCAAACTTTATGAAAAATTTAAAAATTCGTTGTTAAAATTTGAACTTTTTTTGAAATCAACAGCCAGAGTCTGTAATAGTTTTTAATTTGTAATTTCGGCTGAATACAAATTTTTTAGTTTTTTTCTGTGGCTTGTCTTTTTAAATACGTTGAATTTTACAAATCTTTTAGTTGTTGTTTTGAAGCTTCACGTTTGCTTAGCATATTACAAAAAAAACAAGTTTTGTTCATTTAGACCAGTTTTAAAACTAAATATCGGCATGAAATATATAGCCAAAAAGTTTTAAGTTGTCACCACTTGCAAACTTTATCAATAATTAGGCGTAAGCTATACATGCAAAAAATCGCCCAGGGAACAAAAAACAAAAAACTATTTGCACCTTTGGTCCTGAGCAGCATTGCAGCATTTTTTAATTGGAATTATTTTTTTAGTTTTAGGATAAATCATTTGCTGCAGATATCTTAAAAAATTCTGGAGTCCATGTATAACCTCAAAAAATATTTTTTTGATTAACCTAAGCAAGAAAAATTTTGAATTTATTATTAGCATGACAAGCCACTGCAATAACAGCAAAGGTGTACATCAAAGTTTGTGTTCTAAACAAAACTGCAAACTTAAATTTAAAAAAGTCAATCCAGTTCGACTACAGTAACGGAAAGTCAACACCAAAAAAAGTTCTCCAGCTTAGTATTTCTTTGGGTCTTTACTTTATAAATAAGAAATTAGCAAATTCGATGAATTAAAAATATTTAACTTGAACTCAAAGTCAATTAAAGTGCTTTGAGTTCGCAGCTTCGGTACGAACTAGTCTTATATTCTCATTGAGATTTTATATTCTAACTAGTTTACATTACATACTAACTTTAATTTGAGATAAAATACGTTAATTTTATTTCATAAACGGCTAAAATAAGCAATTAATTTTTAAAAAATCTGATATACGTGACTATTTTGTTCAAAATATCAAAATAGCCACTATCAATCCTATTCTGAAGGTTTTTGACTTTTTCAAAATTTATTAAAGCAATGTTGAGTTTTAAAGGGACGTTGTATACTGTTTAATTTAGTCTAAAAAATGTTCGCATTTCATAAAAAAGTTTTGTGTTTTTTCGACCTAATCATCAGTTAAAACAATTAATAAAAATAACTGACGCATGAAATTCCAATGTATGTGCAACTTGAGTAAATGCGTCAAACTTTCTGAATTGCTAATAGGCTAATCACAAGTGATCTTAGATTTGCTGGGCAGTTTCAATTACACTTTTTGCGCTTAAAATAATCTGCCAGCGCTTTGATTTTAGAAAAAAAATTTTGAGCTTTACAACAAAAAAACATTTTTTTTGGTGCATTATTTTCGACGTGAAATATTGGAGTAGGCTATACTGTATTAAGAGCTAAGGAATAACCAATATAATTTATGAATGTGAACAGTATGACTAAAGAATTTAAACTACATGTTAACACATCATTTTGTATTCTAATCCAGTGTGTTCCAAACCCTGGCCCGCGGAACAATTTTGCACAAGTCTTGTCGATGACAAGCAGCCGTAATTTTTTTGGGGAACGCTATGATTTTGCGCGAAAATAGGAATTTTGCAGACCGATTCCAAGTGAAGACCTTTTTTTTTTTTTAGAGAACACCCTGATTTTGAGACGAAAATAAGCGTTTTTATCCGGTTGAGGCGCGCAAACTCAAATAATTTTTCAAAAATGTGGCCCACAAGAGTGGAGAAGTTAGACCACCCTGACTTAGATTTTATCTTTGCGGCCCGCGAAACTTTTTCAAACCTTAATGCGGCCCTCCATGTTCTTAGCCTTAGACCACACTGTTCTAATCCAAGGTCGTAATTATAATAAAACTTATGCTATTGTTCTAAAATGACCGATAAAAGATTAATTTTTATCTAATTGCAATTCATTTAATGTTGCTAGGCCAATAAAAAATACAAAAAACATTTTTTGATAAAAAGAAGTAAAATAAACAAATTGGGTCACAAGAAATTTTTTATTTTGATTGCAAAATAAGTTTTTGTCCAAATGCTCTAAAAAAGCAATAATTTTTGAAAAAAAATTGTATTTAAAGCAGTTGTTGTTAAAAATAATGAAGATCGAAACACAAAATATAGTAGACCTTGGTTAATCCGGATTCGATTTGAAAGACAAAATCTCTAAATGGGGCGAAGTCGGGATAATCGGAAGCTTTTATATTAAAAATTAGATTATACGTAGAATTTGCCCATCAACCCGTCAGCCCGATTTCGGCTCAGTTGCCAGTTCGCCTAAGTCGTCACATATCGCTTGGTCCCGACGTAGAGCCTATTTTCTGTGTTATTATGTTCGGCTAAGTTGTCTTCGACTAACTTATCAATTCGCCTAACTCGCCACCGTTTTTGCTTACCATGAACAGAAAAATTTATCTACGTTGTCAGACCTATAAAAAGTTTGCCAGCGAAATTACATTTCAAACTTTTAGTACGCTACCACAACTTAACAGTTATTTTGCTTATCTGTCTGCAGCCCTCACTTATGTAACACATCCCCACTTTGCACCACAAACATCCTTTATATCCCTATTATTTCATTATTTTAGATTGTTTTCATCAGTTTTAGTTTAGTTCAGTTAGTCATCTTACTGTCATGCAAAGCTGCGTAACTATGACAATTACGAAGCTATCAGCTTGTTGAAATATTTGAAATAAATCCGAAAGATGCTTTTTGTTTATGTTCTTTATTTTCAAAACGTTCAGCTTTTGCAGAAACAAAGGTATCTTAAGTTTATGTAGGTCTATGCATATTGAAACTGTTGTTTGCCTAATCGCCAGTTTGCCTAAATTGCCACTTTTTGTGTTCCCCTTGAAGTGGTGACTTAGGCAAAATCTACTGTAAAGCAAATCATTTGTACTTCAGTGTTATCTGAGTTAAGCAAAATTCGACATTAATGCACCCGAATTACCCGAGGTCTACTCTTCTTCACAATTTGTACGAGGTGATTTCATCTCGCTTATATCGAGGTGATGCAACTATAAGTAAACTATGAGAAAATAATTAATTGAAATTAATGGAAAAATTAAAGTTTTTTAACATTTAATTTGTACGAAATCATAACTAATGTTTTTATATTAAACTACTACAAGTTTTGAGTGCTATCAAAAGACCAAAAAACTTTGAAAGTATCATTTTTTTAAATCTTTAGGCACTTGAAAACTTAAAATTTCTATAAACCAATTTTTTGCCAAACTATTCATCACCAAGTTTTAGAATAAAAAGACAAACTTTTAAAAGTTACTTATTTATTTTCAATCAAGAAAAAATTTTAGTACTGTAAAAATACTTTGTTCAGAATTTCTACGTCTCCACGATTAGACATAAAATATAAATGGTTTTCAATATGGAATAAAATTTTCTAAATTGTGGCACATATGCCACCAGTGGTGCGCGAATCTTTCAGGTGGCAAGCGAGTAAAAAGTTAATTATTTTTTTATTTTACATTTATCTCTGTATTATCCTCACTCACAAAAATACCTCAAAGACGTTATGCAAACGTCATGCAATTACCCGGACCTGTTCCGGAGATATCAAGATAAGGTCTTCGAATTAAATTTCAATGATGCAAATTGCAATTAAATCCAAACCATTATTACATTTGTAAAATAGTAAAAAATATCAAATATATGGTAAAAAATTCCAAGAAATAACTGAGCTTTGAGAACAAAATAAAAAATTTAATAGATCGTAATTGACCATAGCGTTAGCAGAATGACTTTAAAAAAGAAAGCTTGTTTGGGCACATATAATAAAATAGAAAAGGTTTACCTGAAGCAATTAAAAATGCAATTTAGAGTAAGGATTTTTCTTTAAAATCTAGTGGTAAAACGATAAAGGTTGGCTTGTCTTATGTCGTAAACAAGTGCAGGTTTTTAAAATGTAATGTTGCTTTCCACTATTCAACCACTATTAGAAGCTAACAAAAATATTTTTTTAAAGTGCCCTGTATAAATCGCGTGACCAGACAGTTGATCGAAACGATAGTTGATCAAAACGACAGTAGATCGAAGCGACTAGAGATCATAATTGCAATTCATCGAATCATGACAGAAAAAAATTTTTAACGAAACAATGCAAAACATTTTGCTATGTTCATAATCATGCTTGCATGATTGCAATTGCCATATTCATGATTTTCTTCGCAAATAAGCTAAAAAGATTTTTTTAATTTTTTCTAGCTTCTACTCTATCAAGTACTTTGACATAAATCATAACAATTTAAATTTTGCACTTGACTAAAATTAAACTGCAAGATCCTCAATTTGCCCGGTTTTAATTTGATGTTTGGCTACCAAGTTTAAAAACAATTTTTGTTATAATAATAAAACTTTTTGTTGCAATCAATCAATAGTCGTACGCTTTTATTAATTATTAATTAAATTAGCTTTTATTAATACTAAATCACCTTTGTTTTGCAGTTCTTACACCGTAAAGATAAATTAACTTTATTGAGAAACATTTGTTCTTTAAATAAATGCCACTGAAAAATTTTAATTTCTTTCTGAATAACGATAAGACCAATAGCACGGATGAAAATTTACATTTTATGCAGGTAATAGGTTAACGCTATTAAGATTGAAATGGGAGCGAAAAATGGCAGCGCTGTTAAAAAACGCTGTGGTACTCTCGAACTAACCCCACAATTGTCTTTAAATTTTTTATTCATATGAAATTTCGTTGATTTTTTTAAAAATTATTACGTGCTTCGGGTGATACCGTAGTACCGGTATTGCTATTCTCTTTCAATTTTCTTTTAAACGCTTTTTAAAAATTTTCTCTTAAACCTATCAAACCTACATAAATAAATTAAGCCAAATATAATTTTTTTATAAAAAATGAATTAACCCTCTATCGTCCGCTTTTAGGTTTTGATGAAAAGGAGTTTATTTAGTGTGTTTTTGCAGTTGAAATTACATTAAAAATGCAACTGAAACAAAACTTTGAAAAAATTTACCCCCCCATTTTTTTAAACTTTACAAATTTGTAACGGTGGTCCATTCAGCAACTAAAGTGATTAAAATATTGAAATTTATTAAAGATTTGTGTACTTTCTAGAGAAGGGGTGTGCGAAATACGGCCCGCGGGCCAGAATGCGGCCCGCGACAATTTTTTTTATGGCCCGCTTCTAGTAAATTAAATATGAATTTTAAAAAATGTTAAAAAAATAATTTTTTGTGGTAAAATAAGAAAAAATTTTAAAGTTAAATAAATAAACCATGTTCAATGACTGTTTCTAACCTGCTCAACAGTTTCCTATTCTTATGGTTATTTTTGCTCTTTCACATTAATTAAATTCAGATTACGATCCGTGGCAATTTGTTCTTGTTGCATCATAGTGCTTGTTGAGCTGCTAATTAAATACGAAGATTTTCGATCTGGAAATTATCTTAAAAGCTAAAAATGCTTTGAAGTAAGAGAAGAAAAGTTAAATGTGAAAGAAGACTGTTCAGCAATGAGTGGTGCAAAAAGTACTTTGTTATTTAACATAATGAAAACGTAATTTGTTCCATTTGTCAAATTAATATTATTAGCAGTAATGGTAAAGTGCAATATTAAGCGTCACTATTCACAGAACATGCTGCCAAATTTGATGACATTAAAGGTCAATTATGGTTTGACAAAATAGAGCGATGTAATAAGTCTTTGAGCATGTAAGAGCTATTTCAGGCATATTATAAGACATCGAGCTTGCTACAAAAACTGAGCTTTGAGATTTCTGTAGTAATTGCAGAAAAAGTGGAAAGCGTACATTGATAGTAAATTCATTAACAATTGTTTGTAGTTGTTCACAAGACACTTGTTTCTAGAAAAGAAATGAGTAATGGAGCAACTACGTCTATCTTGGTTTACGGTGGCAAGGTAAATAGATGACCTTTTGAAAAATATCGAACTTTTTTTAAAGCAGAAAATAAGCAAATGTTCTGCTTTCAGTATTGCTATGGCCGAGAGTACAGACGTTAGCGCTACTGTGCAGCTAGTTCTTCAGTTATCTCATTCATAATTTAACGTTACGTGTGAATTAATTGAAAAAAAATTTTTAACATACAAGAAATAATAGCAATAGCTGTTTTTTCTTGGTACTAAATTCTCCGGCCCGTAGCATTATTAAAATTGTGCGTGTTGGCCCATTGAGATAAATAGTTGCCCTCCCCTGTTCTAGAGAGTCATACTTTAATGTCAACTACAAGAAAAAAAATTGTTAGATTTATTATTATTTTTAACTCTGATGAAACAATTTATTTTCAACTGTGATTATAAAACTCTAATTTTTACGTCCCAGAAAAGAAATTTTGTATCGTCAAATACAAAATTTCTCAATATGTAAATAAAGCTTTTTTTATGTTTTAATTTTTATACCTTTAAGCAAAAAATTTGACAAAAAAATTTTGAAAAAACAGGTGCTAATAAAAAAATTTTTTGGAGTATTTTATCCTGCGAGAATTTCAAACTGTTGTGTTTGAGCTAATTTAATTAGTGCTTTTTTCTTGTGTGTTATCACCGGCTAATAATCTTTTCGAGTTTTTGATTTTTTCGCTTTCTTCAATCAGTTCAAAGTTCTGTTTCATGTTTCTGACAAAATAAAATAAATAATTATTTTTATGTGAATAAAGCCAATATTTACTTCTAATTAATATTTTAAAAACAAGATAGCAATGTACAGAGAATGCAAAACAATTGCCACAATAAGGATATAAAAGAAACAAAGCCACGAGCAGAGGTCTATTTGTGGTGCGCCCTAAAAATGTTTTGCCTGAAAATTCTTTTGAGATACCCTGACCTCAACATTGAAAAAATTGCAATAATTATAACAAGTTGTCTTCTTACTAATAGTTTTTAAACAAGTGGTTTTCAGTACAAAATTTGAAAATAACCAACGAAAAACTCATCTCAAGTTTTTCGTCCAACACTCGTCAGGAGATAAACGTCGGAATGAAAGAAAGAAAAATTCAATTGATTTTGTAATGAAGCTGAACGAAGATAATATTTGAGAAAAGCGTCAGAACGTGTGATCAGCGAAAGATTTTCAAGTTTTAAACAATCTCTTTTTGGCGGCATAAATTTGGCTTGCATGATTTGATGTAAACGGCTTCTAAAGCAGACAAATGAAAAGACAAAGGGCCAAATAAAAGAATAGTAAATTTTTTATCACAGTAATTTTTGGCGCACATAGGGTTATCTAAAAGGTTGACCAATAGTGGATTCACTAAACATGACTGGGATTTAAGATTTGCCGAAACAAGTAGAGAAGTTGCAAGAGTTTGAAATTTGGCCGATTCTAAAAATTTGACAAATTTGGTCCTTTAATCGTTGAGATGTGCAGCCTACGTACCGACTATCACAGTGGAACAAAAAAATTATAAACTACTTTGCTGAAAAGTGAAGCAGGCAACACATCTTTTTTGCTTGCAGGAAGAAGTGGAGGAGATGTAAAATTAACCTGTTGTTCTATTGCAAATAAGCATTTTTCCACATTTTGCAGTAGAGCAACGGTTGGTCGTGCCGAGAATTTTTCGTGCAGCAACTGTTGTTCTGAATTACAGGACATCTTCCATCTCATGCTAGACTTCCCTGTACTGACTCTTTACGTCTGGCCATCTTCGGCCACTTTATTTTAATTTTAGACCTCTGGTCTCGTTTCTGAAGGATTGCCCGACTATTGGGAATCTGCGGATTTGATCCGCGCCCTTATTCGTAGGAATGGGTCGGGTAAACCCGCCATCATCATCAGACCGTGACCCGATAATTTTTTCAGAGACCAAGACCGAGACCGATAAACTGCCCAAAAATATCGTCCATTTTCAATTATTCCAAAAACAATAAATTCTTTTATACAATGTATTAATTACATAAACAGGCATTTTTAACTTTTCTTAACAAAAAATCTTATTCAAATAGAATGTAATGTAAAAATGGACTTTTACCACTGATTCAAATAGAATGAATAAAAATACGATCTACATAAATAGATAATATTTTGTTGGGATTTTTTGTTAAAAGTTTTTTAAATTAATTTTCCCCGTCTATGCATCCTACAATGGATCTACAGTACCACTAATTGCAAGTTTGAACCTGGTTTAGTTTTCGAGAGATATAGATTATTTTTATGTTTAACACAGGGGTGGCCAATCTGCGGCGCATGCGCCACGCGTGGTGGTTAGTGGTGGCGCATTGCAGTTGGGGAAAATATTTCAAATGAAAAATGTTCCACTGTAGTAAATATTTAGTAGTATTTTTAAATTATATACTCGTAGATATACACAGTAGAAAAAGTAAAAATTTAGAAAATTTTTTCTAGCGTTGGCCTTTTTTTTTTAGAGAACAGCTTGGTTTCACTGTGAAATTTCGAAGTCTTTTGTTTGTGTGGCGGATATGAACTGGACTTGAATAAAATTGGCGCTTGAGGAAAAAAGGTTGGCCACCCTTGCTTTAACATGTTGAAAACAGCTTTGTTCTGTGTGGTCGCATCATTAAACACTTTGCTTAAAAAAAAACTTCATCTAGAGTAGAAGAAAGCCGAAAAAAACAAAGCATGTTGGTTAACAATGTAGAAAAAAACAGGATAATTGTTTAAAAAAATTTTCAAAACTTGAAAATACTGAAAAGCATACTGAAGGCATGGTCATTACGATAATGGTTGAAACTTCATTTAAATATTTGATTAGCTTGGCTATCTCTTTTGACATATTGCAGTTATTCAATATGTTCACTATTTTTGGCTTCATAGAATAAAATTTGTCTAATTAATCACTTGAAAAAGATGAAAAATAACGATAAATTATGCAAAGTAGAAACTGTTTGACAACTTGCTGGTCTTTTTTTCAGTATTACCCTTGTTTATTTTTTGTACATCTGCGGGTAGATTATTCAAAGGAATTTTTAGTACGTTGTCTTTTTCTACCTTGTACATTTACAGTTTTTTTGTTCAACTTTAAAGCAATTTCGTATTCTGTTTTAAACACTTGGATTCACACAGTGGCATATGCAAAAATTTGCTATGGAGGAAAAAGAGCAATTTAGAGCCAAAAGCACGATCACAATAATCCGTGATATTTTTTACAAATAGGAGGCCTGCTACAACAAAAAAGAAAGAGGCACTCTTAACACTAGAATTACCGCGTTTTTGACCTACCTAGAATTACCACGAGCGGTCAAAATGACCGTTCGTCTAATAAAGAACAAAATGCGCAATAATTTAGCTTCACTTCATGTTATAAATTTTTTTTGACTTTTGTAATATATCTAGTAATAACTTGAATGATTTTAGGTGTGAGTTTGGTGCGTTGTGGGCTTCTTTTTAGTATCCTGTTCTGAAATATACTGCTAAGCCTTGATCCCCGAATTACAACATTAAAGGCCTTTAACCTGCTTTTTAGCTGCCTGGTTGAAATTTTCTCAGTTTTATTGTATTTACAACAAATATAAGCTCTAAAACTAAATGAAAAACAATTTACTTTAAAATGAGCTCAAAATATCAAATGATTATTTTTTATCATGCTGCTGTTTACATAGACCACAAGCGGCTATTCAAAAGTATACAAAAACAATGAAAAATGCAGCGCTCTACACAATTCGCACATTCTACTTTTACGCAACCTGTAGGCCTACACTTTCCGCAAACTGATCTACGGCATCCACAACATAATTTTGCAGTTTTATTTTGTTCACAGTTCACATTAACTTGGCATTGCTTTCGCTTTCTGCTTTTCTAAACGATCAAATTTTGATAAGAATTGTTGAAAAGTGAAAGCAAAACTGCTGCTAGTGGAGCTGTCTTTCTTTAAACATGAGCTTCTCTCAGTTCAGTGGCGAGCTGAAACATAAAGTTTCTTCTCGAGATAGCACCTCCAGTTTTCTTCTTGTGCAACACATTGGCGTTGATACAAGCAAGGTCCGAAGTATTGTAAAAGACAGCCACCGAGTACCGCCCGGTACTTGCCTTTACCGTGTATTGTCGTGTCATCTGGTCAACAATATCAACACCACATTAAGTTTTGTTGTAGAATGTAACTGTTTCCGGTTTCTTTTTTGTTATTGTATGGACCATATAAGATGTGTAGAGTGTGCTAAGAATACAAACGTTCTTGTTTTGTTTGCATTGGTAAACTGTCAAGGTTGTGGTTTCGTTGTGTGGCTTTTTATTTGCAAGAGTTTGTTGGAATATCTGCTCTGCTGTAAAGCTTTTACCAGTGGCTGAAATTCTTTTCGGATTTTGTTTAGGGTCACGACAAGTGAAGTCTTTCTTTTCAGAGCTGCGTGGGAAGATGAGTCGAAGTAAAAAATCTATCAGATTTTAGGTTTCTTTTTCCTTTGCCCAAGTATGGCTCCACTAACTTTATTACCACACTCTCAGACAATCTTTGTGTAGCTGGTCTGGCTTCATCTTTGCCAAGATATATTATATGGCGTTTGGCATATATTTAAATTCCACATCAACAACTAGCCAAAATTTTGTACCGAATTCGTCCTGTTTGTTGGCCATATGTCGAATTGTATCAATCTGCAGCAGGCTTTAGTTGGGAATAATTGTTGGTCCACTGTAATATTTTCTCCTGGTTTGTAGCAAACAATACAGTTTTCAATAAACTTATCCCAGACGGCAGAAATCAAAGCAAATTTATCCGTTTGAAAAGTCGAGATACCCTTGTACTCCGCATATCAAATCGAAGAAACCTCATGATATCGAAAAACAATTTCTACCCATAGTTTCTAGAAAAAAACATACTTCCTAATTTTTATCCAAAACTCAAGAATCGGTCAGTTCTTTTCACATAATGCTTCTCGTACATACAGCAAGGAAATAAAATCGTTTAGTTCATTTAGTGGTAGTTTCCACTCATTACTCTTTTTCACTCTATGAGCTTCAGCTTCTGTACATTGTTGAATATGGGTAAACATTGAATTATTGACGAGTAGCGCAAACGCACTCAGCGACCATCTAACATGCAATCGGCATATCGCGTTAGACTTCGCTTTTTGTTAGCACGTGCTGAGCTTGTAGCCTACCCCTCGAATCTAAAGAAAATTTGCTGTACTGCCATTTTGTTCCGTCCTTACCAACCAATCTAATATCCCAGGTGTTTGGAGTAGGCTCATCACTCTGCGCTTGTGCGGAAGCATTTGTATCGTTGCTGCCACTGCTAGAGCTGACAAGTTGACATCATCAAGAATCAGTTTGCTCCAGGTCATCAATATCAGTCTCTGAATCTATTCTATTTGAAGAAATCACTTCCTATATAGGTTGAACTTGGCGTTAGGTTGAACTGAATTTTCCAAACCCTGATCACAGTCTTTACAAACCTTTTCACCTTCGCCTTCATTCCCTAAAATTATTTTCTGCAATCGCGTTCAGCCAACCCAGAGCTTGGATACTACAGACTCATTCTAGTCTCGGTATTCTGCAAATGGCTCAACATTATAAACTAACCAGTAACCAACTCTTGCCAGATACTGCAGTAATACATGCATGATTATTTTGAAAAAATAACACAACAAAATGTTTTATTGTAAAGGCGATTTTAATTGTAGAGAAATTACAAGTATCTTACCGGTCAAAATGACCGTTGGCGGTAATTTAAGGTATATCGGTCCCCAACATTTGCTGTGATTATTGTAATAAAATAAAAATTAACATACTAAAAGTCGACAAAGACTTAGGAAAAGTCAGAAAGTTTCAGTATTCTAATTCCTATCTAGGCAGAGATATAAGTAATTAAAGATCAAAAACGGTTAAAATGACCGCATCGGTAATTCTAGTGTTAAAGATTCACAAAAAAAATAATAAAATTATTTATTTATTTTTAGTATTATCATTTTATTTTTATTTTAATCCTCCTGACTCCCTGAAACACCGGAAATCGTTGCAGGTGTTATACATAGAGCAAATGCCAAACTATTGCATTGCCAAAACAAAAGCCAAGATATTGCTGTTCAGTTGAAATTTTTTATTTTCTTTTTTTGGGCTATATTTAGAGGCATGATCAAAATTTAGAACTGCTTGCTAAGACCGCCAAGCAGGAGAAAGTACTAAGACCTGAAGCGTTTTTCAAGAACATAACAGAATGCTCGTATAATTTTGTTTGCTTTTACGACTTGTAAAACATTATTCTACAAAAAATTTTTTTATGTAGCTGCAAGTTTTCTTTGCTAATCTTGACTATATTTCGGACGCTTAGGTTTTCTCTATCAAGTCATGTTTTTGAGATACAAACGATACAAATTGTAGCATAAGCATTATTTTTGTTTACCAGTTCAAATACAATTGAATGACTGAATTGGAGAAATATGATAACAATAACTAATAGTATTGACGGAATCATTGGTTATCTTTAAATTCTGAAATTACTATCAACAACTAAAAGAATCAATTAAAAAAATTACTATCAACAATTAAAAAATTAATGATGATTTCCCTATCCTATAGATTGCTACCTTAGCGTGGTGGAGGGGTTTGCGTTTTCTATGATCTTAAGAGCAATGCGGTCTAGAGTTTTCAATTCCTCTCAGGGCTACCCATGGCGGTAAGGTCGAAGGTGAGAAACAGACCAATAGCAATCTAACAAATGTAACAAAATGAATAGTTTGCAAGATAATATTTATATTGTATCGGGCGTTGCGATGGAAAAAAAGGTCTGCATTTGGGCTTTAGGCAGAGGGGCTCGTAAAAGTAAGCTATATTCTCCTCCACAACCTGACCGTAACTGGAAACCCATCGATGCATTTGTTACACTTTTGCAGAGACAAATAGGGCAGCGCACAGTATCTGTACTCGAGTTGGTCTCAAACATCGGGATCTTTGCATGGGAAACTGAAACGTTACTTCACTCAATCGAAAAGAATAGGAACTGGTTTGGGAGGCACAGCAGTATCATCTTGATATTTTTGGGGTTTCCTCTACCAAGTTTCGTGACTCTAATACTGTGGAATTGAATAAAAGCTGAAAGCTTTTTTTACTCAGATGTAGGTATAACCATATCTGCTCAAGCAGGTGTAGGCATTTTTGTAACCCCCCGCCTGGCCCACTGTGTTACTGATTGGATCCAACTCGGAGGAAGGATTTGTCCTTAAGCTTAGGCTACAGGAGAGGTCACTGTGCATTTTGCTGGTGTATGCACCAAACGCTGAAGCACAGTACCAGCCTTTCTTAGATGAAGTAGGTGTTGCTTTACAGAAAGTAACATCTGCAGAATCAATCATCCTACTGGGTGATTTCAATGCAAATGTGGGTACTAACAACAAGATATGGAAGAGTGTTATTGGAAGACAAGGATACTCTGACATGAACAAAAACGAAAGCTCTTTGCTACACTTACGTTTTACCAACGGAATGTGCATAATAAGTACCTTTTTTCTGCACAAGGAGATTCACAAGTACAACTGGTACTGAGATTCAGTTGGACAGCGTTCTATTATTGATTGCTGTATTGTCTCAGCGCACTTGTTTTCTTCTGTGGTCGATGTTTTTGTTAAAAAAGCAACTGAACTGCCTACCGATACTGAAGACGTTGAGAATGAGTGAGATTTATTTAAATCAGTAGTTATTACACCTTCAGCTGCTAGTTGTGGTTGCAAACGTGTGGGAGGTCAAATGGGTAGTAAACAAATAACTTCTTGATGGAACCAAGAAATTAAAGAAGCTATCTGTGCAAAGAAAACTGCGTTTAGAGCTTGGTTAACAAACAAGTCACCTGAGCAGCTTCGATTGCGGTACTCCACAAGACGTAAAACCGCCGCAACTATTGTCAAACAATCTAAAGAAAAGTCATGGGAAGAATTTAGACGAAAGTTGGATACTAACTACAGATCGGCAAATCAAGTGTTTTGGAAAACTATACGTCGTTTGCGCGGCAAACAAACATCAGTTGCCACCTTTATCGAGAATGCTAATGTGTGCTTGTGTAGCATCAAAGGCATCCTAATTTATTGGAAAGAATACTTTTGTCAGCTCTTAAATCCAGTACAGTCCAACATTTGGAAACACCCGAGGAACAAATTGGTAAAGAAATTCATCCAACGGAAGCAGAGATGAACACAGCAATCAAACTTTGAAAGCTGGCAAGGCCCTGGTGAAGATGATATTTGACCCGAAATTCAAAATGTTGAAGGCCATAACAACTTTTGGGTTTGTTGGCTGATTAGTGTATGCTAAGTAGCTTGGAAAACTGGTGAAGTACCGTAGCAATGGCAGACCAATGTGTTGATTCCTATTTACAAAAAAGGAGACAAGAAGAAATGCACTAACTGCGGAACATTTCTTTATTAAGTTTTCCAGAAAAAGTCTGTGCAAAGTGCGTCGAAAAGAGATTCCATGAAATGGTAGAACCTCAATTTCAGAATGCACAATGCTGATTTTTTCCTGGCAAATCCACCACGTACCAGATCTTTACCCTTTGGCAAGTTTTTGAGAAATCGTGGAAATATGCCAAAGAGGTGTATACATGCTTTGTAGACCTTGAAAAGCATATGACTGTGTTCCAAGAGACAATCTGTGGGTGGTACTGCTGGAGTATGACGTAAGAGGTCAGCAATTAGCTGATATTAAATTATTGTACAAACAGCCACAAGTCTGTATTTGTGTCAACGGCATGAAAACAAAACCTTTTAGTGTCAGTGTTGGACTACGGCAGAGCTGTACTCTTTCATCTCTTCTGTTCATTTTATAGACAAAGACAGTTCCTCCAGTAGTGGTTTCACATTTGGGGAGTGTAATGTTTGGCGCCTGCGGTTTGCAGATGATCTTGCATTGCTAAGCTCAAACAAAAGTTATCTCCAATATGCACTTGATCGGTTTTCTGATGCATGCTTGGATGCTGGGATGAAAATTAGTACGGCTAAAACTGTGATAATGTTTCGGTCAAGGTACCCTGTCCAATGTTCATTTCAAACAAATGAAGTAACTTTCAAGGAGACGGAAAATTTTAAGTATCTTGAAGTCATATTTTCAAGTGATGGCCAGCAGGACAGCGAACTGGACACACGTATTGGAAAAGCAAGTGCAGTAATGCGCGTGTTTTACCGATCAGTTTTACTGAAATAAGAGCTGTGTACAAAACCAAAGCTTTCTGTTTTCAAACCAGCTTTTGTTCATATCCTCACTTATGGTCATGAGCGTTGGATAATAACCGAAAGAGTGAGATCCCGAGTACAAGCAGCCGAAATAGGTTTCTTGCAAAAAATCAGAGGTTTATCCCTACTTGACAAGATAAAAGCACTGAAATTTGTCAATCTCTCAACATCGAACCGCTACTACTCGTAGAACGATCGCAACTGCGCTGGTATGGTCATGTGACACGAATGTTTCACGAGCAAACAGCAAAGCAACTAATGGATGCTCTGCCGAGTGGCAAAAGACCTAGAGGGCAACACAGAACTCGCTGGTGGAATTATGTCAAAGACCTGGCCAGATCACGTCTTGGAATTCCACCAGCAAAATTACCGCTAATTGCAGAAGATTGAGATGCTTGAAGATTCCAACTCAACTGTTGCTCCCGCAACTCTAAAAGGACAAGCGGGCAAAAAGAAATATACTGAACTAATTCAATGTTTTCCCTGAAAATAATAATGATGATGATGGTGACGTCAATACCATTGGTGATTTTTAAATTCTGTCAAGTCAAAAATTTATTGAAATATGATAATGCAAGTAAAAGGTTCACTGCCACTTACAAAACAATACACGCTTTTATTGCAATGATATTTTGTTTTAATCTGTTTCTGTAAAAACCAACAATAGTCTTTTAGCATACAAACATTGTTTTTTCCTTTGCAACGTTTTCCCACAACAGCAATGTCCCAATGAAAACTTTCACTGTGTTTATTACACACTGCACCTAAATTCTCTTGAAAGAATGCGAGATGTAAATGCAAAAAGTGCAACTTTAAACTCATTTTACTACCCACATCTGAAAATGTTATCATATTTTCCACAAATTTGATTTAGTTTTTAGCTGTATGGTTTCCAAGAAGCCTTTCTGCACCCAACTTAAATGGGTTTTAAGTTTCCAATTCTTTTGCATTAAGATGTTTGGAAAAATTTTCATCAGCAAAAAGTTTCAAATTTCGGAACCAATGAAAATGCAAGCTCTCAGTTAACCGTCATTTTTGTAAGATCCAAACTTTTCTTAAAATAAGTGATATATTTTTTAAATTTCCGCAAATTTAAAAAAAAAATTTAGGATATTGATGAGCGTTAAACGACTGCTTCATTGTCTCATAAGTTTCCTTTAGTTGTATTGAATGTACTACAGGTATGGACGGGTGAGTATTACGTACCTTTATACAAAAGCACTACCTTTAGACTTGCTTCGCTCAAATCAATAAATAATCTCCAATCATCACACATGTCTTCATATCCAAACTCCATCATTAAGGCATCAACCTTTTTATAGAAGTACAAGCCATTTTCTAAGTTAAAGAATGAACTGAGTTTAGGTTAGAATAGTTTAGGTTAAAAAGATTTGATAAAAGTAGCTTTAAGAGTGGACCGGTGGAAAAAAGTACGTCCTCGGGCAAAGATGGAGAATTTGGCGTGACTATATTTGCTGGCACTAAAAAGGTTTTCCAAAAAATGCTGTCCAATAGCAGAGTCATGGCCAATGATCTAAGTAATGCTGTTTGTCTTGCAGGCACGTTAAAGATGAGAGCGGTTTTGAGAAGAATCATTGTTCTTGATCGGTCTGGAACGACGACCACGCAAGATTGACCTTCTGCGTGTAATAACGTACATCGTAACAATCTGTTTCCTACTTCGCAATCACATAGCCAATAACAACTTTTAAACGTAACACCTTGATTGTGTATAAAATTGAGTGAAAACGTGTTGCTTTATGCGTTTTTGCAGTTGTGGGGACATATGTTTTATGTATCGATTGTAAAGAATTAAAAAAAGGCTTAAGAAAAGGCTTAGTAAAACCAACACGTGTTTCAACAGCAAAGTAGCAACGCTGAATGGCTGTGATAATTGCTTTTCGAATCGGGTTCAAACATTTCCCAGCCTAGATTGTGCCGCCAACCGACTCTTCAGATATGGTTTCAGAGCAAACTGGCAACTTGGTAAACATTTTTAAATTTCTATTTATTAGAAAATTCTTTTATATCAGTTGATTAAAAACAACAATCATAGGAACTGCGAAAGACATCTTCTTTTGCTTACTAACACACGACTCGGGCTGTTGAGTGTGCAAGGATTGCAGAAAATACGAGGTGCCAATTTTTTTGGTTTAATCAGCAACTTTGCAGCTAAGTGGTACTTAAATACACTTTTCATTTTGTGTTTAATATTTTTTCGATGGGCTAAAAATCAATATTTTTCACAAACATGACAAAAGCCATTGGGATTAGTTTTACACTTCTTTCTATCCACAATTTAGCAAAAAATAACAAAGAAAGAGGGGTATGTTATTGAAGCAAAAACATATTTGGGATTTTTTTAGATACATAGCCTGAGCATGCAGCGCATTGGACCCAAGAATTTGCTTTAAAATTTGTATCTAATAACGCACATAAAAAGCTCCTTAGCATTTATCTAACAAAATACTGAGTTGACATTTCAAGGTTTTTAAGTTTTACTATAATGAACAATATAAAAATTTACGGTTTCACTAACGAATGCCTCAATTTTCACTTACTATGTTTGTAACTAAAAAACCATACGAGATGAATGTAGTAAAGTTTTGCGATAAGTTTTATGAAGCGCTTTTGTTGTCAGCCATTGACACTTTTCTGACAGCCTAATCAACGCATGACTGTTGTTAAGTTTTTAGTTCAGAGGTTTTTGCAGCTACGTACAGACAATTGCTGAGTTTTGAGTTGTGATAAAAATAATAGTTTGCTGTTGAAGTTTAATTTAATATATGTGTTTATGTTGGGTTTTATTTAGATGCCCGTAACTTTTAGTTAATTAAAAGCAAACAAATGTGAACTGTAAATATCATTACAATGGAAAAAAAATTGTTGCATATTTGGATTCGGCAAACCATAATTACCCCGAAATCGTTTTTAACTTATCACCGACAAAAAATTTTGTTGAGCAGTGTAATTGAAGAGTTAAACGCAAAACAGAGAGAATTTGCTTTTGTGTACTTATTATTACTGTTTCCTTGCATTCTGCAACTTTTTGTTTATCTGTACCAAATTTGGATCTTTTGTAGTAAGCCCCCACCATCTATTGCGAATAATTCTTATCGCCCCACCATCTATAGCAAGTAATTTTTTTTTGGTGAAACTAAGCCGGAATCCTCCCTACAAGTTTCTTTTTTATTTCATACTAGTGTTGTATGGGGATTTTGGTTTAGTTTCAGCAAAAAAAAATTACTCGCAATAGATGGCTGGGGCTTTCTAAAAAAGATCCCAAATTTTTTGGGCTGGTTGTATAATAACCAATTTTGAATGATGTAAATTATATGGATAATCTTGCATGTTGCTATAGTGGCAAGTCAAAGAAAATCTAAAACATTATTACATCTGTGGAATTGTAAAAAATATTTAAAGTATTTGGATAAAAATTGCAATTGAATGTGAAAAAGTAAATTAAGTTTTCTTGAAAAAAAAAAAGAAACTAAAAAAACATTCTTATTTAAAGTCAAAATTTAAAAAAATTGTTTTCTAATGGAAGCACTATGTGAAACAAATTTTTAAGCACAATTACTTCATGATAATTTACAAGAAAGTTTAAATTATTATACATTATCTCCAAATGAAAATGTGCTTTAATTTTATCTAAATTTTTAAGTTTCAATTTAATGTACTTTTTATATTAAGTCATTTTATATCTATTGTTTTCTCTCAGTTTATGGTTTAAAAAATATTTAATTCAATAACTTTAATATTGTCATTGGCTTACCAACTTTTGGAGTGCATAGTTTAACGTTGTGCATCATAATAAAAGCATTTTAAATTCTATTGCGTTTAAGCAAGTGAACCAAACCCCGACCTTTGTGAGTACACATTTTTCTGAATTTTTATAACTTGTTTGTTTTTGCAGTTTTTTAATCTTGAATATTAAATTGACTACTTTTGATATTTCTGAGCAACAGAAATGAGCTGATTTCTTGGCCAAGAAAATTTCGATGGTGTTTATCCTTTTCTCAGATAAAATATTCACCAAAAAGCTTTGTCTATTCAAATACGTACAATCCAAAACATCAAAAAACAATTAAATAAAGGATCGAAGATGAAATTTAACAAATAACAGATACATTTCAAAAATAGAATTTTAATTGTTTTGTGCCATACTAATTGATTAATATGATTTACTTTCCTTTTAATTATACTTTTTTGAAAATTTATGGCGATTTAAATTGAAGGGGTTTTACAACTAGGTTATAAGACTTTTTTGATAACAGGCAGATAATTTTTATGGCAGTGAGAGACCAAAGCAAGCAAGAAGGCCAGTGAGAGGGCTACAAAGCAACAAAGAAATTTTACAAATAAAGCTTATCACATGAATGCAAAACTCAAAATCTAAACCAAAATGTTCCAAGTCGCTCGTTGCAACAAATTAAGCACCCAAACATAAACAAAATTCAAAAAGGCAAAATATAAAACAGCAAGACAAGACCATGCAATGGAAAGTGGTAAGTTGAGGATAAATAACGAATTTACAATTAATTATTTACAATAATGCGCGGGGAGTTTCATTTTTCGTTCGCGTCTAGTTAGTTTTGAGGCGCTCTCGACACTAGCTGGCGCTAGAATAATTAATCTAGATCAGAAAATTGCAATAAACAACAAAGCATCTGCAAAAAAACTTGGATTTTAAGAACGTTATTTAAGAAATATAGGTGTAAAAAGCATTGAATTGTAAAGAACAATGGAACAAAAAACCAAGAAAAAAATTTCAGTCGCCCAAAAGTTTAACAAATTGAAACATGAACTTTTTGGTTACGTTCTTGAAAATTATACAACGTCATCATAACATAGTTTTAGTCAGTGCTATTTGTTGACTAAAGCAATTTAAACATAGTCTGCGTTTTTCTTTTGCGTTTGGGTTTAGTACAACTTATTCTTTTTTGGTAGAAATTTTTAGTAAAGCGATAAGTTTTATTAATTTACGTCTTTGATTAATTAATAGCGATATCAGAAAAAATATCTGATGTAAATCAAATTACTTTAATGCTTACACTTTACCATTTTTGTAGTTTAAATAAAATTTTTATTTTATACCAAACAAAATTAATGCCCCTGAATATTTTTAACCCTTTTTTTTAAGTAAATGTTTCAATAATGTAAATTTACTCAAAAAAATTACGTTATGCTGTCAGTACTGTGGCTACCAAATAAAATCAAGTGAATTTTGATATTAATTATTTGTAATTTAGAATATAGTATCAGTGTGTAAAAACTTTAACTGATAGTTCAATAAAAAAATTAGACCAATAAAAGCATATTGTAATTTACAGATAACGAGTAAATTGTTCTTCCAAAAAATGTTTTATCATATCTCAATCTTTTAAAGGCATTTTTTAAGCTTTTGATTATAACGTCATTTTTTCCATTGTTACTTAGTAATTGCGAAATTTGTACACCAACCCCACTTGATTTATTTTATCTGCAATTTGTTCTGAGAAGTGATTACAAGAGTCCTTTTGTTAATTCAAGCAAATTTACTGATTGAAGTTTTAAGCCATTGCGACGCTTTTTGGCAGCGATGCTATAATTTTTCCTTGTGTTCAAGAAACGATTGATATTTTCCACTGCTGTTAAAAAGACTTTCACATTAAAAGTTACATAACGTTTTTAATACTTTAAAATATGTTTGTAATGTAACGCCGTAAACTGCTTTGTAATATAGCTAGACCAATCCAAAAATTCTTGTCCATTTCACTATCATAAACTTTCATCCGGTAACTTTGGCTTATTTTTTATGTTATATTGCGTCGTAAATTTTTCATTTTTTTCCTTTGAGTCATTCCAATTGAGAAAATCTTAGAAATCATTTGGGTTACTGTCGCTGGGTCGATTTTTAAGTGTTTAAGTAGTTAAGGGTCAATGTTCACGCCTTAAAATTTAATTATATGGTGAGAGAAAATGTTTGAGCCTGTGTGGAGGACAAACTATTAATTTTAATAGTAACCATCGGGGTGATAATTTATTCTTATATTTATTCAGTGCAAAGATGTTGAGTGATTACTTACAGTTGTTGACGCTGTGAATTGCTTTAAAGTTTTGTGAAGCTTTAGAGTCAAGTTTCACGAGAAACGCTCAAGTTATTTTAAATTTTATAAACATATTTTTTATAGTTAGAAACAATGTTTTTTTTCTATTTGTAAAAAAAAGTTTTTTAAATAATCCATTCGTACTTAGCCTAAACTAACTGTACAAAAAACTTCAGTCTTGCGACAATTATTTCTAGTGCTCGGATAAATAAAAAAAACACAGCTTTACTTCAACACAGGAATTTGGGTTACCTGATTCAACTGTTTCTTTCGAATTCTCGAATAAAGTTGTGACAGAGTGGTACACTTATAAAAATATGCTTTGTTTGTACGTGGTGTGGATTCGAATGGGCTGAACTCAATGCTTTTTTTCTTGGTAGCTCATTTTTGCTGTTGTCACTGGTTTATTCTATGCCACCAATCCTTTTAAAATTCCTCAGTTAGGCTGACGAGAATCAGTTCAAAACTTGTTAAAATTTACTTTATTTTAATTTAATATCGATTTCGACATAAATTCATCTTCACTTAAATCTACAAATTGTAAGAATAAAAATTGTAAAAGCCGTAGAAAATTATTAATTAATGATTAAACTTCATATATATCATGTGCTCACTTGCGAAAAAACGTAAAATTTAAATATTAAAATAAAAAAATCTTATCGAAAAACTTAAAAGAACTGTCAAAATTGTTAAACTTCTAAACTGCTCGTGTAAATTAAATTAAATATACTATAAGATAGTAAATATCAAAGAAAACACCAGATTGCATGTTCATAAAGACGACTGTGACGTTATCAAGAGCCAAAAGTTGAAATAGAAAACTTATAGTAATGTAGATCTCAAGACAGAAATATTTTATTGGTGAAATAAAGGTGTAGGTACAAGGTAGTGATAATACATTATAATTTTTTAATAGCAAATATGAAGAAAAAATGCCTGGAGAAAATATAAATATAAAGAGAAAAATATAGAATAAAAAGAGACGTATTATGAGAAGCATTCAACGTTGAATAGGAAAAATAGTAGCTTAAATATTTATAGAGACATCTAATAAATGGATTCAACGCAATTGGCAAATGACTTAATTTTGCTCCAACACCGTTTTGGTCTAACTCAGTCGAAGGAAAAAGAATGGACTAATTTAATTGATCATCTTCGTAGATGTGAATAGAACAATATTTTTTCTAATGACAACAAGAACAATTTGACCAAAACTATCGATTTTTTAACCCAAATTAACTTACCTCTAAACTTAAATTACCAAAATTTAATTGTCCTAACACTTGAACAGATCATCTAAAAATTGTGCGACTTCAGAATTCGGTAAAAATAAGTTAAAAAAAAAGTTTTTTAGAATGTTTTTGGAAAAACTGTTCTTAAAAATATATAGTAAAATTCATTCATGTAACGAACAAAAAACTAGATAAAAAGCAACAATCTTTCAAAATTGTAATGTTTTTATATGTTTTGTTTTCCAAAAAAATTATTTTTCAATTGTTTAAAATTAGGTAACCATAAATTCTTGATGGTTAAATACAAAAAAATAATATGAATAAATCAATATCTTTTAAGTTTAGGGTTTTTCTTCAAGTATGCAGCAACCTCTGGATAGATTTAAGAGCAGAGAAAGATGCAATTATACCTATTTCTTGTCCTTCCATTTAAATAAAAAACTTTTTGGTAACTATTTCTAAAAAGAATTAAGAATTCATAACAGATTTAAATGCACCGACTCCGTGTATTGCAGTAAAATAGAAGAAACAAGTTGATTTTTGCTAAATCTTATTATGACACTATTAATCTTTCGATCGTAAAATTGAAAATACAAAAAATGATCAAAACATAAAAAAATAATTATTTATAGTTATCAGCACAAGTTTTTTGGAAAAACAATTTATTAACAAACTGTTTTAGCAGCGAGGTTCAACAAAGGACACACATATGATTTACATAAAATAAATAGAAACCCGATGGGATTCAAATAAAATTAACTGTTACATGTACATTCCATATATAGTGTCTCAGACGCTTTCCTGCGAGCCAGGACGACAAATATAAATTTTAAAAAATTCACAAATTACAACACGATGCTATTAACTTACACAATAAGGATACACTAAAGTCAAAAAACAGGTCGTAAAAATATGTGCAATCAAATTAAGATTTTATGTAATTTTAACGTGGTATTTGACTCAAAGTCTACGTAAAGTGTTTCAATTTTGGATCTATAAAAAATACTTTATTAAAAATGTACAGAAGATATGTTGGGTAAAAATATGTATCAACAGTTGTTTATCAGTTTCTTTATTGAGCAATGTTGGTATAAGATAGAATTACGAAGCCTGCATTTCAATCTCAGTCGGATTTTTTATAAAAACAACGGAAGTTCTAAAGTTATAGTTAATGGTTTCTTTAGCAGAAACTTATTTTAGAATAACTTAATTTTTTTTAAACAAAAAAAATTGTATATTAAGCTTTAATAGTCTGTAAAAGCGATCCAAAATTTTTTTTATTAACAATAAGGTTTGATTAACATCACCAATGAAAAAACTCATTGCGCAATTACAACAAATTCATGTAGCACGTGAGCCGAGAAATATGCAGCACCCATAAAAAAATGCTTTTATGTAGCCTACAGTAATTTCTCCCTTTTTTTCTCTGAAGACTTTTTTTGCTTAAAGTACGGCTGAAGCAGAAAAGCTGTTTATAAAATGAGGAAAGTGTTTTTGCGCATCACACGTTATTCAACCTGTTCTTTAAAATAATATTAGAGAAATTTTAAATTTGGTCTTTTAAATAGAGTAAAATAAAATTTGTACTTCACATTTTCGGACCCCACTAACCTGGGTACAACTAAACAGTATTAATCTACTCTAAATAAGCTTTAAAGATTTTTTGGCGATTTTTCTGGTTCGTACTTAGTTTAAATAAAATTTTGTAAAAATTTTATACTTTAAACCTAAGTAGTCGCTAGTTGATTTTTAGTGGTTTCAATATTGATTATGATGTATCGAGTGCTTATATTGAAATGAAAATACTTTGATTACTGTTTTTGAAGTTGCACAATGAAAAAGACTAAAATTCATAATGCAACGATTTCTTGTAACAATTAAAGTTGTTAATTTTATAATAATCTTTTTCTAAACTTTTTATGGTTTATTTTAGATTAAAGTAAAAATATTTTTGCTTATAATTATTAAAAAAATTCAACTAATTATGATTTGGAAACATTTTATTTTTGCTTTATTGATAATAATATCAGGTAGGTAAAATTAAAAAGTAATTCGAATTTTGATAAAAAAAAAACTGAACCCTATGTTTTCTAGATTAATTTACTTTAGCTAAATCAAAATAGACAATTTTTTTGTTGTTGAAGTTACTGAAATCGCGTTTTTTCAAAATCTTTGTAAATGTTACCACGTGCAGTAATAAATGAATTCATTTGCTCCAATAGAAGAACTGTTCTAGCATTACATTGACAAACAAAAAAATTTTTAACAATATCATAAATTTAATCAAATGTTTTTTAAATTTTATTTTTAGCATGCATTGTTTCAAAATACGCAATGCAATGAATGGCTAAATTTCTCAAATATTTTTCACACGCAAATTCACACAGCAAAAATTTTAAAACTCAATATTGAACAGTACAATGCATTCTCTAAAGCAGGGGTTTTCAACCTATGGGCCATGGCCCAGTAGTGGGCCACAGTGTTTTTTTTAGTGGGCCATGGAGCATAAATCAAAATGAAAGCAATATGTATAATATATATGTATAATTAGGCTTGCCATCCATTCCATTTTTTAGGCATTTTTCTGGCGTCCTGTGCAGTCAATCACATGAAGACTTTTTTTTTTTTAGAGAACACTATGATTTTGGGACAAAAATAGGGAAAATTGACCCCAATTCCAAGTGAAGACTTTTTTTTTGGAGAACACTATGATTTTGGGATGGGAATTTAATTTTGTTGACCAAAGTAGGTTGTGAAGTTAATTTGGGTTGAAAAATAGGCCACGGTACAGAAAAGGTTGAAAACCACTGCTCTAAAGAGATCACAATGCAACCGATTAAATGTAATTTCAATGAGTAAAATAAGAACAGTAAAAAAGCGACTAAAACAAATTAACAGAGAGGACGATTATTATGCGACAGGTTTGTTTCGGTCTTATGGACCTCATCCAGCATAACTTATCCCAACCTCTAAGGGGATAGGCAGCGCAAAAAGTTAAGGTAAAAATTTCATGAAGTAACTCTTTTGGAAATGGAAATTCTGAAATTAAAATTTTTTACATCAATTATGTTAATTAAGTTATAGCAACGTTTTTTGATTCTCAGTGATTTTTAAATTTTAGTTTTCATTATTACATTATAAGAGAAAATTTTCCTCACCGCATTTTCTTTCACCATATTTAACAGTCTGTTGGATAAAATGACGTCTTACAAGGAATTTTTCTTTTTTGTTATGCTTGTTTCCGTCCAAATTTTTGTTTATTCATGGACAAACAAATCGTGGAAAAAATTTTAGAATAGAATGGTGATTGTAAAAAGATATTAATTTTTAAACAACTCTGACAACTCGAAGATAGAATATAAAGCCAATAACAATCTTTACTTTAACTCGATATAAAAACATTTGGTATCGTTTTTAAGTGCACTGAAAGTGAGATTTACCCGTAAGGCTGTTTGCACAAGAGGAACCTGGACAATTGTTTTGTTTTCTTACATTTATCATCACCATTGCTACTGGCTTCCTCTCAAAAATGAAGATAATTCTAACAGTTTAAAATCGGAAGCCTTTTTATGTTAAATACATAGTTATATGAGAAAAAAAATTCTTTGGCAATACTTTGTTCAGCTTGTACTGCAAAGTGTTTGCATTTTTTGTATTTCTGCTTCAACTTCAGTTCTTGTTGTCGTCGTTTGGAAAAATATCCTCCTTGGGTCAGTCACAAACAGAATTGGGGCCAAGGGTTTATCCTTTTACTAGGCTGCTGTGCTTCCCGGATCACATGCTGGCAGTGATGGTGTTGAGTCAGCATCGGGTGTCACTATCCAAAACCGTCATACTTTGTGCTCCTTGTGGTGCCCAATGTATGGGGCACACTATTAGGACGTAGTTTGCGATTTGTTTAAGAACGCCGCACTCGGAATATGGTGAAAGAGCGAGATTTTATTCGTGCATGGAAATAGGAATTGGTCCAACACCAGTGCACTGGCCATTAACCCAAAATGTTCGGGGCAAGCTCAATCTGAAAAGGCGTTGGACTGGTAATGGGTATGAAAGCAGATAGCCTAGATGTATTTTCATAATATTAAAGGTTCTATTTATAGTTCGTCCACTCAGAAGCGAGGATGTCTAGTCCGGCAAGTTTGTCTAATAGATTTCGCGCAACTGGCACAAACAAGCGTCTAGATTTTAGTTTTTCTTGGCAAGCATCTGAGGACCAACTTAAAAAACCTTGCAGCATATGAGAATTTTTAATTCTGTTATGATCGTCTGTAGCATTTAGATTAGATAAATCTAAAAGTACATTGTTTAATCAATTGAATTAACTAATTACAATCTCTGAATTTAATCATCAGAAGAAAAGAAAAAAATCTATTGAAAAAGAAACTATTGCAAAGTAATTTTATGTACTTTTTTAATTACCATATAAAGACAAAAAAATTGATCAAACTTTTTTGAGAGCTGATTAAACTTTTTAGCTCCCCAAAATGTAAATTTAATTTTATTGGTACATTAGTTTTGTTTCATTTATAATCTCCACATTAGCAGCTATTGGCAAAATCATTCAGTCTACTTCCACGTTCCATATATAAGAATTTTTTTGCCGGAATTTGAAAACAAATCACTAAGTAATTCAAACATTTGAGAACCCACAATGCGCTTTTCATAGCAACAATAAAATTTCAATTTTTTGTTTGAAAGCGATCTATTTTTCCCTTTTCCGGTCTAAAAGCCATTAATATTAAATCTCTTCTTACTTTCTGTAAACAAAAAGATTTCTTTTTTGGGCTTTTTTTGTCATATGTCAATACTTTCGACAAATGAATGCTCTTTGTTTTTTCTTTTAAAACTTAGTTCTGCTTGCTTCTTGTTGATTTTGACAATTTCTCCCAAAAAGTGTTGCACAAAAAACTTCGGACTAACTTCTTCATAAGCTGCAATGCCTTTTTTTCAATTTCATATCTAATTTTAAAAATAACTGCATTCCTAAAGTTATCCAGGTATGGTAGAGAGAAAAGCGTCTTAATAAGTGCAATATCGGACGAAACACATAACGTCTCTGCCAAAATCATATTTCTTAAACTTTTCTGTTTGTACTAAAAATTCTACTCGAAGTTTCAGCATTTGTTTTCTTATTTCAATTCCATAAAAGACAAATTTTTCATGAGTTTGAAATGATCAACGCATTATACCAGGGATGAACAAACTTTATAACTTAAGAGCCGGATTCAGAAGATGATTTTGGTTGTGGGCCGCACAAGTTTTTACAACGTAAATCCGTGTCTTAAATTACACAAAGACAAAAAAAAAAAAAAAACAATTTTCAGTTTGGCTTGTAGCATGATTCTTGAAGACAGCAAAAGAAGTTTTTTAGATCAAAAAAATATACAGTAAAAAGGTCTTCATCTTGTTTTGTTCGATTGTTTCAACATTCTTGGAAGTGCTTTTTTATTACACCATTAATGTTGAATGCTCGACGGGCAGGGTGAAATTACTTGGCGGATAGCATTTGGCCATTGGCCGTACTTTGTTTATCACTGCAGTATACAGATCGAACGCAAACATTTCAATAAATTTTACAACTAAAATTTGGTTCGTTAAATTCTCCGATTTTTAAAATTTGTTGTTTTGCCCAAATGTAAAAAATACAAAAAAATTTGGTCAACATACTTTAGAAAGCGCTTGGTAGAAAATTATAGAAAAAATAACTGCCAATATTTGATAGTTTGAGAACAAATATTCAATGGATTAACCTGCTAGCAATGAGAAAAAAGTAATAACTGACAAGTAATGATATGATTATTATATAAATGTACGATTCTGCCTTTTTTTTATAGTTGAAGATCTAATCAAGTTGGCTTCATGTCAAACCATTTCATTAACTTACGAGTCGACAGATTGCAACGTGGAATTAACGGCACAGGTCGATCCATTTTCACCGGCATTCTTCTTTGATTGGTTTGTTAACAACACAATCGAAAAAGTAAGATAATGTAATCGAAAGCTTATAAAAACTTTTTGTTTTTAAATCATAGAGTCCTGAGGCAGGTAAAGCTGTTGGTTTAATTAAGTGGTTCTCAAACTTTTCAAAGCTTTCAGCATTCAGCTTTCTACTAATCAAGTTGTAACGGTAAACGGCGCTGAAGTTGCCGATTGCCGCAAAGTGAAATGTCGATTAACGCGCTTCCGGCTTCGACGAAATAAAATTTCACTAATAACTAAGAAAATTATTTTAATGAAAATAAATGATAACTGAAACGTTGAAAGCGAAAGCGAAAGCAGTAATCTGTAAATAAATAAAACGAACTAAAAATTAAACACAAAAAGAAAACGCATAGATGTCTTACCGAGCAGTTCACGTCGGTGCTGAATCACGGGGAAACGGGAATTATCCAAAACTGCACTAAGTCTACTCAGACTTCAACCAGCCGCCAACAAACACTGCAGCTGGTCGCCTCACAAATAGAGAAGTGCAATTAGAATTCACAAAGCCAGCTCTAAAACGAACGCGCAGCAGACACAAACTATGCTCCGAAATGAGATTAACTAAAAATAAAGCGTATAACGAAAAAGGCGCTGGCAGTGAGTGCACGCGCAATATTATGATCAAAAACTCAAGGAAAATAAAGCAAACACTTGCATTGGTAATTTTCTACACAAGTGGTTCTCAAACTTTTCAAAGTTTTCAGGTTTTTCAGGTTTCTTACAAAGATTTTCAAACATCTGTGTCCCTGCTTAGAATACTGTACTAAAATTCAAGAAAAGATCAAAAAAAAGTTATCGCTTTCAAACTGTCTCTGTTTTCTTCGATTTTTTTTCGAAATTGAAATAAAGACCAAAAAAACGATCATCATATTAAACGGTTATCGTATTGAACGGTCATCATATTAAAACCGTTTCGGATTTTGTCAATCTGGTCTTAAATAAGTATTCTTCTCGTGGCACCCAAGTAATGGTTCCTTGGCCTTCTTGTGGTTTGAGAACCCTCATAATTTATTACTTTATTGATTGGATAGTCGGAAATTTTTTTATCGTTTTTTTTTGTTTTATTTTTTCATTTTGATCTTGTCTGAGCAATTTTTAAAAATTTACAAAAACTTCCTCAAAAGCAATGCTCTTACCGAAGAAGAATCTTGAGCAACCTCTGTTCAGCAAATCAGGACAACAAAATGCTTAATAATATGATTAGGACATTGAAAAAACCTGCTTTTCGAGATATAAACCATCGTCTGTTATTGTTTGCAATTTTTTCATTGCATATGTTCAATTTTGAATTATTTTTTCGGATATAAAAAAAAGTAAATAAAAGTCAAATTTTTCCGAAACATCATTGTGACAAACGTTACGGATGAGCAGTAAACCAGCAATAAAATAAGTGTATATTTATGGTTAACAGTTTGTGCTTATTTTTATAAACATTGACTGAGATAGTTTTAATGTGCTTATTTTGCTTGATCGACCTTCTATTCAGTGCAAGTTTGAACTTGATTAAGTTGTGAACAATTTAATTTATTTTCTTAATTTTAAATTTGAAACATAATAGAAATTTTTTAATTTTGTGCAATTTCTTTATTTCTTTTAGTTTCTTCTGGGAAAGGTTGGGTTAGATGGGAATGGAAATGTACGACTTGCTTATGCTGAAAATAACCCTTACATAAATTCCTATCAAATACGGTGAAATAATGAATATTGTACAAAATAAGTTGTGTGTTGGTTGCAGCTGATTGCAGTTTTGTTTTTATATCAAAACCAAATATTTTTTTTTCTTCTTCTTCATCGGCGTTGTTGCTGCTTTCTGTTGTAAGCAGAGCCACATTGTAAATATGCAGCAGATTAAGCATCAAATCGGACATCTTTTGTTAAAAAGTTGATACGATTACCCTACGCCAATACTTCTCAACCAGTTGTCCGCAAAAATCTTTCATATGGCCGTGCAATTTTTACAGAGTCATTCTAATATTGTGGGTGTGAAATGAGCTATATATTTTTTTATTAAAAGTTAAACCAAAAGTTTCCAACTTGACATATTCACGATGCACTAAAAGCAAAAATTTTAAGACCTTTTTTTGGATCAGTGAATTTGTTAATTGTTAAGGCTGAGAAGCACATTCCTAAGCTGTCTCACTATCGACTGGGTTGTATTAGAAACAAATCTCTGCAATTTTTTGAAAGATAATATTAGTCATAGCTTTGCAACATTGTCCATTGGCGTTGCTTAAGTAATTTTAGTGCAGCAAGGTTAAACCAGTAAAAGCGCATTAATGACAACGTGATCAAGATGCACACACTACATTTGCTCGGCAGTCTTTACATGAAGCTTAGGATAAGTCATAGTCATATTGCTGTATCGACATGTAAGAATCTGATAAGAAAATTTAATAAACAGGAATATTTCGTTATTTTTGAAAGCATATCGAGAGAATCGTTTGACGTAAGCTCATGCTTTGACCTTATCTTGTATAAGGCCGGAATATTTATATGATGATTTAATAACAGCATAGGCTTAATTCTAACTTGCATTTTAATATTAAAAAAGTAAAAGAGCCCTCCGAAATTGCGAAGCACGATGCTTATTGATAAAAGAAGAAGCATAAAAATTTTCAACAAAATTAGCCAGCAAATTAAATATTAAGAAAAAGTTATAGACTGAATCAGTCAAATGATTTTGAAAAGCATGGCTGCAATTCCTAATGTTGACCAAGGTGTGTTTCAAGTTTGATTTGCTTTTGTATTTAAATCTTCTTGTGGCATTCTGGGTCTCATGTTAGTTGTATATGCCAGCCTAGGTAAGTCTCTCAAAGATTGTTTAGGGGCCAGAGAGCAGAGACATCGGGTGGTAACTTTTAAGGTTCTTCACCAGCTTCATTGGTTTCGGAATTGCGACTACAAGCGCTCTTCCTAAGTCAGGTGAATTTAGTGGCAACAAGACCTTTTCGAATTTGTTTGTGAAAAAAAGGTAGTAACTCTACTTGTCGCTGCAGAAATTCTATTGTTTAGCTCAGGCAAATCAAAACTTGGTAATCTAAGTCTATTAGCGAGGGTCAATGCTTGAACCTGAAAAGCGTTTTGTAATTTATGTTAAAAATTTTGATTGTGGAAACAAGTTTTTGGAGTTCATGTATTTTATAAACTTGTTGCTTGAAACAGGGTTGCCAATTGGAAAAAATTATATTCCAACTCCACCTATTCAAAAATTCCCAAAAAATTTTTAAAAAGTATTTGCGCTTGCTTATTTTTGAATCAATCAGATGTTAAAAGCGATTATAACTTTTACACCATTTACCGAAAATCGCAGTCTTCAATACAGACAATATAACTGTAGTAGCGACTCTAGCATATCAAAAAAATCGACTCCGACTTCGGTATATCCAAAAAAATACTCCGGTTCCGACTCCACCAAACACATGCAACTACAACTCCACAATTCTTGGCTAAACTAAAGCAACGTCCATAAAGTCTCGTGTCTCGTGTCGTCTCAGTTTCAAAGCTTCGAACTTTTAGTCCAGTTCTTAAAATAAATTATAAATTGCTTTTAAATTGTGGCATAAAAAAACAATTACCACCAAAGTTTTATAAAATTTCGATATTCTTATTTTCAGATAAACAAAAACTATAATTCAATATTTTGATTTCAGTAACTCTCCAACGCGAGTTGATCCAAACAACGCTCCATTCAACAGCACTCTTACTTTCAATAATAACGAATCCATGTGTAGATGGATTTTTGAAGCGTACTCATTTGCTTCAAATCCAGCTACTGAAATAGTATATGATACAGGTAAAAATTACGGATAAGTTTTGCATGCATTCAATTTTAGCTTATTCGTGGTTTTATATTATTCGGATTTTCTATTCAATTTTAGCTCTTGACTTTGATGTTAGGATTCCAATTTACGAAAGACTTCTCTCGGTGCTTTAATCTTTTTTGAATTTTGACATTCTGTAAAAATCAAATTGTCACTTCAGTCATTTTGCCTTTCAGTTTTTTTTTTTTTTTTTTAACATCTGCAAAAATCAAACCGTCACTGACGAGACTTCAATAGTCGAAACAGCTGTCTGGCGGAGGATTTTGCTACCCAATAGTATTTTCTGTTCTTAATTAGGCTATATGCACTAAGCTTTATGACAAGATTACCTTTTCTCTTTTACAAATTGAGGCCCCCAAACTATGCTTTCAATCTTCCAATATTTGTGTCTAGATAAAATTTTTTTTTTTCCCAAATTAGCTAGCTTGATTATTGTTTGCACTTTACCAAGTCAATTTTCACCAGTAATTGTCCTGGCTGTTGAAAATTAGCGCAATGCGGTCCTAAACAGCGAAGTACCAATGTGATATTGGTCGAAATCGAATGAGTCTTTGTACTTTTGCACAGTAATGTGTCATTTGTCTCGATGGTAAGAGGTCAAATTACCCCTGTGTGTGCATTTTCTCGATCAATTGAATATATTGCAGGCCAAAAGTGATTTTGGTTATATTCATTAAAGCAGTGGCAGAGTTAGGAGTGATTCCCTATACTCATCTTTTTATAGTAAATTTCTTGCTTGCCATAAAACCAAAGTTCTTTTTAAATGTTTTTGAGTTATGCAAATATTATGTGGAAATTAATTTAAAATCATTATAAACGTGAGCAATTCGGTATCAAAAAAAAAAAATCAATTTATAGTTGAAAAATAGCATTGATTCGAGTTTAAAGCATGGTATTTTTTTTAACTCAAAGCGTCAAAACATTTTTGAGGCTAATTCTACACTGTATATCTTTTGTATTTGTTGCATTAATTCATGAGCCAACTGCTGTTGTTTCAGATTGTACCGATGTTGATCCAAATAACTGTTCTGAAATATGTTTCTGTCATCATGAAACTACTCCACAACCAACTACTTATTATTCAACCTCTTCTTTATCATCATCATCATCATCATCATCATCATCATCATCATCATCATCATCATCATCATCATTATCATCATCATCATCATCTCTTTTAATTACGTCGTCATCAGCAAGTTTGATAACAACACCACCACTACCATCATCATCATCATCATCATCATCATCATCATCATCACCACTTTTGATTACGTCGTCATCACCTAGTTTGATAACAACGCCACGAACAACAACAACATTATCATCATCATCATCATCATCATTATCGTTGTCGTCCTCGTTATCATCATCAGTTTTAACAAAAAAGCCAACATTATCAAAGCTTTGTTATTATCTGCTTCTTAATCGGCGTCGCTTCATTTACATGCAAAGGTTGTTTCATTTTTGTTATTTTTGTGTTGCTTTTGATGTCAAAATTTGTTAATTTTAAAAAAAGGTCTGCTATTTTTCCTCGACTTTGCCCGTTTAAATGGAAATGTATCATGATGTAAGTTGTTGCCATATGCAGAAAATTTTAATGCTCAATTTCACTTCTAAAACTTCGGTTGCCACGGCGCGCGAATGCGCTTGTGAATGCAATTCAGCGACTTTAATTTTTTGTGTGTTCTAAATCTGTACTTCTCAACTTTTTTAACCCAGGGTCGCACTTTTTATTGATAATTTATGGTAGGCCTCCAGTAAGGTATGGCGATAAAAAAAAAAAGAACGCATGAAATTTACTGTGTCCAAAACTTGACCTTGCTTGTTCGGAGATCAAGTGGGGCTTACGGATTACGGTTCACGCAAAGTGGCATTCAGATTATCAGGTTTAAAGATAGTTTATTCCTTCAAATTTGTCACAGTTACTCAGGAAAAGCCTGATTTACAAATATTACTTACTCTAACAGTAATATTTTTTGGTATAACATTATAAGAATTTTGTAATTTTAGTTTAATTGTTGCTTTACTTGTTTTAATTTAAAAATTGGTCCGGTTAGTTATCAAGAAACTGTTAAGATTTTAAATTTAAGCAAAAAAAATATCAAAGTTAAAGTTAACATTTTTAATATTTTAGAAACCTGACAAAGGTTTGAGTAAACCAAAAACGATTGCTTTTTTTTTTTTGTAAAGTAATTTTAAATGTTAATTAATAAATGAAATATATTAAATTTACTCTGGTTGCTGTTTACTAATTTTTTATTTAACCAATCAGTTGTTGTGCATTCGAACAATAAAATTTATATTTCATCGATGTCCTAAAGTTTTAGTATTGCTGCGGGTGCTGATTTGCCGAAAATGTCCAATGAAGTTATTTATTGCTAGCCATAATTATGACGTAATAATAGAAATATGCATTGCAAAATTATTTGTGTTTTAAAAGAAGAAAGACTTTTACTGCTATCATCAGTTGTATCATAACAAAGCTTTTTCGGTACTGATTAATTATGTCGGTACTGATTAATATGTTAATTAATTTATTCAGTCTACCTGGTGTAACACTCTACCATATATTTGAGTATGCAGTGTACGTACAATCTTTATGCGGTCTACTATCTGATTTAGTATAAATCAAACAAAAAAGATCAAAGTTAAAAAAAAACTTTTATTTTGCATAATTAAAAACTAAAAATAAAAAAAAGAAGTAAGTCAACAGCTTTTTGACAGATGGTTGACCGCATATTGATCTACAATGCCAAACAAACGCCAAAAAACGTATTTTGTATAGTCCCAACCATTACATTGATTTTAATAACATTACTGTTTTATCAACTGCAAATCATTGGGGCAAATTATTAATCAAAAAGGTTTACTTGTCAAAAATTTAACACCAATTTTATTTTGATAAAAGTTCTGTCCCTTTGTACATAATTAATTAATTCAAAAGATCATTAAATATTCTGTATTACGCAACAATAGTTTATTTTAATAATTTTTCCTGTTTTGTTAAAAGTTTAAAAAATCCATTTTTTTATTATTTTAAAAAGAGTTATGTACTCAAAAGATCAAATGTAATAAAATCATTACCACGTAATTCGCTCTTTGTTGTATTTTATAATTTAATATAAATTGAAATAAAACTAAAAAATAGATTTAAATCTGTACTGTTACAACGGTAATGCAGAAAATTCATGCAATTTGCACTAGCTCTACAGGATGTACGAAGTGGTACGGAAAAAAGCAGAGTTTTGCATCCCGGTTGTTTAGTTATTCCTGAATTGAAATAACCAAAAATGTTTGGCGTAATCTCTAGTGTTCAAAATTTAAAGCTCTCATTTTTGTCCTGAAGTTATAGAACAGTGGTTTCCAACCATTTTTTTATATATTCTTTCCTCTGGTCGTTTTCAAATCTTAATTTCGTCCATATATCACAAACAACAAAGCTATTGACATTTTTTTTTGCTTTTATAGCGGTATGACTGAAATTTGGAACTGCTTTGTCAGACCATCAAGCAAGGGGAAAGTGCCGTAAAGTGTCTTTTCTAAGGACACAACGGAATGGCACGAGTCAGTTTTGAACCCAAAATATATCGATCACAATCATAGCGCTCTATACACTTGACCACGCTGCCAAATGCACAAAAAAATTGGAAGGAAAAATTAACATATTTTATGAAAGACTAAAAAGGGGTGAAAAAATTTTCGTAGTTGGTTTTACAAGAGCCCGCTCAGCAGATGAGGCATAAAAAAACTCCTTGGAGATTTAATAACTGGGCAACTCCCTACGGTAAACTAAATATCTAAAGTAGGAAAGGAGGTGTTTAATTGGATAAACAAAGATTAGAATAGTTAAGTAGGAGATGAAAAAGATTCTATTTTGGCTTGCCGTAAGCCCTCCAGAAAGAATTTTGCTGGTTTCTGATGCTAAAAAGTAAGATGAAAGAAAAAAATGTGATTGATGCAGCGACATTTTAAGAAGACGCAGCTGTAGATGAAAAAGAGGTAAGTTTGTCAAAAGAGACAAAAGAAATTTGACCATGATAAAAACGTTAGAGAAACAAAATGTTTATAATTGTATGATAAAGAAGTTTTCACACGGCTAGTATAGAAATAGATGAAGGAATAGGAACTGTTGAAGAGAAAGTTAATGCACCTTTACGGGCAAACTGATAAGCAGTATCTTGCCAGAAAAATTTGTTTAATAACGTATCAGTCAAAGGGTTAGATGAGTCTTGGTAAAAAGAGACCAGACGAAAACCAGAAGCTTCGAACTGTTTTCGTTAGAAAGAAAAAAGGAAAAGGGGAAAAAGAGCAGAATCAGCAGATTTAGAGAAAATGAGAAGAGATTAGAAGTGAAGGGCACTGGTTTGTTTGTAATACCCGCCTAGACTCAATTCCACTGTGTAACTGTATGAGATCACATCATATTGTAGACGCAAAGATCTGCAAGACTGGCGTTTGAAGCGGTGTTTAAATGGCATTTGTTATTTTAGGTTGAGTAATTTTGTATATAATTGTATTGCAAAGATATTAAACTTAAAAGATTGGAGAATTGACAGCAAAATTCTAAAGCAAAATTTCTCGCCGAGTTTATAAAGTTTTCTTCTAATAAAAAAATTTCTTTCTGGGCGGAAATCACTGAGCTAGAGAATAAAGTGAAGTCAGTTTACTTCTTGGAATTTTATTTTTTTTTATTAGTTTATTTTACTACAACTTGCAAATTTATTTTACTATAACTTGCAAGTTTATTTTTAACTTTTTTTAAAAGAAAATTTGCAAAATATGAATTTTAATTAAACAAGTTTTAGTGGAGATAAACTAAATGACAGTTTAATAGGCCTACAAAAGATCATAAAGATCAAATGATCTTTTTGTAGATTAGGCTTTTTTGCTTTTGCCATAAACTTGCATTGTTATAGCTATATTGGTAGAATAAAAATAAAAAACTTTTAGGATTTTTGCTGAAAAGTGACAAAATAATTGCATCTTAGTTATAGCTTCCTAGCATGCTTAAGAGCGACACTACACAATGATCAACGAAACAAAATTTGTCCTCTCTCTACTTTAACTGTTTACCAAAAAAGAGTCAAATTGGACTTTTTCTTTTCTTTGCTTTAGATCAAGTGTTTTAGTTGATTTCAAGTCAAACCATCTCCTCAATAACGTACAAAGTCTCAAAGTTTAACCTGGAAATGACGTCAAAGATCGATCTATTTTCACTGACATTCTTTTTTTACTGGTTTGTTATAAACACAAAACAAAGATTACCTCGTAGTGATTAATATTTCACTAAAGTTTTGTAAATTAAATCTTAAAAAGTACAGTACTTAAAACAAAGTCATTAGCGTATATAAAACGGCTGTTAACTGGTTAAAAAGAAGTAATTCTACAAAAATTTAAAATCAGCTCAAATTGATTTTTTGAAAAATAAAAGTTTTAAGCATTTGTTCGCAGTTATTGTGTATAAACCAGTAAGAAAACAGTTTTAAAATTTTTTTCTTTACACCTGAAATACTGAGCACATAAAACGAGACATAGAAGTAATCTAAGACTTGTTGGCTTCTGCCAGACGCATTGCTGCATCGGTGAAAGTGACATTGTCCATCCTGCAAACCAAGGATCAGATGACCAGAGACTTGAAAATATAACAGATGAAACAGATGGCGCTAAAGAGTACTCTCTGTCGCATTGTGCGTCAAGCCCGCAGAACCCGAGCAAATCTTAGGGCTTGTTTGCACTACGTGCGTGAAATGAAGCATTCTTTGTTTGTTTTATTAATTTTTTTCCTTTGCTTAGCGCTGGGGCGCGGAAAGATTGAAAAAAGAAACAAAGAATGCTTCGTTTCACGCTCGTAGTGGAAACAAGCCTTAAAATTTTTCTGTTTACTCATTACCCGCTCTGCGACATAACCTGAATGAGCAGACTGTCCCTGACGAGAGTTTAAAAGTTGAAACCATAATCAGGCAGTAGACCAGGATTCGGCTGCTGATTCACAATCTTACAGATGATGCTTTTTATTGCTATTTGTTCAAAGCTTGGCATATAAATAATATATTTTACTAAAATAAAAAGCGTTTTTAATAAATTTTGAGCAAAAAAAAATTAATTTTTTTTACAGAATAGAGAACTTTTTATTGTACAAACACTTTGAAGCTGGTAAAGATAAGCATTTTATTTATAGATTGCTAATCACCTTTAACTAAAAAATTTTGGGGTTGTTTATCTTTACCTGAACTTAACACGCTTATCTAACTTATAGGTTTAATTCAATACAATTCAGAGGTTTATATTTACATTCACTAGAGTTAATTGTATTGTTAAATTAACAAACCTAATACTAACCTTACCCCATATATATTTTTTTAATTTGAACATTAAATGAAATTAATGTTATTGTATTTTGCGCAATAAAAATAAAGTTCAATTTTACAAGTCATTGAACTTCATCTAGCCAACAGGACTACTTATCTTTACCTTGAAGATTTGGAATTTTTTATTTTTATATGACTCTTTTAGGGTTGCTTATCTTCACCAGCTTTGATGTTTTAAAAGAAAGTTTTGTTTATTTTTAGCTTGGCTATTTTTTTATTACGAGCTGCAGGTTTTGAATTTTACGCAAAGTTGCAATCGATTCAAGACTTTGTAGCCTAAACTAAAAAGCCTTGAAATAAAGCTCTGTTATTGCTGCTTTGCAAATTCAATCTTAATTAAAGCTGAAAGCGATTTACAGCTATTCTTGATTTGATAATCCATTTCTTTTAATTTCAACTTGGAATTGTTGGATCAGACGGCAATAGAAATTTTAGGTTTATCTATAAAATGAATAATTCTTATCTAAACACTTATGAAAAAAGGAAAAAAATATTGCGATTATTATTATGAATCAAAAATGTTTTGTGTTAATAAAAGAAAATTATTAAATCATTTTTTTTACAAAGGAAATAAATTGGAAAGCGCAGCGATGGAAAAATACATTATCAATGCGACTTAAACTCAAAAGTTTAACAATGGAGTTTGAAAAGCCCATCGTTTAAAGACAACCCTTTATAGACAGCGGCGGAATTCCAAACTATACGACAAGATGTCAATTTTCCCTGCCGCATAATTGGAAAATGATTTATATATCAACCTCTTTTTTGTTGATATCGTCAGGAGAAACTGGTTTGGCATACTCGTCTAAAATAAGCTTCATTTCTTTGCTGTAATATTTCATGAGATCGAGTTTATTTAAACGTTTTTCTAGTGACGTCAATTTTATAAGCGCTTTGTCACGATTAAATTATAAGCAATTGGGAAAACCCTCTTTCCAGGGAAGCGACACTTCGATTCTTCCTTCCTTAGTTTGTCGAATAGTATTTTTTACGTGTTTAAGAAATTGTGACTCAACAACTTCTTTATCGGTACAGGCACAAATTCGTGTAAGTTTTACTCATTAGACTCGTATAAAGATTGAAAATACTCTGCGCTTTGCTCAACATAAACGCGATGCACGCAACTAAGTTCATCAGTATCTAAAGCATTTTGGTTTTTAGGGCCATATATGTACCACCCTAACGGAGTATCAACACCTGTTGGATTATTCTCCGGATCGAGAGAGTGATGCGAGTAGCTTGAAGCTTTGAATAAATTTGCACAGTCGAAACCGAATACAATGTCAACGGAAGTTTCCCGCTTGGGCACAAAACTTTCAATTGATCTTAAATAAGCATACTCTTCAAATAGCTGTTCACTAAACTTTGGTATATTATGAGCCGGTTTTTCGAGTTCAATTGCAGTAATATTAAAACGGGAAGAGGGTTGATTTTGATGACGTATCTATAGAGAAATAGTTGCGGAATTTTCGCGACAAAAACCACCGCCGGCTGTACCAAATTTAAACATAAAGGGTTTGCGATTTGACGTCAGGTGAAAATTTTGAACAGTATTTTGTTTTATAAGAGTAACGTCGCTACCTGAATCTAGCAATGCAACCGCTTTACGCCACGTGCCATTACCATCTAATAACTCAGTTAAGACTGATGGGGAATATTTTGTTATTTTCAGATCGGCTTACTGTTTGAATATTTGATGCTCGAGGTCGATATTCGTCAGCAGAAGCATTAAATGGGGATGTGGATGGGACGTTTACAGTTTTAATTTGATTTTGTGGTCCGTTATGCTGCACGCAAGCAAGCATTGAATGATGAGAACAGTTACACAATGCACATCGTCGTCGGTAGCGGCAATCTTGAGATATGCGGTGCTTAGGAGTAAGGCATGTAAAGCATCTTCCAAGTTTACGCATGCTAGAGTACAGCGCAATCGACAAACCTGTGGTAAGATTGTTTGCATAATTTACAAAATTTACGAGAATCAGTACGCAATTAATTGACGGTAGCGTTTTTGTTTTCTCGTAGGTAATTGGGGTTTTTATTTGTAATTTTTCTTCTAGTTCCGTTTCGTCTTGTAAAAACACTATTAAAAGATCGATCGTAACAGGTTTATCTTTATGCTCTTTGTTGACCCATCTACGAAAACTCCTCACTAAATTGTTCGATAATTTTTGCTCAATTAGATCAAGAGTAGTTTGACTAGCTAATTCTTCTGTTCGGTCAGCGAGTTTGGAATGTCGGGAAAAATCTTTGTTTGTTCTAAAATTCTGCGCATTTCGCGAGCGGAAGCGGAGGACATGGGTTTTGTGTCTTTTAAGCCTTGCAAAATAGCTCTTGGTATACTGTTAATAGGAAATTTGGCATCTAATCTTTCCCAAACTCTATTTTCTTGGTTTACATTCGTATAATCTCTTAAGTTAAATTGAATTGAATTTGGTAATACATTTTGATATAGTAAAACAACTAATTGCTCCGGGTCAGTAGTTAAGTTGGTTATTTTAAAATAATCTTTAATTTGTTGTTTCCAGGCGTTGTAGGTAATTAGGTTGCCATTCCATTTTGGCGGGGCGAGATCTTTCGGTTTAAATTTTGGTTTGTTTATTTCTTTAGTATTAGGAAATACATTATTTCGCTTTGATAAGGCAATATCGAATTCGCATTTTAAATCGACCGCTTGAACTTCAAAGTTTTCTAACGCTTCTTCATTCTTTTCTACATCATTTTTAATTTCTTCATAAAATTCCTTTGGTAGTTCAAACGTTAATTCACTTATAAGTTTCAAAGTCGAGCGTAAATTATTAAGAGTTAGTTGCAGAGACGCGTCGCATTGTTTAAAGGCGGTTTTATTAAGCAATTCGTGTTTGGAAAAATTTGAAACCTTCTTAATTTTCCTGTCACAGAGCCCTTTAAATATTGGAAAAATTTTTCTTGTCACGTGCTTTTAGACGTTCGTATAGTTCCGATTTTTCTGCCATATTTAAACCAAAAAAAGGAACGAACTTGCCGAAATTTGAATAGAGCTTTTTCGATAAAGTTGAACAAATTTCCACTTCTGACAACTTCTGATTACTGTTTTGGATTTACTTAATTCTCTCCCCTCTAAAACTTGATCGACAAGTATACTTTATTATGCAACTTTTAACTTTGATTTTACTTGTAATCCTGTAACATAAATCAACATAAAAATTGGTCCAAACACACGCCAAAACATAAAATTACTTACAGAAGTTGATGAGGTAGAGGAGTCAAACTAAATGTTATGAAGATAAATGTGAAAACTTACTTCCGAAGTTCAAGGAAAATTGGATGCATTTCGGCCAAAATCTTATTTGTATTAAATCAACGGGGTTCTTTTTATCTCTTCGTGTCTCCAATCTCAATACTAAAAAGTGGCCTTGCCTCTCAAAATGTAAGTAGTGTAGAAAAAAAAAGACAATCAACTAAAACGCTTTCGGAATTCAAGATAAAATTATGACGTAAACAATAATTATCTGATACAAGACGAATCACTATACACGCGGCTTCGAAACCGAAACATATTTTTTTAGTTGATTCTCAGTCATTTATAGTAAATTTTAAGCTTTTGTTTGAAAAATTGGTACACCATCCCCCATTTAATTTATTTTGTCTGCAAGTTGTTCTTACAGGTAATTGTAAAGATTTGTTTTACCTTCTTAATTCATTGACTGACTAAAAATTTAAGCTAGGAGTTCTGAAGAGGGCCACGAGGCCTTTATCAAGGGGCTACAAGAAGAATCCTCATTTTGGAATTTAATTTATTTTTGAGACAAAATGGACAAAACTAGAGACGGTTTTAACGTGATGATCTTCTTTTTTTGTTCTTCACTTGATCGTTGGGACAATATTATAATCGGAAGCAGGTCGAGGTAATTGCTTGACAGTTGCTCTATGACTACTGCCTCAGACGTTTTCCTGCAAACCAGGGATACAAATATATATATTTTAAAGTCACAATTTACAATACGATGCTATTAAACATTAAATTACACAGTAAGGTTACATTAAAGTTGAAGGAAGTGAACGACAGGTTGTAGAGAGCTTTGCAATTAAACTGACATCTTAGGTAGTTTTAAATACGGTACTTGACTCAAAATTTACAAACAATCTTTTAATGTTGGATCTATGAAAACATTTTAATAAAAATAAACTGTAGATATGTTGGGTAAACATGTCAAGCTCAGTAGGGTTTTTTATTGAAACAAAGAAACTTCTAAAGTTATAGTTGATGGTTTCTTCAGTAGAATTTATTTTAGAATAACTGAACTTTTCTATAGCAAAAAATTTGTAAATTAAGCTTTCTGTAGAAGTACAGTACTTCCTCGATTATCCGTACCTCGTTTATCCGGCATTCGATTATCCGTCCATTGGGTCAGATAATAATTTATGATATAACAATGAAGTGTTATTTTCATACAATTTTGCTCAAGACTTGTTAATTGTCATTGTAACCTCACAAAGCTCTTATGTACCAAGACAGATTCAGAACTATTTCAATGAGAGAGGTGGAATAACTTTTTGCAAGTTATTAGTGGACAGTGTCTGTAGTCAAAAAAAATTTAATCCTAGATTTTGAGATGGCTAAACGCAAAAGAATTGTTTTGTCGATTGAAGAAAAACTGAAGGTATGTGAGATGTTTCGAAACAAAATCCCCAAAACTGACATCATGCTAAAGTACAGTATCGGAAAGTCGACTGTCAACGACATTATTAAGAAAGAAGAAAGCTTAAAGAATTTCAAAATGGGAAAGAGCGAATTGGGAATATCAAACTCTGCAAAGGCAACCAAAACCATGAAAGGAGGAATGTATCAAAAATTGGACAGTGCTCTTTATCTGTGGTTTCGGCAACAGCGTGAAAAGGGGACTCCAGTCACAGGACCAATTCTTCTAGAAAAGGCTACTGAATTTCACAAACTTCTCTATGCTGACAGTTCTACGCAGTTTAACGCAAGTTATGGTTTTCAATGGCGCTTTTGTAAGCGCTTTGGAATCAAAAGCCTTGCCATATCAGGAGAAAAAGTAAGTGCAGATGTTATTTCCGCTGACGATTTTGTTAATTCTTTCAGTAAAATTACTGATGGTTACTCCTTAGACCAAGTTTTTAATTGTGATGAGACCGGTCTCTATTACAAAATGCTCCCTGGACGCACTTTGACGACAATTCACAATGATCCATCTGGTACCAAAAAAGTTAAAGAGCGTGTTACCATAAACGCTTGTTCTAACGCAAGTGGCTCCATCAAACTGCCTCTGCTGTTTATCGGCAAAGCAAAAAATCCCCGTTGCTTTCACGGAATCGACAAATCGACATTGCCTGTTGTGTATCGAAGCCAGAAAAATGCTTGGATTAACATAGTCATATTTAATGATTGGTTTCAAAATTGTTTTGTACCTGATGTCAAGAAAAAATTAACTGAGATAGGGCAGGAACCAAAAGCACTTTTACTCCTAGATAACTGCTCAGCTCACCCTAATGAGGATGAACTAGCATCCAGTGATGGTCTGATTGTTGCAAAGTTTTTACCACCAAATGTCACGTCGTTGATACAACCCATGGATCAGGGTGTTTTAGAATGCCTAAAGAGAATCTACCGCAAGTCCATCCTGAAAGATTTGATTTCACAGACCGAGGATGATATGCTTGGATTTCTTAAAAAAATTGATATTCTGAAGGTTGTAGAAAATATATCATATGCATGGGAGCAAATAAGACCAGAAACTTTAAGAAAATCTTGGCGAAAACTCATTCCACTTGAAGAATTTTCTCTGGAGAAAAGTGCAGTGTGTTCAGAGACAGAGAGTATACTGAATGACGATTTTGTGGAACAATTTGCTGCATTAAACATCGTATTAGCTCCTTCTGATATTAACGAATGGTTTCAAAATGATGGTCCAGGTTATGAACACATGGATGAACAGGGGATAGTGGATCTTGTCACAGCACCAGCAGAGGATATGCGTGATGAAGAAGATGCAGATGAAAATGCCGAACTTTCAAACCGAAAGGAACAATGCCCAGTGTCTCACGCAGATGCCATGCGAATGTTTGATGATTGCTTGACGTGGCTACGTTTTCAACAGGAAGCAACAGTTTCGAACACTTCAACGTTAGTACGACTTCGCGAGTTGGCTGCCGAAAAACGTGAATCTTCGCGAAGACAATCCAAAATTGATTCATTTTTTAGGCCTGTTGTTGCAAGTGATGCTAATGATGATACAGTATTTTAGAATTAAATAAATGCACTAACTAACACTTTTCCAGTTAATGTGGGGCAATAGATAGCCCTACTGTAATTTTAACGATCACGCAAATTTACATTGCTTTCAATAAAAAAGTACTGAGATCCCTCAATGCGGTACATTATTTGATGTTGAACTTCGTTTAAGTTTTGGTGCATTCGAATCTGCTTCTTGCTGCGTTGTTTTGGTTTAAATAAAGGAATTCAATTATGCGGTTTTTTTACTTATCCGTTCAGGTTTTGAAGAAATGCTGTCCCGACTAGACCGGATAATCGAGGAAGTACTGTAATACAAAATTTTTTTGTCAACAATAGAGTTTGGTTAGCATCACTAATAAAAAAACTCAGTGAATGATTACAACAAATTCAGGTGATACGTAGGCCGAGAAATAATCAACACTCATTTAAAAAAATGCTGATTAAAATTATGTATCGTGCAGTAACTTTTTGTTTGAATCTCTGAGTGATTAACTTTGCTTTAAAATACGATTGTAACAGAAAAGCTGTTCATCAAAAGAGTTTTTATATAGGGTTTTTTTATACTACATGCAATTGAACCGGTTCTTTAAAATTGTAATAAAAAATTTTGCATTTGTTCTTTTCAACAGAATAAAATAGAACATATACTTTACATTTTTGAGCGACACTATTTTGGTTACAACAGCATGAATCTACAGTAAATAAACTTTAAAGATTTTTTCTTGTGATTTTGCTGGTTCGTACTTAATTTAGATAAAATTTTGTAAACGCTTTATACTTTTACTCTTACTAGCTACTTTTGTGTGGTATCAACATTGATTATGGTGTATTAAGCACTTATATTGACGAAAATAGTTAATAACTTTACTTGAGCTTGCAGAATGAAAAAGACTAAAATTTATAATGTAACTATTAATTGTAGCAACTAAAGTTGTTAATTTTAAAATAATCTTTATGTAAATTTTTTATGCTTTATTTTAGATTGATGTAAAAATATTTTCCTTGTTAAAATTTAAAAATTTTTAAACATTAAAATGGTTTGGAAATATTTTATTTTTGCTTTATTTATATAATCTCAGGTAGGTAAAATTAAGAAATAATATAAATTTCGATAGAAGAAAAAAAAAAGAATTCTATATCTTTTGAAATAATTTACTTTAGCCAAATCAAAATGCGCCATAGTTCAGAGGTGAGAAACCTTTTTTGTTATTGAAGGCCAAATTTTAAAATTTTTGGAAAGGAGGCCGCATAAGTTAAAATATCTTAGACATAAGCGTAATAACTTTGAATCTGTCACTGAATTCTTGAATTTTGTCTCCAAAAAGTGGCAATTTCTACAAAAAAGATTATTACTTCAAATCTGACTCGAATTTTTTGATTTTTGTACCAAAATTAAAGTGATCTCTAAAAAATAAAGTTTTTTTTATCAGCAGTAATAATTGACACATAATTCTATTGTCATGGAAGCCGCACAAAAAACTTATGGAGGCCACAGATATTCCACCTCTGCAATAGTCTATAGTCGTTTGTATTTGAAGTTATTGAAATCATAATTTTTAAAATTTTTGTAAATTTGGCCGTGTGCAATAATAAAAGGATCTATTTTCTCCATTAGGACAACTATTTTTTCAATCCACTGACAAAAAATGAAATTTTTAACAATATCATAAAATCAATTAAATGTTTTTTAGATTTTATTTGTAGGCATGTACAGTTTCAAATTACGCAATGCATAAAATTTTTAAATTTTTCAAATATTTCTTTCACACAAACTCATGCAACAAGAAGTTAAAAACTCCATTTTAGTTTTGATTACTATAAGTACGATTTTCTTCTGCCCGTTTTTTTGACTATAACACTTTGTTAGATAAAATGTTGTCTTATATGGAATCTTTTTTTCATGTTATGCTTGTTTCAGTCATAATTTTTTGTTTTTTTCTTGCAAAAAGAAATCATAGAAAGGAGGCTTTAAGATAGAATGATGATTGTAAAAAGATATTAATTTTTAACTCCGATAATGAAAAGATAGAATGTAAAACTAAAAACAGATCTTTACTTTAACTCGATATAAAAATATTTGGTATCATTTGTAAGTGCACTCAAAAGGGAGGTTTACCCATAAGGCTATTGCACAAGAGGGACCTGTCGGCAGCGTGGTCGAGTGGTTAAAGCGTCGGGCTCGTGACCAACACGGACTCGGTTCAAACTCCGTTCGCGCCATTCTGTTGTATCCTTGGGAAAGACACTTTACGGCACTTTCCCCTGCTTGGTGGTCTTGTCAAGCAGTTCTAAATTACAGTAAAATCTCTATTACGGACAGCAATATCTTGGTATCTCCGGAAGCAGGTCGGGGTAATTGCCTACCCTATGTATTAGCGCCTCCGTCGCTTTCCTGCGAGTCAGGAGGATAAATATGGAGATAAAATAAATAAATAAATAAATAAATAAATAAATAAATTACTAGCGGACAGCAATATCTTGGTATCTCCGGAAGCAGGTCGGGGTAATTGCTTACCCTATGTATAGCGCCTCCGTCGCTTTCCTGCGAGTCGGGAGGATAAATATAGAGATAAAATAATAACTAAAAAAAATAAATTTATATTTATCGTCACCATTGCTACCGGCTTCCTCTCAAAAATGAAGACAGCTCAAGCAGTTCAAAGTAGACAGTCTCTGTATGAAATAATGCAATTCGAGAAAAAAATAAATTCTTCGGGCAATATTTTGCTCAACTTTCATTGCCAAGTGTTTGCATTTTTTTGTATTTCTACTTTAATTTCAGTTTGCGAGAGTGTTCACTTTGGGTCAGACACAAACAGGACTATGGTAGAGGGTTTATCTTTTTACTACCCCAGACTGTTGTACTGCCCGGATCAAATGCTGGCAGCGATGATGTTGAGCAAGCATTGGGTTTCGATCCAAAATCGTCAGACCTCGTGCTTTATGTGGTGCCCGATGTATGGGGCACTCTATTAGGACGTGGACTGCAGTTGGTTAAAAAGCGCCACACTCGCAATTTGATGAAGGAGCAAGACTCCGTTTGTGCTTGGACGTATGAAAGTGCTCAACTTCAGTCCGTAGGCAATTTAGCTTCCCAAGCTGTTGGGGCAAGCTCAATCTAACAGGCCTGGGTTATGGGTATGAAATCATGGAGCCCGGATGTATCCTCATAGTACTCCGCGTTCCATCAATAATTTTTCCACTTAGAAGCGCGGATGCCGAGTCCGGCAAGGTTGTTGAATAGATTCCGTGCAACTGGCACAAATGGGCGTCTAGATCTTAGTCTCTCTTGGCGAGCATCTGAGGACCCACTTGAAAGACCATACAGCATATAATAACTTTCAGTCTTGTTATGATCATCTGTAGTACTTAGATCAAAAGATTCTAAAAGTGCATTGTTTAATTAATTAAATTAACTAACAAGAATCCTTGAATTTCATTATCTGTGGAAACGAAACTGTGAAAAAGAAAAAAAAGAAATTATCGCAAAGTAATTTTATGTGGTTTTTTAATTATACCATTAAAACACAAAAAATTGCTTTTACGTTTTTGGGTGGTTAAAAGAAATGGATTAAGTTTTTTAGCTACTCAAAACAAAAAATTATTTTTATTGGTAATTTAGCTCATGGGTCAATCTCCTTACTAAAGGCTATTCAGAAAAACGTTTAGTCGACTTACACGTTCCATAAATAAGAACTTTTTCAACGAGATTCAAAAATCAAATCACCACGTCAGTCAACATTTGAGAAACACAATGTATTCTTTATTACCGCAACAACAAATTTTCAATTTTTTGTTTCACAGCTTTCTATTTTTTTCTTTTCAGCTCTATAAACCATTATTACCAAACTTGTTCCTATTCTCTCTAAATAAAAAAATTTTGTGTACGTCTTCAAATTATTTCGGCTTCCTCTCTTCTCATGTGCGAATACTTTCAGCGAATGAGAATTCTCTTTTTTTATAACTTAGTTCTAACCCCTCTTCTTTATTTTGAGAATTTCTCTTAAAAGTTTCAGATGAAAAGCTTGGGAAATGACTATACTTCCACAAACTATGGTTTTTATTGTACTTCCATACATAATAAAAAAATCGTATTCTTAAAGTTATCCCGGCATCGGACCGAAAAAAACTTCTCAATAAAAATTATTTTGTACAAAATATTTTTTGCTAAAATCATTTTTCTTAAACCTTCTGTTTTTTTACAAAAAGTCCTACTTGAAGTTGTAAAAATTGCGTTCTTATTTTATTTCTTAATAAAGCTGAAAAAAGATGATTGGGTGTTTGAGAAAAGTGTCACAGCACGTGATCAACGCAAGCGCTTCAAGTTGTTAACATAAATTTGGCTTGAATGATTTGATGTAAACGGCTTCTATAGCAGATACAGGAAAAGACGAAGCGCCAAATGAAAGAATAGTAAATTTTTCATCACTGTAATTTTTGGTGCACATAGAATTATTTAAAAAGTGTTGATCAATCTCAGATTCACAAAACATATCTATGCCGCCAAAAAGAGTTTGTTTACAACTTTAAATCCTGCGTTGATTACGTGCTGTGACCCTTTTCTCAAATATTTTATTTTCAGAATAAAAGTAATATTTTATTATTTTTAAATGATAAAAGCATTATACCAGGGGCATGCAAACTTTATAGCTCGAGGGCCAGATTTAGAAGACGATTTTGATTGTGGGCCGCACTACTCTTTACAACGTGAATTAAAAATTACAATTACACGAATACAAAAAACAATCTTCAATTTGGTTTGTAACACAATTCTTGGAGGTGAAAGTCAAAAATTGTCTTAATTTTGCTTTTTACACCGTTTATCTTGAATGCTTAACAGGCCGGATCAAATGACTTAGCGAGCCGCATTTGACCCACGGGTCGTACTTTGCTCACCACTGCATTATAAAGATGGAACGCAGACATTTTCATTAATTTATCAACTAAAATTTAGTGCACGGAATTCTCCCATTTTTAAAATCAGTTGTTTTTCCTTAATGTGAAAAATATGTGGAAAATATGAAAGAAAAATACGTAAGTCACTGTGTTTTAGAAAGCGTTTGATAGAAAATTAAAAAAGCCAGACAGACAGAGTCATATGCCGCTGTCAGATCAAGAAATTGACATAAAAATCCTTGATATTTTTTGTCAATAAAACAATTTGATCCACGGTTGTATCAATATTTTTAATACTAATTGCATGATGATTTTAATAGTTTCCCATTTTACTTAGATTCCTTATTATTTAATCTATTTTAAATTATATTATAACACTCATCATTTGGTATTGGCATCTGAATACTAAAAAGAGGAAATTTTATACACATGATTTTGTGGCCCGCCAAATAGAGTTAAATGTATAATTTGGCCCATCATAAAAAAAAGACTGAATATCCCTGCTATAAACTAATGCTTTTTTTAAAGTTTTGTGGCACACTTGAAAATCTCCCGCCTTCTCGTGGTTGTTGTTTAGAAAAGTATCCACTCCAGGTCAGACAAAAACAGGACTGGGGCCGAGGGTTTATCTTTTTACTGTATTACCCAGGTATTACCTATATTACTCGGATCAGAAGCTGGCAGTGATATTCTTAAGCCAGCATCGGGTTTTGTCATTCAAAACCGTCAGGCCTCTTGCTCCATGTGGTGCTTGATGTAAGGGCCACGCTGTTATAACGTGATCTGGAGTTTGTTCAGTGTGGTGTTTCTCTCCACTCACTCTCCACAGCTCTTGCCGCGCTCTAGTGCAGTGCTCCGCAACCGGTAAGCCGTGCCACGGTGGGATGCCGCAAGGTGACGCCGGGGAATAGTGTTAATCTTCAATATTTTTTCAAATTGAAAAAAATTGTTTTTCTTTTTAAATTTAAGCTTCAGAACTTCTAAAGCAGCTAGATTTATTGCTGAATCAAATTTTAGAAAAAGTTTGATTAAATTTTATTAAATGAAAATAAATTAACTCCCTTATTATGTGTTCTCATTTAATAATTTTTTTCAATTTTGATCAAGTTGTGATTTGGTCTATGTTGTGACCTGGGAAACGTTTTTGTAATTGACCTTCAAAATTTATATTATAAAATTTTCTGAGCTTGTGTCTCTTTTGTACTTATTGCTTGAACTAAAGCAACTTAGGTAAAGTCTCGCTACCCGAATGTCTCGTCTCGGTCTCAAGGTTCCGTGTATCGAGTCCAGTTTTCTACAGTATATTAAATGCAATTATCATGGTAATAGTTGCAAATGATCCATCTACGAACTAATGCATCAAATCTTTTCTATTGAGTTGTTCTCTTCGACATCCATTAAACACCATTAATTTTGAGTTTTTCTTTAAAAAGAACTCTTTTAAAAAACGAAAACATCAAGTCCAAAAAAAAATGTATATAAAATACTTAATTAATTATACTTGATAATGTAACAAGCGCACTAAAAAAACGACAAATTTACGCTGACAAATAACTGTATAACAGGGGTGAGCAACCTCTGGCACGCTTGCTGAACTTGGCGCGCGCGCACTTCCATCCGGCACTCGAGTGAGGCCTCAGAAACGAGATTCTTCCTCTTTCAAATAAAAAAATAATAACTTACAAGTCGCAGGACCACTAGATGAAGGATTGGAATTTCCGAGTTTCTTAATCATGTTTTTATTAACCATAAGACAATTATTGCAAAAACTCTTGCATTTTTCATTTAATTAATTAATTAATTATAACAGTAAAAGAAAAAACAAAAAATACAGCTCAACGTTTTCAGTTTACAATAAACCCTTTTCAAAAAATCATTTAAAGTTTTTTATATAATGATTTTATGCACTAAAGAAATTTTTAAAACGTAAACTATTAAGTCATCTAAATTTAATATACTGTCTAGATCATTGATTGATTAAATTAAAATATGTGGTTGATGAATTAAATTTTTATAAAATACATAACAATGGTTTAATTATTTTACTCTAAAGCAAGTCAATCAGTTAAATTACTTCAAGTCTATCGTAGTCCAGACTATTTGTATCAAATTGTCCCGCCATGTATATTCTGGATTGTTTTGACGAGCACCGTCATCAAGAGATTTATTTGTGTGCGTGGGTGAGCATGAACAAGTCGGCCTGTGGTCTTCGTCAGAACCAAAAAAAATGTGGGAAAGGTGCCTCAGCTGCTTCATTTAAGGACTCCATGCTAAAAATTGCAGGTTTCAATCTGTCGATAAAAATGTGGTCTTGGTGTGTCGTAAAATCTAATGTAAAATACATTGAATTGCGATCTACAATTAGGAACGAATCTTTGTATGCAGGCTACAATGAGTGGCGTCGCACTTTATTTCTTACAAAGACATGTGTAACTTGCGGGTTAAACAAGGCAGTGTCAAGATATGAGAACCTATTTGCTTTCCTGGGAGGGTTATAACGAAAAGGTGCCACCCTTTTTGTCAGTGAATTAACAAAAGCATGCAATAACTTTAATTCATCTTTCTCATATGACACGAAAAATTCACCAGTTAGGCGTAATTTGTCTCCAAATACAAGATCATTAGACGAAAAGTGTTTTGGATCTTTTTTAGGTAAATTCCTCAAAGCTAGAAGAGCCCACGGCAGATTATTATGCCACTCTGTTGGAGGTTCTGCACATTTTAAAGCCGTTTTTAAGGCTCTGTTAATACGTTCTATCATGTCCTGTGCTTGTGGGTGGTAACCTGTGATGTGATGCAATTGTGCACCAAGAAATTGAGCCAAATCTCTCCATAAGGCGCTTGTAAATCAAGCATCTCGATCACAGTATATGAGCATAGGACTGACAAATAAAAAAACCTACCCATGCACAAAAGCTGAAAAACACTCTTCTGCGTAATTCCTCGAAGAGGCACTGTTTGAATGAAACGTAAATACCTGTCTATGATCATCAGCAGATAAGAGTAGCCGTTACTGGGAGTAAGCGGTCCAGTAATGTCAATATACACGTGCGTAAACCTTTTACTGGGGGGAGTATTTATTTTTGTTTAATGGGGCTTTAGTGTGCCGTTGTATTTTTGAGCGGCTGCATTTTAAGCACTCTCTAGCCCATTATGCCACATCCTTCTTTATTCCTACCCAACCGAAACTTTGCGTGAGCAATGCAACGCTGCCTTTAATACCTGTGTGAGATAGGCAGTGAAGATGTTTAAAAACAGAAAAACGGAGAGCCCTCGGGATTTTTCTTTTGGGTACATCGGACAATATGTTGATTCCGTGCTCGGCTAAAGGAATATCTTTTAAGACGAAAGCGCTGTGGTTATCGTGACGTAGCTCTTCGCATTCTGACTCTGACCGCTAGCCATCGCCAATTTCAGGAAATCTAAGGGTTTGTTGACTGGAGTCAGCGAATCGATCTGTGGAGGTTCAAATGGTTGAAAAAGTGCGTCAGCTATGTTGTCGTTTCCCAATACGTTCCCAATATTTGAAGTAAATTGTAAGATATAATCATTATAACGTGCTTGTCGCGAAGATCCCGCTGGAGAGTTGTGTTGAAATTTTTTTACAAGAGGTTTGTGATCGGTTTTTAAGGTAAAGTCGCGGCCTTCTAAAAAATACTGAAAATGCTTCATTGATGCGTTGCAAGCAAAATATCTCTTTTGAGACACGACCACGTCTTTTGTGCAGGAGTTAACGCTTTGGAACAAAATGCAAGCGGTTGACATTTTCCACAGGACATCTGCTGCAATACAGCTCCAATTGCTCTATCACTGGCGTCTGTTATTAGCTCCAAGTCCACTTCATGATTAGGGTCAGCCAAAATTGTCTCTTCTGTAATTGTTGTCTTAGCTCTTGTAAAACATTTGTCAGTTTCTGGGGTTCACGAGATACGAAAAGAATCTGTTTACTGCTCCGGTTAAAGAATATAAGGGGCAAAGGATTTTGGCACAGTTTGGTATAAACCGATTGTAAAATTGAGTTATACCTAAAAATCGTCTAATTTGCTTTTTAGTACGCGGTTTTTTGTAGTCAAGTATAGCCTGTACGTTGGTGGTCGTTGGTTTGACTCCCTCAGATGATACTATGTGTCACAGAAAGAAGAATTGGTTTACGGCCAATACGCATTTTTTTGTGTTCACAACTAAACCATGCTCTTCCTGTCTTTTAAAAACCAAATTCAATAGTCTCTGATGATCCTCCAAGCTGGAGGACATAATGATGATGTCATCTAAATACACAAACGCTTGCGAAAGACCAGAAAGAATCTCGTTTATGAGTTTCTAAAAATAACCGCTGGTGGTGGCCAGACCCATTGGCAAGAAAAGATATCTAAAATTTTCAATCGGAGTAGTTATTGTCAGTTTGTGTGAGTCTGCTGGACGGACTGGAATGTGGTAATATGCATCTTTGATGTCAATTAAACTAAACCAAGAGAATCCGTGTGGCATGGCTGAAAAATCATTAACGTTTGGAATTGGATTGCGAGTTACTTTTAAAATTTTGTTTAGGGCCACAAAATCAGGCACAAGCGATACTTTCCAGAGGGCTTTTTTACCATAACAATTGGATTTACCCATGGACTATGGCTTTTACCTAATACGCCTTGAGTGACTAATTGCTTTATTTCACGTTTCAAAGCTTCAAATTTATCCGGTGTTAATCGTCGAGAGCGAGACCAAACCGGCACTTCGATGTTTGTTTCAAGATGAGCAACAACGGAGTGTTTTATTTTTCGGCAACGAGTGGCTTGCTCAAGAACTTGCGAATATTGAGATTTGAACTTCTCTAAAATAGAGGCGTTAGAAGCTTGCGAAGATTCTACTGTAAACTCCGTGGCAACGCCTTCATCAATTAGAAAAAACAAATTTTTCTCGTCGTAACATTTAAAAAGTGTTCGTGCATTGAGATTGACACATAAATTAAAATAACGTAGGATATTTGCTCCTATAATTCCGTATGGTAAGACTGCTACAACAAAATTGTAATCAAAAAGTTGCGAGAGGCCAAGGTTAATTTGTGTTTTCAATTGTCCAGCAATTTCTAGTTTGCCACCAACAATAGTGGAAACATGGTAAGTACCTGTGTTTAAGCTTTTGGAATTGTTAATTACAATTGACAGTATGATTAAATAACTAACCCCAGTATCGATTAAAAATTCAATGTCATGACAACTGTAATGTATAAAAAGCAGAGGACTTGACGGTGTTGTCTGTGATCTCCAGGCCTCTAATTCGTGGAGGTCGACTGGCCGTTTTTTGCCTGATGTTGAGTGTACATAGAGCAAGGAAGACCCTCACATTTAAACACCCGATGTCCAAAGCGGTGATGGTAGGAGCACAACTTGTGTGAAGGAAAAAGGAATGCCTTTGAGGGGTGAGTGATGGTCACCGTGGACTCCGGAAAAGGCATGTCCACTTTCATGGCGGCGATTTTCAACTGGTTTTCGTGGTGAATGGTGACAACTGGAAAGGGTACGATCAAACTTATCCAATCGCGATTCTAGCATTTGACTAATGATTGCTTGATTAGTCGGACTTTGAGAGACATGCGAATCGGTTATAGGAGAAGTAGCTGTAATTAACTTTTTCCTTGCTAGAATACTGCCTGTTTAGCTAGCGATTCCAATGGTTTTTGTTCATAAGGATATAAAGCGATGTAGGTCTCTACATCAACAGAATCTAATAGTTTTTGTCGAATTAAAGCTTGCGCTAGGTCTGAGTCGCTTGAGTAATGCGAGGTTAAAAGAGTTTGTAATCGTACCAAGTATTCGGTCACTGTGTCATCACCTCGTTGAGCTGCCGAGAAAGATTCTAAGCAATCTGTGGTTATTGGTGAGAAGCGCTCTAATAAAATAGTTTTTATTGTTGTGAAAGGTATGTCCGAATCTTTCTTCGGCCATAAATCGGCAATCATACGCATGATTTTGCTATCGCTCTTTAGTGCTGTAGCTAGCGGAGCACAATTTGAGCGTTCTGATGTAACATTAGCTTCTGCAAAGAGTAGATCGATCAAGGAAAGTATCCCTGTGCGTTATTAGACCAAAACTGTGGTAACCGAAGTATGTTTTGTTGTGTATTTGAGATTGTATGTTCGTCATTTAACACATCAAAAACGTGGTTATTAAGAGGTGGGATAGACGTGCGCTGATTTGTGAACTTAAATTAACTGGAGGCGATTGCCGATCAGGTCAGATAATAAAATTATTAGCATAATTTGTCACTGTACGATTTGAATGTAACCAATACTACCAAGTCCAAGTTAAAAAGGTAACAAGTAAAACGCCAATTAAAATATAAAAATAAACCACAAATACGAATGAGTCACTTTAGGTATTAAAGTCATGATCTTTGTTGCATTAAATTACTTGAAATAAGTAATATCTTTTTATGTTTAATATATATATAAAAACTAGCAAACGCCAAAATCCAGAAATCAAAAGCAACAGAATTAGAGCAATGATTATCTTAATTTCTTTTTGTACATATCACCCAGAGTTGGACAACTAAAAAATTTTTAGCTTTTCCAAATTAGATTAGAATTAAAATTATAGCTACACAGTTTTTTCCAAATTAGATTAGAATTAGAATTACTGAATTCGCAAAATCGTGGAAATTAAATTAAATGCCGAATTACAAAGAAATTTAATAAAAATCAACTCCAGTAAATATTAAATCAGAGTTCATTCTCATAAGCATGAGAATGGCAAATGTCTGTTACACCAAGATTGGCTCGTTTTGCGCTATACAGTTCGCCTGCATGGCTAAAAACTCTTTCCGACGGAGCTGATGTTGCAGTCATGCCTAAGAGATCTCGAGCAGAGTTGGACAACTAGTAAATTTTTAGCTTTTCCAAATTAGATTAGAATTAAAATTGAGCATAGAAACATTTCATAAATTAGATTAGAATTAGATTACCGGCATTTCGCTCTAATTAGTTTAATTAGACAACTAGAATTATCTAGTTGTCCAAGTCTGATATTACCTCGCCAGTCAAAGTAATAATCCCTAAAAAAACGCTTCTTCTTTTTTTTCGCATGTTTTTCTAGACAAAGCTGGATTGTCACGTAACTTTGAGAGCTGCATTAGCTTTATGTGAGCAAGCAGTTTGAAGCAAGCTGAAGTTAAGAATTGACAAGTACAGTAACTGTAAGCACAGTGATAATTTCATTTCAAAGTTAAACTCAAATTTGACGCTGATTATAGTTTGTTTTTTTTTAATTTCAGTTTGTTTTTTTTTCATTTCAGTTTGTTTTTTTTTTCATTTCAGTTGTAAGTATAAAAGAATTTTGGTTGAATAAGTCTAAGAACTAGAATATGAAAATGATTTTGAAATATTTTATTTCGCCTTTGTTCCTTTTTATTTTTGGTAAGTAGACTATAACTTACTGTAAAAAAATCCATTATTTTTTATCACGTGTCATAAGGTTTGTTTAAACGTATTTTATTCAAAAGTTTGGTTTTCCTAATCTTTATTGTTTGGTGTAAAAATTTTTTTTTTAATTTATTAACATTTGTGCTAAAGTATTGTGCGTCATGTAATAAAAGCAAATAATAGAAAAGAGGTATTTTTCATGCATTGAACAATATGGATGGTTGAAACAAATATTATTTTGCATTTTTGAATAAATTCGTTTTTTTTTCTAACTTCTTAGATCCAAAGTACAGATCTGAAATTAAATCTATCTAAGAAATTTTAGACACCTTTATCTTTTGACTTTTGATGAATTTAATAAATTTAATATTTTCTAGATTCCATAGAAGCAAATCAAAAAACGTTTAAAATCGCTTTTAAACCAAAATATATTCAAATAAAATGATCACAAACAGTAATGTGCTCAATAAGGACAGACTTTGACGTTGAGAATTACTGTTGTAAATTTTGATATATCTTGTCAATTAGAAGGGCAATTTCATGCAGAATGCTTAAAGCTTGTCTGGCATCTTACCAGTGAAAATAATCACCTCGTTTTTTTTTATGTGGTCAATTGTTGTAGACCTAAAGACTTAACTCGCGTCCTTCTGGTAGGGAGTCAGCGTGTGGCAGCACATTGAACTATCCGTCGAAAAATAATTGTTATTTAATACAGATGCCAAATTAAAAAAAACATCACTTTTCACAACTTTCAAGTCTTTTGATTGATTGGATAATTTTCTGGCCTCGATAAAATGCTGACTTTACGGTCAGAACAAAACGAGGTAAAAAATGGCAAAATAAGAATGCTATCAAAAGTAGGAAAGTCCCTGAAGATGATTTTGTAGCCCGAAATCAGTCATAGATTAAATCAATCATGTATCATGTGCAAATTTTACTTTAAAAAGTTTTTTTTAAATATCATTAATTTCTTTGGGAATTGGACAATCTTCATTTAATATATATTTTTTAAGTTATTTTTTGAAAAAATATTTTGAATCAAATTATTCCTTGCAGCGCTTTCATAATTAAAAAAATTTTAACACTCTTTGAAAAAAAATTTTTTTAGTCGACCATGAAAACAAGTTGGCATCAAGTCAAACCATTTCGTCGATGACGTACAAAATATTATGTTGCAAAATTGAATTGACGTCATCGATTGATCCATTCTCACCCACATTCTTCTTTAGTTGGTTAGTTAACAACACAAAAGAACGAGTACGTAAGATATTTTAATTACTCTAGTTTATAAAAACTTGCTGTTGTTGTCAATCAATAAAGTGCAGATATTTATTCGCTTGCTTGGTGCTTTGATGACGTTTCATGACGGTCAGCGATCTTTTCTTAAATTATTTTTTCTGATTTATATTGAACAGTTATTAACCGGAAGCCACGTTTCTTTAGGAGAACATTAAAAGGAGAATGATGACAAATATAAAATTACATACTGTATTTCCAGCAATTTTTTTTCTTCGTTATCTTCAAAGTTATTTTTGTGTCAACTTTTTGTTGAGTCTTGAACTTGAGGAGTAACATTAGATTTAATTACTTTTCTAAAATTCAATCGAAGACATTTTAGTATTTCAATTTAAAGAAGAGGCCTTTGCTGGTTTTTACCTCACTTTCGAGAATATCCATCGTTGTTTCATCTTTAATAGAACGGAAGAAAGTATTGTTTCTTGATTGCTGCATTGCTTTCAAAAACAAAACAATATTTTCTCAGGTTGTTATAAAATCTTGGGGCCTCCTTTCTTTTTGAGGTTGAAGTGTGCAGCCAAACCTCCTAAAAGGTTAGTACTAAAAAGAAAAAGAAGAACCACTGATGCAGATCATATTATAGATATGTAATTTAATAAGCTAATGACTTGGCAATTGCCACCAGTAAATTTTTTTAATTGGTAAGATGCGTTAAAATTTAAAAACTCGATAATCTGAAAAACAAAGACTTGGACTAAATCTTTAACATGATTTTTGAACTAAAATATCTTAATATTTTCAATTAAGAGTTTGGTTTGTATCTTGGATTGAAGAATTTATCATCCCAGCAATGTTTTAAATGAATTACATATATTTACTTCAATCTGATAAGTTTAGTCAAGTGTGATTTGTCATTTTCATGTGCAAGTGATAAGACAAGCAAAATAGTCCGGACAAAGAGCAAGAGAAAAACGTGATAATTAAAATCAAAACCCGAGAACAACAGAAACAATCGGGGTAATTTTACGAAAACAGATAATCAATGTGTTATTAACAATTGGATATTATATCCAAGCTCGTAAAGTCAAAAATAAAGCAAAAAAATATGATGCAAAGAAAATAAAGGAAAACCAAATGATGAAGCATAAAAAGATTCAAACAATTGTCCGTTGGTTAAGTCGACCAGGTCATAAAGTTGAAGGAGTTTGGAGTTAGGATTAGATTTTTGTTGCTTTTCAAACTTAATCGTAAAACTGCTTTGTCAAAACTGCGAAAAAGAAGAAGCTATGAATGAAAGTTGCTTTCGTAGAAAATAGCGAGCTCTTTGTAATGAAATCGAGCTCGCAATATTTGCATCTATGATTCTGAATAGGAACGATAAGAAATAAAGAGGCGATAAAACATCTGACATTAAGACCTTTAAAAAAATAGAAACCCAAGATAATCTGATCTTAAATATTGGAAAAAGTTGCCATAATTTTGTTGGTATAGTTTTTTTTTACTACCTTTTCTTTTTGACTTTTTATGTAAGGTAAAAAAAATTTGTAATGCCTGTTTTAACTAATAGAATCTCTTGAAAATAGTTTCAAATACTGTAAAAATAGTATTATGAAATCTAGAAACGCTGCAAGGTTGTCAAATGTTGCTTTGGTTGTAAGAATTCTAAAATGATTTCAATTTGCTTTATGGTAAAGACATGATATATAATATGGCATTTTAAAAGTTATAATTTCGCTAAAAATTAATAAGAAAGAAAAGCTTAAATTAAACAAGTTCGAAATATTTTAAAAAATTTGCCGTGAAAATAGTACCTTAGCATGAAAATTACACAAAGAAATTTGCCCTTGCAAATAATGATAGCCTACAAGCGTAAAGACCAATAAAAAGCTAAAAAAGTTTTGTTATGTTCTTAATTTATGTGTATATTTATGTTATTTTCAGTACGTAATCGCAGCGGTTGGATTAGATGGTAATGGAAATGTCAGGTTTATTTATAACACGAATAACCCTTACGTAAGCAAATATCAAATACGTAAGGCAATAAAATGTTTCCAACTATGAAATTTTTTTTTTCTAAAATTTGCATCAACTATCCAGAAAATAAATCTTGTTTTTTACAACCAATAGCTAGGGTTAATCGCTCAAACTGAACAAAAAATAAGCTCGACAATTACCTAAGATAAGGAGGCACCAAAAATTGAGAGCTGCAGTTGGTTTGAAACTTTTTTACTGGCAACATCATCGAAAGACAAAAAAAAAGGTCTTCACTTGATGTTCAATCACCAAACTACCTTTAATGCAAATTTTTTTTGTTTTGCTTTGCATTGCCAGTAAAATAAAAACGTTTTTAGTAATACTATAAAAAAAACTTATACATAATCAACATTATTGCTCAAAATACACTTTACCCGAAAATAAGTAAGTTTCCCAAAAATAGGCGCGATAAAACTTTTCAAGACGATTTTTATAAAAGTAAGCCCAAATTTTAAAAATAAGCATGAATAATGTGTGGCAAAGCATTGGGCCGAAAGCAAAGAACAATTGAAATTTGTGAAACTAGATGACAAATCCAATTGTTGGAAAACGTTCTTTTGGTAATTGACTTTGCTTGATTTTTTATTGTTCTTGACTCATAAATGAGAAACTTCATTATATGACTGAATGCAGTGATTAGAAAGAACTTGTCAAGATTTGAAACGGAATCATGAAATTGGGCAGAAACTGGGATTTCAGAAAAAAAACTTTACTTTAACAGTTTCGCGCTTGTAGTATGTTTAAATACAGAGAAAATTTTTTCTATTAGCACACATTAAAGTTTATTTCAACCATACTTTGATATAGCTTTTCCAAGCTTTTGGTTATTTTTAATAGTGATAAAGCTTCTGCTGTATAATTATTTATAAAACAAGAAGACGAGAATCTAATTTAAAAAACGAAATTACAGCAATTTTCCATCTCAACTCTCTCCAAACAACGCTCCGTTTAACAGCACTCTTATTTTCACCAACAACCAGTCGATGTGCGGCTGGATTTTTGAAGCGGACTCAGCTGAGTCAAATGCGAAAACAGAAATAATATGTGATCGAGGTGATTTACGAAGAGCTTCAATTTTACTTACTTCTATAATCATTTTTTTAAACAAATAATTTCAAGTTGCCACAAAATTTGTTATTAAAGTTTGCTCGTTTTCATTCGTTGGCCATAGTTGATACTCGCTAAAAAATTAAGTTCTACTTTTTAACCTGCAATAATCAAAAATGTTTTCTATTGCTTCAATAATTAATATTTAAATTTTATGCATTAAAATTTTCCAAATTTATCATGATGATGAAGATACAATTGGTTGCTATTTTCAATCCGATTTTTGCCGTCTTAAACTTTAAGATGAAGACCTTGTTTAATAGTCTTTTTTGCCAATTTAATGACAAAAACTTTAAGTCTATTTGTCCCCATTCCAGAAATCGAGTGTTTTGGAGACTTGCTTTATTGTCAAGTCGTGATAATTTTTTATCAAAACATAATAATATTGTCTAAATAGGTTTTATTTGCCTTCAAACTAAATAGCAATTTGTTTAACGCTTGAGATGATCAATGAAAAGAAATCTGTAAAGCATAACGAAAAGTTTAAACTACTTTACAAAAACTTACCAAAGTTTTAATGTTTTTGAGTTATGCAAATATTATATGGAAATCAATTTAAAATCATTATAAACGTGAACAATTCGGTATCAAAAAAAAAAGCAATTTATAGTAGAAAAATAGCATTGATATATTCCGAGTTTAACCCATGGTATTTTTTTACTTTAAAGCGTCAAAACAATTTTGAGGCTAATTCTATATCTTTTGTATTTGTTGCAATAATTCATGAGCCAACTGCTGTTATTTCAGATTGTACCGATGTTGATCCAAATAACTGTTCTGGAATATGTTTCTGTCATCATGAAACTACTCCACAACCAACTACTTATTAGTCAACCTCTTCTTTATCATCATCATCATCATCATTATCATCACTTTTGACTATGTTGTCATCACCTAGTTTGATAACAACGGCATCATCATTATCGTCGTCGTTGTCGTTATCATCATCAGTTTTAACAACAAAACCAGCATTATCAAGGTTTTGTTATTATCTGCTTAATGGACGTCGCTACATATTTATACGAAAGTTGTTAAGTTTTTTGTTTCACTGGTGGTGTTTTTGATGTCAAAATTTGTTAATTTAAAAAAAACGTCTGCTATTTTTCCATGACCTTGCCTGTCTAAATGAAAATGCATCATGATTTAAGTTATTGTCATACGCAGAAAATTATAATGCTCAATTTCACTTTTAAAACTTCGGCTGCCACGGCCCCCTAACACGCTGGTAAATGCAACTCAGCGACTTTAATTTTTTGTGTGTTCTAAATCTGTGCTTCTCAACCTTTTTTAACCTAAAACCGAATTTTTTACCGAGAATTTATTGTAGGCCCTGTAAGGTATGGTAAAAAAAAGCAAAAAGAAGACAAAAAATTTACTTTGTGCAAAACTTGTTAGTAGATCAAGTGAGGCTCATTTGGAAACAAAGTTTAGGCAAAGTAGCGTTTAGATTATCAGGTTTAAAGCTGTTTTATTTCCTCGAATTTCTCACAGTTACAAAAAAAAAGCCTGATTTGCAAATATTACTTTATATTTTTTGGTATAACATTGTAAGAATTTTGTAATTTTAGTTGTATGATTATCGCTTTACTTGTTTTATTTTTAAAATTGGCCCAGTTAGTTATTAATAGACTATTGGGATTTTAAATTTAAGCAAGAAAAATATCAAAGTTAAAGTTAACATTTTTAATATTTTAGAAACCTAATAAAGGTGTGAGTAAGCCAAAAACGATAGTTTTTTTTTAAAGTAATTTTAAATGTTAAATTAGCTCTGGTTGCTGTTTATTAGTTGTTATTTAACCAATTGGTTGTGCATTCAAACAATAAAATCTGCTTGTTACCAAAACATATTTTAAACAAATAAATGTGTTACCCATGTCCTAAATTTTTTATATTGCTACGGGTGCTGATTTACCAAAAATGGTCCATAAAGTTATTTATTGCTAGCCATAATTATGACCTAATAATAGAAATATGCATTGCAAAATTATTCGTATTTAAAAAAAATAGAAGCCTTCCACTGCTATCATCAATTGTATGATAGCAAAGCTTTTTCGGTACTGATTAAATATGCAGTCTACCTGGCATAGCACATATATTTGATATATTTGAGTATGCAGTGTACAATCCTTATGCGGTCTACTATATGATTTAATATAAATCAGCTTAATTTGTTAAAAAACCCAGTGGATCTGTTCAACCCTATTGGATGAAGATTTTAGGACGATTCTCGTGAAACGCATCTCAAAATTTTTCAATAAGAGAGACAAGAATCAGTCCAAATTTATTAAAAACTTATTTATTTTAAATTTAAAATCGATTTCGATCAAAAGATCATCATCAGTTAACGATTCTATTAAGTCTTATTCAAATAGAATTTGGTATTATCATCATCATCATTTTCAAGGAAAACAATGAATTAGTTCAGTATATTTCCCTTTGCCCGCTTATCCTTTTGGGGTTGTGAGGGCAACAGCTGAGTTGGGATCTCCAAGTCTCTCCTGCAACTAGCGGCAATTTCGCTGGAGGAATTCTATTTGTGGTGCATTTTATTTGAATATTATCAATATAATATTTGCATAATTTGCATTCTATTTGCAACTAGCGGCAGTTTCGCTGGAGGAATTCTATTTGTGGTGCATTTTATTTGAATATTATCAATATAATATTTGCATAATTTGCATTCTATTTGAATAAGACTTGATAGAATCGTTAACTGATGATGATCTTTTGATCGAAATCGATTTTAAATTTAAAATAAATAAGTTTTTAATAAATTTGGACTGATTCTTGTCTCTCTTATTGAAAAATTTTAATATAAATCAAACAGAAAAGAGCAAAGTTAAAAAGAAATTTTATTTTGCATAATTAAAAAGCTAAAAATAAAAAAAAGTTAGCTAACAGCTTTTTGACAGATGTTTGACCGCATGTTGATCAACAATATTAATTCAAACAATCAAGAAACAGATGTAAAGCAAGCAAGGAGGCGAGCGAGACGGCAACAAAGCAACAAAGAAATTTTACAAATAATGCTTATTACATGAGTGCAAAACTCAAAATTTAAACCAAAATTTTCCAAGATTCTTAACAAATTAAGGACTCAAACAAAATTCATAAAAGCAAAATATAAAACAGCAACACAAGACCAAGCGGTAAAAGTGATGAGTTGAGGATGAGTTGAGGATAAATAACGAATTTACAATTAAGTATTTGCATTTTACAATAACGCGCGGGGAGTTTCATTTTTTGTCCGCGTCTAGTTAGTTTCGCGGCGCTCTCGACACTTTCTGGCGCTAGAACAATTGGTCTAGATCAGAAAATCGCAATAAACAACAAAGTATTTGCAAACAAACTTGGATTTTAATAACGTTATTTGAGAATTATAGGTATGAAAATCATTTTGAATAGCAAAGAACAATAGTACAGAAAACCAAGAAAAAAATTTCAATCGCCTAAAAGTTCAACGAATCGAAACATGAAACTTTCGGTTACTTTCTTGAAAATTATACAACGTAATCATAAAAAAGTTTTAGTCAGCGATATTTGTTGAGTGAAGCGATTTTAACAGAGCCTGCATTTTTCCTTTGCGTTTGGGTTTAGTACGACATATGCTTTTTTGTTCAAACTTTTTATTAAAATATCAAAAAAAATATCCTTTGTAAATCAAATTACCCTAATTCCTACACTTTTCCATTTTTGTAGCTTAAATGAAATTTGTATTTTATACCAAACAAATACCACTAGAGAAATTCCATCACCACAAATAGAATTCCTCCAGCGAAATTGCCGCTAGTTGCAGGAGAGACTTGGAGATCCCAACTCAGCTGTTGCCCTCACAACCCCAAAAGGATAAGCGGGCAAAGGGAAATATACTGAACTAATTCATTGTTTTCCTTGAAAATGATGATGATGATAATACCAAACAAAATTTATGCCCCTGAATATTTTTTATCATTGTTTTTTAATGTAAATGTCTCAGCAATGTAAATTTATTCGAAAAAAATTACGTCATGCCGTCAGTACTTTGGCTACCAAATAAAATCAACTGAGTTTTGATATTAATCATTTGGAATTTTAAATATAATATCAGATTGTAAAAACTTTAACTGATAGTTTCTGTTAGAAAAATCAATTGTCGTCGTTTGAAGGGTATCCACTCCAGGTCAGACAAACAGGACTGGGGCCGAGGGCTTATCCTTTTACTACCCCAGACTGCTGTACTGCCTGGATCAGATGCTGGCAGTGATGTCATTAAGCCAGCATCGAGTTTCGTCATCCAAAACCGTCAGACCTCGTGCTCCATGTGGTGCCCGATGTATAGGGCACGCTGTTAGTACATGGTCTGCGGTTTGCTCAGAGGCGACACACTCGCAATTTGGTGAAGGAGCGAGACCCCATTTGTGCATTAAAAAAAATCAATAAAACCATATTGTAATTTACAGATAACGGTGTAAATTACTCTTACAAAAAAATTTTATCATATCTCAATCTTTTACAGTGATTTTTTAACTTTTGATTTTGACGTCATTTCTTCTATTGCTATATAGTAATTGTTACACCACCCCCTTACTTAAATTTTGTCTGCAAGTTATTCTTAGAAATGATTACAAAGAGTTGTTTTGCTAATTCAAGCGGATTGGCTGACTGAAGATGTAAGCCATTGCGACGCTTTTCGGCAGCGATGTCGTAATTTTGCCTTGAGTGTTGTTTATGGAACAATTCGTATTTTCCATTGATTTTAAAAAGACTTCAACATAATAAATTACATAACGTTTTTACTACTTTACAATATGGTTGTAATGTGACGTCATAAGCTACTTTGTCTTATTGCTAGACCTAACTAAAAATTCTTGTCCATTTCACTATAATAAATTTTCATTCGGAAACTTTGGTTAATTTTTATGTCACATATATAATGTCGTAAATTTTTTATTTATTTTCGTTGAGTCATTCCAGTTGAGAATTTCTTAGAAATAGTTTGGGTTACTGTCGCTGGGTCGATTGTTTAAGTGTTTAAGTAGTTAAGGGTCAATGTTGACGCCTTAAAAGTTAATTCTATATACGTAGTTTTTTATTTTTTATTTATTTTTATTTATAAATGTTTGAGTCTGTGTGGTGTTAAGTAGTAGTTAAGGGTCAATGTTGACGTCTTGAAAGTTAATTCTATACACGTAGTTTTTATATTTTTTTTATTTTTATTTATAAATATTTGAGCGAGATAAAATGTTTGAGTCTGTGTGGATGAGAAACTATTAATTTTAATATTAACGATTGAGGTGATAATTTATTCTTATAGTTAGTACAAAACTGTTGTGTGATTATTTGCAGTTGTTGGCGCTGTGAATTGCTTTAAAGTTTTGTGAAGTTTGAGAGTCGAGTTTTAGGAGAATCGCTCAAGTTATTTTAAATTTTGTAAACATATTTTTTATAGTTAGAAACTGTGGCTTCTTTCTATTTGTAAAGAAAAGTGTTTTAAAGAATCTATTCATACTTAGCCTAAACTAAGCCTATGACTGAAATTTAAAACTGCTTGCCAAGACCAAATAGCAGGGAAAAGTAGCATTAAGTGTCTTTTCTCAGGACGCAACAGAATGGCGAGAGTAGGTTTTGAACCTCCACCATGTTGATCACAAGCACGGCGCTTCAACCACTCGACCACGCTGCCGATGAAAAAAAAATGTTTTTTTTATGAAAAACTTGCAAAATTTTTAGTTTTCTTTAATATTAACATTGCAAAATATATTTATGTACAGACAAATCATTTCTTTAGGTTTTAAAATCTATTGAAATCTGATTTTAAATTAGAGCCTTCGATTTCATATGCTTGCTAAAGCTTTCATGATCGGATCCAGGGAGCGAAGGGGCCTAAAAATCTTGACATTTTCAGGTAGATGATCTACTTTTTTGGCACAACCATGACCTCTCTTTAGGAGGACTAAAAAAATTTTGATTGTGCTTTTACGCATGACCTCCTAACGATTCAAAAGTTTTTGGGTGTTTCCTAATCAATTTTTTTCGGTGAAATAAAAAACAACATCGTAGTATAAAAAAATCAAAATCATCGAGAGAGAGGACTAAAAAGTATTTTCTTGCAATGAAAAGACGAAACTTTGAATTTTTATGCACACTTAATTGGAAACAAATGATATTTTTAAGTCGGCAAAATATATGCATTTTTTTAATTTCGTAATTAAAACTGGCCCCTGAATTTTTTAAACTCCCTTCAAGAGAGGCGTGTCTTTTGTTAGGAATTAACTTGAAACTGAGTTCCCGACGGTCGTCTAAATATACACCAGGACATTCTACATTTTTAAACTAAAAGTTGGAAGGGCTATTGTCGTTCACAATGGCAAATGTTTCATTAGTTTCAATTGTCTTTACAATAAAACTAAAAAATTTCGCAATCTGTTTTTACAAGTTAAGGTAAGGTATAGTTTATACTTTATTGTTAGTTAGAAATGTATGTTATAAATATAAAAATGCTGCCGAAAATTAAGGTTCAAACACTGAATTGTAAATATACCAAAATTAGGTTGAAAGCTTAATGTTGAAAATTTTCTGAGCTTAGATACAAAATTATTTTCCATAATTAAAACTTAAAATAAATTTGTTGCTTCGCAGTTGCACAATGCGTGTACTGTATTCCGACGTATTGAGAACAAATTGATTTATCTTGCTTTAGCAAATGTCGGCAGCAAGAAAAACTGTTTTTCTCTACAAATTCACTATCTGCGGCATGTCTCAAATCTCTCTCATTTCAACAGATATTTTTACCAAAAAAGTGCTATATTGTTTCAGTTTTGTTTCTTTTTTTATCTGAGGCAATCTTGAATCTGCCTCACTAACGTGTATTAGCAAGGTCTTCTTGGTATTAGCGATTTTGTTGCCAAGAACGCTTAAAAAAATAATTAAAGCGCTGAAAATACAACAATCAAACGGTCAAAAAATGGGTTAAAGAGCAAAACTAAATAAACTACTACAACTACGGTATAATTTTTCTATTCTTTTTTCAACCAATAGCAAGTTGCATCAATTTTACAAACACAATAACTTTAATATTTTATTTCTGCTTTATTCGATATCCACAGGTGAGGCATTGCCTCACTTGCCTGCCGTGACGGCATGTCCCTGATCAATGCTCATTAAAAAAATGCTGATTAAAATTAAATTTTTATATTAAAATTAAAATTAAATTAGTTTAAACATTGATGAACTAAAGGCAATAAATACAGCAAAAAATTTGAGAATTCACAAAAGAGAGATCAGTTTAAGTGAGTGACAATTTTGAGTGACGTCTGCAAGTTGCCTTCAATGCTGTTGCGCCCATTTAGAGCATATTTCAAACTATACATAACTTTAATGCAAAGTAACCAAAATAACTGAAATTATGAGAAATGATGGTACAAAGATTTATATTTAGGTCGACCAAGTTTCTTGAAATTCTATTGATGTTGATAAGATTTAATAAAATTTGTTTGGTTCTGTTTTTTTTGAATCACCCTGTATTATGATTAAGACATTGAAAGAACCTTTTTTTCAAGATATAAACCATCGTCTGACAATGTTTGTTATTTTTTTATTGTATATGTTTGTTTTTAAATTATTTAATTCAAATACAAGCAAAAAGTAAGAAAAGCAATTCAAATTTTATAGCAACAAATGTTAAAAACGAGCAGTAAATCAGCAGTAAAACAGATGTAAGCTATCGTCTGCAGCGTGGTTGAGTGGTTAAAGCGCCATGCTTATGATTAACATGTCCTTTGTTTGAAACCCTTTCTCGCTATTCTGTTGCATCCTGGAAAAAAACTCTACGGCAGATTCTCCTGCTTTATGGTCTTGGCAATCAGTTCTAAAGTACCGGTATAGTCATATCTTTGTTAAATTGCAAGCGGACAGCAATATGTTGGTATCTCCACAAGCAGGTCGTGGTAATTGCTCATCGGGTGTATTAGCGCCCCTACCGCTTTCCTGCGAATTAGAAGAATAAATATAAAAATAAAATATCCAGGTTTAACATTTTGTGCTTACTTTTATAAACATTGACTTAGATAGTTTTAATGTGTTTATTTTTGCTTAAACGTACTTTTTGTAATCAATAATGCTGACGATACTTTAGTCTTCAAAAGCATTTCAAAAAAACGTGCTTTTACCAAAATATCAAAAGCTCGCAGAAAACACTACCTTAAAAGTCATATTTTAATTAAACATACAGCAAAGACCTTTTTTCGGTAAAAACTTGACTTTTCCAGAAAAAGAAATTTCAAAATAACTACAGCTTGCACGTTTTTGGTACTTTATCGTTGTGGATAATTACCCGTGATTACATTTTGGTCAGTTCGGATGGTCAATCTGTGTGTATCTGAATTTAAACAATATGCAAGTATAAAAATTTCAGATATTATTTCAATAGATTGTTTTTAATAGTTCAATCATTACTAACTACTACTTACAATTACAATCATCAATTTGTTTGTAGCAGAGAGATAAGATATGAACAGTGTTGAGAGATCGATGGTGATACAAATGGTCTCGGTTCAAATCTTGCTCCAATCAGGTCTTTAATTTTTAAAAAACATATTTTACTACAATCGTTTTCTGGGTGAACTTAAACCACCTTTGAATAGCAATAACATCACTAAAAAAAACAAAAAACTAAAAAAAAAAGAATAATTTTATTGCCATAAAAATCACTTGACCAAATGCATTTTAAATTGATACTGCTGCAGTTTTTTGCCTTTGCTGTGTTCTGTCATATATATAAATCATTGACAAGATGATAATTAAACTATGTTTTTTTGAGAAAGACACTTTATGATACTTTTTTTTGCTCTGTGGTCTGCGCAAAGAGGTATAAACTTCATCATATCTTTAATTAAAAACAAATAACAGTTTTCAAATAACAAACAGCAATTTTCAAACGGCCGGCAATACATCCGGCAACAACTTGGCATCTATAAAAGCAGGTTGGGGTAAGCCTTGATAATTTTTCTAAGTATAACGCCAACGTTTTTATATTAATTTGAAAATACATATTTGGAGTAGCATAATTTTATTTTCAATACAAAAATGTGGACGGACCCACTGGCCGCGGCGCGGTCGAAACAATTATTGACCCAATGCTACCTAGAGAGCAAGTTGGGTTTTGACGTGGAAGGTTGACCATAGATCAAGTCACTTTTCTACCTCAAAAATTGAGTATAGCTTTTTGGCCAAAAAGAAAATTGCCGCTTTGTTTGTCAATCTCACAGCAGCCTACAATACCGTATGGCACCGTGCCTCATCTGCAAGCTACCCCATCTTTTTTCTGAAAGGCACATAATCTCATTGATTATGGAACTTGTTTGTAATCTAAGGTTTACCCTTACCAACGGAACCGGAAAACAAGTTACGACGTCTTTAGAATGGCGTCCCATAGAGATCAGTCCTGGCTCGCCTCTTGTATAGTACCTATACATATGACCTGCCAGTGACAGTTGACAGAAAATTTGCTTATGCTGATGACCTGGCCATCTTGCACTATGCAAGCGACTGGCAGACATTAGAGGAGACTCTTACTCAGGACATAAAAACTTTATTGTACAAACGTAAGCTCAACCTCATACAACAACAACTGTGTCGGCATCTTTCCATCTTTACAACAAGGAAGCACGACGTGAGCTTAGCATCTTTGTCAGCGGTCCGACCCTAAGATTTTGTGCTAAACCCACTTATCTCGGCACTCACGTTTCGCCGACACTCAGAGTCAATGTGCAAGAAGTTAACATCTTGCGTTGGGCTTCTAAAGCAATTAGCTGGATCAAGCCAGAGTGCGAATGACACAATACTTTGTACGGTCACCCTTGACTTGATCCATTCCAAGGCTAAGTACTGTGCGCTTGTTTGATGTCGCAATGCCCATACTTGCCTTATGAACGAAAACTTTAGATTAATGATGTTTTACGGATAGTGACTAAATGCCTGCGTCCCACAACAAAGGACAACCTTTTTATCTTATCAGGCATCCAACCAACCGAGCTTTGCTGCCAAAAACCCGTAGTGTCTTTAGCTCACCGCGCTCAGGAATCAAAACAGATCTAGTGGCATTGAGCAAAAAACTATTCTTGCGCATCACACTGCTGAGGCCACTTGTGGGCTTGGGATGGGGTGCTGATGCTAAAACACTATGCATAGCCACCTTATCTCTAGTCTACTCAACAGCTGAGTACTGTGTGCCAGTCTGGTGTCGCAGTGCTCACACTCGCCTTATCGACAGTGTCTTGAACGACGCCTTGCGCATAGTTACTGGATGCCTGCGTCCCATTCCAACGGACCACTTACTTGTACTCTCAGCCATCCAGCCAGTTGAGCTTCGCCGAATGGGAGCGACACTCTCCTTGGCTCACCGTGGATCTCTAAACCCCAATCGTATCTTGTATGGTCTTTCAAGTAGATCCTCAGATACTGGCCAAGTGAGACTAAGATCCAGACGCTCGTTTGTGCCAGGTGCGCGGAATCGTTTGAACAACCTTGCCAGACTTGGCATCCGCGCCTCTAAATGGACAAATTACAAATGGAAAACGGAATACTGTGTAAATGCTTACATGCTCTGTGTTTTTGTGCCCGGGACCGGTGCCAGGCCTGTTGGGATGGGCTTACCCCAAGCAGTTTGGGTTAAACTCAACCGCCTGCGGACGGATGTTGTGCAATTCCATTCGTCCATGCACAAACGGGGTCTCGCTCTTTCACCGAATTATGAGTGTGGCACCTCTGAGCAAACAGCAGACCATGTTCTAACAGCGTGCCCTATATATCGGGCACCACATGAGCACGAGGTCTGACGGTTTTGGATGACGAAACTCGATGCTGGCTTAATAACACCACTGCCAGCATCTAATTCAGGCCGTACAGCAGCCTGGTGTAGTAAAAGGATAAACTTTCGGCCCCATTCCTGTTTGTGCCTGACCTGGAGTGAATACTCTTCAAACAACAACGATCGGCAAAATATAAACAATCTTTATAATGATGAAATTGGAACTTAGCACTCGATTTATAAAACTATTGGAATTTTGAAAAATGTATAGTCTGTGTGGTTTTTCTAGGTTTTATTCTGGTTGTGGGCCGGCTATATATAGTAATAGATAAAAATAATAGTTTTAGTTTTGTTTCTTGTTTGACATTTCTTGAGTTTCTTAATTCAATTTTGTACTCTATGTTTAGATACATTTTGTCGGGCTTAAATTATTAAAAGTTTATGGTTATATTTTGCTACTTGTAATTCAAAATATTTTGATCTGATATTTTAATCAATCCTTTTTTTAAGAACTTATATCAAATCTTAACATTATACAGCTTAAATAGCTGCTTTTTATCCCCTTCAGGCGAACAATAAGGTAAATTTCATTGTATTAGTAAAAATCAAACGTGAATACATCTAAAAAAAGACAATCGCATAATCACTCAATACAGATTTTCAAATTCTGGTTTTACTTAAAATACTTTTTTTTAGAATACTTTTAACGGTTCAATATGAATGTAGGCTACTTTTACGAATTTGTTTTAAAAAAGCTTCTTTTATAAATAAGTGAATTTCAAAAACAGATTTTTGAACACCAAATGTTTCGTCTAAATTGTGGGTTCTTCTTTTTTCTAAATTATAAATCATATGCTTTAATAGCTCGGAATCGGACTGCAATCATGCAGTCTCCGGAAGCAGGTCATAATACTTGCTTGGCAGCTGCTCTATTAATAGCGTTTGCGAAGCTTTTTCGTGTGTTAGGAGGACAACTATGGAAATTAAATATGAAAAATTATAAAGGATTGCTGTGCCATATCCACGGTGACCTTCTGTTTGTAAAAATGCTTTATTGCTTATCACAAAGAACATTTCAATATTTGCATTAAAAAATTCATTTATAAATTTTAATTTGCTAAAGTTGCAAGTTGTATATCAGCCAATTGAAAATATTTTGCTAAAACATATTACCGGTGTAGTTTTATGTTTCAGCAAAAATACATCAGTCGATGAAAATTTGTTACATAAGAATTTATTGAGTTACAACTACCTTACTTTGCTGAACAAGCTAATATAAGCTATGAGCTTGCCGTTTTTTCTTTATAAATTGTCACCAAAAAAGCCGAAACTTTTTTTCTAGATCAAAGTCAAAGCCGCGCAAAGATTTAAACAATGGCACGCAAGCACACACACTCAAATAAAGTTCAAAATTTCAATGTTCTAATTAGTAATCTACCGTTGGTCATGTTCTCTTGGGAATATAATCGAAAGTAGCGCCGTCGCTTTGCAAAATATTCAGACGAACTTTTTTTTCGCCCGACAGAGTAGAACTCTAGCGACACGTAGCGACTTAAAAATTTGAATTATCTTGTCGCTACTCAAAATTATTGGGGAAAAAGGGATTTTTTTGAAAGGAAAAGCGGGGTCTTTTATTTTCTTTATTGCAAACTTGTTTTTGAACAAATTTTTAAACATTTTATATCATTGTACTCAGGAAAAAATTATCTTTTCGATGATATAAAATTTAAACAATTTTTTTTATAATTAATGGGGAAATTATAATTAAATATTGCTTAATTCTTGAAAAACTCCTAAAATTGCGCAGCTAGTGACCAAAAGCCCCGTGGTGAAAGAGTTAGAAAGACTTGTTTTGTGCTCATTTAAGTATGATAAGATCTCAAAGCATGATTTTCACCTCACATCCAATTAAAACAAAACTTAAATTTTAGCTTGAAGTTCTTAATACATTTCCAACCTGCCGAAGGGACGCAGGAGGCAATTTTCTTCCCAAGTCTCTAAAATTTGGAAAAAGAGTAGAATTTTTAGGGAAGCGACAACAAAGTTTTTGAGCAAAACTAGAAGTTTTCAGGCAGTGATAAAAAACATTAGAGCAAAATCAGACAGTTAGAGCAACGACATGGTCTTTTTTTTCAAAGATTACTGTGATTTTGAGACGAAAATTGAGAAATCAAAGACGAATTCTTTTTTCTTCTTTTTTTTGTTTGGTTTTTACCCTAAAATATCAGACTAATGTTTTTTTTATATTTATAAAACACTAGAAAATTATGATTCGGGCAAGTGTCATTAAATTTGTGCAAAACTTTATCGTTTCCAAGGTTTTTCGGCTGGTACGCCCATGCTTAAAACCCATGAAAAATTAGTTTGAGAAGTAGAAACAAGATCAGCTAAAGCAATTGCTCGTTTTTTGGACTCGTATTTTTATGTTATTGAGAAGCTGCACTTAATTAATATTTACTTGATAATTAAAGCTGTATGATAAAAAGTTCTATGATTAAAAGTTTTAACAACTTTTTTTACATTTAAATAGTAATTCGTGGATTAATTCTAGTTAATAATTGAAATGACATTAGCAGATTTTTTTGGCACAACATAGATATAAATGACGTCAAAAAGAACGGTCCAGTTTGATTTGTAGATTTCAACATTTTCTAGACTACTTGACTTAAACAAACGTGAGAAGTCCACAATCTTTACGCAAAAAAAGCAAGTAGTACTTATTGCTGGAAAATATTTTCGATCATGATAAGCCCGACCACAAAAGAAACATTTGCATCTTATAGCCGCAATTAAGGCTCGATGCTTATTCGTCTTTTTATTTTCATGACTAGCATTCAAAAAGTCTTTAGCAATAGCCAAGCTATGGTTATCTTCAGAGTACACTGGAGCTGTAAATCTGATTTTAGAGAAGTAAGTAGTTTATAAAAACTTAAATTTTTTTTTAAATGTTTTTGAGTTATGCAAAATATTATGTGGAAATTAATTTAAAAATCGTTATAAACGTGAGCAATTCGATATTACAAAAAAAAAACAATTTTCAGTTGAAAAATAGCATTGATATTTTTCCTTGACTTTGCCCGTTTAAATTAAAATGCATCATGATATAAGTTCTTGCCATATGCAAAAAAATTTAATGCTCAATTTCACTTCTAAAACTTCGGCTGCCACGGCGCCCAAACGCGCTTGTAAATGCAACTCAACAACTTTAATTTTTTGTGTGTTTTAAATCTGTGCTTCTCCAATTTTTTTAACCGAGGGCCGCACTTTTTATTGATAATTTATTGTAGGCCTCCAGAGGGTATGGCGACAAAAAAAAAAAAAAAACTCATAAAATTTACTGTGTCCAAAACTTGACCTTGCTTGTTCGGAGATCATGTGAGACTTACGGATTACGGTTCAAGCAAAGTAGCATTCAGATTATCAGGTTTAAAGATAGTTTATTCCTTCAAATCTGTCACAGTTACTGAGGAAAAGCCTGATTCACAAATATTACTTACTCTAATTGTAATATTTTTTGGTATAACATCATAAGAATTTTGTAATTTTAGTATAATTATTGCTTACTGGTTTTAATTTAAAAATTGTCCCGGTTAGTTATCAGTAAACTATTAAGATTTTAAATTTAAGCAAAAAAATATCAAAGTTAAAGGACAATGAAATAACCAAAAATGTTTGGCGTAATCTCTATTGTTCAAAATTTAAAGCTGTCGTTTTTGTCCTGAGGTTATAGAACAGTGGTTTCCAACCATCTTTTTATATATTCTTTCCTCTGGCCGTTTTCAAATCTTAATTTTGCCCCCATATCACAAACAATAAAGCTATTGACATTTTTTTTTGCTTTTATAGCGGTATGACTAAAATTTGAAACTGCTTTGTCAGACCACTAAACAGAAAAAGTGCCGTAAAGTGTCTTTTCTAAGGACGCAACGGAATGGCGCGAGTAGGTTTTGAACCCAAAATATATCAATCACAATTACAGCGCTTTAAACACTTGACCACGCTGCCAAATGTACAAAAAAATTGGAAGGAAAAATTAACATATTTTATGAAAGACTAAAAAGGGGTCAAAAAATTTTCGTAGTTGGTTTTACGAGAGCCCATTCAGTAGATGAGGCGTAAAAAAAATCCTTGGAGATTTAATAACTGGGCAACTCCCTACGATGAACTAAATATCTAAAGTAGGAAAGGAGGAGTTTAATTGGCTAAGCAAAGATTAGAATAATTAAGTAGGAGATAAAAAAGATTCTATTTTGGCTTGCCGTAAGCCCTCCAGAAAGAATTTTGCTGATTTCTGATGCTAAAAAGTAAGATGAAAGAAAAAAGTTTGATTAATCTAGCGACGTTTTAAGAAGACGCAGCTGTAGATGAAAAAGAGGTAAGTTTGTCAAAAGAGACAAAAGAAATTTGGTCATGATAAAAACGTTAGAGAAACAAAATGTTTATAATTGTGTGATGAAGAAGTATTCACACGGCTAAGAAATAGACAAAGGAATAGGAACTGTTAGAGAGAAGGTTAATGCAGCTTTACGGGTAAACTGATAAGCAGTATAATTGCCAGAAAAATTTGTTTAATAACGTATCAGTCAAAGGGTTAGATGAGCCTTGGTAAAAAGAGACCAGACGAAAACCAGAAGCTTCAAACTGTTTTCGTTAGAAAGAAAAAATGAAAGGGGAAAAAGAGCAGAGTCAGCAGATTTAGAGACAATGAGAAAAGATTAGAAGTGAAGGGCACTGGTTTGTTTATAACCCCAACCTAGAATGATTTCCACTGTGTAGCTGTATGAGGTCATATCATGTTCTTGACACGAAGATCTGCAAGACTGGCGCTTGAAGCAATTTTTAAATGGTCATTATCATTTTACGTTCAATAATTTGTATATAACTGTATTGCAAAGATATTAAACTTAAAATTAACAACAAAATTCTAAAGCAAAATTTCTCGCCAAGCTTATAAAGTTTTTTTCTAATAAAAAAATTTCTTCCCGGTCGGAAATCACTGAGCTAGAGAATAAAATGAAGTCAGTTTACTTCTTGGAATTTTATTCTTTTTATTAGTTTATTTTACTACAACTTGCAAGTTTATTTTTAACTTTTTTTAAAAGAAAATCTGCAAAATATGAATTTCAATTAAACAAGTTTCATCGGAGGTAAACTAAATGACAGTTTAATACGTAGGCCTACAAAAGATCATAAAAATCAAATGATCTTTTTGTAAATTAAGCTTTTTTGCTTTTGGCATAAACTTGCATTGCTATAGCAATACTAGTAGAATAAAAATAAAAAAATTTTAGGATTTTTGCTGAAAAGTGACCAGATAATTTCATCTTAGTTATAACTTCCTAGCATGCTTAAGAGCGACACTACACAATGACCAACGAAACAAAATTTGTCCTCTCTCTACTTTGACTGTTTACCAAAAAAGAGTCAAATTGGACTTTTTCTTTCCTTTACTTCAGATCAAGTGTTTTAGTTGATTTCAAGTCAAACCATCTCCTCAATAACGTACAAAGTCTCAAATTTTAACCTGGAAATGACGTCAAAGATCGATCCATTTTCACCGACATTCTTTTTTTACTGGTTTGTTATAAACACAAAACAAAGATTACCTCGTAGTGATTAATATTTCACTAAAGTTTTGTAAATTAAACCTTAAAAAGTACAGTACTTAAAACAAAGTCATTAGTGTATATAAAACGGCTGTTAACTGGTTAAAAAAAAGTAATTCTACAAAAATTTAAAATCAGCTCAAATTGACTTTTTGAAAAATAAAAATTTTAAACATTTGTTCGGAATTATTGCGTATAAACCAGTAAGAAAACAGTTTTAAAAATTTTTTCTTTACACCTGAAATGCTGAGCACATAAAACGAGACATAGAAGTAATCTAAGACTTGTTGGCTTCTGCCAGACGCATTGCTGCATCGGTGAAGGTGACATTGTCCATCCTGCAAACCAAGGATCAGATGACCAGAGACTTGAAAATATAACAGATGAAACAGATGGCGCTAAAGAGTACTCTCTGTCGCATTGTGCGTCACGCCCGCAGAACCCGAGCAATTCTTAGGGCTTGTTTGCACTACGAGCGTGAAATGAAGCATTCTTTGTTTGTTTCATTGATTTTTTTCCTTCGCTTAGCGCTGGCTCAGATTTTAAGCGCGGAAAGATAGAAAAAGAAACAAAGAATGCTTCATTTCACACTCGTAGTGGAAACGAGCCTTAAAATTTTTCTCTTTACTCATTACCCGCTCTGCGACATAACCTGAATGAGCAGACTGTCCCTGACGAGAGTTTAAAAGTCGAAACCATAATCAGGCAGTAGACCAGGATTCGGCTGCTGATTCACAATCTTACAGATGATGCTTTTTATTGCTATTTGTTCAAAGCTTGGCATATAAATAATATATTTTACTAGAACAGAATGCGTTTTTAATAAATTTTGAGCAAAAAAAAATAAATTTTTTTTACAGAATAGATAACTTTTTATTGTACAATTACTTTGAAGCTGGTAAAGATAAGCATTTTATTTACAGATTGCTAATTATCTTTAACTGCAAAATTTTGGGGTTGTTTATCTTTACCTGGACTTAACACGCTTATCTAACTTATAGGTTTAATTCAATACAATTCAGAGTTTATATTTACATTCACTAGAGTTAATTGTATTGTTAAATTAATAAACCTAATTCTAACCTTACCCGAAATATACATGTATATATATCTTTTTTAATTTGAACATTAAATGAAATTAACGTTATTATATTTTGCGCAATAAAAATAAAGTCCAATTTTACAAGTCATTGAACTTTATCTAGCCAACAGGGCTACTTATCTTTACCTTGAGGATTTGGGATTTTTATTTTTATATGACTCTTTTAGGGTTGCTTATCTTCACCAGCTTTGATGTTTTAAAAGAAAGTTTTGTTTATTTTTAGCTCGGCTATTTTTTTATTACGAGTTGCAGGTTCTGAATTTTACGCCAAGTTACAGTCAATTCAAAACTTTGTAGCCTAAACCAGCGGTTCCCAAACTGTGGGAACCGCACCGCGAGACTTTGTCAGGGGCGCCGCGAAAGCATGCGAAAGTTGTTAAACTTACTGCTTTTCTCACAATAATTGCAGTGTGAAAGTTGTTAGCAGCAACGTTCCTTCTAAGAGCTTCCTTAGTGTGCGCGGGATGAAAGCCGTGTGAGCAGTGTTGGATGTTGGGTGAGGCGAATGAGGCAACCCCCCTCGAAAACAGCATATACAGTTTTGAATCCGTTGCAGATGTTTCTTCAGAGAACGATTCTGATTGAAGATCTTATTTTTTTTTAGAGAACACCCTGATTTTGGGAGAGAAATAGGGAAATCAGAGATGAAATCGAAGTGAAGACCTTTCTTTTTTTTTTAGAGAACACCCTGATTTTGGGAGAGAAATAAGGAAATCAGAGATGAAATCGAAGTGAAGACCTTTCTTTTTAGAGAACACCCTGATTTTGGGAGAAAAATAAGGAAATCGGAGATGAAATCGAAGTGAAGACTTTTTTTTTTTAGAGAACACCCTGATTTTGGGAGAAAAATAGGGAAATCAGAGATGAAATCGAAGTGAAGACCTTTCTTTTTAGAGAACACCCAGATTTTGGGAGAAAAATAAGGAAATCGGAGATGAAATCGAAGTGAAGACCTTTTTTTTTAGAGAACACCCTGATTTTGGGAGAAAAATAGGGAAATCAGAGATGAAATCGAAGTGAAAACCTTTTTTTTTTTAGAGGACACCATGAGTTTTGGAGAAAAAAAGTTGTTCAAAGAAGTAATTGAACTGAATACCTTTTTTCATTAGTATTGTTAAGTTTTCAAAGGGCGCCGTGAAAAAAAGTTTGGGAACCTCTGGCCTAAACTATAAAGCCTTGAAATGAAGCTCTGTTATTGCTGCTTCGCAAATTCAATTTTAAATTAAATCTCAAAGCGATTTACAGCTATTCTTGATTTGATAATCTATTTCCTTTAATTTCAACTTGGAATTGTTGGATTTGACGGCAATGGAAATTTAAGGTTTATCTATAAAATGAATAATTCTTATCTAAACATTTATGAAAAAATAAAAAAATATTGCGATTATTCTTATGAATCAAAAATGTTTTGTGTTAATAAAAGAAAATTATTAAATCATTTTTTTTGCAACGGAAATGAATCGGAACGCGCAGCGATGGAAAAATACGTTATCAATACGACTTAAATTTAAACGCTTAACAATGGATGATATTGTTTTATTTTTTGTTTAACCCATATCCTCCTGAATCAAAGTTTTTTGTTCATTTCTCTATTGTAGCTTTGGAATGATGTAACTTGAAGAAAAAAACGCTCTTTTTGTGAGAAACTTTTTTTTTGTGAGATATGAATGATTTCACTTCCGTCAGTTTAAACTGACGCTAGGAGCAGGAGGGTACATGTAAAACAAAACGCAAAATTACTTTTCTTTAATATTTTTATTTTTGAACCAAACCAATTTTTGATAACAAGCAAGCATACAAACAAATAACATCGTTAATAAACGAAAAACTTTAGTTCACAATCTTTCGTTCACATGTCAAACTAAATAACATTGTCTATTGGAAATGGTATTCTTTAAAACAATCAGGATTTAGACAAACATTGCAGGATTACCTGGAGGTTCTGAGCACTCTGGTTTTGCACATCGTCGTGCGTCCCCTTAACAATCCAGTAATTGGTAGCACTGAAACGTACATGTTCACACTGCTGTGACCTTGATCCAGAAAATAGAACCTGTGACATATCTTTACTGTATTACAAGTGTTTTTACTAACGGACGGAATTGAATACAGCATCGCGACGGCTTTGCCTGTACCCACAGCTTCGGTAGCCAAACTTAATTGGTTTCCATGAATACGATATAACTGTTTCGCTCCGTGCTTTCTAAAGTATGGTACCATGGATTTGTCAACGCTTAGATTTTGCTCGGGTTTGTAGTAAGCCACACACTGCTTGTTTACCGCATCAAACTGGCTAAACAGGTCTAACTTTGGCAAATCTGTCAGTTTATCCAAGGTTTTATTATCAGCAAGATGAAGAAAGTGTTTGATTTCTTTAAACTCATTCTTGATCATCAGCACCGTGGCCATTCGGTCCTGCTTGTCCTCCCTCCTCTGCCAATACATTTCTTGTTGTGGCAATTGACTATAACCGCTCAGCACAAGGATGGCAATAAGTTATTTCAACTTTTTTATGGTCATCATAAACGAGCGGTTGTTTTTGTATCGAGCATACTTATGTGATTCCAAACATTTTCTTTCCATCTCTTCAGACGTCAAGAACTTTTCAAATATTTCATTTGGCAAGATATGCTTTTCAAAGGAAGGGTGTGTCAAGGTCCAGTTATCAAGAACTCTGTGCACATTTATTTTACCCTTCTTCCATTGCAGTTTTGAAACAAGAAGTTTTATCATTCTTCTCTAAAAAACAAATTATAAAGTTGAATACCAACATAAAATACAAAATTATACAATTTGAAAACATTTGGCGTTGTGTACCAAGTTCACATAGTGCAAGCGTTGCAGCAAGATTGCATAAAACAGTTAAATGAAGATACTGTATATCATAGTATAGCAAGATCTATAAATTCATTGTTAAAATATGTATATATGCTACTTTTTTGTTGCTAGCAGAACACAATATTGTTCTGACAGGGAAACATTTTTTGGTTGAAGCTCACCAGCAGGTAACCTAGTATTCTAAAAACAAGAGAAAATACAGAACCTTACCTAACCGCTTGCTAAAGCTTGCGATTCATCAGTAGCAGTTTTATGCTTCTTGTTCCTTGCAAATCCTATTCAGCATCTGATGGAAGTTGCCTTCTGCAAAGGTTTTCCGGAATACAATTAACATCATTTCCATCATCTTCGTCGGCGTCCATACCATTATTCTTTGGGAGGAAAATGATAACATTTGCGGTAGACACAGATTTACCAGCAACAAAGCTGTACTTAGAATCCAAAGCTTCAAGTACTACTAATGCTTCAAAAACAGTCATCTTTTTGTTTTCCTGCAGCAGGTTAGCCATAGCGGCCTAATGGATAAAGCGTAGGAACGCTAGGATTAGCAGTTGTAAATATTACTTTTGTCGCTTATAAAAACAACTCAAGCTACTCAATACTTTCTATCAACTGTCTAATTTATAGTGATTTTTAGTGTCAATAAATAGACACAATAAACAATTAAATCCTAAGTTATTTAGCTCTAATGAACAACTTTAAAGTTAACACGATTCAACTGGATTTAAACTTGTTAGGCTGCCTGTTAAAACAATAATCCCAGTAAAGTGTGTCCGACCAAAATAAAAAAGAAACTTTGTGTATATTACTCTACCTCCTGGCAAGAGTTGCTCCCAGCGTGCTTTCTGTCTAGATAAGCAAATAACAAGAAACTTGGCTTATCAACTAGTTATCGACTAGTCCTGTAACAGTGTAACAGTTCTCAATTACCAATTAACTAACGAAGTATTTGCAAATACTCGAAAACCACAACCATTCTGTGACATCACAATGAAACGATATAATTTTATCAGGTTTTCGCATTCGATAAAAGAAATCGTGTTTAACGTCTGAGTGTACCCTCCTGCTCCTAGCGTCAGTTTAAACTGACGGAAGTAAAAGACTCCTTAAAGAGCAGGCTGGGTTCCGACGCGGGAAATCAACCGTAGATCAAGTTGTTCTGCTAATCCAGAACATCGAGGATTCTTTCGAGGCTAAAAAGAAGGCTGGTGCTATATTTATCGATCTGACAGCTGCTTAGGACACTGTCTGGCACCGTGGCCTTACCTGCAAGCTGCTGAGACTACTTCCGGATAAGCACATTGTCAAAATGATCATGGAGCTTGTCCGAAATCGAAGTTTCACCCTTACCACCGGTGACAGCAAGCAAAGCAGGCTACGCCGTCTTAAAAACGGCGTTCCTCAGGAATCGGTCTTGGCTCCCCTCCTATTTAACATCTATACGTACGATCTTCCTTTCATGATTTCCAGAAAGTTTGCTTATGCTGATGATTTAGCTTTGTTGCACTTTTCTGGAAACTGGAAGGACTTGGAGGGGACCTTAAGCCAAGACATGTCCACACTGTCAGCGTATCTCCAGACTTGGAGGTTGAAGCTCAGTCACACTAAGACGGTGACGACAGCCTTTCATTTAAACAACCGAGAGGCCAAACGTGAGCTAAAGGTCTACAACAACGGTGGACTTTTACCGTTCTGTCCAACCCCTACATACCTTGGGGTAAAACTGGACAGATCGCTCACGTTTTGTCACCATTTAGTGGCATTGCGCAAAAAACTATCATCGCGCGTCACACTGCTGAGGCGACTCGTGGGCTCGGGATGGGGTACTGGTGCTAAAACACTACGCATAGCCACCTGTCTCTAGTCTACTCAGCAGCTGAGTACTGTGCGCCAGTCTGGTGTCGCAGTGCTCACACTCGCCTCATTGACAGCGATTTGAATGACGCCTTGCACATAGTTACTGGATGCCTGCGTCCCACTCCAACGGACCACCTACCTATACTCTCAGGCATCCAGCCAGCTGAGCTTCGCCAAATGGGAGCGACACTCTCCATGGCTTACCGTGGATCTCTGGACCCCGATCATATTTTGCATGGTCTGTTAAGTGGGTCCTCAGATACTGGCCAAGTGAGACTAAGATCCAGACGCCCGTTTGTGCCAGGTGCGCGGAATCTCTTGGACAATCTTGCCAGACTTGGCATCCGCGCCTCTGAATGAACAAATCTTAAATGGAAAACGGAGTACTGTGAAGGTCCGTGCTTCCAGGCTCCGTGCTTTTGTGCCCCAGACCGGTGCCAGGCCTGTTGGGATGGGCTTACCCCGAGCAGCTTGGGTTAGGCTCAACCGCCTGCGGACTGGTGTTGGGCGATTCCATTCGTCCATGCACAAATGGGGTCTCGCTCCTTCACTAAATTGCGAGTGTGGCGCCTCTGAGCAAACCGCAGACCATGTACTAACAGCGTGCCCTATACATCGGGCACCACATGGAGCACGAGGTCTGACGGTTTTGGATGACGAAACTCGATGCTGGCTTAATGACATCACTGCCAGCGTCTGATCCAGGCAGTGCAGCAGTCTGGGGTAGTAAAAGGATAAACCCTCGGCCCCAGTCCTGTTTGTGTCTGACCTGGAGTGGATACCTCTTCAAACGACGACGACGACAACGGAAGTAAATGAATCGCAAAATTTTTGCAAGCCTGTTTTTGATTCTTTTTTTGCTTATTACCACTTCAATAATGTATGTTTAAGCTATCTTTAGTAATTTTTCAATTTATTTTCAATTCACAACCGTTTGATGGCAGTTACTTCTTTTTGCAATGAAAAAAATGCTTTTTTTGAATTAGATTGCTGTAAATATCGCAATAGCTTTTTATTTATAATTTAAAACGGTCAGACAATTAGCTTGATTCCTCATTGTCAATTTAATCTAAAAACTGGAGTCCTGCAATTATCAATGTGCTTAAAATCCTTCGTTTTTCGGCGTCAGTTTAAACTGACACTAGGAAGATGTGGGATAAAATATTCTCGGTCCAATCTGCTTTACTATTGGTCAAATCATCAATCAAAATCTACTTTTTAGTATTATTTAATTATTCCAAATATTATTATCAACCAATAAAACACATCAATTCCAAAGATATTGCGGAAACTGTCTAGTAATACATAAAGTAAAATGTAAAAAGTGCTTTTAACACTCTTTGTAGATCCTGAATAAACTAAGACAAAACTACTTTTTGATTTGCAAATTCAAAATGACGAATTCCAAAAATTTATTTCTGCAAATTCAAGAAAGTTATTTCTGAGAGTTAAATCATTACAATATTAGCACATTATGGTTAACTAAACAAATCATCTCTGCTTCACATTTTTTAATAAATTTAAATGTAATTCTTTATCATATTGTCTCGTTTCACAACAATATAACTTTACAAAAACTCGACAATCCAAAACTTTCTGTTTTGAGCATCTCACACTTCATTCGTGGTTATATTCTTAACGTTATACTTCTTTAGTTGATTCTCAGTCATTTACAGTAAATTTTAAGCTTTTGCTTGCGGAATGGTACACCACCCCCCACTTAATTTATTTTGTCTGCAAGTTGTTCTTACACGTAATTATAAAGATTTGTTTTACCTTCCTAATTCAAGTGCATTGAATGACTCAAAATTTAAGCTAGGGGTTCTGAAGGGGGCCACGGGGCCTTTATCAAGGGGCTACAAGAAGAATCCTCATTTTGGAATTTAATTTACTTTTGGGACAAACAGGACAAAGCTAGAGAAGGTTTCAACGTGATGATTTTCTTTTTTTGTTCTTCACTTGATCATTGGAACAATTATATAACTGGGGGGCCACGGGTGTTTGAGAAAGGGGGCCACGGATCACCAGACCTTGAAAACCACTCTTTTAAGCCATTGTGACATTTTGGCAGCGGCGACGTAACTTTGCCTAGAGTTTTCAAGAAACAATTGTTATCTTCCACCGGTGCCAAGCAATTTCGATATTATAAGTTACATAAGGTGTTTACTACTTCACCATACAATTGCAGTTTGACATCAAGCACTGCTTTTTCTTATTGCTAGACCTACACTAGTATAATTGCTATTTTAAAAATTCTTGTTCGTTCTAGTAACTTTAATTTTTATCTGATAACTTTGGCTGATTTTTACGTTATATTGCGTCGTAAATTTTTCATTCAATTTAGTGGAATCATTCCAGTTGAGAAGTGCTTAGAAATCGTTTGGCTTACTATCGTGGAATTGAATTGCTTAAGTGTTTAAATAGTTAAGGATCAATGTTGATGCCTTAGAAGTTAATTCTGTGGTGAGATGAAATATTTGAGTCTGTGCGGATGAGAAACTATTTAGTTTAATATTAACCATCGGGGTAATAATTTATTCTTATAGTTAGCGAATATAAGGTTTTTGAGTAATTATTTGCAGTTGTTGACGCTGTGAATTGCCTTAAAGTTTTGTAAAGCTTGTGAGTCAAGTTTTGCGAGAATCACTGAAGTTATTTTAAATTTTGTAAATATATTTTTTTATATTTAGAAACTGTGGTTTCTTTCTATTTATAGAGAGAAGTTTTCTAGAGCAAGGGTTTTCAAACTAGAGTGCGCGAGAGAATTTTTGGTAGTATGAGCTTACACGAGCAAGTTTCTTAAATTTGCATTTCAACGACTGAATTTAGACAGCAATTTCATTATCATCATTTTGTTTTAGGTCTTCTTTCCCTTAAAAATCAACATAACATCACAAGGTAACTCAGCTTTTATCATAAACTTTACAGAAAAATTAAAAACATTTTAAATAAAACTAATCTTGTGCAAGAAAATATGATTTGTAATCGATGTAACATCGTCGAGAACATAAGCGAAAGCTTCACCTTACAGCAGAAAGACGAAATTACAGATATTAATAAGTTTGTGCAAAATCACTTGCAGTTGCTACGTGATCTGTTGGGAAATTATTTCTCGGATTTAAATGATTTTGATTATAAGCTGATTCGCAATCTTTTCGGGTTGATCCCAGACTTTTTTCATACAGTGTGCAAAATGAATTAATTGAACTTTTGAATGATTCAACAGCCAAAGACATCTTTGATCCTCATCCCTGCGGAAATTTTGGTCATAAATGGTAAAGTCACATCAATTGGTGTCAAAAAATGTGTGGAAAGTCTTATGTTGTTTCTACCAACTTACTGTTGTGAACCAGGTTTGTCAATTATATGAATAATCAAAAACAAGTTTCATGTGAGGCTTTCAATTGAAGATGACTTACCTGTGTGCTTTTCTAAAACGCTTCCAAAAATTGATTTACTTGTGAAATAAAGTCAAGCTCATCGATCTCATTAAATTTATGAAGAGATGATTAAAGCAGCTAAAAGATACTTTTTTTGTTTTGTGAATTCAATTGTTTTTGTTTTTTGTTAAATTCTTTTTAAGGTTACGCCACAAGTTGTTTAGCAAAGCGGTAAGTAGCTAAAAAAAGTTTGAGAACCCCTGTTTTAGAGAATCCATTTGTAATAAGCCAAAATCTAATTGTTTAAAAAACTTCAGGCTTGCGAGAAACTATTTTTAAAGTCGGTATAAATGAAAATAAACACAGATTTACTTCAACGCAGGTATTTGGGTTACCTAGTTCAATTGTTTCTTTCGAATTCCCGAGTAAATATGTGACAAAGTGGTATACTCCATATGCTTTATTTGCGCTAATGGTAAACACAATGTTCTTTTTCTTCTTAGCTCATTTTTGCTGTTGTCACAGGTTTATTCTATGCCGCCGATGCTTTGTTAGAAAGGTGTATTCTTGGTTAAATTGTAGTTAACGAAAAGCGTCTTAAAAGTTAGTGTGAAGTAAATCTCGCTAGATAACAACAAAACAGCATTTAAAGAAAAAAAGATTTCAGTCAAATTTATTCTCACTAGACTTGCAAAACACATTATCTAAAAATTGTGCAACTTCATAATAGGGTAAACATAAGTTAAAAAAAATTTTTATATAGTGTTTTTGGAAAAAGTATTTAAAAAAATTTATATACGTAGTAAGATTTATTCAAGTAACGAACAAAAAAATTAAATGAAAAACAACAATCTTTGAAAATCAGAAAAAAGTATAATGTTTTTTTTGTTTTCTGAAATAATTATTCTTAGTTGTTTAAATTAAATAACAAGAAATTCTTGATTGTTAAATGCGAAAAAATAATATGAATAAGAGAATATCTTTAAGTTTAGGGTTTTTCTTCAAGTTTGCAGCAATCTCTAGACCGATTTAAGAGCAGAGAAAGATGCAATTACACCTATTTCTTGTTCTTCTATTTAAATAGAAAACTTTTTGGTGACTGTTTCAAAAAGAATCAAGAATTTATATGAGATTGAGAATCAGCGACTCGTTGTATTTGAGTAAAATAGAAAAAACAAGTTTATTTTTTGCTTAATCTGAATATGACACTATTAATCTTTTGATCATAAAATTAAAAAATATGAAAAATGGTAAAAACATAAAAAAACAGTTACTTATAATTATCAGCACAAGTTTTTTGGAAGAGCAGACTGTTTTAGTTGTGAGGCTTATCAGGGGACACAACATCTGATTCAAATAGAATAAAATGTTGCATCTCCATGATGAACCGTATGCAAAACTATTTGTTGAACAAAGATAATAGTTAAAAAAACAAAGTTGTGTTCTGATAATTATAGATAAAATCGCTTTGACAATTGAAGTCATTGACCCCTCTGCTGAAGAGCACTAATAACTTAGTTATGAAAAAAATATTATTACAGCTTGATATGCTCAAAACCTACGGCAAATAACTAAATTGTTAAGCAATAAAACTTTAAACTTGCATGCAACACCTTTTTGAAAGAATTTGTAATCTTTTCCGTAATGGTCTTGTCACACTTCATTTCTAATAATTTTAATCATGGTGATATAGCTTATTTTCCGCTTTAAACTAATTCAAAGTTTTGTTATAACGCAGAGATCGCTTGGTCAAGAGAAAATCGCTTTTGAACTATGTTTTTTTATTTATCTACTTGCAATTTTTAGAATGCAACTTTATTTTTTTCTTTCGCCAGACGGTGAGACGTAATGCGCTTTGCCTGTATCGTATGACCGAGTTAAGTGCAGTCTGGAATGTACTCACTTACCATAAAAAATGCGTTCTAATTTTAACGCGCGTGACCGAAGCGTTTTTGAGGTAACTCCAGCCGATTTGCATCATGTGACCTTTTGTCCATATACTGTATATGTACGCTCGCTCGATTGAAGGCATGCGACGAAGAGAGAAGAGAGTTAAATGTTAATTTGGCGTGGAGCGCGGCGAAGGGTTCTTTGATCGTATTACAGTGATAAATGTTAAATTATTTTGCACCAGTGTTTTGGAGTTTTGTTCTACGAAGGTAGAATCATTTGTGGTGATCGAATTAAGTCGCAGCGCCGATTTTCGCTTTGCAGTGTGGCAAAGCGCAGAAGAGAATTTTCGTCAGGAGTGAGTCGTAAATTTTATAATACATTCGTTTTAGTTAGTGTTGTGATATTGTGCAATCGATGACGTAGTGTTTTCTTAAACGCTTAATCTTAATCAGCGCCTTCTCCTCAATCAATTATTGGATGCGTATCTCCAAGCATACTGTAATTGTAACAAGTTAAATTTGTGCATCTATTTCGGTTCACCAGTCAGTTCAAAGTCATCAAGCTACTACAGTAAATGAACTAAAAAGCATTCTATTTCAATACGGTTGTTTTGGCTAAATATTTTTTGTGAATTTTAATTATTGTTATTTAATAAACCTATGTATTCGTGCAAAGATACAACAGTTAGAGACAGTGATCTCTGTTTGTTTACGGAAGAAAGTTTTTAACGAATCAACCAGAACTTAGCCGAAGCCAACTGTATAAAAGCTTCAGGTTTATAGCAAACTACTTGAACCGGAATAAAATAAAATTTAGAAACAGCTTTGTTTCAGCTCAGGTATTGAGGTTACTTTGCTCAACTGGTCCCTTAGGATTCCCAAACACAGTCTGTGACAATTTTTTATCTCCGGAAGCAGGTCGGGGTAATTTCTTGACAGTTGCTCTATGTATATTGTCTCAAACGCTTCCAGCCAGCCAGGAGGACAAATATGAATTCTTTTTTTAAAAAATCACAATTTACAGTACAATGCTATTAAATTACACAGTTAGGTTACACTTTAGTCAAAGGAAGTGAATGACAGGTCGTAAAGAGCTTTGCAATTAAACTAACATCTTATATAATTTTAAATACGCTACTTGACTTAAACTCTACACAAAGCTTTTCAATTTTAGATCTATAAAAGATATTTTATCAAAAATACACAGAAGATATGTTGGTTAAAAATATATCAACAGTTTGTTGCTAGTTTTTTTATTGTGCAATGTTAATATGAAATAGAATTACATAGTCCTGCATGTCAATCTCTATGGGATTTTCCATAAAAGAACTGAAGTTCTAAGTTATAGTTGGTGGTTTCTTTAGCAGAAGTTTATTTTAAAATAACTAAATTTTTTATAGCAAAAAATATTATATATTAAGGTTTAATAATCTGTGAAAGCGATAAACAAAGTTTTTTATTAACAATTAGGTTTGGTTAATATCAGCAATGAAAAAACTCATTACAATGAAAAACTGATTACAACAAATTCAGATGGTACGTGAGCCGAGAAATATTCAGCACTCATTAAAAAAAACGTTTTTATGTATATTACAGTAATTTTTCTTTTTGATCTTTGAAGATTTATTTTGCTTTAAAGTACGGTTGAAACAGAAAAGCTGTTCATAAAACGAGGAAAGTGTTTTTTGCATACCACACGTTATTTAACCTTTTCTTTAAAATTTTATTAGAAAAGTTTTGTATTTGGTTTTTTAAATAGAATCAAATAGAACCAAGTATTTCGCATTTTTGGACGCCACTAATCTGAGTACAACTGTACTACATTAAATAAGCTTTAAAAATTTTACTTTGTGATTTTGCTGGTTCGCACTTAGTTTAGATAAAATTTTGTAAACATTTTAAACTTTTAACTTTTCTAGTTGCTTTTTTGGGGTTTTAATGTTGACTATGATGTACGAGTACTTATATTGAAGCAAAAATATTTTGGTTACGGTTTTTAAATTTGTAGAATGAAAAATGTTAATTTATAATGCAACAATTGCTTATAGCACCTATAGTTGTTTTATCTAAAATTTTTACGCTTTATTTTAGATTGATGTACGTAAAAATATTTTTGCTTGGAATTATTAAAGAAATTTAAAATTAAAAATGATTTGGAAACACTTTGTTTTGGCTTTATTGATAATAATATCAGGTAGGCAAAATTAAAAAATAGTTCAAATTTTGATAATAAAAAAAAACTGAACCTTTAAATATGCGATAATCTATAGTTTTTTTGCTGTTGAAGTTACAGAAATCACATTTTTTTAAAAATATTTGTACAGTAAATGTTGACTCGTGCAATAATAAATGGATCCATTTACTCCATTAGGAAAACTATTTTTGTAATGTAATTTTTTTTATATGTTTTATTTTGCAAAATATTATATTTTAATTGTTTGAAATTAAAATCCGCATTCATTTTACTGAAGATCCGACTTGTCAGCAGCGTAGAAATTTAGCCTTGATTGTATAAAGTATAGGTAACATAAAAGTTAAATTTGTTTAAGCTATTTATATAGCCTTATAAAGTAGTGGTAGACACAGCACTGACAAAATCCTTAAGACCGAAACAGTACTCTCAGCTGATATTTACGTTATCAAGCTTCGTAAATAACAAAACGTTCTTGATCGTTTTTAAAGCGAAAGAGTTTTCAGCGACCTCGAGATGAACTTAGAGCAGAGAAAGATGCAATTACATTTAACCTTTCATTTAAATGGAAAACTTTTTGTAAATTATTTTAATAAGAATCAAGAATTTATATGAGATTGTGAAGCACCGACTCCGTGTAGTAAAATAGAAAAAAAACTAAGTTTATTTTTTGCTAAATCTTAAAATGAAGATTTTAATCTTTTATTCATAAAATTGAAAAATAAAAAAATGGTAAAAACGTAAAAAAATAATTATTTATAATTATCAGTACACATTTTTTTTGGAGGGACAATGACAATTTACTAACATTGCTTTCTATGTGAGGCTTTTTAGAGGCTTATAAGATTTTGTGTCCCCTGATGAGCCTCATAGGCAGAGTAGTTTGTTTAGCAATGTTAATAAATTGTTTTTTTTAAAAATTGTGTTCTAAATTATAGATAATCGCTTTGGGAATTGAAGTCATTACCCCTCTACTGAAGAGCACTAGCAACTTAGTTATGAAAAAAAGTATTGGTTTAGCTCAACGGTGCACAACCTGCGGCCGTCAGTGCGTAATAATGCGGCCGTCAAACATAAATTGTACTTCAAAATGCACGTTGTGGCGGCCGCGCATTGATTAAAATGTTTTGCAACGTAACTGTTAAGAAATAACTGTTAGGAACAGTTATGATTTGCTAACTGTTACTTTTTTTTTTTTTTTTTTTAGAGATCACTATAATTTTGGTGCAAAAAGTAGCAAATCGGAGACTGATTTCAGGTGAAGACCTTTTTTTTTTTAAAGATCACTATAATTTTGGTGCAAAAAGTAGCAAATCGGAGACTGATTTCAGGTGAAGACCTTTTTTTTTTTAAAGATCACTATAATTTTGGTGCAAAAAGTAGCAAATCGGAGACTGATTTCAGGTGAAGACCTTTTTTTTTTTAGAGATCACTATAATTTTGGTGCAAAAAGTAGCAAATCGTAGACTGATTTCAGGTGAAGACCTTTTCTTTTTAGAGATCACTATAATTTTGATGCAAAAAGTAGGATGTTTTCTTTGTATGGCCCGCCAATATTTTTTGTGCGTCAAAATGGCCCTCGGCTCAAAAAGGTGGACACCCCTGCACTAGGATGAAATAAAAAGAAACTCGTAGGGGGGGAATTCCGGGTTAGTTTCACCAAAAAAATTACTGGCAATAGATGGTGGGGCGATAAAAGGAAAGTACCGAATTTTTCTTGACTCGATAGCTACCGCAAGTTAAAACTACCTTTGTATTGCGGCCGGCAATAACAAAAAGGTTGTGCGCCGTTGGTTTAGCTTGATATACCCAAAACCTACGGCAAACAACTAAACTCTTCAGAAATAAAAATTTAAATCTAAATTTAAACCTAAATGCAACACATTTTTGAAAAAATTTTTAATCTTTTTCGTGTATGTTCTTCATCTCCGGAAGCAGGTCGAGGTAATTGCTTGACAGTTGCTCTATGTATACTGCTTCAGACGCTTTCCTGCAAACCAGAGGGACAAATATATATTTTAAACTCACAATTTACAATACAATGCTATTAAATTACACAGTAAGGTTACGTTAAAGTTGAAGGAAGTGAACGACAGATTGTAAAGAGCTTTACATTTAAACTGACATCTTAGGTAGTTTTAAATACGGTACTTGACTCAAAATTTACGAACAATTTTTCAATGTTGAATCTATAAAAAATATTTTAATTAAAAATGCAGTAGATATATTGGGAAATTATGTCAAGTACAGTAGGGTTTTCCATTGAAACAACAATTTAAAGTTGTAATTGGTGGTTTCTTGAGCAGAAATTTATTAGAATAACTGAATTTTGCTATAGCAAAAAATTTATAAATTAAGCTTTCTGTAAAAGCAATACAAAAAAGTTTTTGTCAACAGTCAAGTTTGGTTAACATCACCAATAAAAAAACTCATTGAGTGATTACAACAAATTTAGGTGGTACGTGGGCCGAGAAATAATCAACATTCATTTAAAAAAATGCTGATTAAAATTATGTATCCTAGAGTAATTTTTTCGTTTAGATCTCTGAATGATTAACTTTGCTTTAAAATACGGTTGTAACAGAAAAGCTGTTCATCAAAAGAGAAAAGGGTGTTTACATACTAAATGCTACTGAACCTGTTCTTTAAAATTTTAATAAAAAATTTTGAATTTGGTTTTTTCAATAGAATAAAATAGAACCTATACTTTACATTTTCGAGCGCCACTATTTTGGTTACAACAGCATTAATCCACAGTAAATAAAAGATTTTTTCTTGTGATTTTGTTGGTTCGTGCTTAGTTTAAATAAAATTTTGTAAACACTTTATACTTTTAACCTTACTAGTTGCTTTTTTGTGGTATCAATATTGATTATGGTGAATCAAGTACTTATATTAAAACGAAAATAGTTTTGTAACTGTACTTGAGCTTGCAGAATGAAAAAGACTAAAATTCATAATGTAACTATTGATTGCAACAACAACAGTTGTTAATTCTAAAATAATCTTTATCTAAATTTTTTATGCTTTATTTTAGATTGATGTAAAAATATTTTTTCTTGTAAGAATTTAAAAATTTTAAACATTAAAATGGTTTGGAAACATTTTCTTTTTGCTTTATTTATAATAATCTCAGGTAGGTAAAATTAAAAAATAATTCAAATTTTGATAGAAGAAAAAAAAAAGAAAAATTCTATATCTTTTAAAATAATTTGCTTTAGCCAAATCAAAATATGCGATAGTCCAGAGGTGAGAAACCTTTTTGTTATTGAAGAACAGCTTTTAAAATTTTTTAGAAAGGAGGCCGCATAAGTTGAAATATCTTAGAAATAAGCGTAATTAGTTTGAATCTTTTTCTAAATTCTTGAATTTTGTCTCCAAAAAGTAGCGATCTCTAAAAAAATAGATCATTACTTTGAATCTGACTCAAATTTTTTTAATTTTGTCTCAAAAGAGAAGTGATCTCTAAATAAAAGTTTTTTTTTATCAGCAGTAATAATTGACACATAATTCTATTGTCATGGAGGCCGCACAAAAAACTCACGGAGGCCACAGGTTTCCCATCTCTGTAATAGTCTATAGTTGTTTGTTTTTGAAGCTATTGAAATCATAATTTTTCAAAATTTTTGTAAATTTTGTCTTGTGCAATAATAAATAAATCTAATTGCTCCACTAAGAGAACTATTTTTCAATCCATTGACAAACAATAAAATTTTTAACAATATCATAAACTCAATTAAATGTTTTTTAGATTTTATTTGTAGGCATGTACAGTTTCAAATTACGCAATTCATTAAATTGCTAAATTTCTCAAATATTTTTCACACACAAACTAATGCAACAAAAATTCAAAAACTCCATTTTGGTTTTGGTTATTACAAGTGCGATTTTCTTTTGCCCGTTTTTTTTACTATATTTAACAGTTTGTTAGATAAAATGATGTTTACATGGAATCTTTTTTCATGTTATGCTTGTTTCGGTCAAAATTTTTTGTTTTTTTCTTGGAGAAGAAATCATAGATAGGAAATCTTCAGATAGAATGATGATTGTAAAAAGATATTAATTTTTAACTCCAATAATTAAAAGATAGAATGTAAAGCTAAAAACAGATCTTCACTTTAACTCGATATGTATTTGATATCGTTTTTAAGTGCACTTAAAGGGAGGTTTACCTATAAGGCTATTCCACCAGAGAAATTTGTACAGCCGTTCCGTTTTTTTATATTTATTGTCACCATGGCTACCGGCTTCTTCTCAAAATTAACATAGCTCAAGCAGTTTAAAGTAGGTAGTGTCTTTGCATTAAATAATGTAATTCGAAAAAAATTCTTGGGGGAATATTTTATTCAACGTTTATAGCCAAATGTTTGCATTTTTTGTATTTCTGCTTTAATTTTTAGTTTTTCAGTTCTTCAATTTTCAGTTCACTTTCAATTTAGAAGATGATTTTGATTGTGGGCCGCACTAATTTTACAACCTGAATTAAAAATTAAAAATTACACGAAGACAAAAAAATTTTCAGTTTGGTTTGCAGCACAATTCTTGGAGGTGAAAGTCAAAAAATGTCTTGATTTTGCTTTTTTACACCGTTTATCTTGAATATTTAGCCGACTGGATCAAATGACTTGGCAAGCCGCGTTTGACCCACGAGCTGTGCTTTTCTCATTGCTGCATTATGCAAATAGAACGCAAACATTTCCATTACTTTATCAACCAAAATTTGGTGCGCTAAATTCCCCATTTTTAAAATTCGTTGTTTCGCCTAAATGCAAAAAATATGTGGAAAAATGTGAAACAAAAATAAGTCAACATGTTTTGGAAAGCGCTTGGTAGAAAATTAAAAAAAAATAACTGCCAATATTTGATAGTTTGAGAACAATTATTCAATAGATTCACTTGCTAGCAATGAAAAAAAGTAATAACTATCAAGTTATGACATAATTACATATATAATATAAAAATGCAAATCGTTTTTTTTTGGTAGTTGATGACCTAATCAAATTGGCTTCATGTCAAACCATCTCACTAACTTACAAAGCGACAGATTGCAACGTTGAATTAACGGCACAGGTCGATCCATATTCACCGACATTCTTTTTTACTTGGTTTGTTTACAACACAACCAAAAAAGTAAGATAATATGATCGAAAGCTTATAAAATTTTTTTGTTTTTAAATAATTGTGTCCTAAGGTGGTTAAAGCTGTTCGTTTAGTCGTTTAGTGATTCGATAAACGGCAATCTCTTCGTCGTTTTTTTTTCTTATTTTTTGTTTAACTTTTTCATTTTGATTTTTTCTAAGCAATTTTTAAAAATTTACAAAAACTTACTCAAAATTTACAAAAGCATTGCTCTCACCGAAGAAGAATCTTGAGCAACCTCTGTTTGGCAAATCAAGACAAAAAATACTTAATTTTATAATTAAGACATTGAAAGAATCTTTTTTTCGAGATATAAACCATCGTCGGGCATCGTTTGTTATTTTTTCATTGCATATGTTTGTTTTTAAATCATTTATTCAAATATAAAAAATACGTTAGAAAAACAATTCAAAAATTTTTCTAAACGTCATAGCAACAAATGTTAAAAACGAGCAGTAAACCAGCAATAAAACAAATGTAAGCTATTGTCGGCAGCGTGGCCGAGTGGTTAAAGCGCTATGCTTATGATCAACATGTTCGTGGTTCAAAACCCTATCGCGCTATTCTGTTGTATTCTGGGAAAGACGCTCTACGGCACTCTCCCATGCTTTGTGGTCTTGGCAATTAGTTCCAAATTACAATTATATCTTTATTAAATTACAAGCGGACAGCAACATGTTTGTATCTCCGTAAGCAGAGAAGGGTAATTGCTCGTCCTGTGTTATAGCGCCTCTATCGCTTTCCTGCGAGTTAGAAGGATAAATATAAAAATAAAATATCCAGAATTAATATTTTGTACATACTTTTATAAACATTGACTTAGATAGTTTTAATGTCTTTATTTTTGTTTAAACGTACTTTTTGTAATCAATAATGTTGATGATGCTTTAGTCTTCAAAAGGATTTTTAAAAAAACGTGGTTTTACCAAAATATCAAGTAAAACTTGCAGAAAACATTACCTCAAAAGATCATATCTTAGTTAAACATATAGTAAAGACCTTTTTTTGCTATTAACTTGACTTTGCCAGTAAAACCAATTTCAAAACAACTACAGCTTGTACGTTTTTGGTACTTTATTGTTGAGAGTAATTAAACGTGATTATTTTTTGTTCAGTTCGGATAGTCACTCTGTGTGTATCTGAATTTAAGCAAAGTGAAGTATAAAAGTTTCAGATATTATTTAAATAGATTGTTTTTAATAGTTCAGTCATTACTAACTACTAACAGTTACAATCATTAATTTGTTTGTAGCAAAGCGATAAGATAAGAAACAGTGTTGAGAGATCGATCGTGATACAAATGGTCTCGGTGCAAATCTTGCTCTAATCAGGTCTTTAATTTTTAAGAAACGTATTTTACTACATTTGTTTTCAGAGTAGACTTAAATCACCTTTAAATGAAAATAACATCACTAAAAAAACAAAAAAATAAAGCAAAAAAGAATAATTTTATTGCCATAAAAATCACTTTACCAAATGCAATTTAAATTGATACTGCTGCAGTTTTTTTGCCTTCGCTGTGTTATGTCATACATATAAATCATTGACAAGATGATAATTAAACTATGCTTCCTTGAAAAAGACATTTTACGACATTTTCTCTGTGGTCTGCACAAAGAGGTATAAATTTTATTATATCTCTAATTAAAAACAAAGAACAATTTTCAAACGGCCAGCAATATCTTGGCATCTATAAAAGCAGGTTGAGAAAATCTCTTGACAATTTTTTTAAGTATAACGCCAACAATTTTATATCAATTTTAAAATACATGTTTGGAATAGCATGATTTTATTTTTACTTACTATAAAAATGTGGTCCGACGCACTGGCTGCGGCCCGGTCAAACCAATTATCGATTCACTGTTACCTAGAGAACAATCTGGGTTTCGGCGCGGAAGATCGACCGTAGATCAAGTCACTCTAAATAAAGAAACTGAGGATAGCTTTTCTGCCAAAAAAAAGCCGGCGCTGTGTTTGTCAATCTCACAGTAGCCTACAATATTGTATGGCACCTCAGCCTTACCCGCAAGCTACTTTGTCTTCTTCCGGACAGGCACATCATATCATTGATTATAAAACTTGTTTGTAATCAAAGGTTTACCCTTATCAACGGTACCGGAAAACAAGTTACGACGTCTTAAGAATGGCGTCCCTCAAAGATCAGTCCTGGCTCCCCTCTTGTATTGTACTCGTACCTATATATTTGAACTGCCAGTGACAGTTGGCAGAAAATTTGCATATGCTGATGACCTGGCCATCTTTCACTATGAAAGTGACTGGCAGGCATTAGAGGAGACACTTAGACAAACGTAAGCTCAACCTCATACAACAACAACTGTCTCAGCAGCCTTTCATCTTTACAACAAGGAAGCACGACGTGAGCTTAACATCTTTGTCAACGGCCCGACCCTATGGTTTTGCACTAAACCCACTTATCTCGGCATAAAGCTAAATAGGGCACTCATGTTTTGCGACACTTAACGTCAATGCGCAAGAAGTTAACATCTTGCGTTGGGCTTCTAAAGCGATTAGCTGGATCAAGCCAGGGTGCGGATACCACAGCACTCTTTACAGACAACCTTGCCTTGGAGTTCCAAAACACTTTCTGTATAAAAGCTTCTGCCTCCACCTGGTGGACAGCTGCGGAAACTTAAATCAAGACATCCATTTATGCGTGCCGCATTGGAACTGCTGAACGGCCCCGCTCAGTCAGGCACCGATGTAGCACAATGATCAGAATATAGAGCATAAAAAAGCGCGCGAAAACTTCTCTTAACTCCATACATTTACTAAAAATGTTAGCCCAACGTCATTAAATTTACTTTTATCAGAACTGCATGGGTCAGGGTTAATTGCCTCCTAAACGGCATTGGTGTATTACGCTCAGAAACGCACAAATAGTGTATGGCTTCTAGGACGGCCTGTAAATGTGGTGCAAAGGAGCAAATAGTTAAGCACGTAATAACATCTTGCTCCTTTTATCACCATCCAAATGGAGTCTGTGCTCTCTCTCAGATATCGAAAAGAACCTGGAAACCCTGCTGGTGGAAATTTGTCCGGCCATTTAGTAAACTATCCAGCTCCCGTCTAGCTCTCCCAAACAAAAAAAGAAGACAGACATCCAATCGAAATCCCTAAAAATCTCCCTGCAATAAATGATTGTGCATGCAAGATTAAGGTTATTGCGGATAAGATCGGCAAAATATAAACAACCTTTATAATGATGAAATTGGAACTTAGCACTCGATTGTTAAAACTATTGGAATTTTGAAAAATCTATTGACTGTGTCGTTTTTCTAGGTTAATTCTTTTGGTTGCGGGCCGGCTATATATAGTAATACGTAGATAAAAAGAACAGTTTTAGTCTTGTTTCTTGTTTTACATTTTTTGAGTTTCTTAATTTAAGTTTGTACTCTTTATTTAGATAGGCTACAGTCTTTGTCGGGCTTAAATAATTGAAAATTTTTGGTTATATTTTGTTACTTGTAATTCAAAATATTTTAATCAGATATTTTAATCAATCCCTTTTTTAAGAACTGAAATTAAATCTTAACATTATACAGCATAAATAGCTGCTTTTTATCCCCTTCAGTTAAACAATAATGTAAATTTTATTGCATTAGCAAAAATGAAAATTGAATAGATCTAAAAAAAGACAATTTTATAATCCAGTGCTTTGCAAACTTTTTTTCATTACGGCACACTAATAAACTCTGAATTTTCCTGCGGCACACCTACAATACTAAATACACTCTTCAAGTTTACATACAAAAACTATATTTAATATATAACAGTAATACCTAATGAAAGGGTGTGCCTACAGAAATTGTTTTAATACTGGGTAGAACAGGGATGTCCAACCAGTGGTGGATATTGGGTGAGGCGAATGAGCTATTTGCCTCGGGCCCCCCTTAAAAATACCGCATATAGTTTCATTTTGCTGCACATGTTTTTTAGAGATCACCATGATTTGGGAGAAAAATAGCGAAATGTGAGATCAAATCGAAGTGAAGACCTTTTTTATTTTTTTTTTAGAGATCAGTATGATTTTGGGAAAAATAAGGGAAATACGAGATCAAAGTCCCCCCTTTTTTTAAAGAACACCAATTTTTAGGGATTCTTGCCTCGGGCCCCTAACTTTAAATATCCGTCACTGTGTCCAACCTTGTTTTAATTTGGGCCAAATTTTAAATAAGCCAAAGTTGTTGGGCCGCAAAAAGCTTGTCATGCAGAATCTCGCTGCAATTTCTTGATTTTGTCTCTAAAATTAAGTGTTCTGTAAAAAAAAAAGATGGACCAAGACTCTATCCATGGCTTTTTGTCAAAACACGAAAATTTCGCGGCACACTTCAATTCCTTTCACGGCACACAGTTTGGGAAACCCTGGTATAATCACTCAATGCAGATTCTCAAATTCTGGTTTTACTTAAAATACTTTTTTTTAATACTTTTAACGGTTCAATATGAATGTAGGCTACTTTTAAAAAAGCTTCTATGAACAAGTGAATGGTTTGCAACCGTGCAAAAACTATTAAGCTTTCAAACACAGAGCAACAATAAAGTACTAAATAAAACTACTGTTTGAACATTCCTATAAAAAATTCAACCCCTAAGAAAAAATTATCTTGTTTCTTTTTTTTGCCTTGTTTCTTTTCGATTAACATATGTACTCGTTGTTGCTAAAATTATATTAAAAATCCAAACTTTAAATTTTGAGTTTAAAAATTTTAAGATAAAAAATACGAATTCACTTTTGCTTTGCTAATTTAAATCAAAAAAAAATATTCAGCATTTAAAGTTGAATAGTACTTTACTAAATACCACTTTTTTAAAATAGAATTTTTTAGTAATTATCTAAAAAAACCCTTATTGCAAATAAAATTTTAAAAAATTTTTGAAGCAGTTTTGAGAAATGAAAGCTTATAGAGTCGAGTGGCATTCAGGTGAAATTTTTCGTTCGTAATAGTTTTATAGTTTTTACTGTTTATATATTTTTTAAGTTTAATCGGTCTTTCACTCACTGCAAGTTTGGACCTGATCAAGCTATAAACAGTTTTGGTTTATTTGTTTTAACTTTAAACCAGAAATTTAATAAAAATTTTTTAAATTTTGTGCAATTTCTTTATTTCTTTTAGTTTCGACTTGGAAGTGTTGGATTAGATGGGAATGGAAATGTCCGATTGGCTTATGCTGAAAATAACCCCTAAGTAAATTCTTATAAAATAAGGTAAAACAATGAATGTTATACGAGTCGTATGTTGGTTGGCAGTTGAATGAAAAACATTGGTTTTCTTTCATACCAAAACCAAAATCTTTCTTTTTTTTCTTCGTATAACAGTATTGGCCAGTGGTTCTCAATTTTTTTAGTTTTAGAGACAAATTTCAAACCTCAAAGTTGTTTAAAGCGGCATACTTACAACATAAGTTGAAATTACAACAAAACAAAACTCAAGCATGTATTGTAAAACACAACAACATAGCTCAGGAAAAATATGAAAACCCATTCAATGCGCAACTTGACATTGTTTTTGAGTTTTAACAAGTTTGTCAAATCGAGGCGCAATTGTGGAGAATGCAGTACGCGTAGAGTCTGCTTGAGATGCTCATCCGTTAATCAATTGCGATATTGATTTTTAATTCTTACCATTTTGCTAAAAAGTACTTCACATACATATGTTGATCCAAATACAGAGGAATTTTTCAATATGTTGGCAATTAGGTTGGGATATTTTCGCTCAGGAACTTTACTTCAAAACTCCAGCAGACCTTCACTCTGAAATATTTTCCTTAACCCAATATCTGACTGGATATCAAGCAGCTCTAATTGAAAATTATCTGGAGCGGTAGTTACATCCATCGACATTGGGTTTGCAAAGATTTTCATTCAAGACAAGGAAGAATTCATTTCGCTAATGTGGTGCTCAAATTCATTAATCAAATTGCTAATAAGTCTGTTGTATGCATTGAAACAACCGTTGGTTTTTTGGTTTGAAAGTGTTGGAAAATCAGTTGTTACACCACTTGCAAGCTGCAATTTCCAAAGGAAAAGTTTTTTGATGAAAGCAGATGTTGTGCTGTACAAATCGTGGCAAAGCTTATTGCTGCCTTGCAATGTGCACTTTAAAGATGAAAAATGTGTGGTAATATCGACCATGAACGCTAAATCAGCAACCCACTCTTCTTTGCCAAGCTGAGGAATGTCCTTCTTAGATCATAAAATCTTTTTGAGGCATGTAGATCGGTTAAACCATCGCACTGCGTCAAACCTAATCAGGTCAAGTCAGTATCAACATCAGCAAGAAACTTTTTGAACCTACGATGGTTAAGTGCGTTTGCTCGAATCCAATTTACAGTTAAAGTTGCTACTCTCGTCACATTAGAGACTTCCAAAGACTTGGCAACTAGATTTTCTTGGTGCAAAATATAATGATGCCAAGTCACAAGAGCAAGGTCATTTTCTTCACGCCACTTATTAATGAGTTCTTGATTTGCCCCAAGCATGGAAGGGCACCCATCGGTTGCTACTGCACACAACTTTGATGGATCCAATTGTGTTTCCGATAAAGTAGCCTGAAATTCACGATGTATATCTGTTCTTTTTGTGGAGCCATAAATGGAATGCAAAGTGAGAAATCCCTTGTAAATCTCAAAGTTTGGCATGACTCCCCAGATGAATACAGCCAATTACTCTGTATTGGTAAAGTCTTTTGAGGTATCAAGTGCGACTGAGTAGTAAACAAAGTTTTTTGACTTGTGAAGAAGCTGGTCACGTTAGTTATTGGATATGCATTCCATGCGTCGAGTAACCGTATCATTACTAAGCTGTAATTTTTTAGCTTTTAGTTGAATACTTGCAGGACAACATTCTTTGGCAAACACAATAATAGCTTGCTTCATAATTTTACCATCTGAATACGGTTTCATATTGCAAGAAAGCAGATGGCTCACCTTGTAAGATATCTTAGTTATTTCTTCGGATTCACTACACTTGAAGATACTCGTTTGCTGCTTTCGTGCTGACTTAAGTGACACCAACTTTCTTTTCCTTGATTCTTCTTTATAGCAATCATTGTTATAGAGAATTTGATTCGTTTAAAATGCGCACAATTTAAAAGGAAGTTGATTTATTAGATTGCGACTTGAGCCAAATTATGCGATTCAAAGTAAGTTGATTCAGAACGATGCTTGCGTGCGTGCGATCCAAATAATGCGAAGTGATGCGATGCGATGCAGTTCAAAACGATGCAATTCAGAATGATGCGATGCGATTAAGAACAAGGGCGATGCGATGCGTTTTTAAATTGTTTTACTCCAAATATACATCTGTGCTATAAAAAATAAATTCAAACAGTATACTTCTGTTCCGTTCCTAAAAATCGCCCCCATTATGTATATTCACAATCTCCTGAAAAATCTCTTTGTTTTCGCTCAAATAGCCGAAGAAATAACGGTTTTATAAGCAATTTAAATATTTTACATTTAGTTATAAGAAAATGTCAACACTGCTTAATTTCGTAATGTGGAGTACATTATACACTTTCCGCGTGACCTGTTTTGACTACGACGTAATAGTGATTGTTTGTGATTAACTTGATTTGAGTAACTTTTAGAACGTTCGAGACATTCACGACCGAGTGATATAAATAAGGCTCACTCGGAAGCATTATTATGATTCGTTGTGGTAACTTTGGGAATTCATAGTTTTTTGGTCGCAAGTCACTGGTTGCCTACGTTATTGTGAAGAATTAAGCTACTGAATCTGTATTTGCTGTTGATTTATACTATTGTGAACTCCTAAGTGGATTGGAGCATATTTTTTAATAAAGAAGTTATTGTGGTAGTCTGAGCTGTGGTTTAGCTAGACTATATTTTTGCTGTTATTGGTTCCTAGGGAAGGTCCAGTAAGAAGATTTAAGAATTTTGTCTTTTGGTAGGCGGCCAAGTTTGCGTTATCGGTGAGGCCTTCTTAACAGGCACCGAAAGGTTATAAAATTAAAAAACGTATTAAGTTACCGTATTAAGTTCTTCAAAAATTCAAAAATTTAAAGAACTTTTTACCAGCGGAACATAAATTTCAAAAACTTCTACAAAATTTCAAAAACTAATTCTGTGGAAGTAACAACTTCGTAACAGTCGTCTACAAGTATTCACTTACAAACCAATTCTTATCTATCGATAATTCTTTGGTCGAGTTTACAAAAAACGATCTACTATAAATAAGGATAAAAAAACGTTGATTAAATATAATTATGTGACAAAGAATGTGACGCGGAAAAGAAAGAATTAATTAAAGCGAACAGAAGGTTTACTGATAACGAAGAATCACAAATCACAGAAAGCGGTTAGAAACTCAAGTAAAGCTTGCTGTAACAATCATACGTTGTTGAATGAATTTTCTAATGTCTCTCCACATTAAAAAATTTTTTCAGTCTTTGAATTTCAAGTCATTTAATAACTTTCAATAAAAGTAATTAATTTTCAAAAGGTCAATAAGAGCCGCAAAAATAATAGTTAAGAGTCGCGCTTGAGAATCACTGGTATTGAGCTTACTGCTGCTTTCTGTTTTAAGCAGATTCATCACGGTAGATATGCAGCAGACTGAATATTGAATTGGCAATCTTTTGTTCAAAAGTTGGATACTAGCACCATAAGCCAGTGCTTTTCAACTAGTTGTCTGCAGAGGTCCTTCATGTGGTTGTGCAATTTTTACAGACTTATTTTAATGTTGTAGGTGTGAACAGTAGCTATATCCATTTTTTAGTAAAAGTTAAACTAAAAATTTTTATTGGCAAAGATTCACGAAGCACTAAAAGCATAAAAATTATAAACCTTTTTTGGCATCAGTAAAGTTGTGGATATAGTTGCGGGATTAAGAGATGAAATAAAAAAAAGAAAAAAGTATCACTATCACCAGCACCATTACGTGGACTTATCGATTCACAGCAAACAACTTTCTGTATTCCTGCATGCGCCAACTCAAACTTTCAAACATTTGGTGGAGAGCATTAGTGTTTGCCATTTCGAAGCCAAATGAGCCATTAGGGGACCACAATAGCAATAAACTTATCTCTTTGCTTTGCTTCCCCTTCAAGATCTTGGAGAGTTTATCTATGCCCGCGTCGAACCAATTATTAACTTACTTCTACCTGGAGAGCAAGCTAGGTTTTGGCGCGGTAGGTCAACCGTAGATCAAGTCACTCTTTTAAATAAAGAAACTGAGGATAGCTTTTCGGCCAAAAAGAAGGCTGGCACTGTGTTTGTCGATCTCACAGTAGCCTAAGATACTTTATGGCAGTGGGCTTCACCCGCAAGCTACACAGTTTTTTTTCGGACAGGCACTATGATCTTTGTACAGGGGTTTTGGTCAGACGCTTGCGAAGGAAATATTTATTATAAGGGCTTTCGTCTCACAACGCCTCTAGTAGTTTCTGCATAACGAACAAAAACAAATTACACGTTCGAAAGTTTGAAATGCAAAAACACAAATGAACTTTAACATAAAAAAGCAGTTAATTTACACGGCAGTAAAGTTACGGAGTCAGTAACAATAAAAAATCAACGATTAAATTTGTTAAAATGACTCACCAAAAATTTTCTTTAAACAAATGTTTCATTATACCAAATGTACTATAACTTGCGTAGCAGAGTACTTCCTAAATGTAAGTTTTTACCAGTCAACGCAAATTATCCAACAAGTACAATTACAAATCATTACACTGATCCTTATTCAAATAGAAAATAAACACAATGTTAATAGTTTAACTTTACCTAGTTGCACTAAAAAAAATTTCTTTTTTAAATTTAAAAACTGTAGATTACAAAACTTGAGGCTTCACTACACCTAAGCACGAACAAACTAGGCATTCCCGCTGGACAAAAGTCACAAGGAAAATTAAATTAAATTTGAAAAAAACAGAAATCCTAGAGACTTACGTCATAGAAGAAGCAAAACCAACAGGCAATGGCCTCATCATGCATTGATTAAAAAAACAAGTAACGACGTCTTAAGACTGGCGTCCCATAGGAATCAGTCCTGGCTCCCCTCTTGTATTGTACCTATGCATATGACCTGTCAGTGACTGTTGGCAGAAAATTTGCTTGTATTGATCCTGGCCATCTTGGACTATGCAAGCGACTGGCAGACATTAGAGGAGACTCTTACTCAGGACATAAAAACCTTATTATACAAACGAAAGCTCGACTTCATACAACAACAACTGTGTTTGCAGCCTTTCATCATTAGAACAAGGAAGCACGACGTGAGCTTAACAACTTTGTCAAGGGTCAAACTCTACCGTTTTGTGCTAATTTTTTTTCTTTATTTTTATCTCTATATTTATCCTCCTGACTCTCAGGAAAGCGATGGAGGCGCTAATACGTAGGGTAGGCAATTACCCCAACCTGCTTCCGGAGATACCAAGATATTGCTATCCGCTAGTAAATTTAGTCGAGATATTACTGTAATTTAGAACTGCTTGTCAAGACCACCAAGCAGGGGAAAGTGCCGTAAAGTGTCTTTCCCAAAGACACAACAGAATGGCGCAAGTGGGTTTTGAACCGAGACCATGTTTAGCATCAGTCCGGTGCTTTAACCACTCGACCACGCAGCCAACTAATTCCACTTATCTCCGCATAAAACTAAATAAGGCACTCACGTTTTGCCGACACTTAGAGTCAATGTGCAAGAGGTTCACATCTTGCGTTGGGCTTCTAAAACAATTAGCTGTATCAAGCTAGGGTGTAAATGCCACAATACTCTATACAGCCACCCTTGTCTTAGTCCATTTCAAAGCTGAGTACTGTGCGCTTGTTTGATGTCGCAATGCCCATACTTGCCTTATCGACAAAATTTTTAGATTAACGATGCTTTGCGGGTAGTGACTGAATGCCTGCGTCCCACACCAAAGGACAACCTTTTTGTCTTATCAGGTATCCAACTAACCGAGCTTTGCTGCCAAAACCCGCACTGTCTTTAGCTCGCCGCGGTCATGAGCCATAACACTTTCTGTATAAAAAGTTCCTGTCTCCACTTGGTGGATAGCTGCGGCAACTTAAATCAAGACATGCATTTGTGCTTGTATGTTTTCACCATAATTTGGAAATTTCATTTTTTTCACCAGTCTAGATTGATTCAAATGCAATTTATCCATTTACTTGACTTATAAGAGTGTTGATTGCAGCTTTTTATAGTGGGTATTCCAATTATTAAAATTGAGATTTTGAAAATTGGTTTGCAAGCTGAACTGGTAAAACAACTCTAAATAAAAGTTAAAATTTTATATATTCCATTCATGCAAAAAAATTAAGGTAAAAGTTATTTGGCAAGTAATTTGATTTTAAAGGACAATTTTAAGAGATAGCCTGACGTATAATAAACTAAATGGCTTTTCACATTTTAAGTAAAAATAATAACCAGGATAACCATTTCAATAATATTGCACAATACTTTTAGTTTTTTTCAATTGTGGTTATTATTGTATGATTGCATTCCATACTACTATTTCTTTAGCCAAAAATCTTAAGAATATTTGATGCACCAACATAAACTAAAACTCTTAAACAGATAATTAGCTGCTTTAATAATAAATTAATCCATCAATAAGCTTAATTTTTTGGTTAATATTTTTAGACTTATTTGACTAAAAGCAAGCATAATTTTTTTACAAACTTTGTAAAATTTCAAATTTTATTTCATTTTTTATAAAAATTAAGTAAGATGTTCATATTTCACTGTAGATGTAGTCATGCCTGCTCACGCAGTGATAGGCATTTTTGTTAGGGATATTAGAACACCGGATCAACAACTGATTTTGGCTATTTACGTTAGAAGGACTACTGCAAAAATACTGTAGTGTCAAAAGTCATACAAAGCTTCAAAACCTTTCGTTTGAAGGTTAAACGCATTTTAGTTAGCTAAAAAGATTTCTGACAGTTATTTGTTAAAAGAAATTGAAATCTTTATTTCGATAAAGACATTAACCAATACTAGATTCTGAATACTACAGTAAATATATATTGACTACAGTTATTAAAGGAAAACAAAAATAAACTTCTATATGCGAAAACAGTAAAACTAACTAACAATTTGGCATGCAATAAAGCTAAAAATACCCAATCAAGAAAGAAAAATAAACAAGTATTAACATTAAGCTTAAAATGCAACAAGAAGCAACAAAACTACTAAAATAAATAAAAAAACTATTACACAAGAATTAAAACCGGGAGCTTTTTAAAGTTAATTTTCACAGTTTTTAGGTTGATATTTCTGGTAATTCAACTTTAAATACGTTCATCACTTTAAGTTCGTTTTTTCAAAACAATCAAAAATTAGAACTAAACACTTCTTTTACATTCAAATGACCGGCAGAACATTGCTGAAACAATAGATCACTGAGAGTTTCAGTTGCTGCGACAATGTTATTAATGTTTTGAGAAAAACAGATCATGGGTTGCTCATGGATAAAAACTCGGTTTTTGTCGGTTCTCCAGTGGATAGAATGACCGTATAATGTTGCACTGCCAGTGCTGTCACAGTGTAAATAAATTTGGATGGTTGTGACAAGCCCCCGAATATACATTTTCAAACAACTGTTTATATTTATCTGACTGGTAGTGGTGAATTGAAAAGGAATCATCACCTGCAATGAGCAACTCTTTGCAGGAAGAGCATTTGCGACAGCGTCATATGCTTCTACCAACATAGCCACTGACATAGTACGTTATGCGTTATATCATCCAAAGAAATACCAGCAAATACATCATTCAACTAAAGCACTCATTTTCTTCAGCTCCTTTATCAACACTTGTTTCTAATAAAGGAAGAGTATCAAAATTTTTAAGAATATTTACATTAAGCAAGAATATTTACACCAAGCATTTCAGTCACTGTCTGCAGAGAATCACATGAAAGCAAATGTATCTATTGATCTTTCCGCTCTGAGACCATTGATTTTTGAAATTTTACGGTATAGAGCAATCTACAAAAACATTACTATTATCATTATTTTTTGGTATTAAGTTAGAAAAAACAAAAAGCTTTGATTTGTAGCTCACTTGAAATTATTACAGACACTGCAAGTTCTGGAGCTACTTTATAACCATTGTCATTTTTGACAAAATAGAACCGGACAGATGAAGCTGAATAAATACTATCCAAAGGGAAGAACTGCATTTTTCATTTTGGTTGTAAAAGATAAAAATTTGAAAAAGTGTGTCGAATGAGAAAATCACTATTCTGCTTTTTTAAAATAATGTTACCTTTTTCATGTCTCAAAAAGAACCTGGTAGAGGAAGTTACATGCATTGTTGCTAAAAATGATAAAAGATATTTTGGCAAAGAAGAAAAAATTATAAGATCAGCATTAGGTTTCAGATGCACTCTCTTCAGTTTTAGGGTCTTTCTAAATTTACGTCTGCTACTACAAATATCAGTTGAGGTAGTTTTGAAATCACTTTTATGAAAGTGCTTTGTACAAACTGTACAAAACTTTAATACTTTCTAGTTTGGCCTTAGAATATCCCTATACCATTTATCACAAAGCGCAGAATTTACAGGAAACTGAAATAATGCAACTTTTTTTTATTCTTGTTGGATCTATAGCCAGAATTGCAAGTTGGCACAAAGCAAGTGTTTACCATTGTTAAGAACTTTCTGTAATACTTAAAATCCAATTAATCAAATAAAACTCAACTACCTAAACTCAAAAATGCAGCAAATGTAATAACACTTAATTTTAGATAAAATTTTGTAATATAGATTTTGAGTTTGGTCTTTTAAGTATTTATAAACCATAGAATTTATTTAAAAAAAACAGTTCAAGTGAAAGTAAAATTTTTCTATACTTATACGAAACATAAATACTTGAACTGTTTAATACCATGTTACATCCAACAGCCTACCATAAAAAATATGAGTAATTACACGAAAAATTAAATTGTACATCAATTATAAATATTTTACAACACCAAACTTTTATTAATAAAACAAACAACTTTGAAGAAATGAATTGTTGGCTACGACACTTTTAACTTTTAAAAATAACTGTCTTATTAAAAATTTAGTAGAATTGCCAATTTTCTCACCATAACTTTTTAAATCAAAGAAATTTTTTTCAGTCTTGATCTATAATTTAAAGACAAAAATTTTTTTCAAAATTATTTTTTAATTACCATATTTTATTTAAGAAATAATTGGCTTTTTGTGTAATCAACCTAGTCACTTTAAATTTGATAAAAATAATAAACGTTTTTTTTTTGATCAAAATGCTAAAAATTCAGGTTTTAAATTTTTTATTATTTTATTATTTATTTTTCTAACTGCCAAAACAACTTATATTAATAATTTTTCATACTATAAAACTTTTTATATTTGACCAACTAAATAAAAACTTGAATTACGCTAAAATTAATTTTTGACTATAATACTAAAATTTTAAAAATTAATGATTTATTAAAAAATATTAAAGTAGGTAACCAGTCACTAACAACTATTTAATTTCAATACTTTTTATAGCTTGATAAATTTTCATCATTAATTTTTTGTTCTAATCAAAGTGCTTAAAGTTTATTATTTTAATTCGGTAATTTGGGTAAATGACAAATAAACTTTTTTCAGTAGTTTTTTTAATAAATATTAACGACAACTAGAAAGTACAAAAAACACTTAATTTATAAAACTTTTTTTGTCTTTATCCATAAATGAATATTACGTACAAATTTTTTTATTAACTTGAGTAATGACTAAAACAAAATTTTGCTTTAGTTTTGATTTAAAAACTTGACCCTACTAACGTAAACCAAAAACTGGATCCAAAATGGAGTTGTACATCCCGATATCTAAAATCCCTAATTTTTGTAAGCCCTCGCCTGGCCCACTGTGTCACTGATTGGATCCAAATTGGAGGAAGGATTTGTCTCCTTAAGCTTAGGCTACAGAAGCGGTCACTGTGCATTTTGCAGGTGTAGGCACCAAAAGCTGCAGCACAGTACCAGCCTTTCTTAGATTAATTAGGTGTTGCTTTACAAAAAATAAAATCTGCAGAATTAATTGTCCTACCGGGTAATTTCAATGCATATGTGGGTACTCACGACAAGATATGTAAGGGTGTTATCGGAATACAAGAAGACTCCGACATTGATAAAAACGGAAGATGTTTGCTACAGCTCTGTGCCAGCAAGGACATCTTTTTTCGGAACAAGGAGATTCACAAGTACATCTGGTACAGAGATTCCGTGGGACAGCGTTTTATAATGGATTTCTGTATTGTCTCAGCGGACTTATTTTTGTCTGTGGTCGATGTTTGTGTTAAAAGACGAACTAAACTCTCTACCAACCATCACCTAGTCTTCTGCATTTTAAGAGGCCTAAACCATCCAAGAACAAGGAAACGATTAGAATAAAGTTGGAGTTACTGGCCGATAAAAAGGTGAGACACACTTTTGCAAGCAAAGTTGCTTTCCTGTTCAGAGAACTCTCTGACTATACTGAAGACGTTGAAACTGAGTGAGATTTATTTAAATCAGTAGTTATTACACTACAGGCCAAAAGTTTAAGTTCACCCCTTGAATTTTGAAATTTTGAAATCCCCAATTTTTTGGCATAAATCGCTGTGAAAATCCCTCTGCTGCAAGAATATCTGTCCTCGCCCTCTGTTCAATTGATAACTGCTTTTTCTTGGCCATTTTATAAGAAGGGCTCCGTAAATAGTTAATAATAGATGAAAACTACTGTAAATACAGTAGTATTTTTTACAATGTTTTCTTATCAATTTTTATCTCTGTAAAAGAAAAAAAGGATATTAAATTAGACAAACACCTTCTGAAAAGTAGAGAATATGGATTAACTTCATTATAACTAAAAATTTAAGGAATAAGGAATATGCAAGGAAGAAGTTAGGATAACCCTCACAAGGAGCTTATATCCAAACTCAGTTGAAATGGCAGCGAAATCCAATAAAAGTTAGTCAGGTTTTGTTAAAACATTTTGTCGATCTTCATTATACAAGGGTTCATTGTTTCTGATGAAAATTATTTGCCAATACAGACTGATTTAACCGCTTTTTGAAAATTCAAGGGGTGGACTTAAACTTTTGCCCTGTAGTGTATATCTTCAGCTGCTAGTTGCGGTTGCAAACGTGTGGGAGATCAAATGGGTAGTAAAAAAATAATTTCTTGGTCGAACCAAAAAGTCAAAGAAGCTATCCGTGCAAAGAAAACTGTGTTTAGAGCTTGGCTAACAAACAAGTCATCTAAGCAGCTTCGATTGCGGTACTTCGGAGCACGACTGTTGCCACTATTGTCAAACATTCTATTTTTTTTATCTCTATCTTTATCCTCCTGACTCGCAGGAAAGCAACGGAGGCGCTAATACATAGGGTAAGCATTGCCTACCCTATGTACAATTGCCTACCCTATGTATTAGCGCCTCCGTCGTTTTCCTGCGAGTCAGGAGGATAAATATGGAGATAAAATAAAATAAATAAAATAAATAAATAAGCAATTACCCCGACCTTCTTCCGGAGATCCCAAGATATTGCTGTCCGCTTGTAATTTAATAGAGATATGACTGTAATTTAGAACTGCTTGCCAAGACCACCAAGACCACCAAGCATGGGAATCTGCCGTAAAGTGTCTTTCCAAGGACACAACAGAATGGCGCGATTGGGTTTTGAACCGAGACCATATTGATTATAAGTACGGCACTCTAACCGCTCGACCACGCTGCCGATAGATCAACATCTAAAAGAAAAGACAACATCTAAAAAAAAGTCATGGGAAGAATTTGCACAAAAGTTGGATACTAACTATCGGCAAGCAAAGTATTTTGGCAAACCATACCAACAGTTGATTTTGGGGTAAAAAATGCCAGTTGCCACTCTCATTGAAAATGCTAATGTGAGCTTGTGAAGTATTAAAAGGGCATCCTAAATTGTTGGAGAGACTACTTTTGTCAGCTCTTAATCCAGTAACAGTCCAACATTTGAAAACATCCGAGGAACAAATTGGTAAAAAAATTCATCTAACCGAAGCGGAGGTGAGCACAGCAATCAAACTTTGAAAGCTGGCAAGGCCCCTTGTGAAGATGATATTTGACACAAAATGTTAAAGGCCATGAACAACTTTGGGGTTCGTTGGCTGATTGTGTGTGGCAAGTAACTTGAAAAATTGGTGAGGTACTGAAGCAATGACAGATCAATGTGTTGATACCTATTCACAAAAAAGGAGACAAGAGAAAATGCACTAACTACTGGGACATTTCTTTATTAAATCTTCCTGGAAAGGTCTACGCAAAGTGCCTCGAAAAGAGATGTCGTGAAATAGTGGAAACTTAACTTCAAGATGCAAAATGCAAATTTTATTTTGGCAGATCCACCATAGACCGAATCTTAGCCCTTTAGCAAGTTTTTGAGAAATAGTGGGAATATGTCAAAGAAGTGTATACATGATTTGTAGACCTTGAAAAAGCATATGATCGTGTCCCAAGAAACAAGCTGTGAACATTATTGCTTGAGTATGACGTGAGAGGTCAGCTTTTAGCTGCTATTAAATCGTTGCACAAACAGCCGCAAGTCTGTGTTTTTGTAAATGGAATGAAAACAAAGCCTTTTAGCGTTACTGTTGGACTACAAAAAAGCTGTGGTCTTTCTCCTCTTCTGTTCATTATACAGTATAAATGGACAAGATAGAAAAAGACAGTTCCTCCAGTAATGGTATATTACATTTGGGCAGTGTAACGTTCGGCGCCTGGTATTTGCAGAGGATCTTGCGTTGTTAAGCTTGAACAAAGGTGATCTCCAATATGCACTTGATCGGTTTTCTGATGCATGCTTGGATGCTGGAATAAAAATTAGTATGGCTAAAACTGAGATTATGTATTTGTCAAGCCACCCTGTCTAGAGTTTGTTCCAAACAAATGGAGCAACTCTCAAGCAGACGGAGAAGTTTAAGTATCTTGGAGTCACATTCTCAAGTGATGGTCGACAAGACAAAAAATTGGATCATTTATTGGAAAAGCAAGTGCCGTAATGTGCCAGCTTTACCGATCAGTTATATTGAAATAAGAACTGTGGACAAAACCAAAGTTTTTTGTTATCAGATCAGTTTTTGTTCCTATTCTTACTTATGGTCATCAGTGTTGGGTAATGACCGAAAGAGTGAGATCTCGGATACAAGCGGCCGAAAGAGGTTTCTTGCCAAAAGTCAGAAGCTTATCCCTACTTGAAAAGGTTAAAAGCATTGACATTTGTCAATCTTTCAACATCGAACCGCTGCTACTCTGCATAGAACGATCGCAAATGGGCTGGCATGGTCATGTAACACGAATGTCCCATGAGCGAACAGCAAAGTAACTAATGGATGCTTTTCAGAGAAACAAAATGCCTATAGGGCAACCCAGAACTTGCTGGCGAAATTATGTTGAAAACCTGGCCTGGTCATGTCTTGGAATTCCGTGGAAATGCGACTTACCATTACACAAGCACAATTATCCATCTCAACCATTACAAACAACAGTTCCACTGAATGTGATGGCATAAACATAAGACTCCTTAAACACCTAGGCTACTTGCCATCAGATACCACAAAGACTGTACAACATTGTCCTCAACACTAAAACAGTACCCCATCTTCGGAAACATGCCACAAACATACCCATTACAAAACCAAACAAAGACCAAAACTTGACACAAACTACCAACCCATATCACTTCTATCACTCATTTCCAAAACACTAGAGAAAACACTATTGCCATACATAGCAAAAAACATTCCAATTGTTTTTTATCAACATGGATTCAAACATAAACACTCAACACAAAATGCTTTGCACAACATCTGCCACAAAATCACAACAGGCTTTAACAATCCAAGACCCCCACAACGCATTTTAGCTCTTGTTTTGGATATTAGCAAAACGTTTAATACAGTGAACATACACAAACTTATACAAAAACTCAAACTAACAAACATTCCAAACATCATCATCATGTTCACAGAAAACTACATAACAAGCATGCACTCATTACAATGGCACACTCTCAAAACTGAAACGATTCAATACAGGAGTACCACAAAATGCATTTCTGTCTCCAATATTATTCAGCATTTACACGTCTGACATTCCACTCCACCCAAAACACACACAAATTGCAATATACAGTATGCTTACGACATACCAATCACGGCAACTCACATCAAACACCGTAAGGCCCAACAACTCATTCAACCATATATTTCCAAGATTTTAGAATGAGACACCACTAATAATCTTCACATATACACAGACAAAACTGGCTCCACACTTTTTCATCAGAACCATCTGAATATGGCACAACTTTATCACTTAAATTAAACAACCAAGCACTACCAACAACAAACACCCAAAAATTCTTGAAATCACTTTAGACCTAAAACTGACATTTTCACAACGTGTAAACGTCAGCCCAATCCTAACCTTAACCCGAACCCTATACCTAACTCTAACCCTAACGTCACTAAAGCAAAACAAACGCTTAATATTCTGAAAGCACGCACTGCTGCCAAATGAGATAAACAAAAGGATTTAATTGTATCCACATTCAAAGCTATCACTTGTTCCAATTTGGTATATGCAAACGCCATATGGAGCCTTATCATATCAAACACCAACATCAAGAAACTGCAAACCATGTAAAACACAATTTTGCAAATTGCTACTTTCTGCATTCGAGATACAAACACTCAACAGCTACTTGACAAAACCAAAATCTTTCCAATGATTGGGCACTCATCTCAAAGTTCATGTTACTTAACTAAACACACCTTTTACATGATCTTAATACATACTCAGATCCATTCAGAAACATGTCATATGGGTACAAAACTGGCACAGCTCAGAGCCAACAACTCACCACTCTTGCAAAGTTACCTATATTCAATAAACCTTGATACTTACACGCCACGGAGCCCACTATGCTTTTCACACACACATGACACTAGTCATCTCTTTAACTGCAGTCAAGTAAAAACACGACACAACACCAATAATCTGTGGAAAAAGCCTTTACAAGCAGCAAAGGTAATACAAGAATGGGAATCTAGATTGGCTTTTTAAGGGATTAAGGGATGGTTACTTCAAGATATCCTTGGAGAAGGGACAACAACAACAACAACATTTCTCAACTTTTTTGTCTTAACAAAGAGTCAAAATAAAACTTTTTTCTAAAAATGCTTTAGACCAAGGATTTTGCAATTTTTATGATAAAATTGTTTTAACATTGTGAAATCTGAATAATTATTGAAATTTAATTTTTCTCCGCTGGTTTAATTGTGTTGTTAATAATTTAGAGTTATTGTTTAATATATGTCCAATAATAATTGTTTTAGTTGCTATGTAATCAGTGCAAGTTTACTTTTTTGCTGCCTAAAAAGATCAGATTTTGTCTTTGATACTACCTTATCTATTACGTCAATCCAAGTTTTAGTTTAGTTGAAATAAAGTTATTTTATTGTTTTAACCTGTATTTTTTGATACTATTAAGACTTTGGCTTGAATGTTTATTCTGAAGTGGTGGCAGAATTTTTAGAAATATACCTCTGATAGATTGTGTGCATGTTAACAACAGTCCAACAACTTATAACTTTTGAATTTTAACTGAGGTTGAGCCCTTTGTCAAGAAGCTCAAATCTAGATCAAGTTCAAGTTTTGAAAAAGTTATGTATTTTTAGCATAAGTCCTAATTCGAATTTACAAAACTATTTGGCCAAGTCGTTTCTATGCATTGCATATGTAGCTACAAAGCAAAGAAAACAACTTCAAGTCAACAACTATTGATTTGAGGATTTGGGTTGAGTTCCTATTTTTGATAAAGAAGACCCAAATCGAGTTCAAGTCTGTCCATGACTTTAAAAAAAAAAAAAAGAATTTGTGTTAAAGGCATACGCACGGGGCAAAAGGTTTAAAAAGTAAGCCCATTCTTTAAATAATGCATGAAAATCAATCAAAATACAATAGAGCTCTTGATAGAGCTGGGAAAAGTATAGGCAAAAAGAAGGTCTTCATTTTATTTTAACTATTATAGTAATTATGTTTTCATCTCTTAAACTCTCCAGCCCCTTGAAAAATTTCTGCATCTACAACTGGTTTGAATTATTTCAAGTTTTGTATAAGCATCGGTTTTTTTCTAATACTTGGTAACCTATTTTTCTAGATGGCATTGCTTAAACGGTAATTGAATTTTCGTGACGTCATTTGTTGGGGAGCCTCAATTAAAACTTTGCCTCAGGTCCCTAATTTTAAATATCCACCACTGCTTACAATAGCTTGAAAACATCAATAACAGCAACAATGTTACTGTTTTTACCTATAGGGCCTCGTCAGTGTTGAGTTGACCTGCACATGTTTAAAACTATATAAATAGCCCAAACAAAATTTACCTTTATTTTACCCATATTCAGTAGGCTACAATTAAAGTTAAATTGCACGCTTCTGACAAGCTTGATCTCCAGTAAAACAGAGGCGAATATGCCAGTTCACTATAATCAAAGCAATTTTTAAAGATATTTTTCAACTTCCATTGCACTCGCAAACCCCTGCAACTTTTCCACGGACTCCTTGGAGTCCGCGGACCACTGTTTGGGAAACACTGTTCCAAAGATAGAAATAAAGAAGACATGATTTGTTTACATCATCATATCACCTATTCATTCTGACTTGCAAGAAGCATGCCAGGTGTCAACTTTTTTAAGCAAATTTAAACGATTACTCAGTTTGATTATATCTTATTAGAATTTTTATTTGTTTTTTTAATTTTGCTGAATTGTAAACTTGTAATAGTATGCTGAATTGTAAACTTGTAGCTGAATTGTAAATTTACTACAGTAGTCTGAAATGGGTCCACACAATTTGATTGAGTATCTAAGCGTACAACCAGAATCAAATAAAAAATTTTTCACAGCAACAATATTGAGTTTCTTCTTGCCATAGTTGAAATAAAATTTTATCATTGATCGAAAGCTATGAGATTGAAATAAATTGGATTAAGTAAAAAAATATATAGTTTAAGAGAGACAGCTAAGACAATTCAAAATCGCAGTTAATCAGATATAACCAGTGATAAGCTGTGACCGGCAGTTGATCCAACAACAATTTATCAAACGACAGTTGATCGAAACGACATTTAATCGAACGGCACTTAATCAAAACAACATTTAATAGAAACGACAGTTGATTGAAACCCTTTATGGACAAATGGGGCATATCTGGCACGTTTCAAAAAAACGTTATTTAGTGAACCTTTTTAGAAATTTTTTTAAATAAACGAATTCCTTAGATTTGTCATATCTAGTTGATGTAGTTTTAAGTTGGAAGCCCTAAAACGTCAACCAGTAAGAAAGTAATAGTCAGTTATTTGCTTGTTTGACAAGGTTAGTGAGAAGTGCAGATACTTACTATTTTGCATTAAGTAGTTCTTGATAAGCAAGCAAATTTTTTGACCAAATAAAATTTTTTTGTATTTAGTAAAAGTAGTTCTGTCATATCAATAAAAAATTTTTAATGTTTGCTTATTGTGATTAATTTGGTACCAATTATTTTAAACGTGCCAGATCTGTCCACCTGGTCCATAAAGTTTAATTTATATGCTAAAGTTCTAAATATAATCTGAGTGCTATGTTGCAGTTTTTTTAAATATTTTGAGTAAATATATTGTAATAATAAATTACTTATGAATGTTCAAAATTTTTATGGCATAAAGAATTGGGCAGCTATTGCTGGTGGTGAAAATGGGGAGAGCAAAAATGAATTTCTAGGAGAAAGTGACTCTGATGATGAATATGTTTATTGTGAATCCAGTTACAACAACCCTCAAAGTGAAGAAAGTATCCAGATTACAGAAAAAAAGAGCCAGATGCAAACTGCATGGGTACACAAGCAAAACCTACATTTTTTACATAAAATGAAAAACGTTTTTTTGCCTGAACAAAAATAAAAACTGCTTTAAAACATTTCACAAAAGCTAAAAGTATTTAAATTGTAATGTAAAATTACTTGTGTACTCGTTTTTTACTTTTATGGTTTAATTATTGCATGATATATAATGGTTGATTTTTTGTACTATGGACCAGTGGGACAGATCTGGCACGTTTAAAAATATCAAAAATACATAAATTTTTTTTAATATTTTGTCAAATATTATATAATAGAAAACTATTGTCACTAAAAAACAGTTGAAATATTTTTATCGTGCACAAAATTAAATTTGTCCATATAGGGTTAAGAAGAAAATTTACAGCAAAGCATTACAAAGCCACCTTGATTTTCTTCGCAAGAAAAAATCTTTGTTTTGCAGATTTTATAAACAGTTGTCTCTGAAAAACTGAAATTTCTATCGGACCGGCGAAAAGAGCGATATTACCAATGAAAATCTACATTTTAAACAGGAAGTAGGTTAACCAAAAAACAAAACAAAAAGCAAGAAAAGGTAAAGTTTAATGAAAAACTGCTTAATGTGCTATACAAAACTATCATTTATTTTATACTGCTCTCAAAACATTAAAATTGTTATGACTACAATCAGTGGCCTACCAGAGAGTTTTGAATGGGGGGCTGCATACAACCAAAATTAAATATTTTTGTTTGAAAATTTTTTTAAGTGTTAGCTAAAGAAGAAAAAAATTTTCACTTTGAATCTGTCCCGGGTACTAACAAAGAGATTGTTTAATCGCAAAAACATACTAAATTAAGTATTTCTTTTATTAGTTGTCATTTCGATCATGTGTCGTTTCGATCATTTGTCGTTTCGATCAAGTGTCCTTTCGGTCGATCAACTGTCGTAGTACCTTGATAACAAGTAATAAGTTACTTTTTCAGTAACAGTATCTGAAACAACTTTTGTGAAATTGCTACTTCTTTTTATCCTGTTAAAAGTTATTAATTACAGTTACTTTTTAAATTAAAAAAGATTTTTTGTCAAAACAACCAACCACCCGTATTCAAACTGTATGTCTTCAAGCGCGGCCTTTGAAAAGCTTTTGGCCTGGAAAAAGACATTTTTAGGCCGAAGCGCGGACTAAGCAGTTAACATTTTGAAATGCATGCATTTTGGAAAAGAAATTGAGTACCTCACTCTTTACTTTGTCTACTTTCAATAAGTTTTTGTGCTTTTGTTCCGTTTTGTGAAATACTGAATTAAAAGCTGTAGTTATTAGTTACTAAAACAAAATTTAAGTTAAAAAACTCTCAAAAAATTTTTATAATCTTTAAAAAAAAATTTATAGTGCTTTAATTCCAAAAGTAACTGTATCGGTAACTTGTAACTAGTTATTTTTACAAAATAGCTTGCTCACCAATAAATATAACCTGCCTGATTTTGCACCCAGAATTTCTACTCCAATATTTAAAATAAACAATTCTTTATTTAGTCGTTTTTTTACAATAAAAATTTAAAACTGGTTAATTGCTCAATTGTTCTAAAAGCTTAAGACAGCAACTTTGACTATTAGACAATGTACAATAAAGAAAATCAAACATTTAATCACTTAGTGCTTGGTATCTAAAAAATATATCAAAAACTTAGCTATGCCAATAGATTTAGGCAGACCGAAATATGCGCGTACCAAGAATTTTTGAAAAAAAAGGAGGGCATGCAACCACAATCATATATGCTTAGTGGAAAAATATTTTCAAGTGGTAGGTAAAGAAAAAAATCCTCATTTTGAACCTGTCTCAGTTCTGTCGATTTTTCGTCACAAAAAAATAGTGTTCTCCAAAAAGAAGATCTTTATCATAAATCTGTCTTTGATTCTCGTATTTGTGATCTCCAAGGGGGGAGGCATGGCACAATGCCCCCCTAAACACGCAACTGGATACAAAATAAAATAGATTATAATTAAATTTGAAAAAATCATAACATTAAAATTTGGCACAAAAGTTAAAGGCCAATATGTCTCGGTCTCGTAATCCTAAAGTTTCGTCTTAGTGTTTGATCTCTGTGTCTCGAGTTTAGGTCGAGACATTTAAGCAATATAGGCAAAGCCCATAGGTGTTGTAACAATTGTCATAATTTTAAAGTAAAAATATGTAATATTTACCTTGTTCAGAGATTAAGAGAGTTTAGGCTAGCGTCATGACCCTATGTAGATTTGATATTAATCGCAATAGAATTGAACCATAGTAATCTTTATTACCAAGACACCGCATAAGGTGCTCAAGAAATGATGGACGTATTTTGAACAACATGTATACGTATGTCGGCCATATACATTTGAAATGGTCCTTTTGACCAGCGGCAGGATTTCTTTTGGTGGGTTTCTTTGCCTGCTTGAACCCTTTTGGGTCTTGACCCTTTTGGTGACATAGTTTGTTATTTCTCCCACCCATGATTATTCAACATTGTGTTCATATGACTCAAATGTCTATACTTGACTACAATTAATATTGAATTTGATTAAAATCGCTTTTAATTTGAACTTTTTCTCTTTTTCTCTTTTTGTTTTTTTGGTGACGCAGCCATGCTCCGTAGTGTTTTTTATTTCTTTCCGCGCTTTCTTCTTGCATACTTTAACGTCTGACGTTTTTCTGCGTCTACTTTTTCTTGACCCTCGACTACTTTTTACTGTGTAAAATTTACTACGTTGGTGGTCAAGAATAAGATTAAAATAAATGAATGAATGAATGAATGAATCTTGCGTTTCATATTTGTAAGCAATATTTGGTAAGTTAAAATACAACTATATCACAATGTTTTTAACAGTAGTCAATATGTTTTTTGACATTGTAAGCTACATATTTTGCATTTTAATTAAAGCAATTGACACGATTGCGCTTCAAAACCAAATTGCATCATTCTGTTGTCTCGTTCGGAAAGGTACTTTGTAGCACTTTTTATGCTTGGTCATCTTAGCAAGTAGATTCAAATTTTAGTCATTTCATTAAATAAAATCAAACATTTCAACCAGACAACAAGATTTTGGCATCTCAAAAATTTGATGTTTCGAGAAATTACTTGATGTTCAAAATTCAGAGTTTTACTGTTAGTCAATGAAAGTTCCGCTTTTAATTGGAAAAGTTTAACTGACTTGATACCTGAAAGAATTGAAACGTGTTCTGTTGGAATGGAATACAGGCATCCAGTAACAATATGCAAGAAGTCATTCAAAACACTATCCATGAGGCAAGCATGTCTGCTGCAAGGTAGCCATTTGTCAAGTAGACTAAGCAGCTGTAAATATTGCTTTACATCAGCACTTTATCCCAAGCTCTTAACTCGGCTTAGTAGTCACTCTACACTGTGTGACGGGAAAGAGGCTAAGAGGAAAAGAGCTAAAACAGATTACTAAAAAAAGCCATTTCTCAGACATTGGAGCTTGCTTTGCTTGTTACAAGTAGTTAGAGTGAAACTTTGGTTCCAGACAAGCTCCATAATCATTCAAACCATGGGCTTATTTGGAAAAAGTTTTAAAAGCTGGCAGGAAAGGCCACGATGTCAGGCTGTGTTTTAGGAAGCTGTCAAATCAACAGATGCAGCATCTTCTCCTTCTTAGCCTCGAACGCATCCTCGATGTCGTGTATTATATAAAAAAACGATTTGGTCCACGATTAACTTTCTGCGTCAAAACAAATTAATAATTGGCTTTGCCAAGTCTCTCAAAAATCGTTTATGGTTCAGAGAGCAAAGATCTCAGGTTATAGCTTTTTAGGTCCTTCACGAGCATTATCGGTTTTGCAATCGTGACTAAGGATCTTTTTAATTCAGGTAAATTCAGTGACAACGAAGCTTTTTCGAATTTGTTTTTCAAAGCAATGTAATTACTCCACTTTTCACAGGCAAAACAAAACTTGGTAATGTAAGCCTATAAGCGAGGGTCAATATTTGAACCTGAAACGCTTTTTATCATAAATGTTAAAACTGTTTAATGTGGAAACAAGTTTTCGGAGGTCATGTATTTTATGCACTTGTTGCTTGAATTATACTAGTCAATTGGGAAAAATTATATTCCAACTCCTAAAAATTGCCAAAAAATTTTAAAAAGTGTTTGTGCTTGCTTATTTTTTGGTCATTCAGATAATAAAGGTGATACACCTTTCACACTATTTACCGAATACTGGAGTCTTCAATAAAGACAATTGCGACTCCGATAGCGGCTCCAGCGTACCTAAAAAATTGAATCCGTGTTCAGCATATCGGACAAATCACTCCGGTCCCGACTCCACGCCAAAACATGCAACTCCAAATTTACAATTGCTTAGAGCAAAATTCATAAAGCTTTGTGTCTTGTCTCACTTTCGCTACTCCAAAGTCTTGACTCCGTTTAGAAGCTCCATGTCTTGAGGCCAGCTCTGCAAAACAAATTAAAAGTTGCGTTTGACTTGTTGCATAAAAAGGGTAATTAACACTAAAGTTTGATAAAATTTATATTCCTATTTTCATATATACAAAAGTTATAATTAAAAATTTTAATTTCAGTAATTTTCCAACGCAACTTAAACCAAACAACGCTCCGTTTAACAGCACTCTTACTTTCAATAGTAACCAATCCATCTGTGGGTGGATTTTTGAAGCGTACTCATTTGCTTCAAATCCAGCTACTGAAATAGTATATAATACAGGTAAAAATTACGGATAAGTTTTGCACGTTTATTAAATTTTTTGAATACATCAATGCCTTGCATATATTTAATTTTTTGTTAATTTATTTTTATAAATATTGCGAATTTTTAAGATTAATTTTAAAACTTAACAATATTTATAAGTTGTTTTGATATTTTAGCTTTAGAAAAATTTGTTAAAGAATAAAAGCGTAATAAGTTTTTGGCCATTTGAAAATAACTCTAATGCAATCAAACTTAAACTTAAGATTATCTTTTCAAATAAGATGTTAAATATGCTACAGAATTTTATTTTGAATAACTAAGTCAAGTTTTTTCAGTTTGTAACAACGCCCGTGAGAGTAATTGCTCCGTAACTTGTTTCTGCAACCAAGAAGCAAGTTCACAACTGACCACTACATCTTCTATTTCCTTACCATCAGCATCACCATCATCTTTATTGATTTCAAGAATTACAAGTTTCAAAACACTATCATCTACATCAGAATCACCAACTAAGTTACCAACAACAAACTCTATTGCTTTATCGACGGCTTCACCTTTAATATCCTCAGGTTTAATGTCCACGTCAAAATTGAGTTCAAAATCCAGTTCAAAAACAAAATCATTGTTGCCTCCTGGAAAAATAAACATAAAAATTAATGTTTCTTCAGATTTGTTGCCTTTTTTGGGAAACAAAATCGAAATAAAGCTGTAGCTCAACACCGAGCTCTAAGTCGAGTTCAAGATCAAAAAGACAATTATAATCGAAACCAAAATTGCAATCGATTTCCATTTCAGCTAGTTTGTAAATTCAAAAAGAATAGTTTCTTGTGATTTTCTAATTTTAGTGTAAACGTTTTGCAGTTTTAATTTCTATAGCTAAGCAATAGATTTGAAAAAACTGGTGCTAATATTAAAAAAACATTTTTTTTCGTAGATTTTGTTTAATTAGAGTTTTGAACTATTGTGTTTGAGCTTATTTAATTAGCGCTTTTTTCTGGTGTTTTATCACCTGCTAGTAATCTTCGCGAACTTTCGAGTTTTTTGCTTTATTTAATCAGTTTGAAGTTTTGTCTTGCTTAAATGGATTTTTTGTATTGTTCACTGACAAAAGGAAATAAACTGTCATGTCTTCGAATCGTCGTTCATCAAAATTCATAACTACGGTACATATACATAATAATAGTTACCGTTTCGGCATTTTTGAAATTAATATCTCATTAGTGAAATTTTGTTTTTAAAAATCAGCGGCAGAATTTAGAAATAAAAATAAAAACGCACGACGCGACTCCAACAACAGCCAAAGTTTAAGGGAAACTCGTTATTAAAATTTTTAATTTTTTTAAAATCAACTACAAGAGTGTACAACAGTTTTTATATAAAAATGTTGGCTGAATTCCAATTTGTTTAGTTCATAGCCACTGCATACTCTTTGTGTAACCTGTTCTTTTCGCACCTGCTGGATAAAAATGGCTGTTGTTTTGAAAGTCTGCAACGTAGCCGAGTGGTTAAAGCACTGTGCTGGTGATCAACATGATCGTGGTTCAAAACTTACTCGCACCATTCCGTTGTGGATTTGGGAAAAACCCTTTACGACACTTTTCCCTGCTTAACGGTCTTGACAAGCAGTTTTAAATTTTATTCATATCTGTATAAAACTAAAGAACCAAACAAAAATTGGCGGACAGCAATATCTTGGCAACTCCGGAAGCAGGTCAGGTAATTGCTTGCCTTATGTATAGCGCAACAGACGCTTTTTTGCGAGTCAGGAGGATAAAGATAGAGATAAAAAAAGCTTTGTATTTGCTTGGCTTATATAAAAAAAAAAAAAACGTTCACCCATTTAGACCAGTTCTAGAATCAATATCGGCATGAAGTATATAGCGATGCATGATTCTGGTAGTTCAAATTAAGACAATTCTAGAAAAATATATTGCTTTAGCTTAAAATACTTGTAAGTAGTCTTTTCGGCAGGATACGGAGAAAGCCACTGCCCCACCTCTTTAATAATGCAGCAGAGGTTATTGTATTGAGCAAGAAAAGGTTTTCAATAAGGCTTAGAAATCTCACCTCCCCCTTATTATTGGCCTGCTTATAGGACAGTTTGCCTCCAAACCTACAATTATTAGATAAAAATATTTTAGATTTGCTATAAAATTTTGCCAACTTAAAAAAGTCTATATTAGCTATCAAGCATTAAAAAAGCAAGGGATTTTTTACATTATTATTTTTAGCAAGTTGGAAGACTTCTTGACACTGAGGTTTATTTTAAATATATCCCGTCCTATCTATAACCACGACCCAGTCTTTTAAAAAAGAATTAGCAATATTTTCTATTTTGCATTGCCTCTGAATAAAAGTTACATGGATTGAAGGGGCCCACCCTCTTGCGTGCTCGGTTGCACAATTACGATTAAAGAGACCCATCCTCTTACATGTTCTGTTGCACATTATTATTTTTAGAGGTTGAAAGCCCAATGAAGTAGCATATTATGTCTTGGTATTTAAAATTTTTAAAGGATATGACTTCATTAAAATTAATAAAATTTAAGTAAAATTGATTGTTTTTAATTGTCTTAACCAACACAAATGATTTTCCCATGCTGTGGTTCATTATAGGCTTATAATTAGTTATCTGTAAGGTTGCACACACACATTGATGAGATTTAAAGCCATACACAAAAAATGATGAGATATCATAAGATATTGTTGTTTAAAATTTGACCTATAGCTATTCAGGCAATTATTTGCACAAGAATCTAATAACAATCATTTTAAGATCAGCTTGGAGTTAAAGACCAACGATTGCACAGACCAAACACTTCATAAAAATACTTGAAAATGCTTTCTCAAGAAAATTCTTATTTTAATAAGCTATTGGTTTAACTAACTAACTTAATTATATACATTTAACATCTAGGCCTAACTTTGCACTAATCATTAAATACCATTACCAAAGAAGGTAAACTTTTGGTGTCCCTTTTTCTCTAGCAGTACAAAACCATTTTGCCCCAGCAGAGAAGGTTTTGAAAATTGACAAAATCAAAATGAGATTAACCATAAACTTTTACTAAAAGATTTTAGGTTGATGTACAATATAATATTCCATAAAGCAAGCTTAATAAACTCAGAAACAAATTTTGTGCACCATATCCAAGTTTTACTAACTTTTTTCCAATTTTGAACAATATAACAATTTAGGTTATAATAAGTATAATTCAAAAGTTATGTAGCCACTTTTTTCAGTTTAGTTAAATACTAATTCTAGCGGTTAATCCAAAAATTTTTTATTTTATCAAATCGGAAAGTATAGAAAACATTGTTGTTTGTTTCGCCTTGCATGTTCGCTTTATCCCAACCTTCCCTATCTTAAGTTTGTTTAGGCTTATGCATATTTAAACTGTTGTTTGCCTGAATCGCCGCTTTTTTCTGTTTCGACACATTATTGAAAAATGTCCGCGTTTAGAGCATTTAAAACAAATCTTATTATTAGCAGGAAAAAACTTAAGTTGGTGTCGACTATTTGCGCAAAACGTACATTTCTCAGCTGTTGCTGCACTGTTGTCTTCCGCACAAGATTGCACTTTCGCGATGTGTACTGCAGAAGCAGATGCAAATCGATAGCTTTCAGCATTTCTTTGAACGGTTTTGAGAGAACGAGTTTTTTTAAAAGTGGCTTGGAGAGTAAGGTTGCTGCCTTTGTGCAGGCACTGTCTGATTTTATTCCAAATATCTATTTTATTCCAAGTTCCTCAAATATCTAATATCTAAATATATATCATATCTAATTTTATTCCAAGTTCCTCAATAAATGCGTCGCGGATGGCTTCTTCTTTGTGGAGCTGCGCAGATACGGCCTAATAATTGCAACCCATACTTAACCGCTTTAAGTTTTGCAAATAGCGATCAAGAGTTTCTCCGGACTGTTGTTTGCAGGAGTTTAGTTTGTATAGAGCGAATATCGGATTTGTCCTTTTTGCGTAAGTGCTTTCTAAAATTTTATTACTTCGGATATTAATTCGTACACAGAAGCGTCAAAATGGCTAACTAATAAATTTAGCTTATTAGCATATGATATCTCTGTCATATTTGCAATATAAGTTGCAAACAACTTCTGCCAGTGTAGCCATTCTTTTCTAGAATCCACGTTCTCAGAATTAGCCGAGAATACTCGAGGGCGCAGATTTTTAATATTCATTAGCCGAAGAAGAAAAAAATTTTTTTCAATTAATTAAATTGTTATAATGAGTATAACGTTTCCTTAAATAAAGGTTTAATTACCTGAAAAATTCGAGCAAGTCTAAAAAAGTAAAACATAAGTGAAATAAATTGTAACACATACAGAAATAATAAATGAGTGCTGCTAAACAGGAAACAAACGAGCTGTACTGAAGTGAGCTATACTGAGCAAAAAACAAACTAACATACCGAGAACATTAATTACGCGGAGAAAAGCGATAAGCGATTTTTTCAGTCAAGTCTGTAAAGTAATATCGGTTTGATCACCAGTTACGACAATGCCATTTCAAAAAGCTTTATTTGACTTTCTATAAGTCACTTATCTTAAAAAAAAAGCTTTCATTTTTGATTGAAGACAAAAAAGCGACCTATGGCAAGTTTTTCCCAGTATGAATCAATTAAAAACGACCGTACTTGACACAATAAAGAACAGTTTTGTCCGTGTTCATTTCATAATTTAACCCTATATTTCTAAAAACACAAATTTCTAGGTGTAGATTAAAGAATGTAGCAAATTTAGAAAGACTTGTTTTGTGCTCATTTAAGTATGATAATCTCAAAGCATGATTTTCACCTCACATCTAATTAAACCAAAACTTAAATTTTAGCTTGAAGTTTTTAATACATTTCCAACCTGCCGAAGGGAGGCAGGAGGCAATTTTCTTCCCAAGTCGCTAAAATTTAAACAAAGAGTAGAATTTTTAGGGCAGCGACAAGAAAATTTTTGAGCAAAACTGGACGTTTTCAGGCAGTGATAGAAAACATTAGGGAAAAATCAAACAGTTAGAGCAACGACATGAAATTGTTTGGTCTTTTTTTTAGAGATTACTGTGATTTTGGGAGGAAAATTGAGAGATCAAAGATGAATTCTTTTTTCTTTCTTTTTTTGTTTGGTTTTTACCCTAAAATATCAGACTAATGTTTTTTTCATATTTATAAAGTACTAGAAAATCATGATTTGAGCAAGTGTCATTAAATTTGAGCAAAACTTTATCGTTTCCAAGGTTTTTCGACTGGTACGCCTATGCTTAAAACCCCTGAGAAATTAGTTTGAGAAGTAGAAACAAGATCAGCTAAAGCAATTGCTTGTTTTTTGGACTCGTATTTTTATGTTATTGAGAGCTGCACTTAATTAATATTTACTTGATAATTAAAGCTGCATGAAAAAAATGTTTAACAATAAAATGTTCAATTTTAACAACTTTTTTTTACATTTAAATAGTAATTTGTGGCTTAATTCTAGTTAATAATTGAAATGACATTAGCAGATTTCCTTGGCACAACATAGGTATAAATGACGTCAAAGAGAACGTTTCAGTTTGATTTGTGGATTTTAACATTTCCAGAGTACTGCTTGAATTAAACAAACGTGAGAAGTCCCCAATCTTTACGCAAAAAAAGCAAGTAGTACTTATTGCTGGAAAATATTTTCGATCATGATAAGGCCGACTACAAAAGAAACATTTACATCTTGTAGCCGCAATTAAGGCTCGATGCTTATTTGTCTTTTAATTTTTATGACTAGCATTTAAAAAGTCTTTAGCAATAGCCAAGCTATGGTTATCTTCAGAGTACACTGGAGCTGTAAATCTGGTTTTAGAGAAGTAAGTAGCGAAATGTTTCTGAGCTGTCTAGAGAAATATGGCATTTGTATGAGCACACTCTACGGTAAGTTCAGTATTTTCAAAAAATCTTTGTCAAATTCGATGCAAAACCAATCCATCAACAAATACAGATTCTTGCCTATATTCTTCCGCGGTGACAATTTAAAAGTTACAGAAGCTTAGTCACACTAAGATGGTGACGGAAGCCTTTCACTTAGATAACCGAGAGGCCAAGCGTGAGCTAAAAGTCTGCAACAATGATAGATTTGTACCGTTCTGTTCAATCCCTACTTATCGTGGGGTAAAACTGGACAGATTGCTCACGTTTCGTCACCATCTAGTGTCATACTGTTGAGGCGACTTGTAAGCTCGGGATGGGGTGCTGGTGCCAAATCACTACGCATAGCCGTTTTATCTCCGGTCTACTCAACATTGAGCATTGCGAACCAGTATGGTGTCCCAGCGCTCGCACTCGTTTTATAAACAGTGTCTTGAACGACGCCTCACGCATAGTCCTGGATGCCTGCGTCCCACTCCAACGGACCACGTACTCATACTTTCAGGCATCCAGCCAGCCGAGCTTCGCCGACTGGGAGCGACACTCTACTTGGCCCACTGTGGATCTCTGGACCTTGATCACATCTTGTAGGGTCTTTTAAGTGGGTCCTTAGATACTCGCCAAGAGAGACTAAGATCTAGACACCTATTTGTGCCAATCGCGCAAAATCTTTTGAACAATTTTGCCTGACTTGGCATCTGCGCTTCTGAATGGACAAATATAAATGGAAAACGGAGTACTGTGAAAATTCTTCCAGGCTTCGTGTTTTTGTGCCCAAGACCGGTGCCAGGCCTGTTGGGATGGGTTTGTCCCGAGCAGCTTGGGTTAAGCTCAACCCTATGAGAACTGGTTTTGGGCGATTCCATTTGTCAATTGGGTCTCGCTCCTTGACCGAATTGTAAGTGCGGTGCCGCTAAACAAACCACAGAACACGTTCTAATAGCGTGCCCCATACATCGGGCACCACATGGAACACGAGGTCTGACAATTTTGGACGACAAAACTTGATGCTGGCTTAACAACATCACTGCCAGCATCTGATCCGGGCAGTACAGCAGCCTGGGGTATTAAAAGTATAAAACCTCGGCCCAGTCCTGTTTGTGTCTGACCTGGAGTGGATGCCCAAACGACAATAACGACGACGACGACAAAGACGATGACGACAACGAATTTATTAAATATTTTGTAATAAGTAAGGACCATTTTTAAAAGTAACTAATATCACCAGTATCAAACCTTCGTTTAAATTTTTCCGTTCCTATAGAAGTAAACCGTGCATTTCTCTCTAATTTTAAACGGTAGTTGCCATTAAATCAAGGATGTAAAAGTTTATTAATGATTTTACCTATAAATCAATCAGCGAATTCAATTCCGTTTACAAAATTCAACTTTGCGTAAAATTTTTTCAGAAATGTATTTTCTCCTAATAAAGTTTTTCATGCCCGTGCGACGTGGGTCTGACTTACATCGGTAAGTCAACATGTCATTTGGTAACAAGAGCAAAGGAACACTTAAATTTAGGTTCTTCTGTCAAAAGCAAAATAAAAGAACATATTAGTGAATGCAACTTGTTCAATAAAAAAGATACAATAGTTTAAAAAAAATCTCAACTAAACTAATTTCGTTATACTGTATATGCCGTGTAGGCTCCAAAACCTACAGGGGGGAAGGGACGAATGGCCCAACTACCGCTATCTTAAATCTAAGAGACTATGAATAATTTCGAATGCGCGAAATTATTACACCAGCGAATAAATAGCTAAATAATTTAATATAAAAGACGAGAAATGCGAAGCACTATGCTGCCTGCTCCAGCACACCAACAACGAGCAAAGAAAAACGAAAACACACGCCGATGCAATAGTTGCGATTCAAAAATTTTATAGGTCACCTAAAGCAATGTCATATATTAAAACTATTCATAAACCCAATAAGATGTGACTTACCAAATTATTCAAGATAGCAGAAACTTTCTTCATTAAACGAGCGAGCCAAAATTTCCGTGCGCAATCAAACCTGCTACTTCACTGAATGAAAGGAATCTTATACGTGTAAAACGTGGTCCCGATTAGAATGACGTGTACCGTCCTAATTATTCAACCGTAAACTAGGTCACGAAACTAGGTCATTGATTTGGTCGCAACATACCGGCCCCAAATATGACCGGCAGGGAGATATTTCATCAAGCGCCAAATCAATATTAACTGAATAGAATTGAGTAAGTCTAACAACAATACAACGTACACAAATAAAATTACAACACTTAACACAAATTGTCAATTATACATGTTCTTCAAGAAGGCACAGTTTACGAATGTCTCGAACAAGTGATTGGGAAGAAGTTCGTAGCCGAACAGAGCGCACAAACCCGTCCTTGTCCTTGTGCACCTCTTCTATTAATCCTTTCGGCCACTGCCCGCGGTTTGATTTTTCACCAATCACCAAAACGACGTCACCGACTTGAAAATTTCGGCTTTCCACAAGCCACTTTTGTCTCTGCTGTAACAAAGGAAGATATTCCTTGAGCCAACGACTCCAGAATCGATCAGCGAGCAAACCAATGAGTCTCCACGACTTTCTATAGCCGTCGGCCTTGGCAAACACCCCCATGGGCAGGGAGGGCTCGAGGTGCCCCTTCAATAAAGCATTAGGCGTTAACGCTTCTAGATCACGAGAGTCGGAAGCAATTTTAGTTATGGGGCGGTCATTGAGGATCCTTTCAACCTCAATTAAAAAGGTCGTAAAGGTCTCGTCGCTCATTGTTGCGCCTTTGGAAACTACAGCGAGGGTTCTCTTCACCGATCGTATGATCCTCTCCCAAGACCCGCCTTGATGGCTGGCCACCGGAGGATTAAAATGCCAGCGGATTCCTCGTCGCGCGAGCTTGGATGGCAAAGACTGCTGGTTCCATTTGTTGATTGAAAGTCGGAGCTCTCGTTCGGCAGCGGTGAAATTTGTTCCGTTGTCGCTGTAGATGGCTTCTGGTGTGCAGCGTCGCGCGGTAAACCGTTGGAGTGCCAACAAGAACGAATCGACGTCGAGAGCATAAGCGCATTCCAAATGCACAGCTCGTGTGGTCATGCATGAAAACAGGCAAATATAACGCTTCGCGCTTCTACGCCCTACAGTGGTGGTATAAGGCCCTGCGTAATCTACTCCGGTAAAGGCGAACGGTGGTTTCCCAGGAGTAACCCTAGCTGAAGGAAGCGTTGCCATAAGCTGTTTTCCCGGTTGTGCATTCATATGTCGGCAAAAACAACATTCCCTGATTACCTTACGTACGGTAACGTGTCCCTTAACTACCCAGTAGTGTTGACGAACGACTGATAAGGTATGGAGGGGACCCACGTGACCTTCCTTTTCGTGAATGTCTAAAATAATTAGCTTAGTCACATGATGATTGCTGGGAAGAATGATAGGGTGTTTTGCAGAATCAGAAAGAGATGAATTTTGTAATCTGCCTCCTACTCGTAAAATGCCATTTACTTGGATAGGACATAACTTTCTCAGAGGAGAGTGAATATTTTTAGCTCCGGACACGAAAAACCTGTCGTTATTTTTGAGAGAATTTAGTTCCTTATGGAAATACTTGATTTGGACTAACTTTACTATTGCTAAGGTAGAAGCCCTAAACTCTTCTACCGATAAGTATCGAAAAGAAAACATATTTTTGGTGATGCCGTTTTTACTTTTAGTGAGCAAGAATTGTTTAAGACGAAGAAGGTAGGCGACTGCTCTTCTTAAGCGACTCCACGAAGAGTAGTGGGTCAACAGTCTGTACAGGGTGACTTTATCGCTTGCGGTATCAAAGGTATTGGTGCAATTAACTTGATGCACTTTTAGCAACTCTGGATCTACCGGCGGTGTGGAAGGAGGACCTATAGGGGCAACTGGCCATGCATCTTCATCCTTCCAAAGAAAGTCTGGCCCTTTCAACCAGCTCGTACAACAGGCTAAATGACTCGGACTAATTCCTCTGGACGCTATGTCGGCTGGATTATGCGCTGTCCCTACATGCCTCCATTGCGAAGGAGAGGAGCCTGCTTGAATGGCTGCAATGCGATTAGCTACGAAGGTTTTAAATCTTTTAGAGCTACTCTTTATATATTGTAGAACAGAGGTAGAATCCGTCCAAAAGATGGTGTCATTAAGTTTAAGGTCAAGTTCTCGCTTAAGAAAGGTTGTTAGCTCTACTCCAACTACTGCTGCAACCAACTCCATGCGTGGTATTGTCACTGGTTTAATAGGAGCAACTCTAGAACACTGACGGACAGTAGACAGGATGCCCCTCCTTGTAGGTGTGTTTTCTTTAACGTTAGTTCGAACCTTAAAGCTATTAGTTTGAACAAAGTTGACAAAGTTGACAGTTTTAGCCCCTTGTGTCGGACCTATTAAACTCCAACCTAAAGGTGACTTCACGGCATTCGGCCCCCCACTATGATTTATTCGGTATTCGAGTGTGCGATGGGCCTCTGGTACATTGGCACCAATGAGCAATTCTACCTTACCGCAAAGATCGGGAAAGGTAACTCCTTTGAGAACCTCAGCATGAATTTCATGGTCCCTGCAAGAGGGAATGCTAGCACCTAAGTCTGGAAGACGAGTGACAGACAGGACGTTAGAAAGGTTGACAACTGCATCCTCGTTAAGGCCTTGAACGCACAAACTGACTTGGCGGCCAGATTGTTGTTCGGTGCCACTCATAGTAGATAGGGAAAATTGTGTGGGCTTACCTTTCAGGCCAAGAAGTTTTCTTAAGTCTTCTGTACACAGAGATGTATCTGATCCCTCATCTAAGAAAGCGTACACGTCAGCATGCCGGCGGCGACCTGCTCCCCAGACTCTTACAGGGACTACTTTCAGCCGCACTGCAGTGCTGTCTTTAGTCTGAGCAAAGCTGGATGTATTTGGTCCGGCCGTATGTTCATTACACTTACTTCCTATATTTTGAACCACAGACATTACTCGGGACGATAAGCCGGCCCCGTTAACATCTTGCCGTTCCTGTAAAGGTGGAGTATTTTCCTTGGGGAGGACCTCCTGACGCTTCTCGTGAAGCAGTGTGTTGTGTCTCCCTCCACACTCACGGCACGTGGATTTAGATTTGCATGCGCGCACTAAGTGTGACCCAAGGCAATTAAAACAAAGATTTTCAGATTTAACTACGGCTCGGCGCTTTCTCAATGGTAGTTTTGAGAACCTTTCACACCTCCAGATTGCATGCTGACCTAAACAGAACGCACATCCCTGTTTTGCAACGTTGCCTCGTGAATCGTCGTCTCCGACTTGGGCTGTATTGACTGAATATTTTTGTGTGCGTCGAGGGCCAAAGTCTGGTTGTGAACTAGAGCTAAACCCTCTTTCCTTACGATGATAAGCCAACTGCCCGAGAAAACTCTTTTCTATAAGTGAACGCCTCTCTAAAAACTCTGAAAGTTGCGAAAATAAAATTGGCTGACCTCTCTCGAGCTGTGGCCCAACCGAAGCCATAAATTTATCCTGCAGATTTTCAGGTAGACGCTTGAAGATGCTAGCTACTGTGTGCTGCGTGTTCAGCCCGGCACTGGACATGCCCCCACAGGAAATCTCACAATTTCGCATGTCTCGAGCTAGCTGGGCTAAAGCGGATTTATCATTAGAGCGGATAGGTGGACCCTCTGTAAGTTTTCTTACGTAAGCACTCACGATAGCGTGCTCCTGACCAAAGTTGACTTCAAGAATTCTCCTGGCTTCATCATAACCTAAATCTGGGGACCTAGCCAAGATACAATCTGCAATGCTCTCTTTTGCTTCCCCAGTACACGAGGAGATGAGAAGATTCAACCTATCTGCCATGTCTACTACGCCTCTTGCGATATAGGCGTCAAAGTGACGTATAAAGCGCCTGTAATTTAAGGGATTGCCATCAAACAGTTCTTCCTTAGAGAGCGCCAGAGGTCTTTGATTCACACGATTGGTTAACGTATATAGCGCTCCCACCAATTTTTCAACATCACTACACGAGCTAGAGGGACCTTGAGATAAGTAGTTTGGGTCATTATCAGCCGAAAACCTAGGTCTAACCGACTGACTATTTTCCCTGTCAAGGCCCGAAAATGCAGGGGTATCAAATTCAACTTCTTGACAAGGGGGATGAAAGCCAACACGTGGCCGAAGAAGGGAGGATCGTGGCTGTTCTGGAGTCTGAACAAATGGCGCGGAGTGCTCTTGTAAATCGCCGTACCGTGAACCGGGCCATGCATCATGTTGATCGGTAGCTCTCAACAAACGTGAAGCCGTGCCACGAGTAGAGCCGCCTGGATCAACGCGGGTTCTCTTAATGCTTTCCCAGCTAGAAGGGGATGGGCGACAAGAAAAGTTGGGTGGGTAACGATCTAACCAATGAAAGGAAGGGGGCGACAAATTTTGATTTCCCGAGTACAACAAATCTTGGTCTCTTATTTCATGCTTTTGTTGCAAGGCTTTCTCTCTACGTTTAAGGTCTTCACTCCACCGTGCCAGCTCAGCTTCCCTAGAGTTGAGCTCATTATGGTGTTTACTTACAAGCGGCGGTTTTTCTTTCGTTAAGCAACTAAGTGACACACTACGTCTATTCATAATCTAACGAGGTACAGTAACTAGTGAAGGAAACCAAACAAGCAAAGCTAATTTTAGAATGTCTATCGAAAAGTAGTAAAGCTTAAACTCAAAGGCAAGATTCTAAAAGTTTAGAGTATATCTAGCAGCAATAACCCTAACCTTATGAGCGTATTTAACACAAGTAACCTTACACAAACCAAGATTTTAAACGTATCAAGTAAACCAAATAAACCAAAATTTTTGAATGTATGTAGGCTCCAAAACCTACAGGGGGGAAGGGACGAATGGCCCAACTACCGCTATCTTAAATCTAAGAGACTATGAATAATTTCGAATGCGCGAAATTATTACACCAGCGAATAAATAGCTAAATAATTTAATATAAAAGACGAGAAATGCGAAGCACTATGCTGCCTGCTCCAGCACACCAACAACGAGCAAAGAAAAACGAAAACACACGCCGATGCAATAGTTGCGATTCAAAAATTTTATAGGTCACCTAAAGCAATGTCATATATTAAAACTATTCATAAACCCAATAAGATGTGACTTACCAAATTATTCAAGATAGCAGAAACTTTCTTCATTAAACGAGCGAGCCAAAATTTCCGTGCGCAATCAAACCTGCTACTTCACTGAATGAAAGGAATCTTATACGTGTAAAACGTGGTCCCGATTAGAATGACGTGTACCGTCCTAATTATTCAACCGTAAACTAGGTCACGAAACTAGGTCATTGATTTGGTCGCAACATGCCGCTTGTTGTAATATATATGCTCTGAAATTTATATTGGTCAAACTGTAAACCGTTTTTCCGTTGGAATACACACCGCCATATTTGGAATAACAATAAATTGGATTTTGAAAAGGCAGCATTATCTATACACTACCACAAAAACCACACTGATTTTCCATATAACAATAAACCTATCTCCGACTGCGATACGGTTACTTTCCTACACCAAACTTCAAACTCCTATTTAGACATTAGTAAATCGCGTTAGATCCATTTATTAGATGTCTCTATAAATATTTAAGCTACTATTTTTCCTATTCAACGTTGAACGATTCTCTTAATACTTCTTTTTATTCTATATTTTTCTCTTTATATTTGTATTTTCTCCAGGCATTTTTTCTTCATATTTGCTAATAGCACTATTTTGCACTTACATCTTTTTTTTCACCACTAAAATATTTCTGTCTTGATCTACATTGCTATAAATTTTCTATTTCAACTTTTGACCCTTCAACACACCACAGTCGTCTTTATGAACATGCAATCAGCTGTTTTTCTTGATGTTTACTATCTTATAGTATATTTAATTTAATTTAATTTGCACGAGCAGTTTAGAAGTTTAACAATTTTGACAGTTCTTTTAAGTTTTTCGATAAGAATTTTTTATTTTAATATTTAAATTTTACGTTTTTTTGCTAGTGAGCACATGATATATATAAAGTTTAATCATTAATTAATAATTTTCTACGGCTTTTACAATTTTTATTCTTACAATTTGTGGATTTAACTGAAGATGATTTTATGTCGAAATCGATATTAAATTAAAATAAAGTAAGTTTTAACAAGCTTCGGGCTGATTCCCGTCTGCCTAATTAAGAAATTGTAATTGAGATGCTTTTTACGAGAATCGTCGCAAAGTTTTCATCCAATAGGATTAAATTGATTTACTAAGTTTTTTAATAAATTAAGCCCATCGATTCTTTGTTAGAAAGGTGTATTTTTAGTTAAATTATAGTAAACGAAAGCGTCTTAAAAGTTAGTGTGAAGTTGAATCTCGCTAGATAAGAACGAAACGATATTCAAAGAAAAATTAAAGGCAGATTTCAGTCAAGTTTACCCTTACATAGACTTAAAGAGCAGATCATCTAAAAATTGTGCGACTTCAGAATTCGGTAAAAAGAAGTTTAAAACAAGTTTTTTAGAGTGTTTTTGGAAAAACTGTTCTTAAAAACATATATAGTAAAATTTATTCACGTAACGAACAAAAATTCAGATAAAAAACAACAATCTTTGAAAATCAAAAGGAATTGTAATATTTTTATATGTTTCGTTTTCCAAAAAAATTATTTTTCAATTGTTTAAAATTAGGTAACCATAAATTTTTGATCGTTGAATACAGAAAAACGATATGAATCAATCAATATTTTTTAAGGTTTTTCTTCAAGTATGCAGCGACCTCTAGATGGATTTAAGAGTAGAGAAATATGCAATTATACCTACGTACTTCTTGTCCTTCCATTTAAATGAAAAACTTTTTCGTAACTATTTTTAAAAAGAATTAAGAATTCATATGAGATTGAAAAGCACCGACTCAGTGTATTGCAGTAAAATAGAAGAAACAAGTTGATTTTTGCTAAATCTTAATATGACACTATTAATCTTTCGATGATAAAATTGAAAAATACGAAAAATGGTCAAAACATAAAAAAAAAATAATTATTTATAATTATCAGCACAAGTTTTTTGGAAAAACAATTTATTAACAAACTGTTTTAGCTGCGAGGTTCATCAAAGGATACACATATGATTTACATAAAATAAATAGAAACCCGATGGGATTTTTAAAAAATTAACTGTTATATTCCCTTGATGAGTCTTACAGGAGAAACGGTTTCTTGGACCAAGTTATTAATTAAATAAAACAAACTTGTGCACTGATTGCTTTGACAAATGAAGTCATTGAGCAATCTACTGGAGAGCACTACAACTTAGATATGAAAAAATATTGATATAGCTTGATATGCCCGAAACCTACGGAAAACAACTAAATTGTTTAGTAACAAAAGTTTAATTTTTCATGCAACTCATTTTTAAAAGAATTCATAATCTTTGCATGATATTATTCATCTTTGGAAACAGGTCAGGGTATTTACTTTACAGCTGCTCCATGTCAGTAATTCCTAAACTTTTTATCTTGCTGGCTGATTTTTTTCTAAATTTTGATAGACGGGACAAAATGGCACAAACAACGCATTTAATGTTAATGAATTCTTTAAATTTTAGTTAAAAAGAATGTTGTTAAACAGTGGTTCTTAATTCTTTTCAGATTGCTGTGCATTTTAGGATTTTTTCGAAATTCGCGGCGCACTTGGTGCGGATTTTCGTCTCTAAAAAGTAGCGTTTTTTGAAAAACAAAGGTCTTCACTTTGAATTCCTCAATTTGTTCCCGGAGAACATCTAAACAATAACGTAATAATAAAGATGAATTGTTTTGCGGGCCGGATTAATAAGTGAAAAGAGCCTTAACTGGCCCGCAGCTGCGGTTTGGAAAACCCTGCACTATGCATAGTGTCTCAGACGCTTCCAGCTAGTCAGGAGGACAAATATAAATTTTAAAACCTTCACATTTCACAATACGATGCTATTAAATTACATAATAAGGTAACACAAAAGTCAAAAGACAGGTCGTGAACAGCTGTGGAATCAAACTAAGATTTTATGTAATTTTTAATGTGGTATTTGACTCAAGTTTACGAAAAGTGTTTCAATTTTGGATCTATAAAAAATATTTTATCAAAAATTCACAGAAGATATGTTAGGTAAAAATATGTATCAGCAGTTGGTTGTTAGTTTCTTTATTGAACAATGTTGGTATGAGGTAGAATTACAAAGCCTGCATGTTAATCTCAGTCGGATTTTCCATAAAAACAACTGAAGTTCTAAAATTATAGTAGATGGTTTCTCAGCAGAAATTTATTTTAGAATAACTGAATTTTTTTTAAACAAAAAAATTGTATATTAAGCTTTAATAGTCTGTAGAAGCGATGCAAAAAATTTTTTTTATCAACAATAAGGTTTGATTAACATCACCAATGAAAAAACTCATTGCGTAATTACAACAAATTCATGTGGCACGTGAGCCGAGAAATATTCAGCAACCATAAAAAGAATGCTTTTATGTACCTACAGTAATTTCTCCCTTTTTTCTCTGAAGACTTTTTTTGCATTAAAGTATGGCTGAAGCAAAAAAGCTGTTCATAAAATCAGGAAAGTGTTTTTGCGTATTACATGTTATTTAACTTTATCTTATTTATCTTCATCACACGTTATGTTCTTTAAAATAATATTAGAGAAATTTTAAATTTGGTCTTTTAAATAGAGTAAAATAAAACTTGTACTTCACATTTTCGGACGCCACTAACCTGCGTACAACTAAACAGTATTAATCTACTCTAAATAAACTTTAAAGATTTTTTTGTAATTTTGCTGGTTCGTACTTAGTTTAGATAAAATTTTGTACACATTTTATACTTTTAACCTAAGTAGTCGCTAGTTGCTTTTTTGTAATAGCAATATTGATTATGATCTATCGACTACTTATATTGAAATGAAAATATTTTGGTTACTGTTTTTGAGGTTGCACAATGAAAAAGACTAAAATTCATGATGCAACAATTTCTTGTAACAACTAAACTTGTTAATTTTATAATAATCTTTTTCTAAACTTTTTATGGTTTATTTTAGATATTTTTGCTTGTAATTATTAAAAAAATTCAAAACTAAAAATGATTTGGAAACATTTTATTTTTGCTTTATTGTTAATAATATCAGGTAGGTAAAATTAAAAAGATTAATTTATTTAAGCTTAATCAAAGTAGGCAATAGTTTTTTGTTGTTGAAGTTATTGAAATCGCGTTTTTTCAAAATCTTTGTAAATGTTGACACGTGCTATAATAAATGGATCCATTTGCTCCAATAGAAGAACTATTCTAGCATTATATTGACAAACAACAAAATTTTTAACAATATGATAAATTAAATTAAATGTTTTATAAATTTTATTTTTAGCATGCACTGTTTCAAAATACGCAATCCAATGAATTTTTAAATTTCTCAAATATTTCTCACACGCAAATTCACGCAGCAAAAATTTTAAAACTCAAATTTTAACAGTACAATGCATTCTCTAAAGAAATCACAATGTAGCCAATTAATTGTAATTTCAATAAGTAAAATAGGAACAGTGAAAAAGCGACTAAAACAAACTAACAGAGAGGACGATTATTATGCGACAGGTCTGTTTCGGTCTTATGGACAGTAGTGGATATTGGGTGAGTCGAGTGAGGCAATCGCCTCGGACCCCCCCTTTTTTACACTTATCGAGGGGCCCCCCTTTTTGAAAATGCTGCATGTAGTTTTATTTTGTGGTATTTTACATGGTTTCATGAACCTCAAAAACTCTCAAAAGTTTTCAGCAAATAGGTGAAATTTATGTCACATAATATGGCACATAGAGTAATGTTGGCAGAACACTTAAAATTTAAAACAAAAATCAATAAAATTTCTTCAGTTTCTATATATTGCAGAACAACTACAGTACATAATGTAAACTATTCTTAATAGTCAGATTGCTATAAAAGTTATCCAAAGGTGATTGAAATTAAGCAGTAACAACTCTACAACTAAAAATATGTTTAAGAAAAAGAGAAATCTTGTTTTAAATTTAAATTTTTCTATTGATAAAAACACTACTTAAAATTAGTTGTATTTATGCATACAATATTAATTACTTTCCATAATTGCAACAAAATAATGACTAAAAACAACAACATAACTAAAAAATTTACAAACACTAGTGATAAAAAATACATTTTTTTTCTTTTTGTAGCAAATGCTTTATGTATTGTACAATAGAAACCAATTGAACACTAAATCCAGTCTGCAAATGTTTTACCGTTAACCAAATCTATATGGAAATTTTCACTTTTTTTCAAAGTTCTAAATTGATGCATATGCAATTTATTCATTCACTTGACTTTCAAGACTTGATTGCAGCTTTTTTTTAAAGAGTTTAGCATTTTTCAAAATTGACATTTTGACAACTGGTTTGTAAGGTGATCTGGTAAAAATAACTGCTTGATAAAAGTTATAATTTTATATATTGTTATTCTGAAAAAAATTGAATTAGAAATTATTTAGGTAAAGCATTTTGATTTTAAATGACAATTTTAAAAGGTAACCTAACATAGAATAAGCTAAATGGCTTCTTACATTAAATTTAATTGTAATTATCAGTTGGTCTATCTTACACAAACAATCATAACATTAAATGGTTTTGACAATATTTCACAGCACTTTTATTATTTTTACAATTTTAATTTAAAGCTAGCTTTATTACAAGTTTGCATTGCATATTTCTATTCCTTCCAGACGAAAATCTTTAAAAGATTTAATTAAAGCAGCATAAGCTGAAATTATTAAATAAATAATTGGCTGCTTTATAATATATTAATCATTAAAAAATTTTTATTTTGAGTTAGTATTTTTTTGACTCATTTGCCTAAAAGTAAGCATAATTAAATTTTTTTACAAACTTTGTTAGCTTTCGAATGTAATTTAAATTTTTTTTATAAAGTTAAGGTATTCATATTTTACAAAAGTTCGTATTACCAGCACTTCTTAATCTTTTTTGTGTTAAAAAAAACATAACTAAAGCTTCTCTTTCTAATAATGTTTTAGGCCATAGATTTTTTTATTCTTATGATAAAACTTGTTGTATGTTGTGGAATCGGCGTAATTGTTGAGATTTAACATTATTTTGCTTGACTGGATTAATTGATATTGTTATACGTATATATATATACTCGATAAAAAAATTGTTTTTGTTGTAGTTGCTATGTAATCAGTGCAAATTTTTTTTTACTACTAAAAAAAGGATCAGATTTTTGTCTGTGATAGTAGCCTACCTATTTAGTCAGTTCAATTTTAATTCTGTTGAAATATATTTTGACAAATTTATTATTTTTTGAGACTATTAAGACTATGGTACAAATGTTTAATATGTAGTGGTGAGAAAGTTTTAAAATATACCTCTAATAAATTGTGCGCATGCTAATAGTAGTCCAACAACTTATAACTTTCAAATTCGAACCAAGTTCGAGTGCTTTTCAAAAAGCTCGAACTGATTTTGAAATCCAAGATTACCAAAAATGATGTAATTTTAATATAAGTCCATGAGAGCATGAATTTGAGTGTACGAAATTTGAATTTTCAAAATCATTTTCAAAATTCGTTTCTATGCATTGCATATGACCTTGCTTACTAATCACATAAAACCAATTCCAAGTCAACAATTATTGATTTGAGGACTTGGGTCGAGGCCTTGTTTTTGTAAAAAAGGGTCAAATCGAGTTTAAGCAATGATGAAATTCAAAAATTAAAAAAAATAAACAGGTTCTTTCTCCTATAGTATAGAAGTTATAAATAGGCTAATAGGTTCTTTCATCATCAGAGATATAAAAATACAGAGATTACGTTAAATTAAATTTAAAAGTTCCTTTAAACTTTTAAACTTTTTCCTCCCACTTTGAAAAATGAAAGATATGCAGACCAATTAAAAGACAATAGAACAGTAAAAAAGTGTAGAGAAAAAAAGACTTTCACATTATTTTAACTTTTATACTAATTGTGTTTTTAGTTTGTAAACCCGGTGCTACGAAATTGATTGAACGACAGTTGATCGAACGACAGTTGGTCGAAACGACACTTGATCGAAACGCACTTGATCGAAACAACATTTGACCAAAATGACACTTTATCGAAACGACATTTGATCGAAACGGCACTTGATCGAAATGACAATTGATAAAAAAAAAAGATTTATTTTTGTATGTTTCTGCAATTAAACAATCTCTTTGTTACTGTAAATTAGATTGATAAAAAGCAGAGACCAACAGCAAGAAGACAATTTTTTTTTATTTTTTATAATTTTTTGCCAATGTCAAGGTCAAGGTTTTTTAACAAGGTCTCTGGGCGAAGGGCAGCAACAAGTTTTAGGGGGGGAAACAAGTAGATCTTTTGTCATGGTTATGTTTTATTAGATGCTTATTGCTATTATTTTTTTGCATTTTTCTTACTTAGTCAGTTATTTAGAGGGAGGAGCATTGTGCCATAGCTCCAACCTTATAGACCTCTTGCAGAAATCAGAGACAGATTCACAGAAAAGATCTTATTTTTAGAGATTTATGATTTTGGGACAAAAAATCAGCAAAACCGGGGGAGATTTAAAGTACTATGTTTTTGGAACAAAAAATTGACAAAATTGGGATCGATCCAAAGTTGTAAATTTTTTCTTTCATTATTTGATCAAATGTCATTTCGATTAAGTGCCATTTCGATTAGGTGTCGTTCGATTAATTGTTGAGTCACGTGTAAATCTTTCATGATAACTTTCTGTGTCTGCCACTCATTTGAGTTATTTCAAGTTTCGTATCAGAATCAATTTTTTTTAAATATATTTCGTAGCCTATCTTTCTAAATGGCATTGGTAAAATGGTAATCGAATGTGACGTCATTGTGACGTCATTTTGGGGGCCCCTAATTTGGATTTTGCCTCAGGCCCCTAATTTTAAATATCCACCTCTGCTTATAGACCCTATCGGGCATAACTTATCGTAACCTCTAAGGCGGATAGGCAGCGCGAAAAGTTAAGGTAAAAATTTCATGAAGTAACTGTTTTGGAAATAGAAATTCTAAAATGGAAATTTTTACATTAATTGTGTTGATTAAGTTATATCAACGTTTTTTGATTCTCAGTGATTTTTAAATTTTAGTTTTCATTATTACAGTATAAGAGCAATTTTTCTCACTGCATCACTACATTTATTGTCACCATTGCTACTGGCTTCCTCTCAAAAATAAAAATAATTTTAACAGTTTAAAATCGGAAGCCTTTTTACATTAAATATAGTTATATGAGAAAAAAAATTCTTTTGCAATATCTTGTTCAGTTTGTACTGCGAAGTGTTTGCATTTTTTGTATTTCTGCTTCAACTTTCAATCCTCGTTGTGATCGTCGCCGTCGTCGTTTGGAAAAACATCATCCTTGGGTCAGTCACAAACAGAATTGGGGCCAAGGGTTTATCCTTTCACTAGGCTGCTGTGCTTCCTGGATCACATCCTGGCAGTGATAGTGTTGAGTCAGCATCGGGTTTTGCTATCCAAAACCGTCATATTTTGTGCTCCTTGTGGTGCCCAATGTATGGGACACGCTATTAGGAAGTAGTTTGCGATTTGTTCAAGAGCGCCACACTCGGAATTTGGTGAAAGAGCGAGACTCTAATTGTGCATGGAGAAAGGAATTGGTCCAACACCAGTGCGCTGGCAATTAATCCAAGATGTTCGGGGCAAGCTCAATCCAAAAAGGCGTTGGACTGGTAATGGGTATGAAAGCAGATAGGCTAGATGTATTCTCATAGTACTAAGGGTTCTATCTATAGTTCGTCCACTCAGAAGTGAGGATGTCTAGTTAGGCAAGTTCTAGATCTTAGTCTCTCTTGGCGAGCATCTGAGAACCCACTTAAAAGAACATGCAGCATATGAGAACTTTCAATCCTGTTGTGATCGTCTGTAGTACTTAGATTAGATAAATGCAAAAGTACATTGTTTAATCAATTAAATTAAGTGATAAGGATCTCTGAATTTAATTATCAGTAGAAAAGAAAAAATCTATGAAAAAAGAAACTATTGCAAAGTAATTTTATATGGTTTTTTAATTACCATATAAAGACAAAAAAATTGATTAAACTTTTTTGGGAGCTAAAGGAAATGATCAAATTTTTAGCTCCCAAAATGTAAATTTAATTTTGTTGGTACAATAGTTTTGTTTCGTTTATAATCTCCACATTAGCGGCTATTTGCAAAAACATTCAATCAACTTCCACGTTCCATACGAGCTAAGAATTTTTTTGCCGGGATTTGAAAAACAAATCATTAAGTAATTCAAACATTTGAGAACCCACAATGCGCTCTTCATAGCGACAATAAAATTTCAATTCTTTGTTGAGAGCGATCTATTTTTCCCTTTTTCGGTCTAAAAGCCATTAATATTAAATCTCTTCTTACTTTCTGCAAACAAAAGAATTTCTTTTTTTTTGGCTTTTTCTTTGTCATATGTCAATACTTTCGACAAATGAATGCTCTTTGTTTTTTCTTTTATTACTTAGTTCTGCTCGCTTTTTGTTGATTTTGACAATTTCTCCCAAAAAGTGTTGCACAAAAAGCTTCGGATTAACTTCTTCATAGGCTACAATATTTGATAGTTTGACAGCAAATATTCAATGGATTAACCTGCTAGCAATGAGAAAAAAGTAATAACTGTCAAGTAATGATATGATTATTATTATATAAATGTACAAGTTCTGCCTTTTTTTCATAGTTGAAGATCTAATCAAGTTGGCTTCATGTCAAACCATCTCATTAAGTTACAAGTCGATAGATTGCAACGTGGAATTAACGGCACAGGTCGATCCATTTTCACCGACATTCTTCTTTGATTGGTTTGTTAACAACACAATCGAAAAAGTAAGATAATGGGATAGAAAGCTTATAAAAACTTTTGTTTTTAAATCATAGAGTCCTGAGGCAAGTAAAGCTGTTGGTTTAATCAACTGGTTCTCAAACTTTTCAAAGTTTTCAGGTCCGTGGCCCCCTTAAAAAGATTTTCAAACACCTGTGTCCCTGCTTAGAATAGGAGCCTACTGTATTAAAATTCAAGAAAAGACCAAAAAAAGTTATCGCTTTCAAACTGTCTCCGTTTTCTTTGATTTTCTCCTGAAATTGAAATGAAGACCAAAAAAAAAACCGTCATCATATTGAAACCGTTTCGGATTTTGTAAATTTCCTCTTAAAAATAAATTGCAGTTCAAAATAAGTATTCTTCTCGTGGCACCCCGGTAATGGTTCCTTGCTCCTCTTGTGGGGTGCCAGGGCCTCTTTGAGAACCTTTAGTTCACTCCTTTATTGATTAGATAGTCGGAAATTTTTTTATCTTTTTTTTTTTGTTTTACTTTTTCATTTTGATCTTGTCTGAGCAATTTTTAAAAATTTACAAAAACATGCTCAAAAGCATTGCTCTCATGGAGGAAGAATCTTGAGCAACCTCTGTTCAGCAAATCAGGACAACAAAATACTTAATTTTATAATTAAGACATTGAAAAAATTTGCTTTTCGAGATATAAATCATCGTCTGATATTGTTTGCAATTTTTCCATTGCATATGTTCATTTTTAAATTATTTTTCACATATAAAAAAAAGTAACTAAAAGTGAAATTTTTCCTAAACATCATTGCGACAAACGTTACAAAAGAGCAATAAACCAGCAATAAAACAAATGTATATCCATGGTCAACAGTTTGTGCTTACTTTTATAAACATTGACTTAGATAGTTTTATTGTTTGAAGAATTATGAGGACTTTGGAATTAATTTTTTTTTTAACAAGCTGCGTAAAGATGAGAAACACCAGACTCGAGTTTCGCTCTTATTAGAGCTCATCAGTGATGATCATCAGAACTCATTGTCGGGTAAGTCCCGGTCTGGTCGGGTAAGTCCCGGTCATGTGGTACGGCCTTTGAATTACAACATAATCGATTCTATGTATTCCTTGTTCAGTAAATCCGGGAATAAGTTATAACAGCTGCTTTGAGTCCATATGTCGTCCGGGATCTGTAGTCTAATGGTAATCTGCGTGGAAGACTACAGGTCCCAGGTTCGATTCGTGGTGAGATAAGCATCGCTGATGAGCTCTTATAAGAGCGAAACTCGAGTCTGGTGTTTCTCATCTTTATGCAGCTTGTTTAAAAAAAATAGTTTTATTGTGCTTATTTTTGTTTAATGGACGTTCCACTCACTGCAGGTTTGAACTTAAATAAGTTATGAACAATTTGGTTTATCTTTTAAATTTTAAACTTGAAATTTAATAGAAATTTTTTAATTTTATGCAATTTCTTTATTTCTTTTAGTTTCTTTTGGGAAAGGTTGGGTTAGATGGGAATGGAAATGTACGATTTGCTTATGCTGAAAATAACCCTTACATAAATTCCTATCAAATACGGTGAAATAATGAATATTGTACAAAATAAGTTGTGTGTTGGTTGCAGTTGATTGCAGTTTTGTATTTTATCAAAACCAAAATTTTGTTTTTCTTCATCTTCATATAACAGTAGGTTGTCTTTGTTGCTGCTTTCTATTGTAAGCAGAGTCACCATTGTAAATATGCAGCAGATTAAGCATCAAATCGGACATCTTTTGTTAAAAAGTTGGTACGATTACCCTACGCCAATACTTCTCAACCAGTTGTCCGCAAAAATCTTTCATATGGCCGTGCAATTTTTACAGAGTCATTTTAATATTGTGGGTGTGAAATGAGCTATATATTTTTGTTTTATTAAAAGTTAAACCAAAAGTTTCCAACTTGACATATTCACGATGTACTAAAAGCAAAAATTTTAAGACCTTTTTTTGGATCAATGAATTTGTTAATTGTTAAGGCTGAGAAGCACATTCCTAAGCTGTCTCGCTATCGACTGGGTTGTATTAGAAACAAATCTCTGCAATTTTTTGAAAGATAATATTAGTCATAGCTTTGCAACATTGTCCATTGGCGTTGCTTAAGTAATTTTAGTGCAGCAAGGTTAAACTAGTAAAAGCGCATTAATGACAACGTGATCAAGATGCACACACTACATTTGCTCGGCAGTCTTTACATGAAGCTTAGGATAAGTCATAGTCATATTACTGTATCGACATGTAAGAATCTGATAAGAAAATTTAACAAACAGAAATATCTAGTTATTTTCAAAAGCAGATCGAGAGAACCGCTTGACCTTTGCCCAACGTAATGCCTTCGACATATCTTGAAAGACCGTAATATTTATATGATGATTTTATAACAGCATAGGCTTAATTCTAACTTACATTTCGATATTACAAAAAAGGTAAAAGAGCCCCCAAAATATCAAATCACACTGCTTTTTGATGGAAGAAGAAGTATAAAAATTTTTAACAAAATTAGCCGACAAATTAAATATTCAAAAAAGTTATAGACTGAATCAGTCAAATAATTTTGAAAAGCATGGCTACAAAGCATAGTGTTGACGAAGGTGTGTTTCAAGTTTGATTTGCTTTTGTATTTAAGTCTTCTTGTGTCATTTTGAGTCTCATGTTAGTTGTATATGCCAGCCTAGGTAAGTCTCTCAAAGATTGTTTAGGGACCAGAGAGCAGAGACATTGGGTGGTAGCTTTTAAGGTTCTTCACCAGCTTCATTGGTTTCGGAATTGCGACTACAAGCGCTCTTCTTAAGTCGGGAGAATTCAGTGGCAACAAGACCTTTTCGAATTTGTTTGTCAAAGAAAGGTAATAATTCTACTTGTCACTGCAGAAATTCTATTGTTTAGCTCAGGCAAAACAAGTCTATTAGCGAGGGTCAATGCTTGAACCTGAAAAACTTTTTGTAATTTGTGTTGAAAATTTTGATTGTGGAAACAAGTTTTTGGAGTTCATGTATTTTATGAACTTGTTGCTTGAAACAGGGTTGCCAATTGGAAGAAATTATATTCCAACTCCACCTATTCAAAAATTCCCAAAAAATTTTTAAACTGTATTTGCGCTTGTTAATTTTTAAATCATTCTATGGTAAAAGTAATTATAGCTTTCACATCATTTAACAAAAATTGCAGTCTTCAATACAGACAATTGCAATTGTAGTAGCGACTCTAGCATATCTAAGGAATCGACTCCGACTTCAGCATATCGGAAAAAGCACTCCGGTTCCGACTCCACCAAATATGCAACTACAACTTCACAACAACTTCACAATTCTTGGCTAAACTAAAGCAACGTCCATAAAGTCTTGTGTCTCATGTCGTCTCGGTTTCAAAGCTTCGAACTTTTAGTCCAGTTCTTAAAATAAATTATAAATTGCTTTTAAATTGTCGCATAAAAAAGCAATTACCACCAAAGTTTTATAAAATTTATATTCTTATTTATAGATAAACAAAAACTACAATTTAAAATTTTGATTTCAGTAACTCTCCAACGCGAGTTGATCCAAACAACGCTCCGTTTAACAGCACTCTTACTTTCAATAATAACCAATCCATGTGTGGGTGGATTTTTGAAGCGTATTCATTTGCTTCAAATCCAGCTACTGAAATAGTATATGATACAGGTAAAAATCACGGATAAGTTTTGCATGCATATCAAACTTTTTGAATATATTCATGTCCTTCCATATATTCTAACTTTTTAAAATTAATTTTAAAGCTTCACAATATTCATAGGCTTATTTGACAATTTAGCTTTAGCAAAAAATTGTTAAAGAAATAAAGCGTAATCCTTTTTTTTGGCCATTTGAGAATAACACCAATAAAATCTAATTTAAACTTAGAATTATCTTTTCATATAAAATTCTATGGGCTGCAAAATTCCACTTTAAACAACTAAGTCAAGTTTTTTTCAGTTTGTAACAACGCCCATGAGAGTAATTGCTCAGTCACATGTTTCTGTAACCAAGAAACAAGTCCACAATTGACAACTACGTCCTTTATTTCTTTATCATCAACATCATCAGCATCACCTTCATCATCTTCATTAATTTCAAGAATTACAAGTTTCAAAACACTATCATTTACATCGGAACTAACAACTACGTTATCAACCACAAAATCATCCTCGTTTACATCGGTGATAGATCGGGCACTAGACAGGAAAAATAAAATTTATCCAGTTATTTGTCACTTACTAGAAGAGGATCAAAACAAAAAAAAGTTTATTCATCCTCGATTTCTTTGTTCACTTAATAAGTTTAAAAAAGGTCTTATGTGATCATCCAATTTCGGTGTAAACGTTTTGTAGTTTTAATTTTTATAGCTGTAAGCAAAAAGATTTAAAGCAAAAGATTTGAAAAAACAGATGCTATTAAAAAAAATTTTTTTACGGATTTTGTCCAATGAGAGGTTCGAATCTTTGTGTTTGAGCTTATTCAATTAGTGCTTTTTTCTTGTGTTTTATCATCGGGGGTTAATCTTCTCCAGCTTTCAAGTTTTTTGTTTTATTTAATCAGTTCCAAGTTTGAAGATCATTAGTTTGATGGTAGTAGTAAGTTTTGTATTGTTTGCTGACAAAATGAAATAAACCGTCGTTTATCAAAATTAATTACTATGTATTCATGGTAATAGTTTACCTTTTCGGCATTTTCGAGATTAATAGATCCTTAGCAAAATCTTGTTTTAAAAAAATAGCTGCAGAATTTAGAAATAAAAATAAAAACGTACGATGTGTCTCCAACAGCAGCCAAACTTTATGAAAAATTTAAAAATTCGTTGTTAAAATTTGAACTTTTTTTGAAATCAACAGCCAGAGTCTGTAATAGTTTTTAATTTGTGATTTCGGCTGAATACAAATTTTTTAGTTTTTTTTCTGTGGATTGTCTTTTTAAATACGTTGAATTTTACAAATCTTTTAGTTGTTGTTTTGAAGCTTCACGTTTGCTTAGCATATTACAAAAAAAACAAGTTTTGTTCATTTAGACCAGTTTTAAAACTAAATATCGGCATGAAATATATAGCCAAAAAGTTTTAAGTTGTCACCACTTGCAAACTTTATCGGTAATTAGGCGTAAGCTATACATGCAAAAAATCGCCCAGGGAACAAAAAACAAAAAACTATTTGCACCTTTGGTCCTGAGCAGCATTGCAGCATTTTTTAATTGGAATTATTTTTTTAGTTTTAGGATAAATCATTTGCTGCAGATATCTTAAAAAATTCTGGAGTCCATGTATAACCTCAAAAAATATTTTTTTGATTAACCTAAGCAAGAAAAATTTTGAATTTATTATTAGCATGACAAGCCACTGCAATAACAGCAAAAGTGTACATCAAAGTTTGTGTTCTAAACAAAACTGCAAACTTGAATTTAAAAAAGTCAATCAAGTTCGACTGCAGTAACGGAAAGTCAACACCAAAAAAAGTTCTCCAGCTTAGTATTTCTTTGGGTCTTTACTTTATAAATAAGAAATTAGCAAATTCGATGAATTAAAAATATTTAACTTGAACTCAAAGTCAATTAAAGTGCTTTGAGTTCGCAGCTTCGGTACGAACTAGTCTTATATTCTAACTAGTTTACATTATATACTAACTTTGATTTGAGAAAAAATACGTTAATTTTTTTTCATAAACGGCTAAAATAAGCAATTAATTTTTAAAAAATCTGATATACGTGACTATTTTGTTCAAAATATCAAAATAGCCACTATCAATTCTATTCTGAAGGTTTTTGACTTTTTCAAAATTTATTAAAGCAATGTTGAGTTTTAAAGGGACGTTGTATACTGTTTAATTTAGTCTAAAAAATGTTCGCATTTCATAAAAAAGTTTTGTGTTTTTTCGACCTAATCATCAGTTAAAACAATTAATAAAAATAACTGACGCATGAAATTCCAATGTATGTGCAACTTGAGTAAATGCGTCAAACTTTCTGAATTGCTAATAGGCTAAACACAAGTGATCTTAGATTTGCTGGGCAGTTTCAATTACACTTTTTGCGCTTAAAATAATCTGCCAGCGCTTTGATTTTAGAAAAAAAATTTTGAGCTTTACAACAAAAAAACATTTTTTTTTGGTGCATTATTTTTGACGTGAAATATTGGAGTAGGCTATACTGTATTAAGAGCTAGGGAATAACCAATATAATTTATGAATGTGAACAGTATGACTAAAGAATTTAAACTACATGTTAACACATCATTTTATATTCTAATCCAGTGTGTTCCAAACCCTGGCCCGCGGAACAATTTTGCACAAGTCTTGTCGATGACAAGCAGCCGTAATTTTTTTGGGGAACGCTATGATTTTGCGCGAAAATAGGAATTTTGCAGACCGATTCCAAGTGAAGACCTTTTTTTTTTTTAGAGAACACCCTGATTTTGAGACGAAAATAAGCGTTTTTATCCGGTTGAGGCGCGCAAACTCAAATAATTTTTCAAAAATGTGGCCCACAAGAGTGGAGAAGTTAGACCACCCTGACTTAGATTTTATCTTTGCGGCCCGCGAAACTTTTTCAAACCTTAATGCGGCCCTCCATGTTCTTAGCCTTAGACCACACTGTTCTAATCCAAGGTCGTAATTATAATAAAACTTATGCTATTGTTCTAAAATGACCGATAAAAGATTAATTTTTATCTAATTGCAATTCATTTAATGTTGCTAGGCCAATAAAAAATACAAAAAACATTTTTTGATAAAAAGAAGTAAAATAAACAAATTGGGTCACAAGAAATTTTTTATTTTGATTGCAAAATAAGTTTTTGTCCAAATGCTCTAAAAAAGCAATAATTTTTGAAAAAAAATTGTATTTAAAGCAGTTGTTGTTAAAAATAATGAAGATTGAAACACAAAATATAGTAGACCTTGGTTAATCCGGATTCGATTTGAAAGACAAAATCTCTAAATGGGGCGAAGTCGGGATAATCGGAAGCTTTTATATTAAAAATTAGATTATACGTAGAATTTGCCCATCAACCCGTCAGCCCGATTTCGGCTCAGTTGCCAGTTCGCCTAAGTCGTCACATATCGCTTGGTCCCGACGTAGAGCCTATTTTCTGTGTTATTATGTTCGGCTAAGTTGTCTTCGACTAACTTATCAATTCGCCTAACTCGCCACCGTTTTTGCTTACCATGAACAGAAAAATTTATCTACGTTGTCAGACCTATAAAAAGTTTGCCAGCGAAATTACATTTCAAACTTTTAGTACGCTACCACAACTTAACAGTTATTTTGCTTATCTGTCTGCAGCCCTCACTTCTGTAACACATCCCCACTTTGCACCACAAACATCCTTTATATCCTTATTATTTCATTATTTTAGATTGTTTTCATCAGTTTTAGTTTAGTTCAGTTAGTCATCTTACTGTCATGCAAAGCTGCGTAACTATGACAATTACGAAGCTATCAGCTTGTTGAAATATTTGAAATAAATCCGAAAGATGCTTTTTGTTTATGTTCTTTATTTTCAAAACGTTCAGCTTTTGCAGAAACAAAGGTATCTTAAGTTTATGTAGGTCTATGCATATTGAAACTGTTGTTTGCCTAATCACCAGTTTGCCTAAATTGCCACTTTTTGTGTTCCCCTTGAAGTGGTGACTTAAGCAAAATCTACTGTAAAGCAAATCATTTGTACTTCAGTGTTATCTGAGTTAAGCAAAATTCGACATTAATGCACCCGAATTACCCGAGGTCTACTCTTCTTCACAATTTGTACGAGGTGATTTCATCTCGCTTATATCGAGGTGATGCAACTATAAGTAAACTATGAGAAAATAATTAATTAAAATTAATGGAAAAATTAAAGTTTTTTAACATTTAATTTGTACGAAATCATAACTAATGTTTTTATATTAAACTACTACAAGTTTTGAGTGCTATCAAAAGACCAAAAAACTTTGAAAGTATCATTTTTTTAAATCTTTAGGCACTTGAAAACTTAAAATTTCTATAAACCAATTTTTTGCCAAACTATTCATCACCAAGTTTTAGAATAAAAAGACAAACTTTTAAAAGTTACTTATTTATTTTCAATCAAGAAAAAATTTTAGTACTGTAAAAATACTTTGTTCAGAATTTCTACGTCTCCACGATTAGACATAAAATATAAATGGTTTTCAATATGGAATAAAATTTTCTAAATTGTGGCACATATGCCACCAGTGGTGCGCGAATCTTTCAGGTGGCAAGCGAGTAAAAAGTTAATTATTTTTTTATTTTACATTTATCTCTGTATTATCCTCACTCACAAAAATACCTCAAAGACGTTATGCAAACGTCATGCAATTACCCGGACCTGTTCCGGAGATATCAAGATAAGGTCTTCGAATTAAATTTCAATGATGCAAATTGCAATTAAATCCAAACCATTATTACATTTGTAAAATAGTAAAAAATATCAAATATATGGTAAAAAATTTCAAGAAATAACTGAGCTTTGAGAACAAAATAAAAAATTTAATAGATCGTAATTGACCATAGCGTTAGCAGAATGACTTTAAAAAAGAAAGCTTGTTTGGGCACATATAATAAAATAGAAAAGGTTTACCTGAAGCAATTAAAAATGCAACTTAGAGTAAGGATTTTTCTTTAAAATCTAGTGGTAAAACGATAAAGGTTGGCTTGTCTTATGTCGTAAACAAGTGCAGGTTTTTAAAATGTAATGTTGCTTTCCACTATTCAACCACTATTAGAAGCTAACAAAAATATTTTTTTAAAGTGCCCTGTATAAATCGCGTGACCAGACAGTTGATCGAAACGATAGTTGATCAAAACGACAGTAGATCGAAGCGACTAGAGATCATAATTGCAATTCATCGAATCATGACAGAAAAAAATTTTTAACGAAACAATGCAAAACATTTGGCTATGTTCATAATCATGCTTGCATGATTGCAATTGCCATATTCATGATTTTCTTCGCAAATAAGCTAAAAAGATTTTTTTAATTTTTTCTAGCTTCTACTCTATCAAGTACTTTGACATAAATCATAACAATTTAAATTTTGCACTTGACTAAAATTAAACTGCAAGATCCTCAATTTGCCCGGTTTTAATTTGATGTTTGGCTACCAAGTTTAAAAACAATTTTTGTTATAATAATAAAACTTTTTGTTGCAATCAATCAATAGTCGTACGCTTTTATTAATTATTAATTAAATTAGCTTTTATTAATATTAAATCACCTTTGTTTTGCAGTTCTTACACCGTAAAAATAAATTAACTTTATTGAGAAACATTTGTTCTTTAAATAAATGCCACTGAAAAATTTTAATTTCTTTCTGAATAACGATAAGACCAATAGCACGGATGAAAATTTACATTTTATGCAGGTAATAGGTTAACGCTATTAAGATTGAAATGGGAGCGAAAAATGGCAGCGCTGTTAAAAAACGCTGTGGTACTCTCGAACTAACCCCACAATTGTCTTTAAATTTTTTATTCATATGAAATTTTGTTGATTTTTTTAAAAATTATTACGTGCTTCGGGTGATACCGTAGTACCGGTATTGCTATTCTCTTTCAATTTTCTTTTAAACGCTTTTTAAAAATTTTCTCTTAAACCTATCAAACCTACATAAATAAATTAAGCCAAATATAATTTTTTTATAAAAAATGAATTAACCCTCTATCGTCCGCTTTTAGGTTTTGATGAAAAGGAGTTTATTTAGTGTGTTTTTGCAGTTGAAATTACATTAAAAATGCAACTGAAACAAAACTTTGAAAAAATTTACCCCCCCATTTTTTTAAACTTTACAAATTTATAACGGTGGTCCATTCAGCAACTAAAGTGATTAAAATATTGAAATTTATTAAAGATTTGTGTACTTTCTAGAGAAGGGGTGTGCGAAATACGGCTCGCGGGCCAGAATGCGGCCCGCGACAATTTTTTTTATGGCCCGCTTCTAGTAAATTAAATATGAATTTTAAAAAATGTTAAAAAAATAATTTTTTGTGGTAAAATAAGAAAAAATTTTAAAGTTAAATAAATAAACCATGTTCAATGACTGTTTCTAACCTGCTCAACAGTTTCCTATTCTTATGGTTATTTTTGCTCTTTCACATTAATTAAATTCAGATTACGATCCGTGGCAATTTGTTCTTGTTGCATCATAGTGCTTGTTGAGCTGCTAATTAAATACAAAGATTTTTGATCTGGAAATTATCTTAAAAGCTAAAAATGCTTTGAAGTAAGAGAAGAAAAGTTAAATGTGATAGAAGACTGTTCAGCAATGAGTGGTGCAAAAAGTACTTTGTTATTTAACATAATGAAAACGTAATTTGTTCCATTTGTCAAATTAATATTATTAGCAGTAATGGTAAAGTGCAATATTAAGCGTCACTATTCACAGAACATGCTGCCAAATTTGATGACATTAAAGGTCAATTATGGTTTGACAAAATAGAGCGATGTAATAAGTCTTTGAGCATGTAAGAGCTATTTCAGGCATATTATAAGACATCGAGCTTGCTACAAAAACTGAGCTTTGAGATTTCTGTAGTAATTGCAGAAAAAGTGGAAAGCGTACATTGATAGTAAATTCATTAACAATTGTTTGTAGTTGTTCACAAGACACTTGTTTCTAGAAAAGAAATGAGTAATGGAGCAACTACGTCTATCTTGGTTTACGGTGGCAAGGTAAATAGATGACCTTTTGAAAAATATCGAACTTTTTTTAAAGCAGAAAATAAGCAAATGTTCTGCTTTCAGTATTGCTATGGCCGAGAGTACAGACGTTAGCGCTACTGTGCAGCTAGTTCTTCAGTTATCTCATTCATAATTTAACGTTACGTGTGAATTAATTGAAAAAAAATTTTTAACATACAAGAAATAATAGCAATAGCTGTTTTTTCTTGGTACTAAATTCTCCGGCCCGTAGCATTATTAAAGTTGTGCGTGTTGGCCCATTGAGATAAATAGTTGCCCTCCCCTGTTTTAGAGAGTCATACTTTAATGTCAACTACAAAAAAAAAAATTGTTAGATTTATTATTATTTTTAACTCTGATGAAACAATTTATTTTCAACTGTGATTTATAAAACTCTAATTTTTACGTCCCAGAAAAGAAATTTTGTATCGTCAAATACAAAATTTCTCAATATGTAAATAAAGCTTTTTTTATGTTTTAATTTTTATACCTTTAAGCAAAAAATTTGACAAAAAAATTTTGAAAAAACAGGTGCTAATAAAAAAATTTTTTGGAGTATTTTATCCTGCGAGAATTTCAAACTGTTGTGTTTGAGCTAATTTAATTAGTGCTTTTTTCTTGTGTGTTATCACCGGCTAATAATCTTTTCGAGTTTTTGATTTTTTCGCTTTCTTCAATCAGTTCAAAGTTCTGTTTCATGTTTCTGACAAAATAAAATAAATAATGATTTTTATGTGAATAAAGCCAATATTTACTTCTAATTAATATTTTAAAAACAAGATAGCAATGTACAGAGAATGCAAAACAATTGCCACAATAAGGATATAAAAGAAACAAAGCCACGAGCAGAGGTCTATTTGTGGTGCGCCCTAAAAATTTTTTGCCTGAAAATTCTTTTGAGATACCCTGACCTCAACATTGAAAAAATTGCAATAATTAAAACAAGTTGTCTTCTTACTAATAGCTTTTAAACAAGTGGTTTTCAGTACAAAATTTGAAAATAACCAACGAAAAACTCATCTCAAGTTTTTCGTCCAACACTCGTTAGGAGATAAACGTCGGAATGAAAGAAAGAAAAATTCAATTGATTTTGTAATGAAGCTGAACGAAGATAATATTTGAGAAAAGCGTCAGAACGTGTGATCAGCGAAAGATTTTCAAGTTTTAAACAATCTCTTTTTGGCGGCATAAATTTGGCTTGCATGATTTGATGTAAACGGCTTCTAAAGCAGACAAATGAAAAGACAAAGGGCCAAATAAAAGAATAGTAAATTTTTTATCACAGTAATTTTTGGCGCACATAGGGTTATCTAAAAGGTTGACCAATAGTGGATTCACTAAACATGACTGGGATTTAAGATTTGCCGAAACAAGTAGAGATGTTGCGAGAGTTTGAAATTTGGCCGATTCTAAAAATTTGACAAATTTGGTCCTTTAATCGTTGAGATGTGCAGCCTACGTACCGACTATCACAGTGGCACAAAAAAATTATAAACTACTTTGCTGAAAAGTGAAGCAGGCAACACATCTTTTTTGCTTGCAGGAAGAAGTGGAGGAGATGTAAAATTAACCTGTTGTTCTATTGCAAATAAGCATTTTTCCACATTTTGCAGTAGAGCAACGATTGGTCGTGCCGAGAATTTTTCGTGCAGCAACTGTTGTTCTGAATTACAGGACATCTTCCATCTCATGCTAGACTTCCCTGTACTGACTCTTTACGTCTGGCCATCTTCGGCCACTTTATTTTAATTTTAGACCTCTGGTCTCGTTTCTGAAGGATTGCCCAACTATTGGGAATCTGCGGATTTGATCCGCGCCCTTATTCGTAGGAATGGGTCGGGTAAACCCGCCATCATCATCAGACCGTGACCCGATAATTTTTTCAGAGACCAAGACCGAGACCGATAAACTGCCCAAAAATATCGTCCATTTTCAATTATTCCAAAAACAATAAATTCTTTTATACAATGTATTAATTACATAAACAGGCATTTTTAACTTTTCTTAACAAAAAATCTTATTCAAATAGAATGTAATGTAAAAATGGACTTTTACCACTGATTCAAATAGAATGAATAAAAATACGATCTACATAAATAGATAATATTTTGTTGGGATTTTTTGTTAAAAGTTTTTTAAATTAATTTTCCCGGTCTATGCATCCTACAATGGATCTACAGTACCACTAATTGCAAGTTTGAACCTGGTTTAGTTTTCGAGAGATATAGATTATTTTTATCTTTAACACAGGGGTGGCCAATCTGCGGCGCATGCGCCACGCGTGGTGGTTAGTGGTGGCGCATTGCAGTTGGGGAAAATATTTCAAATGAAAAATGTTCCACTGTAGTAAATATTTAGTAGTATTTTTAAATTATACGAGTATACTCGTAGATATACACAGTAGAAAAAGTAAAAATTTAAAAAATTTTTTCTAGCGTTGGCCTTTTTTTTTTAGAGAACAGCTTGGTTTCACTATGAAATTTCGAAGTCTTTCGTTTGTGTGGCGGATATGAACTGGACTTGAATAAAATTGGCGCTTGAGGAAAAAAGGTTGGCCACCCTTGCTTTAACATGTTGAAAACAGCTTTGTTCTGTGTGGTCGCATCATTAAACACTTTGCTTAAAAAAAAACTTCATCTAGAGTAGAAGAAAGCCGAAAAAAACAAAGCATGTTGGTTAACAATGTAGAAAAAAACAAGATAATTGTTTAAAAAAATTTTCAAAACTTGAAAATACTGAAAAGCATATTGAAGGCATGGTCATTACGATAATGGTTGAAACTTCATTTAAATATTTGATTAGCTTGGCTATCTCTTTTGACATATTGCAGTTATTCAATATGTTCACTATTTTTGGCTTCATAGAATAAAATTTGTCTAATTAATCACTTGAAAAAGATGAAAAATAACGATAAATTATGCAAAGTAGAAACTGTTTGACAACTTGCTGGTCTTTTTTTCAGTATTACCCTTGTTTATTTTTTGTACATCTTCGGGTAGATTATTCAAAGGAATTTTTAGTACGTTGTCTTTTTCTACCTTGTACATTTACATTTTTTTTGTTCAACTTTAAAGCAATTTCGTATTCTGTTTTAAACACTTGGATTCACACAGTGGCATATGCAAAAATTTGCTATGGAGGAAAAAGAGCAATTTAGAGCCAAAAGCACGATCACAATAATCCGTGATATTTTTTACAAATAGGAGGCCTGCTACAACAAAAAAGAAAGAGGCACTCGTAACACTAGAATTACCGCGTTTTTGACCTACCTAGAATTACCACGAGCGGTCAAAATGACCGTTCGTCTAATAAAGAACAAAATGCGCAATAATTTAGCTTCACTTCATGTTATAAATTTTTTTTAACTTTTGTAATATATCTAGTAATAACTTGAATGATTTTAGGTGTGAGTTTGGTGCGTTGTGGGCTTCTTTTTAGTATCCTGTTCTGAAATATACTGCTAAGCCTTGATCCCCGAATTACAACATTAAAGGCCTTTAACCTGCTTTTTAGCTGCCTGGTTGAAATTTTCTCAGTTTTATTGTATTTACAACAAATATAAGCTCTGAAACTAAATGAAAAACAATTTACTTTAAAATGAGCTCAAAATATCAAATGATTATTTTTTATCATGCTGCTGTTTACATAGACCACAAGCGGCTATTCAAAAGTATACAAAAACAATGAAAAATGCAGCGCTCTACACAATTCGCACATTCTACTTTTACGCAACCTGTAGGCCTACACTTTCCGCAAACTGATCTACGGCATCCACAACATAATTTTGCAGTTTTATTTTGTTCACAGTTCACATTAACTTGGCATTGCTTTCGCTTTCTGCTTTTCTAAACGATCAAATTTTGATAAGAATTGTTGAAAAGTGAAAGCAAAACTGCTGCTAGTGGAGCTGTCTTTCTTTAAACATGAGCTTCTCTCAGTTCAGTGGCGAGCTGAAACATAAAGTTTCTTCTCGAGATAGCACCTCCAGTTTTGTTCTTGTGCAACACATAGGCGTTGATACAAGCAAGGTCCGAAGTATTGTAAAAGACAGCCACCGAGTACCGCCCGGTACTTGCCTTTACCGTGTATTGTCGTGTCATCTGGTCAACAATATCAACACCACATTAAGTTTTGTTGTAGAATGTAACTGTTTCCGGTTTCTTTTTTGTTATTGTATGGACCATATAAGATGTGTAGAGTGTGCTAAGAATACAAACGTTCTTGTTTTGTTTGCATTGGTAAACTGTCAAGGTTGTGGTTTCGTTGTGTGGCTTTTTATTTGCAAGAGTTTGTTGGAATATCTGCTCTGCTGTAAAGCTTTTACCAGTGGCTAAAATTCTTTTCGGATTTTGTTTAGGGTCACGACAAGTGAAGTCTTTCTTTTTAGAGCTGCGTGGGAAGATGAGTCGAAGTAAAAAATCTGTCTGATTTTACGTTTCTTTTTCCTTTGCCCAAGTATGGCTCCACTAACTTTATTACCACACTCTCAGACAATCTTTGTGTAGCTGGTCTGGCTTCATCTTTGCCAAGATATATTATATGGCGTTTGGCATATATTTAAATTCCACATCAACAACTAGCCAAAATTTTGTACCGAATTCGTCCTGTTTGTTGGCCATATGTCGAATTGTATCAATCTGCAGCAGGCTTTAGTTGGGAATAATTGTTGGTCCACTGTAATATTTTCTCCTGGTTTGTAGCAAACAATACAGTTTTCAATTAACTTATCCCAGACGGCAGAAATCAAAGCAAATTTATCCGTTTGAAGTCGAGATACCCTTGTACTCCGCATATCAAATCGAAGAAACCTCATGATATCACAAAAGCAATTTCTACCCATAGTTTCTGGAAAAAAAAACATACTTCCTAATTTTTATCCAAAACTCAAAAATCGGTCAGTTCTTTTCACATAATGCTCCTCGTACATACACCAAAGAAATAAAATTGTTTAGTTCACTTAGTGGTAGTTTCCACTCATTACTCTTTTTCACTCTATGAGCTTCAGCTTCTGTACATTGTTGAATATGGGTAAACATTGAATTATCGACGAGTAGCGCAAACGCACTCAGCGACCATCTAACATGCGATTGGCATATCGCGTTAGACTTCGCTTTTTGTTAGCACGTGCTGAGCTTGTAGCCTACCCCTCGAATCTAAAGAAAATTTGCTGTACTGCCATTTTTTTCCGTCCTTACCAACCAATCTAATATCCCAGGTGTTTGGAGTAGGCTCATCACTCTGCGCTTGTGCGGAAGCACTTGTATCGTTTCTGCCACTGCTAGAGCTGACAAGTTGTCATGATCAAGAATCAGTTTGGTCCAGGTCATCAATATCAGTCTCTAAATCCATTCTATTTGAAGAAATCACTTCCCATATAGGTTGAACTGAATTTTTCAAACCCTGATCACAGCCTTTACAAACCTTTTCACCTTCGCCTTCATTCCCTAAAATTATTTTCTGCAATCGCGTTCAGCCAACCCAGAGCTTGGATACTACAGACTCGTTCTGGTCTCGGTATTCTGCAAATGGCTCAACATTATAAACTAACTAGTAACCAACTCTTGCCAGATACTGCAGTAATATATGCATGATTATTTTGAAAAAATAACACAACAAAAGGTTTTATTGTAAAGGCGATTTTAATTGTAGAGAAATTATAAGTATCTTACCGGTCAAAATGACCGTTGGCGGTAATTTAAGGTAAATCGGTCCCCAACATTTGCTGTGATTATTGTAATAAAATAAAAATTAACATACTAAAAGTCGACAAAGACTTAGGAAAAGTCAGAAAGTTTCAATATTCTAATTCTTATCTAGGCAGAGATATGAGCAATTAAAGATCAAAAACGGTTAAAATGACCGCATCGGTAATTCACAAAAAAAATAATAAAATTATTTATTTATTTTTAGTATTATTATTTTATTTTTATTTTAATCCTCCTGACTCCCTGAAACACCAAAAATCGATGGAGTTGTTATAAATAGAGCAAATGCCAAACTATTGCATTGCCAAAACAAAAGCCAAGATATTGCTGTTCAGTTGAAATATTTTATTTTCTTTTTTTGGGCTATATTTAGAGGCATGATCAAAATTTAGAACTGCTTAGTAAGACCGCTAAGCAGGAGAAAGTACCCTGAAGCGTTTTTCAAGAACATAACAGAATGCTCGTATAATTTTGTTTGCTGTTACGACTTGTAGAACATTGTTCGACAAAAAAATTTTTCTATGTAGCTGCAAGTTTTCTTCGCTGATCTTGACTATATTTCGGACGCTTAGGTTTTCTCTATCACATCATGTTTTTGAGATGCAAACGATACAAATTGTAGCATAAGCATTATTTTTGTTTACCAGTTTAAATACAATTGAATGACTGAATTGGAAAAATATGATAACAATAACTAATAGTATTGACGGAATCATTGGTTATGTTTAAATTCTGAAATTACTATCAACAACTAAAAGAATCAATTAAAAAAATTACTATCAACAATTAAAAAAATTAATGATGACTTCCCTATCCTATAGATTGCTACCTTAGCGTGGTGGAGGGGTTTGCGTTTTCTATGATCTTAAGAGCAATGCGGTCTAGAGTTTTCAATTCCTCTCAGGGCTACCCATGGCGGTAAGGTTGAAGGTGAGAAACAGACCAATAGCAATCTAACAAATGTAACAAAATGAATAGTTTGCAAGATAATATTTATATTGTATCGGGCGTTGCGATGGATAAAAAGGTCTGCGTTTGGGCTTTAGGCAGAGGGGCTCGTAAAAGTAAGCAATATTCTCCCCCACAAGCTGACCGTAACTGGAAACCCATCGATGCATTTGTTATGCTTTTGCAGAGGCAAATGGGGTAGCGCACAGTATCTGTACTCGAGTTGGTCTCAAACATCGGGATCTTTGCATGGGAAACTGAAACGTTACTTCACTCAATCGAAAAGAATAGGAACTGGTTTGGGAGGCACAGCAGTATCATCTTGATATTGTTGGGATTTCCTCTACCAAGTTTCGTGACTCTAATACTGTTGAATTGAATGAAAGCTGAAAGCTTTTTTTACTCAGATGTAGATATAACCATATCTGGCCAAGCAGGTGTAGGTATTTTTGTAAGCGCCCGCCTGGCCCACTGTGTTACTGATTGGATCCAACTCGGAGGAAGGATTTGTCTTAAGCTTAGGCTACAGGAGAGGTCACTGTGCATTTTGCTGGTGTATGCACCAAACGCTGAAGTACAGTACCAGCCTTTCTTAGATGAAGTAGGTGTTGCTTTACAGAAAGTAACATCTGCAGAATCAATCATCCTACTGGGTGATTTCAATGCAAATGTGGGTACTAACAACAAGATATGGAAGAGTGTTATTGGAAGACAAGGATACTCTGACATGAACAAAAACGAAAGGTCTTTGCTACACTTACGTTTTACCAACGGAATGTGCATAATGAGTACCTTTTTTTGGCACAAGGCGATTTACAAGTACAACTGGTACCGAGATTTAGTAGGACAGCGTTCTATTATTGATTTTTGTATTGTTTCAGCGCAATTGTTTTCTTCTTTGGTCAATGTTTTTGTTAAAAAAGCAGCTGAACTGTCTACCAATACTGAAGACGTTGAGAATGAGTGAGATTTATTTAAATCAGTAGTTATTACACCTTCAGCTGTTAGTTGTGGTTGCAAACGTGTGGGAGGTCAAATGGGTAGTAAACAAATAACTTCTTGATGGAACCAAGAAATTAAAGAAGCTATCTGTGCAAAGAAAACTGCGTTTAGAGCTTGGTTAACAAACAAGTCACCTGAGCAGCTTCGATTGCGGTACTCCACAAGACGTAAAACCGCCGCAACTATTGTCAAACAATCTAAAGAAAAGTCATGGGAAGAATTTAGACGAAAGTTGGATACTAACTACAGATCGGCAAATCAAGTATTTTGGAAAACTATAAGTCGTTTGCGCGGCAAACAAACATCAGTTGCCACCTTTATCGAGAATGCTAATGTGTGCTTGTGTGGCATCAAAGGCATCATAATTTATTGGAAAGAATACTTTGTCAGCTCTTAAATCCAGTAACAGTCCAACATTTGGAAACATTCTAGGAACAAATTGGTAAAAAAATTCATCTAACGGAAGCAGAGATGAACACAGCAATCAAACTTTGAAAGCTGGCAAGGCCCTGGTGAAGATGATATTTGACCCGAAATTCGAAATGTTAAAGGCCATAAACAACTTTTGGGTTTGTTGGCTGATTAGTGTATGCTAAGTAGCTTGGAAAACTGGTGAAGTACCGTAGCAATGGCAGACCAATGTGTTGATTCCTATTTACAAAAAAGGAGACAAGAAGGAATGCATTAACTGCGGAACATTTCTTTATTAAGTTTTCCAGAAAAAGTCTGTGCAAAGTGCCTCGAAAAGAGATTCCATGAAATGGTAGAACTTCAATTTCAGGATGCACAATGCGGATTTTGTCCTGGCAGATCCACCATGTACCAGATCTTTGCCCTTTGGCAAGTTTTTGAGAAATCGTGGAAATATGCTTTGTAGACCTTGAAAAGCATATGACGGTGTTCCAAGAGACAATCTGTGGGTGATACTGCTGGAGTATGACGTGAGAGGTCAGCAATTAGCTGATATTAAATTATTGTACAAACAGCCACAAGTCTGTATTTATGTCAGCGGCATCAAAACAAAACCTTTTAGTGTCAGTGTTGAACTACGGCAGAGCTGTACTCTTTCTCCTCTTCTGTTCATTTTATAGACAAAGACAGTTCCTCCAGTAGTGGTGTCACATTTGGGGAGTGTAATGTTTGGCGCCTGCGGTTTGCAGATGATCTGGCATTGCTAAGCTCAAACAAAAGTTATCTCCAATATGCACTTGATCGGTTTTCTGATGCTTGAATACTGGGATGAAAATTAATACGGCAAAACTGTGATAATGTTTCGGTCAAGGTACCCTGTCCAATGTTCATTTCAAACAAATGAAGTAACTCTCAAGCAGACGGAAAATTTTAAGTATCTTGGAGTCATATTCTCAAGTGATAGTCAACAGGACAGCGAACAGGACACACGTATTGGAAAAGCAAGTGCAGTAATGCGCGTGTTTTACCGATCAGTTTTACTGAAATAAGAGCTATGTACAAAACCAAACCTTTCTGTTTTCAAATCAGCTTTTGTTCATATCCTCACTTATGGTCATGAGTGTTGGGTAATAAACGAAAGAGTGAGATCCCAAGTACAAGCAGCCGAAATAGGTTTCTTGCAAAAAGTCAGAAGCTTATCCCTACTTGACAAGGTAAAAGCACTGATATTTGTCAATCTCTCAAAATCGAACCGCTACTACTCTGCATAGAACGATCGCAAATGCGCTGGTATGGTCATGTTACACGAATTCCACGAGCAAACAGCAAAGCAACTAATGGATGCTCTTCCGAGTGGCAAAAGACCTAGAGGGCAACACAGAACTCGCTGGTGGAATTATGTCAAATACCAGGCCAGATTAAGTCTTGGAATTCCACCAGCAAAATTACCGCTAATTGCAGAAGATTGAGATGCTTGAAGATCCCAACTCAACTGTTGCTCCCGCAACTCTAAAAGGACATGCGGGCAAAAAGAAATATACTGAACTACGTAATTCAATGTTTTCCCTGAAAATAATAATGATGATGATGGTGACGTCAATACCATTGGTGATTTTAAAATTCTGTCAAGTCAAAAACTTATTGAAATATGATAACGCAAGTAAAAAGTTCACTGCCACTTACAAAACAATACACGCTTTTATTGGAATGATATTTTGTTTTAATCTGTTACTGTAAAAACCAACAATAGTCTTTTAGCATACAAGCATTGTTTTTTCATTTGCAACGTTTTTCCACAACAGCAATGTCTCAATGAAAACTTTCACTGTGTTTATTACACACTGCACCTAAATTCTCTTGAAAGAATGCGAAATGTAAATGCAAAAAGTGCAACTTTAAACTCATTTTACTACCCACATCTGAAAATTTTATTATATTTTCCACAAATTTGATTTAGTTTTTAGCTGTATGGTTTCCAAGAAGTCTTTCTGCACCCAACTTAAATGGGTTGTAAGTTTCCAATTCTTTTGCATTAAGATGTTTGGAAAAATTTTTATCAGCAAAAAGTTTCAAATTTCGGAACCAATGAAAATGCAAGCTCTCAGTTAACCGTCATTTTTGTAAGATCCAAACTTTTCTTAAAATAAGTGATATATTTTTTAAATTTCCGCAAATTTAAAAAAAAATTTAGGATATTGATGAGCGTTAAACGACTGCTTCATTGTCTCATAAGTTTCTTTTAGTTATATTGAATGTACTACAGGTATGGACGGGTGAGTATTACCTTTATACAAAAGCACTACCTTTAGACTTGCTTCGCTTAAATCAATAAATAATCTCCAATCATCACACATGTCTTCATATCCAAACTCCCTCATTAAGCCATCAACCTTTTTATAGAAGTACAAACCATTGTTTATGTTAAAGAATGAACTGAGTTTAGGTTAGACATAGTTTAGGTTAAAAAGATTTAATAAAAGTAGCTTTAAGAGTGGACCGGTGGAAAAAAGTACGTCCTCGGGCAAAGATGGAGAATTTGGCGTGACTATATACACTAAAAGAGTTTTCCAAAAAATGCTGTCCAATAGCAGAGTCATGGCAAATGATCTAAGTAATGCTGTTTGTCTTGCAGGCACGTTAAAGATGAGAGCGGTTTTGAGAAGAATCATTGTTCTTGATCGGCCTGCAACGGCGACCACGCAAGATTGACCTTCTGCGTGTAATAACGTACATCGTAACAATCTGTTTCCTACTTCGCAATCACATAGCCAATAACAACTTTTAAACGTAACACCTTGATTGTGTATAAAATTGAGTGAAAACGTGTTGCTTTATGCGTTTTTGCAGTTGTGGGGACGTATGTTTTATGTACCGACTGTAAAGAATTTAAAAAATGGCTTAAGAAAAGGCTTAGTAAAACCAACACGTGTTTCAACAGCAAAGTAGCAACGCTGAATGGCTGTGATAATTTGCTTTTCGAATCGGGTTCAAACATTTCCCAGCCTTGTTTGTGCCGCCAATCGACTCTTTAGATATGGTTTCAGGGCAAACTGGCGACTTGGTAAACATTTTTAAATTTCTATTTATTAGAAAATTCTTTTATATCAGTTGATTAAAAACAACAATCATAGGAACTGCGAAAGACATCTTCTTTTGCTTACTAACACACGACTAGGGCAGTTGAGTGTGCAAGGATTGCAGAAAATACGAGGTGCCAATTTTTTTGGTTTAATCAGCAACTTTGCAGCTAAGTGGTACTTAAATGCACTTTTTATTTTGTGTTTAATATTTTTTCGATGGGCTAAAAATCAATATTTTTCACAAACATGACAAAAGCCATTGGGATTAGTTTTACACTTCTTTCTATCCACAATTTAGCAAAAAATAACAAAGAAAGAGGGGTATGTTATTGAAGCAAAAACATATTTGGGATTTTCTTAGACACATAGCCTGAGCATGCAGCGCATTGGACCCAAGAAGTTGCTTTAAAATTTGTATCTAATAACGCACACAAAAAGCTTCTTAGCATTTATCTAACAAAATACTGAGTTGACATTTCAAGGTTTTTAAGTTTTACTATAATGAACAATATAAAAATTTACGGTTTCACTAACGAATGCCTCAATTTTCACTTGCTATGTTTATAACTAAAAAACCATACGAGACGAATGTAGTAAAGTTTTGCGATAAGTTTTATGAAGCGCTTTTGTTGTCAGCCATTGACACTTTTCTGACAGCCTAATCAACGCATGACTGTTGTTAAGTTTTTAGTTCAGAGGTTTTTGCAGCTACGTACAGACAATTGCTGAGTTTTGAGTTGTGATAAAAATAATAGTTTGCTATTGAAGTTTAATTTAATATATGTGTTTATGTTGGGTTTTATTTAGATGCCCGTAACTTTTAGTTAATTAAAAGCAAACAAATGTGAAGTGTAAATATCATTACATGGGAAAAAAATGGTTCCATATTTGGATTCGGCAAACCACAATTACCCCGAAATCGCTTTTAACTTATCACCGACAAAAAATTTTGTTGAACAGTGTAATTGAAGAGTTAAACGCAAAACAGAAAGAATTTGCTTTTGTGTACTTATTATTACTGTTTCCTTGCATTCTGCAACTTTTTGTTTATCTGTACCAAATTTGGATCTTTTGTAGTAAGCCCCCACCATCTATTGCGAATAATTCTTATCGCCCCACCATCTATAGCAAGTAATTTTTTTTTGGTGAAACTAACCCGGAATCCTCCCAACAAGTTTCTTTTTTATTTCATACTAGTGTTGTATGGGGATTTTGGTTTAGTTTCAGCAAAAAAAAATTACTCGCAATAGATGGCGGGGGCTTTCTACAAAAGATCCCAAATTTTTTGGTTGAATCAAAAAGTTTGGTTTGCAATCATTTTTCTTATGAACTGCAATTAACGTAAAAGACCATATTGTTTTTTGCTGCGTCCTCATCTAGTGGCTGGTTGTATAATGACCGATTTTGAATGATGTAAATTATATGGATATTCTTGCATGTTGCTATAGTGGCAAGTCAAAGAAAATCTAAACCATTATTACATCTGTGGAATTGTAAAAAATATTTAAAGTATTTGGATAAAAATTGCAATTGAATGTAAAAAAGTAAATTAAGTTTTCTTGAAAAAAAAATGAAACTAAAAAAAGATTCTTATTTAAAGTCAAAATTCAAAAAAATTGTTTTCTAATGGAAGCACTATTTGAAACAAGTTTTTAAGCACAATTACTTCATTATAATTTACAAGAAAATTTAAATTATTATACATTATCTCCAAATGAAAATGTGCTTTAATTTTATCTAATTTTTTAAATTTCAATTTAATGTACTTTTTATATTAAGTTATTTTATATCTATTGTTTTCTCTCAATTTATGGTTTAAAAAATATTTAATTCAATAACTTTAATATTGTCATTGGCTTACCAACTTTTGGAGTGCATAGTTTAACGTTGTGCATCATAATAAAAGCATTTTAAATTCTATTGCGTTTAAGCAAGTGAACCAAACCCCGACCTTTGTGAGTACACATTTTTCTGGATTTTTATAACTTGTTTGTTTTTGCGGTTTTTTAATCTTGAATATTAAATTGACTACTTTTGATATTTTTGAGCAACAGAAATAAGCTGATTTCTTGGCCAAGAAAATTTCGATGGTATTTATCTTTTTCTCAGATAAAATATTCACCAAAAAGCTTGTCTATTCAAATAGAATCCAAAACATCAAAAAATAATTAAATAAAGGATCGAAGATGAAATTTAACAAATAATAGATACATTTTAGAAATAGAATTTTAATTGTTTTGTGCCATACTAATTGATTACTATGATTTACTTTCCTTTTAATTATACTTTTTTGAAAACTTATGGCGATTTAAATTGAAGGGGTTTTACAACTAGGTTATAAGACTTTTTTGATAACAGGCAGATAATTTTTATGGCAGTGAGAGACCAAAGCAAGCAAGAGGGCCAGTGAGAGGGCTACAAAGCAACAAAGAAATTTTACAAATAAAGCTTATCACATGAATGCAAAACTCAAAATCTAAACCAAAATGTTCCAAGTCGCTCGCTGCAACAAATTAAGCACCCAAACATAAACAAAATTCAAAAAGGCAAAATATAAAACAGCAAGACAAGACCATGCAATGGAAAGTGGTAAGTTGAGGATAAATAACGAATTTACAATTAATTATTTACAATAATGCGCGGGGAGTTTCATTTTTCGTTCGCGTCTAGTTAGTTTTGAGGCGCTCTCGACACTAGCTGGCGCTAGAATAATTAATCTAGATCAGAAAATTGCAATAAAAAACAAAGCATCTGCAAATAAACTTGGATTTTAAGAACGTTATTTAAGAAATATAGGTGTAAAAAGCATTGAATTGTAAAAAACAATGGAACAAAAAAACCAAGAAAAAAATTTCAGTCGTCCAAAAGTTTAACAAATTGAAACGTGAACTTTTCGGTTACGTTCTTGAAAATTATACAACGTCATCATAACATAGTTTTAGTCAGTGCTATTTGTTGACTAAAGCAATTTAAACATAGTCTGCGTTTTTCTTTTGCGTTTGGGTTTAGTACAACTTATTCTTTTTTGTTAGAACTTTTTATTAAAGCGATAAGTTTTATTAATTTACGTCTTTGATTAATTAATAGCGATATCAGAAAAAATATCTGATGTAAATCAAATTACTTTAATGCTTACACTTTACCATTTTTGTAGTTTAAATAAAATTTTTATTTTATACCAAACAAAATTAATGCCCCTGAATATTTTTAACCCTTTTTTTTAAGTAAATGTTTCAATAATGTAAATTTACTCAAAAAAATTACGTTATGCTGTCAGTACTGTGGCTACCAAATAAAATCAAGTGAATTTTGATATTAATTATTTGTAATTTAGAATATAGTATCAGTGTGTAAAAACTTTAACTGATAGTTCAATAAAAAAATTAGACCAATAAAAGCATATTGTAATTTACAGATAACGAGTAAATTGTTCTTCCAAAAAATGTTTTATCATATCTCAATCTTTTAAAGGCAGTTTTTAAGCTTTTGATTATAACGTCATTTTTTCCATTGTTACTTAGTAATTGCGAAATTTGTACACCAACCCCACTTGATTTATTTTATCTGCAATTTGTTCTGAGAAGTGATTACAAAGAGTCCTTTTATTAATTCAAGCAAATTTACTGATTGAAGTTTTAAGCCATTGCGACGCTTTTTGGCAGCGATGCTATAATTTTTCCTTGTGTTCAAGAAACGATTGATATTTTCCACTGCTGTTAAAAAGACTTTCACATTAAAAGTTACATAACGTTTTTAATACTTTAAAATATGTTTGTAATGTAACGCCGTAAACTGCTTTGTAATATAGCTAGACCAATCCAAAAATTCTTGTCCATTTCACTATCATAAACTTTCATCCGGTAACTTTGGCTTATTTTTTATGTTATATTGCGTCGTAAATTTTTCATTTTTTTCCTTTGAGTCATTCCAATTGAGAAACTCTTAGAAATCATTTGGGTTACTGTCGCTGGGTCGATTTTTAAGTGTTTAAGTAGTTAAGGGTCAATGTTCACGCCTTAAAATTTAATTATATGGTGAGAGAAAATGTTTGAGCCTGTGTGGAGGACAAACTATTAATTTTAATAGTAACCATCGGGGTGATAATTTATTCTTATATTTATTCAGTGCAAAGATGTTGAGTGATTACTTACAGTTGTTGACGCTGTGAATTGCTTTAAAGTTTTGTGAAGCTTTAGAGTCAAGTTTCACGAGAAACGCTCAAGTTATTTTAAATTTTATAAACATATTTTTTATAGTTAGAAACAATGTTTTTTTTCTATTTGTAAAAAAAAGTTTTTTAAATAATCCATTCGTACTTAGCCTAAACTAACTGTACAAAAAACTTCAGTCTTGCGACAATTATTTCTAGTGCTCGGATAAATAAAAAAAACACAGCTTTACTTCAACACAGGAATTTGGGTTACCTGATTCAACTGTTTCTTTCGAATTCTCGAATAAAGTTGTGACAGAGTGGTACACTTATAAAAATATGCTTTGTTTGTACGTGGTGTGGATTCGAATGGGCTGAACTCAATGCTTTTTTTCTTGGTAGCTCATTTTTGCTGTTGTCACTGGTTTATTCTATGCCACCAATCCTTTTAAAATTCCTCAGTTAGGCTGACGAGAATCAGTTCAAAACTTGTTAAAATTTACTTTATTTTAATTTAATATCGATTTCGACATAAATTCATCTTCACTTAAATCTACAAATTGTAAGAATAAAAATTGTAAAAGCCGTAGAAAATTATTAATTAATGATTAAACTTCATATATATCATGTGCTCACTTGCGAAAAAACGTAAAATTTAAATATTAAAATAAAAAAATCTTATCGAAAAACTTAAAAGAACTGTCAAAATTGTTAAACTTCTAAACTGCTCGTGTAAATTAAATTAAATATACTATAAGATAGTAAATATCAAAGAAAACACCAGATTGCATGTTCATAAAGACGACTGTGACGTGATCAAGAGCCAAAAGTTGAAATAGAAAACTTATAGTAATGTAGATCTCAAGACAGAAATACTTTATTGGTGAAATAAAGGTGTAGGTACAAGGTAGTGATAATACATTATAATTTTTTAATAGCAAATATGAAGAAAAAATGCCTGGAGAAAATATAAATATAAAGAGAAAAATATAGAATAAAAAGAGACGTATTATGAGAAGCATTCAACGTTGAATAGGAAAAATAGTAGCTTAAATATTTATAGAGACATCTAATAAATGGATTCAACGCAATTGGCAAATGACTTAATTTTGCTCCAACACCGTTTTGGTCTAACTCAGTCGAAGGAAAAAGAATGGACTAATTTAATTGATCATCTTCGTAGATGTGAATAGAACAATATTTTTTCTAATGACAACAAGAACAATTTGACCAAAACTATCGATTTTTTAACCCAAATTAACTTACCTCTAAACTTAAATTACCAAAATTTAATTGTCCTAACACTTGAACAGATCATCTAAAAATTGTGCGACTTCAGAATTCGGTAAAAATAAGTTAAAAAAAAAGTTTTTTAGAATGTTTTTGGAAAAACTGTTCTTAAAAATATATAGTAAAATTCATTCATGTAACGAACAAAAAACTAGATAAAAAGCAACAATCTTTCAAAATTGTAATGTTTTTATATGTTTTGTTTTCCAAAAAAATTATTTTTCAATTGTTTAAAATTAGGTAACTATAAATTCTTGATGGTTAAATACAAAAAAATATGAATAAATCAATATCTTTTAAGTTTAGGGTTTTTCTTCAAGTATGCAGCAACCTCTGGATAGATTTAAGAGCAGAGAAAGATGCAATTATACCTATTTCTTGTCCTTCCATTTAAATAAAAAACTTTTTGGTAACTATTTCTAAAAAGAATTAAGAATTCATAACAGATTTAAATGCACCGACTCCGTGTATTGCAGTAAAATAGAAGAAACAAGTTGATTTTTGCTAAATCTTATTATGACACTATTAATCTTTCGATCGTAAAATTGAAAATACAAAAAATGATCAAAACATAAAAAAATAATTATTTATAGTTATCAGCACAAGTTTTTTGGAAAAACAATTTATTAACAAACTGTTTTAGCAGCGAGGTTCATCAAAGGACACACATATGATTTACATAAAATAAATAGAAACCCGATGGGATTCAAATAAAATTAACTGTTACATGTACATTCCCTTGATGAGTCTTACAGGAGAAACGGTTTCTTGGACCAAGTTATTAATTAAAAAAAACAAACTTGTGTACTGATTGCTTTGACAAATGAAGTCATTGAGCAATCTACTGAAGAGCACCAACAACTTAGATATGAAATAATATTGATATAGCTTGATATGCCCAAAACCTACGGCAAACAACTAAATCTTTTGCGTGATGTTATTCATCTTTTGAAACAGGTTGGGGTAGTTGCTTTACAGTTGTTCTATGTCAGTGCCTCCTAAACTTTTTATCTTGCAGGCGATTTTTTTCTAAATTTTGATAGACGGGACAAAATGGCACAAAACAAAACTTTAGTGAATTATTTAAATTTCAGTTAAAAACAATGCTATAAAACAGTGTTCTCAACTATTTTTTGATTGCGGCGCATTTTAGGATTTTTTCGAAATTCGCGGCCACTTTGTTGCGGATTTTTGTCCTAAAAATACCGTTTTCTAAAAAACAAAAGTCTTCACTTTGAATTCCTCAATTTGGTCCAGGAGAACATCTAAAAAATGACTTAATAATGAAGATGAATTATTTTTGCGACGGAATTATGAAAAGGGCCTAAAGTGGCCCGCAGACCTCGGTTTGGAAACCCTGCGCTATATATAGTGTCTCAGACGCTTTCCTGCGAGCCAGGACGACAAATATAAATTTTAAAAAATTCACAAATTACAACACGATGCTATTAACTTACACAATAAGGATACACTAAAGTCAAAAAACAGGTCGTAAAAATATGTGCAATCAAATTAAGATTTTATGTAATTTTAACGTGGTATTTGACTCAAAGTCTACGTAAAGTGTTTCAATTTTGGATCTATAAAAAATACTTTATTAAAAATGTACAGAAGATATGTTGGGTAAAAATATGTATCAACAGTTGTTTATCAGTTTCTTTATTGAGCAATGTTGGTATAAGATAGAATTACGAAGCCTGCATTTCAATCTCAGTCGGATTTTTTATAAAAACAACGGAAGTTCTAAAGTTATAGTTAATGGTTTCTTTAGCAGAAACTTATTTTAGAATAACTTAATTTTTTTTAAACAAAAAAAATTGTATATTAAGCTTTAATAGTCTGTAAAAGCGATCCAAAATTTTTTTTATTAACAATAAGGTTTGATTAACATCACCAATGAAAAAACTCATTGCGCAATTACAACAAATTCATGTAGCACGTGAGCCGAGAAATATGCAGCACCCATAAAAAAATGCTTTTATGTAGCGTACAGTAATTTCTCCCTTTTTTTCTCTGAAGACTTTTTTTGCTTAAAGTACGGCTGAAGCAGAAAAGCTGTTTATAAAATGAGGAAAGTGTTTTTGCGCATCACACGTTATTCAACCTGTTCTTTAAAATAATATTAGAGAAATTTTAAATTTGGTCTTTTAAATAGAGTAAAATAAAATTTGTACTTCACATTTTCGGACCCCACTAACCTGGGTACAACTAAACAGTATTAATCTACTCTAAATAAGCTTTAAAGATTTTTTGGCGATTTTTCTGGTTCGTACTTAGTTTAAATAAAATTTTGTAAAAATTTTATACTTTAAACCTAAGTAGTCGCTAGTTGATTTTTAGTGGTTTCAATATTGATTATGATGTATCGAGTGCTTATATTGAAATGAAAATACTTTGATTACTGTTTTTGAAGTTGCACAATGAAAAAGACTAAAATTCATAATGCAACGATTTCTTGTAACAATTAAAGTTGTTAATTTTATAATAATCTTTTTCTAAACTTTTTATGGTTTATTTTAGATTAAAGTAAAAATATTTTTGCTTATAATTATTAAAAAAATTCAACTAATTATGATTTGGAAACATTTTATTTTTGCTTTATTGATAATAATATCAGGTAGGTAAAATTAAAAAGTAATTCGAATTTTGATAAAAAAAAAACTGAACCCTATGTTTTCTAGATTAATTTACTTTAGCTAAATCAAAATAGACAATTTTTTTGTTGTTGAAGTTACTGAAATCGCGTTTTTTCAAAATCTTTGTAAATGTTACCACGTGCAGTAATAAATGAATTCATTTGCTCCAATAGAAGAACTGTTCTAGCATTACATTGACAAACAAAAAATTTTTTAACAATATCATAAATTTAATCAAATGTTTTTTAAATTTTATTTTTAGCATGCATTGTTTCAAAATACGCAATGCAATGAATGGCTAAATTTCTCAAATATTTTTCACACGCAAATTCACACAGCAAAAATTTTAAAACTCAATATTGAACAGTACAATGCATTCTCTAAAGCAGGGGTTTTCAACCTATGGGCCATGGCCCAGTAGTGGGCCACAGTGTTTTTTTTAGTGGGCCATGGAGCATAAATCAAAATGAAAGCAATATGTATAATATATATGTATAATTAGGCTTGCCATCCATTCCATTTTTTAGGCATTTTTCTGGCGTCCTGTGCAGTCAATCACATGAAAACTTTTTTTTTTTTAGAGAACACTATGATTTTGGGACAAAAATAGGGAAAATTGACCCCAATTCCAAGTGAAGACTTTTTTTTGGAGAACACTATGATTTTGGGATGGGAATTTAATTTTGTTGACCAAAGTAGGTTGTGAAGTTAATTTGGGTTGAAAAATAGGCCACGGTACAGAAAAGGTTGAAAACCACTGCTCTAAAGAGATCACAATGCAACCGATTAAATGTAATTTCAATGAGTAAAATAAGAACAGTAAAAAAGCGACTAAAACAAATTAACAGAGAGGACGATTATTATGCGACAGGTTTGTTTCGGTCTTATGGACCTCATCCAGCATAACTTATCCCAACCTCTAAGGGGATAGGCAGCGCAAAAAGTTAAGGTAAAAATTTCATGAAGTAACTCTTTTGGAAATGGAAATTCTGAAATTAAAATTTTTTACATCAATTATGTTAATTAAGTTATAGCAACGTTTTTTGATTCTCAGTGATTTTTAAATTTTAGTTTTCATTATTACATTATAAGAGAAAATTTTCCTCACCGCATTTTCTTTCACCATATTTAACAGTCTGTTGGATAAAATGACGTCTTACAAGGAATTTTTCTTTTTTGTTATGCTTGTTTCCGTCCAAATTTTTGTTTATTCATGGACAAACAAATCGTGGAAAAAATTTTAGAATAGAATAGTGATTGTAAAAAGATATTAATTTTTAAACAACTCTGACAACTCGAAGATAGAATATAAAGCCAATAACAATCTTTACTTTAACTCGATATAAAAACATTTGGTATCGTTTTTAAGTGCACTGAAAGTGAGATTTACCCGTAAGGCTGTTTGCACAAGAGGAACCTGGACAATTGTTTTGTTTTCTTACATTTATCATCACCATTGCTACTGGCTTCCTCTCAAAAATGAAGATAATTCTAACAGTTTAAAATCGGAAGCCTTTTTATGTTAAATACATAGTTATATGAGAAAAAAAATTCTTTGGCAATACTTTGTTCAGCTTGTACTGCAAAGTGTTTGCATTTTTTGTATTTCTGCTTCAACTTCAGTTCTTGTTGTCGTCGTTTGGAAAAATATCCTCCTTGGGTCAGTCACAAACAGAATTGGAGCCAAGGGTTTATCCTTTTACTAGGCTGCTGTGCTTCCCGGATCACATGCTGGCAGTGATGGTGTTGAGTCAGCATCGGGTGTCACTATCCAAAACCGTCATACTTTGTGCTCCTTGTGGTGCCCAATGTATGGGGCACACTATTAGGACGTAGTTTGCGATTTGTTTAAGAACGCCGCACTCGGAATATGGTGAAAGAGCGAGATTTTATTCGTGCATGGAAATAGGAATTGGTCCAACACCAGTGCACTGGCCATTAACCCAAGATGTTCGGGGCAAGCTCAATCTGAAAAGGCGTTGGACTGGTAATGGGTATGAAAGCAGATAGCCTAGATGTATTTTCATAATATTAAAGGTTCTATTTATAGTTCGTCCACTCAGAAGCGAGGATGTCTAGTCCGGCAAGTTTGTCTAATAGATTTCGCGCAACTGGCACAAACAAGCGTCTAGATTTTAGTTTTTCTTGGCAAGCATCTGAGGACCAACTTAAAAAACCTTGCAGCATATGAGAATTTTTAATTCTGTTATGATCGTCTGTAGCATTTAGATTAGATAAATCTAAAAGTACATTGTTTAATCAATTGAATTAACTAATTACAATCTCTGAATTTAATCATCAGAAGAAAAGAAAAAAATCTATTGAAAAAGAAACTATTGCAAAGTAATTTTATGTACTTTTTTAATTACCATATAAAGACAAAAAAATTGATCAAACTTTTTTGAGAGCTGATTAAACTTTTTAGCTCCCCAAAATGTAAATTTAATTTTATTGGTACATTAGTTTTGTTTCATTTATAATCTCCACATTAGCAGCTATTGGCAAAATCATTCAGTCTACTTCCACGTTCCATATATAAGAATTTTTTTGCCGGAATTTGAAAACAAATCACTAAGTAATTCAAACATTTGAGAACCCACAATGCGCTTTTCATAGCAACAATAAAATTTCAATTTTTTGTTTGAAAGCGATCTATTTTTCCCTTTTCCGGTCTAAAAGCCATTAATATTAAATCTCTTCTTACTTTCTGTAAACAAAAAGATTTCTTTTTTGGGCTTTTTTTGTCATATGTCAATACTTTCGACAAATGAATGCTCTTTGTTTTTTCTTTTAAAACTTAGTTCTGCTTGCTTCTTGTTGATTTTGACAATTTCTCCCAAAAAGTGTTGCACAAAAAACTTCGGACTAACTTCTTCATAAGCTGCAATGCCTTTTTTTCAATTTCATATCTAATTTTAAAAATAACTGCATTTTTAAAGTTATCCAGGTATGGTAGAGAGAAAAGCGTCTTAATAAGTGCAATATCGGACGAAACACATAACGTCTCTGCCAAAATCATATTTCTTAAACTTTTCTGTTTGTACTAAAAATTCTACTCGAAGTTTCAGCATTTGTTTTCTTATTTCAATTCCATAAAAGACAAATTTTTCATGAGTTTGAAATGATCAACGCATTATACCAGGGATGAACAAACTTTATAACTTAAGAGCCGGATTCAGAAGATGATTTTGGTTGTGGGCCGCACAAGTTTTTACAACGTAAATCCGTGTCTTAAATTACACAAAGACAAAAAAAAAAAAAAAACAATTTTCAGTTTGGCTTGTAGCATGATTCTTGAAGACAGCAAAAGAAGTTTTTTAAGATCAAAAAAATATACAGTAAAAAGGTCTTTATCTTGTTTTGTTCGATTGTTTCAACATTCTTGGAAGTGCTTTTTTATTACACCATTAATGTTGAATGCTCGACGGGCAGGGTGAAATTACTTGGCGGATAGCATTTGGCCATTGGCCGTACTTTGTTTATCACTGCAGTATACAGATCGAACGCAAACATTTCAATAAATTTTACAACTAAAATTTGGTTCGTTAAATTCTCCGATTTTTAAAATTTGTTGTTTTGCCCAAATGTAAAAAATACAAAAAAATTTGGTCAACATACTTTAGAAAGCGCTTGGTAGAAAATTATAGAAAAAATAACTGCCAATATTTGATAGTTTGAGAACAAATATTCAATGGATTAACCTGCTAGCAATGAGAAAAAAGTAATAACTGACAAGTAATGATATGATTATTATATAAATGTACGATTCTGCCTTTTTTTTTATAGTTGAAGATCTAATCAAGTTGGCTTCATGTCAAACCATTTCATTAACTTACGAGTCGACAGATTGCAACGTGGAATTAACGGCACAGGTCGATCCATTTTCACCGGCATTCTTCTTTGATTGGTTTGTTAACAACACAATCGAAAAAGTAAGATAATGTAATCGAAAGCTTATAAAAACTTTTTGTTTTTAAATCATAGAGTCCTGAGGCAGGTAAAGCTGTTGGTTTAATTAAGTGGTTCTCAAACTTTTCAAAGCTTTCAGCATTCAGCTTTCTACGAATCAAGTTGTAACGGTAAACGGCGCTGAAGTTGCCGATTGCCGCAAAGTGAAATGTCGATTAACGCGCTTCCGGCTTCGACGAAATAAAATTTCACTAATAACTAAGAAAATTATTTTAATGAAAATAAATGATAACTGAAACGTTGAAAGCGAAAGCGAAAGCAGTAATCTGTAAATAAATAAAACGAACTAAAAATTAAACACAAAAAGAAAACGCATAGATGTCTTACCGAGCAGTTCACGTCGGTGCTGAATCACGGGGAAACGGGAATTATCCAAAACTGCACTAAGTCTACTCAGACTTCAACCAGCCGCCAACAAACACTGCAGCTGGTCGCCTCACAAATAGAGAAGTGCAATTAGAATTCACAAAGCCAGCTCTAAAACGAACGCGCAGCAGACACAAACTATGCTCCGAAATGAGATTAACTAAAAATAAAGCGTATAACGAAAAAGGCGCTGGCAGCGAGTGCACGCGCAATATTATGATCAAAAACTCAAGGAAAATAAAGCAAACACGTGCATTGGTAATTTTCTACACAAGTGGTTCTCAAACTTTTCAAAGTTTTCAGGTTTTTCAGGTTTCTTACAAAGATTTTCAAACATCTGTGTCCCTGCTTAGAATACTGTACTAAAATTCAAGAAAAGATCAAAAAAAAGTTATCGCTTTCAAACTGTCTCTGTTTTCTTCGATTTTTTTTCGAAATTGAAATAAAGACCAAAAAAACGATCATCATATTAAACGGTTATCGTATTGAACGGTCATCATATTAAAACCGTTTCGGATTTTGTCAATCTGGTCTTAAAAATAAATTGCAGTTTAAAATAAGTATTCTTCTCGTGGCACCCAAGTAATGGTTCCTTGGCCTTCTTGTGGTTTGAGAACCCTCATAATTTATTACTTTATTGATTGGATAGTCGGAAATTTTTTTATCGTTTTTTTTTGTTTTATTTTTTCATTTTGATCTTGTCTGAGCAATTTTTAAAAATTTACAAAAACTTCCTCAAAAGCAATGCTCTTACCGAAGAAGAATCTTGAGCAACCTCTGTTCAGCAAATCAGGACAACAAAATGCTTAATAATATGATTAGGACATTGAAAAAACCTGCTTTTCGAGATATAAACCATCGTCTGTTATTGTTTGCAATTTTTTCATTGCATATGTTCAATTTTGAATTATTTTTTCGGATATAAAAAAAAGTAAATAAAAGTCAAATTTTTCCGAAACATCATTGTGACAAACGTTACGGATGAGCAGTAAACCAGCAATAAAACAAGTGTATATTTATGGTTAACAGTTTGTGCTTATTTTTATAAACATTGACTGAGATAGTTTTAATGTGCTTATTTTGCTTGATCGACCTTCTATTCAGTGCAAGTTTGAACTTGATTAAGTTGTGAACAATTTAATTTATTTTCTTAATTTTAAATTTGAAACATAATAGAAATTTTTTAATTTTGTGCAATTTCTTTATTTCTTTTAGTTTCTTCTGGGAAAGGTTGGGTTAGATGGGAATGGAAATGTACGACTTGCTTATGCTGAAAATAACCCTTACATAAATTCCTATCAAATACGGTGAAATAATGAATATTGTACAAAATAAGTTGTGTGTTGGTTGCAGCTGATTGCAGTTTTGTTTTTATATCAAAACCAAATATTTTTTTTTCTTCTTCTTCATCGGCGTTGTTGCTGCTTTCTGTTGTAAGCAGAGCCACATTGTAAATATGCAGCAGATTAAGCATCAAATCGGACATCTTTTGTTAAAAAGTTGATACGATTACCCTACGCCAATACTTCTCAACCAGTTGTCCGCAAAAATCTTTCATATGGCCGTGCAATTTTTACAGAGTCATTCTAATATTGTGGGTGTGAAATGAGCTATATATTTTTTTATTAAAAGTTAAACCAAAAGTTTCCAACTTGACATATTCACGATGCACTAAAAGCAAAAATTTTAAGACCTTTTTTTGGATCAGTGAATTTGTTAATTGTTAAGGCTGAGAAGCACATTCCTAAGCTGTCTCACTATCGACTGGGTTGTATTAGAAACAAATCTCTGCAATTTTTTGAAAGATAATATTAGTCATAGCTTTGCAACATTGTCCATTGGCGTTGCTTAAGTAATTTTAGTGCAGCAAGGTTAAACCAGTAAAAGCGCATTAATGACAACGTGATCAAGATGCACACACTACATTTGCTCGGCAGTCTTTACATGAAGCTTAGGATAAGTCATAGTCATATTGCTGTATCGACATGTAAGAATCTGATAAGAAAATTTAATAAACAGGAATATTTCGTTATTTTTGAAAGCATATCGAGAGAATCGTTTGACGTAAGCTCATGCTTTGAGCTTATCTTGTATAAGGCCGGAATATTTATATGATGATTTAATAACAGCATAGGCTTAATTCTAACTTGCATTTTAATATTAAAAAAGTAAAAGAGCCCTCCGAAATTGCGAAGCACGATGCTTATTGATAAAAGAAGAAGCATAAAAATTTTCAACAAAATTAGCCAGCAAATTAAATATTAAGAAAAAGTTATAGACTGAATCAGTCAAATGATTTTGAAAAGCATGGCTGCAATTCCTAATGTTGACCAAGGTGTGTTTCAAGTTTGATTTGCTTTTGTATTTAAATCTTCTTGTGGCATTCTGGGTCTCATGTTAGTTGTATATGCCAGCCTAGGTAAGTCTCTCAAAGATTGTTTAGGGGCCAGAGAGCAGAGACATCGGGTGGTAACTTTTAAGGTTCTTCACCAGCTTCATTGGTTTCGGAATTGCGACTACAAGCGCTCTTCCTAAGTCAGGTGAATTTAGTGGCAACAAGACCTTTTCGAATTTGTTTGTGAAAAAAAGGTAGTAACTCTACTTGTCACTGCAGAAATTCTATTGTTTAGCTCAGGCAAATCAAAACTTGGTAATCTAAGTCTATTAGCGAGGGTCAATGCTTGAACCTGAAAAGCGTTTTGTAATTTATGTTAAAAATTTTGATTGTGGAAACAAGTTTTCGGAGGTCATGTATTTTATGAACTTGTTACTTTAACCACAGTTGCCAATTGAAAGAAATTATATTCCAACTCCACCTATTCAAAAATTCCCAAAAAATTTTTAAAAAGTATTTGCGCTTGCTTATTTTTGAATCAATCAGATGTTAAAAGCGATTATAGCTTTTACACCATTTACCGAAAATCGCAGTCTTCAATACAGACAATATAACTGTAGTAGCGACTCTAGCATATCAAAAAAATCGACTCCGACTTCGGTATATCCAAAAAAATACTCCGGTTCCGACTCCACCAAACACATGCAACTACAACTCCACAATTCTTGGCTAAACTGAAGCAACGTCCATAAAGTCTCGTGTCTCGTGTCGTCTCAGTTTCAAAGCTTCGAACTTTTAGTCCAGTTCTTAAAATAAATTATAAATTGCTTTTAAATTGTGGCATAAAAAAACAATTACCACCAAAGTTTTATAAAATTTCGATATTCTTATTTTCAGATAAACAAAAACTATAATTTAATATTTTGATTTCAGTAACTCTCCAACGCGAGTTGATCCAAACAACGCTCCGTTCAACAGCACTCTTACTTTCAATAATAACGAATCCATGTGTGGATGGATTTTTGAAGCGTACTCATTTGCTTCAAATCCAGCTACTGAAATAGTATATGATACAGGTAAAAATTACGGATAAGTTTTGCATGCATATCAAACTTTTTGAATATATCAGTGTCCTTCCATATATTCTAAATTTTTAAAATTAATTTTAAAGTTTACAATATTCATAGATTTATTTCATATTTTAGCTTTAGCAAAAAATTGTTAAAGAAATAAAGCGTAATATTTTTTTGGGCCATTTGAGAATAACTCCAATAAAATCTAATTTAAACTTGGGATTATGTTTTCAAATAAAATTCTATAGGCTGCAGAATTTTACATTAAATAACTAAGTCAAGTTTTTTTCAGTTTGTAACAACGCCCATGAGAGTGATTGCTCTGTTACATGTTTTTGTAACCAAGAAACAAGTCCACAATTGACTACTATGTCTTCTATTTCTTTATCATCAAAATCATCAACATCATCTTCATCGTCTTCATTAATTTCAAGAATGACAAGTTTCAAAACACTACCATCTACATCGGAATTAACAACTACGTTATCAACCACAAAATCATGCTTGTTCACATCGGTGGTAGATGGGGCACCAGACAGGAAAAATAAAATTTGGAGATGTATTTGCCACTTACTAGACAAGAATCAAAACAAAAAAAAATTTTTTCGACCTTTTTTATTACGTAATAAATTTAAAAAACTCTTATGTAATCGACCACTTTTTGTGTAAATGTTTTGCAGCTTTAATTTTTATTGCTGTAAGCAAAAAAATTACAGCTAAAGATTTGAAAAAACAAGTGCTAATAAAAAAAACATTTTTTTTGCTGATTTTGTCCCATGAGAGTTTCGAATCTTTTATGTTTGAGATAATTTAATTAACAATTTCTTCTTGTGTTTCATCACCAGCTAGTAATCTTCACGAGCTTCCGAGTTTTTCACTTTATTTAATCAGTTCAAAGTTTTGTATTTTAAAGATCGTTAGTTTTATGGCAGTAGTAAGTTTTGTATTGTTTGCTCACAAAATGAAATAAACCGTCAATTCTTCAAACCGTCGTTCACCGAAATTCAATGTATGTATACATAATAATACGTAGTTTACCTTTTCGGAATTTTCGAGATTAATACTTCCTTAGCAAAATTTTGTTTTAAAAAAATAGCTGCACAATTTAGAAATAAAAGTAAAAACGTACGACGTGTCTCCAACAACAGCCAAAGTTTATGAAAAATTTGGAAAAATTGTTATTAGAATTCAAACTTTCTTTGAATTAACAGCAAGAGTCTATAACAGTTTTATTTGGTGAGTTTGGCTGAATATAGGTTTGTTTAATTTTTTGTGAGACATGTCTTTTCACATGCACTAGATTTTACATACCTTGAAGTTGTTGCTTATAGCTTCGCGTTTGCTGGGCTTATTATGAAAAAAACAAGTTTCGTTCTATTAGACCCGTTTTAGAACAGAATTTCGGCATGAAATGTATAGTCAAAAAGTTTTAATTTGTCACCACTTGCAAACTTTATCGGTTATTAAACTTATGATATGCATGCCAATGACCCCTCGGCAACAAAAAACGAAAAACTATTTGCACCTTTGGTAGCAGCATTGTAGCATTTTTTAACCGGAATGAATTTTTTTTAGTTTTAGGATAAACCATTTGCTAATAAACCATTTGCAGATACTTTAAAAAATTCTCGAGTTCATGTTTAATCTTAAATACTTTTTTTTGATTAATCTAATCTAGAAAATTTTAAATTTATTATTAGCATGACAGGCCACTGAGTTAACAGCAAAGGTGTACATCAAAGTTTGTGTTTTAAACAAGACTGCAAATTTGAATTTGAAAAAAGTCAATCAAGTTTGACTGCAGTAACAGAAAGTCGACACCAAAAGAATAAGTCTCCGGCTCGGTATTTAAGCCTTTAAAATTTTTTTTGGTGTTTACTTTATAAATAATAAATTTGATGAATCAAAAATATTGAACTCGAACTCGAAACTCGTTTAAAGATGCCTCGAGTTTGCAGCTTCGGTACGAACTAGTTTTATATTTTCATTGAAATTTTATATTCTAACTAGTTTATATTATATACTAACTTTGATTTGAGAGAAAATCTGTTAATTTTATTTTCTAAACGGCTAAAATAAGCAATCAAGGTCAACAAAAACTGATCCAGATGACTATTTTATTCAGTTTAGAAAATAGTTTTCTTCGTTTCCGCACACCATTTAGTTCGTCAAATTGACTCTAGTATTTTGTTAGTCTTCGTAAATTAATCAAGTTTGCTTGAAACCTGAAATATTTTTGCTTGCTATACTGTACAATTAAAGAGTTAAACACAAAATATAGAAACTGTGTTTCTATACAGAATTGTTACTTTTCCTTCTTTTCTGCAACTTTTGTTTATTTATTCCAAATTTTTTAGTTTAATCAAAATTTTGGCTCGTAATAATTTTTTTATGAAATCGCAGATAATTTAGATAATCAGACAGTTCTTCAATGTTTACTTGTCAAGTGACTGAAGCACACTAACTGATTTTGAATAGTTCTTTGATATTTTGTGGTCTATGTGGATATATACTGTATATATATATATATATATACTGTATGTGCATTTTTAAAAAATGATTGTCCTTGTATTAGCATTATTTGGCGAATAAGAAAAACAAAACTAAACGAAATGATGTAAAACTTTATTATTGTTTTATTATTGTTTAAAAACGAATGTTTAGTTGATAGCTAACAACATTACGGCAAACCTATGACCTTAATTTATTTAGTGGAGTGTAAATTAACACAAAAAAATTTTAAACAAAACATAAAAATAGCCACTATCAATCTTATTCTGAAGGTTTTTGACTTTTTCCAAAATTTATTAAAGCAATGTTGAGTTTTAAAGGGACGTTGTATCCTGTATATTTTAGTCTAAAAAATGTTTACATTTTATAAAAAATTTTTGTGTTTTGGCAACCTAATCACTAGTTGAAACAATTAGTAAAAATAACTAATGCATGTAAAAATTAGTAAAAATTCCAATAAATGTGCAACTTGAGTAAATGCGTCAAACTTTCTAAATTGCTTATAGGTTAAACACAAGTGATTTCAAATTTTCTAAGCAGTTTCAATTACACTTTTGGCGCTCAAAATAATCTGCCAGCGCTTTGATTTTAGAAAAAAAATGTTGATTTTACAAAAATCAAAACGTTTTTCTGGTGCATTATTTTCAACGTGAAATATTGCTGTAGGCTATATTAAGAGCTAGGGAATAACTAATATAACTTATGAATGTAAACAGTATGACTAAAAAATTTAAACTACATGTTAACACATCATTTTGTATTCTATTCCAAGGTCGTAATTACAATAAAACTTATGTTATTGTATCAGAATGCCCGCTAAAATATTAATTTTTAACCAATTATAATTTATTTAATGTTGCTACGCCAACAGAAAATCCAAAAAAAAACACATTTAGATAAAAAGATGTATATAAATAAATTGGGTCACAATAAATTTTTTGTTTCTGTTGTAGAATAAGTTTTTGTCCAAACGCTCTGAAAATGCAAAAAAATTTGAAAAAAATTTGAAAAAAATTTGTATTTAAAGCAGTTGTTGTTAAAAACAGTGAAGATCGAAACACAAAATATAGTAGACCTTGGTTAATCCGGATTCGATTTGACAGACAAAATTATCCGAATAACGCAAAGCCCAGATTATCCGAAGCTTTTTTTGACAAAACTGACATAATAAAAGAAATCATTTGTACTCGTACTTTTAGTGTTATCCGAGTTGAGCGAAATTCCGCATTAACCGAATCCGGATTAACCGAAGTCTACTCTTTTTCAGAATTTGTACAAGGTGACTTCATCTCGCTTACATCGAGGTGATGTAACTATAAGTAAACTGTGAGAAAATAATTAATTGGAATTAAGAAAAAAATCAAAGTTTTTTAACATTTAATATGTACGAAATCATAACTAATGTTTTCATATTAAACTACTACAAGTTTTGAGCGCTACTACAAGATCCAAAAACTTTGAAAGTATCATTTTTTAAAGCTTTAGGCACTTGAAAACTTAAAATTTCTGTAAACCAATTTTTTGCCAAACTATCCATCACCAAGTTTTAGAATAAGAAGTTAAACTTTCAAAAGTTATTTTTTTATTTTGTATCAAGAAAAAATTTTAGTACTGTAAAAAGATTTTGCTGAAAAAGACAAAACTTCCAAGTCCTTACGATTACAAATAAAATATAAATGGTTTTCAACATGAAATAAAATTTCTAAACTATGGTACACATGCCACCAGTGGTACGCAAATCTTCCAGGTGGTAAGCAAGTAAAAATTCAGTTCTTTTTTATATTTCTCTTTCATCTTTTACACCCATTTACATTCATATCTGTATTATCCTCACTCACATAAAAGCGACAGAGGCGTTGGGCAAACGTCATGCAATTATCCGGACCTGCTTCCGGAGATGTCAAGACAAGGTCTTTAATTTAAATTCAAATAGCATAAATATTTTGTCCTCAGCACGCAGCAACTCAGATTTTTAGCTAAAATTAGAAAAACTTAATTTACATATTTAAGTGCTTGCTTTTCTTTTGACGATAAATTTTTATAAAGCTCACATTCAAGTTTTGACGATTTAATTTTTGCAATTTCATTAAAATTTTTTCACACAAACTGTATCAAATTTCTTATATTAATGGTCTATTATTTATGTTTGGATAAGGTTTTGTCCAACAAAAACCAAAGTGTTATAGAAACAGTAAGCTGTAATTCTCGAAAGCCTGCAACGTACGGTAACTTTTTCAAGCCATTAATTGCCGCTGGTTATCCCAACTGTATACTTATAGCATATTGCTATTGTGGCAAGTCTTAACCCTTATTTACCTAGGATGTTTTTTTCTGTTTACTACCTAAGGGGGGGCCTCGGACCCTAAGTTTACATGTCCATTACTCTTAACAGTCAGCAGTTGCGCAGTTGATTTTTTGATATGTTGGAAAAAATTTATTCTAGTTTAGTCAAATGTCTTTACTTTTAATATATTCGCTATTAGTCTCTTCTTATTTTGCATAAAGTTGAAGGTCCTCAAATTTTTGTTGATTGCTTTGTTTTGCGACATAATCGGATTAGTCACGGTCCGCCGCAAAAACAAAAAACTATTACGTGACGCAGAAATCATGACAAACACAGCAAGACGTTGAAAACGTTTTTTGACTTATCTCACGATTTTTGCACACTTTTGTGTACAAAAATCATAAGGTAAGCCAAAAAATAGCCTGCTACATTAGAACTACCAATCGGATTTGCTCAAGTAAAATACCAAAATATTCAGGAATAAATTTCAGAAAAAGTCATAAAATCTTAGGTTTTTATCATCCGAACTTCACGAGTTAAAATGTTTTTATATGAGGACCCTCCCTTAGGTAAATTAGGGTTAAAAAACCCAAACCATTATTACATTTGTAAAATTGTAGAAAATATTAAATATATGGTTGAAAAAACTGCAAGAAACAACAAAATCTAATAGATCGTAATTAACCATAGCGTTGGCAGAATGACTTTAAAAAGAAAGCTTGTTTGGGCACCATACAATAAAATAGAAAAGGTTTACCTGAAGCAATTCAAAATGCAACTTAGAGTAAGGATTTTTCTTTAAAATCTAGTGGTAAAACGATAAAGGTTGGCTTGTCTTATGTCGTAAACAAGTGCAAGTTTTTAAAATGTATTGTTGCTTTCCACTATTCAACCACTATTAAAAGTTAGCAAAGATATATTTTAAAACTGCCTTATATAAATCGCGTGACCAAACAGTTGATCAAAACGATAGTTGATCAAAACGGCAAAAGATCGAAACGATAATAGATCAAAAATATAATTTTTTGAATCATGACAGAAAGAAATTTCAAGGAAAAAAAACAAAGCATTTTGCTATGTTCATAACCATGTTTGCATGATTGTAATTGCCATGTTCATGATTTTCTTTGCAAAAAAGTTAAAAAATTTTTTTAGTTGCTACTGTATCAACTAATTTGGTATATATCATAAAAATTTTAATTTTTTTCCTGACAAAAATTAAACTGCAATGTCTTCAATTTGTCCAGTTTCAATTTGGTATTTGACTACTAAGTTTAATAAACAATTTTCTTTATAATAACAAAACTTTTTGTCGCAGTCAATCAATAGTTGTACGCTTTTACTATTCTTTATTAATTAAACCACCTTCGTTTTGCAGTTTTTACACCGAAAAAAAATTTTTTTTATCTCTATATTTATCCTCCCGACTCGCAAGAAAGCGACGGAGGCGCTAGTACATAGGGTAGGCAATTACCCCGATCTGCTTCCTGAGATTTCAAGATATTGTTGTCCGCTTGAAATTTAACATAGATTTGACTGAAATTTAGAACTGCTTGCCAGGACCACCATGCAGGGAAATGTGCCGTAAAGTGTCTTTCCCAAGAACACAACAGAACTAAAACATAATTAGTTTTGTAAAAACTGAATTAATAATTACTTCTTAAAGCGTAATATGAAACAAACAAAAAAACCGCATAAAGTTTACCAGAGCAAAAAGAATTATCATAAATTGAAAAACAATTTGATTGCGCATCAATTTTTAAATAAAGCTATTTTAATGTTTTAATTTTTATAGATTTAAGCAAAAGATTCAAAGCAAAAATTAAAAAAAAACAGGTATTAATAAAAAAATCATTGTTTGTCCGATGTTGTCTAGAAAAAGTTTAAAACTGTTGTGTTTCAGCTAATTTAATTAGCGTCACAAGTTTTTGAGTTTTTCGCTTTATTTAATCAAATCAAGTTTTTTATTGTTTACTGACAAAACGAAATAAATGATAATTTTTATGTGAATAAAGCCAAATTTATGTACAGAAAATGCAAAAACAATTGCCAGAATAAGGATATACACTGTAAAAGAAACAAAGCCACAAGCAAAGGTCTATTTGTGGTGCCTTTTAAAAATATTTTGCCTAGAAACCCTGTTGAGAAACCTTGACCTTGACATTGAAAAAAATTGAAAAAAAATTGCAATGTTGTCTTTTAAACAATAGCTTTTAAACAAGTTTTTCGTCCCATACTCGTCAGGAGATAAATTTCGGAATTAAGAAAAAAAATTCAATTGATTTTGTAATAAAGCTGAACGATCACACGTGTTGACGAATTCGGTCCTGTAATCGTTGAGATGTACGGCCGGTTTACCCATCACGCAACATTTCATCATGCGACTGTTAATCACAGACGTTTAACCACTAGACCAGTGGTTCTTAAACTTGTTGGAGGTACCGAACCCAGTAAGTTTCATGCAGGCACTCACCGAACCCTTCCTTAAAATGCAAAAATTTTACGAACTTGAGCCCAAAATAAACTGTGCATCTGTTGCACATAAAATCATATTATTCAAAGAAACAAGACCAACAAAACATGAACTACACACAAAAACACAACTCGATAAATATTTACAACAAATCAATGTGTCTTATGCTGTTGCATTTTGGAAACAATTCTAAAAATGCGCAGCTTCACTTTGGCAAGGCTCGTGGCAACAAAGTCTGTTCCCTTTTTTTGTTTTTATGTCTACCATCTTCGAAAAGGAGTGCTTGCAAAAATACGTTGTAACAAACTGTACGAATATCTCAAATGCTTTCTTAGCAAGAAGAGAGTAAGCTACGCTTTGGTGACACCAAAACGTTGAGAGCGTTGTTGTTTTGAAGAGTTGCTGATAAAACTGGCTCTGCTAAAGTTCAATGATTTCATTGAGGTATTCATCATTGACATCTTCTTTATCAGCACTAAACGTGAATGACTGCCTTACCCATGCTGGATATGGCTCTCTGGTCGGAAGTATCCATCGAGAGACTTTGCAAGCTCATCTAAGTGCATGGAAATTGCTTGCTTCAGTTTTCTCGGTACGGAAATGTTCCCATTTCCAGACATATCTTTGGTCTTATTTGTGCAGTCGTCAAACAGAGTAAAGTTAGTCAAGTTATCATTCCCCATTTGTCGTTTCCGTTAAGTTTTTTTTTTTTTGAAAAGTTTTCAGATGTTCTTCCACTTCGATAATGTTGACTCCACCCCCTGCATCTGTTGATTGAGATTATTGAGAGCATCGAAGATATCGACCATGTATGCCAAAACGAGAATAAACTCAAAATTTTCAAAACAACCTGCATGACGATGTTGGTGCTCTCGCAATAACACGGCTAATTCCACACGCAAGGTAAAAACACTTGGTTCAGCATCTTTCCCTGGGATAACCACCAAACATTAGAATAGTACAGAAGTACCTCGAATACAAAGCTCATTTCATTACACAGCTCCTTGAATATGCGCTGTTTCATAGCATTACTTTGCACATAGTTCACATATTCCACCACAATTTTTAATACTTCTGTCAGTTTTGAAGTGAAAGTTTTAGTTTCCTATGCATGCCTGTGTAAAAGACAATGCGTTACAGTTATGTGTGGTGCATTGGCTTTCAATAGCGTACCAAAACCAGAATTTTGTTCCAACATGACTCGAGCTCCGTCCGAACAAATTGCATAAACAATATCCCACGAAAGATCATTGTCTCTGAAGAAATTATCTACAAATTTCTTAACCTCGGCAGCCTTAGCTGTTATAAAGGGCTGACAAAATAAAAAATTTCCTTTTTCACGTCATCTTTATTCCCATAGCGCTCAAATACAGCAAGCTGGCTTAGATTGGAAGCGTTCGTAGTCTCGTCGAATTAGAGACTGAATTTTGCCGTGTCCGAAATCAAGTCTAAAACTATTTAAGCCAAGATGTCCATCGTTCATCTTATCAATTTCAATGTAAACACTGTTACCAGGGATATTATTTAGTTTAAAATTCATTCGTTCTTCTGGTAAAATCAGCAAGTTAAACTTTTAAGAAATAACAGAAGGCCCAATATATTACCATAGGCGTACCAGCCCAAAAAAATTTGGGGGGCAATGAAGTTTTGCCCAAATCTTTTGGTGTTTGCCCAAATCATGATTTTCTAGCACATTACGGATAGGACAAAAAAATTGTCTGAGATTCTTAGACGTAAAAGAAATTTCGTCTTGAAATCATGGTGATCTCCAAAAAAAAAGGTCTTCACCTACATTTGGTAACTGATTTTTGCAGTTGTTCAATGTCAATGCCCTAAAACTTCTAACTTTGCCCAAATTTTTCATGTCCCTGCCCAAAAAATTATTGGCCTTGCCCAAATACTTTCCTGTGACTGCCCGAAAAATTTGAATTTTGCCTAAATCTTGGAAACTTAGGGGGCAATTGCCCCCCTGCCCCCCCGGAAGATACGGCTATGTATATTACGTTTTTCTTTGATAATGCATTATACCTTCCGTTATTTGTTAAAGTTTAACTTGCTGATTTTTACCAGAAGTTTTTAATTTTTGATTACCAGAACTTGCTGATGATTTTTACCAGAATGAATTTTAAACTTATCAATTTTGTTGCTAATGGTGTCATTAGAAAGAAGAATTTGGGATGATTTATTTTCGGCTGCTTTTCCAAATATGATATTTGCCTTCTTTAACACAGCTGATTTTACAAGTTTTTCACCAATGGTCTGTAGTTTTCCCTGTTTTGCAATCAAGTACGCAAATTCGTACGATGCTGTGAGGATCGGTATGTCAATGAGTACAAAGCCGAAAACTGGCAGAATAGCATTTTCATCAAATCTGGCTTTCTTCATTTGAAATTGTCGGCAGCGTGGTCGAGTGGTTAAAGCGCCGGGCTTGTGACCAACACGGTCTCGGTTCAAAACCCGCTCGCGCCATTCTGTTGTGTACTTGGGAAAGACACTTTACGCCACATTCCTCTGCTTGGTGGTCCTGGCAAGCAGTTCTAAATTACAGTAATATCTCTATTAAATTACAAGCGGACAGCAATATCTTGGCATCTGCGGAAGCAGGTCGAGGTAATTATCTACCCTATGTATTAGCGCCTCCGTCGCTTTCCTGCGAGTCAGGAGGATAAATATAGAGATAAAATAAATAAATAAATAAATAAATAAAATAAATTCAGCGAGCGTGGTGTTCCAGTATTTTCTATCGCCATGCACCTTTTGAAATTGTTCTTTTAATTTTGCCTGTGCTAAGCAACAATTGCTCAACCTGGCGTAGCAAATCATGTACTGAGGAAGCTGACTCCCATCAATTTCTGTGATATACGTAAATCCATATTGTACATATTTTTCTGACCACTCTTTTTTATCGACATAGTTAGTATAAAAAGATCAAAATACTATAAAAAGGTAAATGTCTAGAACAGATTAAATTTAAATATTAAAGAAAAAAATTGCATCTTTAATGCCTAATTGTGCTTGTTTAACTTCAAACAGAATTACAGAAGATTAAAACCCTGCATTATAACACAACAACTAAAAAATTAATGTAAAATAATGTCAAAAACTAATTGCTCAATATACTGTATAAATCGATAAAGCTTTCGATCTAAACTTGATAGACTTGATCTGGTGTGGTCGGCAAAATACAACATGATCTCCAAGAGAAAGGAGAGATTATACTATGTCACAATGAGCACAAACTGCGGCTCAAGGAAAGATGACATTGTGGTCGCCACACATACACATAACGTGTGTATACTTATCCTAATCTCCGCCGAACCCCTGATACTGGCTCATTGAACTCCCGGGGTTCGATTGAACCCAGTTTAAGAACCACTACACTAGACACTTAATCATGTAAACCTATTAACACTACGATATTTAATCACGTAGACTTATAACACATTTAACCACTAGACATTTCAGTGTATTTGCGGGGTATTGCGTATTTATCACATAAACAAACAATTACGTAATAACTTTTTTTTGGACTTTTTATAGCAGAAATAAACAATTACATATGACTTTTTCCGGCCTTTTTACAAGCTAATTGCCATACTTAACCACTCTTAAAAACATGATTAAGTGTCTCAGTAATTAAATTTTCAAAGTGATTAAATATCCAGTAATAAAATGTATATGATTAACAGTCGCGAACAGCCGCGTCCATAAAAAGAATGATCATGAAATGTCGCGTGATAAAATGTCTGTACACTGTACGGCCTACGTACCAACTATCGCAGTGACACAAAAAATTATAAACTATATTGCTTAAAAGCAAAGCAGGCAACACTAACACGTTGTTCTACTGCAAAGAAGCATTTTTTTACACCATGCAGTAGAGCAACAATTGGTCGAGCCGAGAATTTTTCGCGCAGCAACTGTTGTTCTCAATCACAGGACATCTTCCATCTGGTGCTAGACTGCTCTGTACTTGATTCTCTACGTCTGGCCATCTTTGGCCACTCTCTCTCAATTTTAGACCTATGCTCTCGGCCCTGGGGCTTGCCCGACTATCGGAACTCTATGGATGTGATCCGCGTTCACATCCCTAGGAATGGGTCGGGTAAGCCCACCATCATTATCAGACCGAGACATGATCATTTTTCCGAGACTTAGACCGAGATCGAGACCAAAAAATGTCGAGACCTAAGCTTCGAGACCGAGACCAGAAACCAACAAGACAAAGACCGAAAAATTGTACAAAAATATGTCCCATTTTCAATTATTCCTAAAACATAAATTATTTTATATAAATTACATACACAAGCATTTTTAACATTTCTTAACAAAAAATTTTATTTAATTAGAAGGTAAAGTCTTCTCATCAATATCCCCTTCGTACACGCCCCTTGAAGGAATTGAAAAAAAAACTATTTTTTTGTTTTTAAGAAAAGGGTATGGTCACCGATGCATGAAACAATTACTTTTTTGGATGTGACGTCATTCATATGCAAATTAATTGATGTGTACAATTGTACACAAATTTGTACAAACCCATGTATTTGATGCACTTTTTTGCTTTTTTAACAACATTTTCAGTGGTTGATGCACCATGTGTACAAATGATGACGCCGAAACTTAAAAAATTATTGCCACTTGTAAAACACTTTTTCATCCAAAAGGGAGCTCCCAAATGAAAATATTGCTCCTTTTGGACATATTTTCAACAAGCTATCTGACTTTTTCAACTTTTTATAGGGTGTATTAGAGATATAAAATGCACCCCTATTTTAGTACAAAATGTAACCCCAAACAGATCCTTGAAAATCAAACTTTTAAAGAACAAATTAACAAATTTTTAATTTAGTAAGAGTGCTGGTAACCTTAACAACATGAAAAAATATTTACATGCTCTACTAAGCCAATAATTGCTTTGCTGAGTTAGATAAAACCCAACTAGGTTGCATGTGTACAATTGTACACAGTGTGTACGAAGGGGATATTATAATGCCAGGGTCACTTTTTTATTTACAACGTAAAAATCGCAACTATTGTCCTGCAATTGGCATGTAATATAAAAGAAACACTTCGCATTAGCATTATATTAACGAATTCATTATTTATTGTTCATATATATATTGAAAAATATTACTATTTTCGAAATTAATCCCCAATACAATGGTTTAAATCTATAATGTCAGTGCTTGTTTTTGCAGAGAGCAACAAATATTAGGTTAAATTTTGGTTAATTTTTTTAAATTTAATACTTAATTGCATTATCTATTATTCCACGCGGAAAAAAATTGTCGAAAGAAGAGCAGGGACAAATTTTGCCTCTGAAGAAGACTGGATTGAGTAACAGGAAAATTGAACGGCAAATTTAAAGTAGGGAGACAATTAAGAATTTTTTGAGAAATCCTGAAAAATATAATGCTGTTCATGCTGGTGGGAGACCAAAAGTTCTATCACCAAAAGACGAAAGACTCTTTTTAAGGGAAGTCAAGAAGAACAGGAAGACTTCATTTAAACAAATAAAGTCTAAAACCAATGTTTCTGCCTCAGTTTCGACCATCAAGAGGCTGTTCCAGAAGAGAAACATTAGCAGAAAGAAATTGAAAGGTTAACCAAAACTTTTCGATGATCACAAGCACCGTCGCCTGCAAATTTGCCCGTGACTATCAGACATGGGACGAAGAGTGGTCCAATGTTCTCTTCAATGATGAGAAAAACTGGAACTTGGATGGACCTGATGGCTATCAATATTACTAGTCTGATAGCAGCACGCCTAAAATGGTATTTTCAAAGCGTCAGAACGCCGGAGGAGGCATTATGGTATGGGGGGCCATCTCTACTAATGGCAAGCTTCCCCTCGTAATCATGAATAGAAAGTTCAATGCAGCGCGGTATGTCCAGATTCTTGATGAAGCCTGCCTTTTCGAAGAGGGCTCCCGACTTTGTGGACAGGACTTTGTGTTTCAGCAGGATAATGCCCCTATCCACACTGCTCGGGCCACAACAGAGTATTTTCATGCAATGGGAATCAACGTCCTTCCATGGCCTGCTCGGAGTTCTGATGTTAATCCAATCGAAAATGCTTGGAGTTAGCTTACACGTCAAACTTATGAAAATGGCAAGCAATATGATACTGTTGCTGATCTGAAAACTGCTATATTGAAAGCTTCGGAGGACATTCCTGGTGAATATCTGCACAAGTTGATCTCAAGCATGAAAAATGGAATTTTTGATGTAATCAACAGAAATGACGGAAAAACTCACTATTAAATTAGTTTTGCCTTTAGTTCTAAATAATTTATAGTGATTTATCATAATATTAGAGTAACTTATAAGTTACAATGCAGAATTTTTCTGGTTGTCATTTTAGTTTTGGACTTTATTTTTGTGTGGGTTTCATCTTTAACATTAATAAAATGATTAAAACTATACTTTTAGTTATAAATCTATATTTGAAGTTAAACATAGTTGTTGTTCCTTTATATACTACCAGGAACAAGAATGCTAACACTTAATGGCTATGTTATAAGTAAAAATGTTGTAGCATTATAGTTTTGTCGAGCACTTTATAAATAATGTATCAATTTAAAAATAGAATTTAACCACTTATTCAAATAGAATGTATAAAAATACATTTTTACTTAAATAGATGGTATTTATTTGGGATTGATTTATTTAAGAAAAGTTTTTTAAATTGATTTTCCCGGTCTATGCATCCTACCATGGATCTACCACTCATTGCAAGTTTGAATCTGGTTTATTTTCGAGAGTTTTGGATTATTTTCATCTTTACCATATTGAAAACAGCTTTGCTCTGTGTAGTCGCATCATTAGGCACTTTAAAAAAAATTCAACTAGAGCAGAAGAAATTGAAGCAAGCAAAGCATGTTAGTAAACAATGTAAAAAAAAAGCCGGATAATCGTTAAAAAATTTTTTCGCAACTCAAGAATGCTGAAGACACGGCATCACAGTTATGCTTGGCACTTCAATCAAATATTTGATTGGCTCGGCTATCTGCGTAGGCATATTGCACTTATTCAATTTGTTGACTATTTTTGGCTTAATAAAATACAATTGGTCTAATTAATTACCTTCAAATGATTAAAGATAACCACAAATTATGCAAAGTAAAAACTGTTTAACAACTTGCTGGTTTTTCTTTCGGTATTAGCCCAATTTATTTTTTAAACATCTTTGGGGAGATCATTCGGAGGAGTTTTTAGGACATTGTGTTTTTCTATCTTGCATATTAACACTTTTTTTGTTGAAGTTTAAAGCAACTTCGTATTCTGCTTTAAGCAATTAGATTCATATAATGGCGTATACAAAAATTTGTTATGGAAGGGAAAGAGCAGTTGAGAGTCAAAAACACGATCACAATAATCCGTGATATCTTTACAAAAGGGAGACCTGGTGCAACAAAAAAGAGTGCCACTTTTATAAATTCACTAAAAGAATGATAAAATTATTTATTTATTTATTTTAATATTATTATTTTATTCTTATTTTTATCCTCCTGACTCCCTAACATACTGGAAATTGTCGGAGGTGTTATACGTAGAGCAACTACCAAACTATTACATTGACCTGCTTTTGGAGAAGCCAAGATATTTTTATTTTTATTTTTATATAAGTTTTTTTTTTTGGTTATATGATTAAAATTTAGGACTGCTTGCTGAGACCTCCAAGCAGGAAAAATGCCCTAAAGTGTTCTTCGAAGGACACAACAGAATGGCGAGAGCACGCTTTTAACCGTCACGGTGTCGATCACGTTTGCAATCAATCACGGCGCTTTCAATCATTCAACCAAGCTGCCGACAAATGTAAAATGAAATTAAAGACTGTTTTTTGCTTTTCACTGTTTTCAAGCCCCAATTTTCTTTTATTGAAAAAAAATCTTTATTTTAACAATTTTTAAGCTTCCAAGTGCTACTTTAAACCTTTAAACATCAAGCTTTATAAAGATCTGTTTAACCCCCAACCTTTCCCCTTCCGCACATGCGCCTATTTTTTAACCTGCTGTTAAACGGGTTGTCGAAGAGTGGTTGAATGTTTAAAGCGTTGTGATTGTGATCAAAACGGCTACACTTCAACAGCTACTCGCGCCATTCTGTTGTGTCATTGGAAAAACAATTTATGGCACTTTCTCTTGATTGACGTTATTTGAAGCAGTTCTCAATTCAATCACATCTCTTTAAAAAACTAAAAAATTAAAATAAAAAGTTTTAACTGGGCTGTAATATCTTGGGATTTATTGGAAGCAGGTCGAGGTAATTGCTCGTTTTAAGTATAGCGCCTCCCATGCTTTTCTGGAGGCAAGAGGATGAACATAAATATGAAAATAAAAAACAAATAAACAAGCTATTGGGTTGGAAAAAATTTGTGACTAAGAAAGCCACCAACTCTACATTTTTGTAAAAAATTGCGAGCTATAATTGATAAATATATAAATATGGTGTTTAAATTGTTGTTTAGATAAATTTTGTTACAATAAAAATTTGTTTGTTTTAATTAGGAAAAAATACGTATTAAGATCAAAGCAATTATTCTTTGGGGATAGGGTGTAATCCAAGTTCGTATTGAAGATAATTTGAAATAATAATTAAAATCAAAGTAAACACTAAAAAACGTTTTATCACTGTAATATTGCACCGATTGCGGACAATGGTGTGAGTACAAACGTTCAAAGCATTAGCCTATTAGAGTTATTTGTTGCCAAAAGAAAAGATTAAATAAAATGCTTTTGTGATCGGATTATTTTGTAACAGATTGCCCTGATTGCAATAAAAACTTTAATAGAATAAATGTAAAAAATCTTCAAAACGATGAATCAAAGAAGTGTGACTCTAAACGTCTTGCCACTTTAAGTTGAGATAAAGCAGTCAATTTTTTTTATTTATTTCATTTTATTTTTTTGTCGACGACCAAGACATGAAAAGTCAAGCAAAACAAAATATATAAATGCACTACAAAAACGTTTGGTCGCTATGACTAGATGCCAGCGAAAGACCGGGAAGGCCACCAAAGTCAGCCAGCACCTCAAAATATTTAAAGCGACAACATGTACATGTTCAAATAGGCTACCATTCAGTAGAAACAAACAATAGTACACACCAATATGCAATGATATACAACAGAATTAAAACAAATTACAAGCTGGTACAAAACACACTGAGAAATTCACAGAGAAAAAAACAAAAAAACCAAAAAAAAACTCAATTGAGAGTTGTTTTTAACCAATTGCAAAAATTCATCACAGCAACATCAAGTAACAAACATATCAAGAAATGTCCGGTCTCGAAATCAATTTAGAAAACACGAGACCAACACCACATGACCTCGAGACCGAGACAGAGATCACCAGCTCAAGGTTAAGACCGAAATTGCAAAAATTGGTCTGAAAATCTTCATTACAGTCAGTGTTGTAATCGAGACTAAAATTGTCGAGACCGAGACCGATACGATAATTTTCTTAAACCTTTGGTCTCGAACAAATTTCGAGATTTAAGTTCCGAGACCGAAACCAAAAACAATTAAAACCACAAAAAAATTTACAAAACTGTAGTCTATTTTAATTACTCCAAATTTTTTTTTAATTGATCTAAGATTATATTTTAAATGAACAAGCATCTCTTACAAAACAGAAAGTGCATTGATTTGCATGCTTTTTTCTTTAAGATTTAAAGTAGATCTTTAGCTACAGATAGCGACTAAAATGTTTGAACTAATTAACCGCACAACGGCACAAAAGGAAAAATAAGCGTTTTCTCCGGATTAACCAGGGTTAATATTTTTTTTCATTATTAACTTGTTTTTTATCAAATTTAAACAAATTTTATATCATTTTAATCATGAAAAAATTATCTTTTCAATAATATACAAATAAACGTTTTTCTCCAAACGAGCAAAGCGTTATGATTTATTGAATTAGGATAAAAATTTTCAGTCAGTCAAAATCTGCCGCTAGATAGAAAATTAATCCGGATGCGATCCGCCGCAAAAGAGTGAAGGTACTCAAAAGCATTTTATATCAATTATATTAATAGTAATAGTATTACTCAACATACAGGGTGTCCATAAAGTTTTTAGACAATTTAAAAAATTTATTACAAAGGCAGTTGATGAGATATCTTGTATAGATTTGTTTTATGTTAATCAGTGTTTATTAAAGTTTTTAGTCAAACTGAACTTTTGTGTTTCAGATTAAGTTTTTATGTGTTTAATAAATGTGTTAAAAAACCCGTGCAAAATGGCTACTCCCCTAGAGAAGGCACAATTTTCCCAGATGTTCTTGGTCACCCACTTCTAACTGTATCCAACACTGACCCTGTTTCTACAAATTTCTTGTGCCATTGATAAAATGAAGGACGTGATGGTGGATCTCTTCCATATTTAGTTCTGTATTTTTGCTGAGTCTGAACATCTGATTTTGTATCAATAAACCAGAATACAGTTTGTGTCTTCTCTTGAGGAGTAGCCACTTTGCACGGGTTTATTAACACATTTATCAAACACATAAAAATTTAATGAAAAACACAAAATTTTGGTTTGACTAAAAACTTTAATGAACACTGAGTAATATAAAACAAATCTATATAAGATATCTTATCAACTGCCTTTGTAATAAGTTTTTTAAATTGTCTAAAGACTTTATAGACACCCTGTATTACCTTGTAACAGTAGAAAAATATATGCATAACTTATCGTATATTCTATGAATAACATGCTGAATTGATAAATATGACCATCATAAAAATGTAAGTCATGAGAATGGAAATAAAACTACAGCCTCAATTTAATTCGTCAATTTATTTTCATTTTGCACAAAAATCAAAACAAGCATTTTACTCAGTCAGGGTTGGCATTAAAAAACCTGCCCAAAAAAACCTTGTCTCAAGTGTTTTTTTTTATTTTTTAAGATATTTAAAGGATTTTATATCAATTGTATTAATAGTAATGGTATTAATGAACATATTACCTTGTAATAGAGAAAAATATATGCATCATTTTACATATCCTATAAATAACATGCTACCAATTGATAAATATGACCTTCATAAATAATATCAGTCATGAGAATGGAAATAAAACTAAAGCCTTTATTCAATTCGTCAATTTATTTCCATTTTATACTAAAATCAAAACAAGCATTTTACTCAGGATTGGCATTAAAAAACCTGCCCAGAAAAAAACAAAAGAACCTGGCCTAAAGTGGCTTTTTTATTTTTTTTAATTTTCTATTTTTTAAGGTATTTGTAAGTATTTATATCAATTACATTATTAGTAATAGTATTAATAAACGTATTACCTTGTAATAGTATAAAAATATATGTATATACTTACATATCCTATGAATAACATACTACCAATTGTTAATTATAACCTTCATAATTAACCCTTAAAATACCAAGGGGGTCTCTCAACTCAATTTCAAGATACTCAAGATACCAAGAGGTAAATTTTTTTGGCTCCCGCCTTAACTATAGCTGCAATTCTTTTCTTAATCTTTGTAGGTGCCATAAATTTGAATAAAATAAATATAATGTGATCAAATTCACGAAAAAACTTTTGAATATCATTTTAATTTTTACATTCTGGGCTAATTTATACAAAAAAAAGATGAAATAACACTTGCGGTAAAAATCGGGGTTTGTTACAATGTCACATTAAAAAAAGCCATCTGTTTCACCTACTGCAAACTTACTTTTTTATATTGATTGTAAAAATGTATTCTAACTAATGATGAAGAGTGTAGGTAGCGATTTTGTTAGTGTTTTGGTGCACCAGTATATTATGTTTCGAGCTGGCTGTGTTTTCCTACAGAAAATAAAAAATAGACAAATATTGGTACCATACATATTTATGTCATATTCAAAAATGGTTGTGTCATTGAAATAGTTTTCAGTAAAACACAATTCTATAGTTTAAACTGATTTATCACACTTAGAAAACCGTTGAAGTATTGAAAACAATAAGGTCCTCAGAGGACCCCACCTTGGCAAACAACGTTGGTGAGCTAGCCTTGGTTTTTTAAAGATTAATGTTAGTTGTAAATGTACGTCTCGTATAAATAAAACTACAGCCTCAATTCGATTCTTCAATTTATTTCCATTTTACACAAAAATCAAACAAGGTAGTATGTTATTTACTGCTTTTATTACTAGTTAGACGTGTAGGTTATAAAAAATGTTCATATTTAACCTATAATCTGTTTAGGTAAAGTCATGGGGACAGAGAAATCACTGATATTTAGATTACTAGGAGACTGATGTTACTATTTCTGCTTGACAGTTTTGACATGTCTAAAACTTCCTCTTTACTTTTTTTCTAGATATTCTTTTTTATTCTGGCAATCATTCAAATGGGCTCTTATTCGTTCTATTTTCTTACTAATTGATTTATGGCAGTAATCACATGATACTCTAAAAGTTTAATGCTGTCTTCAATTTCAGATACATGCTCCCATTCTATTCCTTTCTTCCTTTCACTTCCCAAAGGCATCCTTCATAACTTTAATTATTTGAAAGATTTAAACAAAATATATATTCAACAATAGTGAAATACTTTATCTAATCACAGATTAAATTTATATTTATTGAGTAACTTTAAACTATATTCTGAAAACATAAATAAAAAATCATAATATACAAATGACAAAAACATAATAGAATATTATAATGTACAAATGCACGTGAAACATAGTTCATTATCAAATCAAATGCTCTTGCTGAAGTGAACTCACTTAACTTGTTAACCACAATAATTACTGATGTTGCAAGATAACTGGCAGCATCAGTAATTTACTAATTTCTGTTTTTTTTTGTTGATAATGATGCATAGCTAAATATATATATATTTTTTTTGTAGAATATACTAATATTTTTGACATACTAATTATTTTTATTACAAATATTATAAAAATATAATTTATATTTTTGTAGCGTGTTAACAATTTATAAGGACTACATATCCAAGAACTTTACAAAAAATAAACAACCTCTTGATCTAACCCTGCCATGCTAAAAAACATTTTTTTAATCAAGCGTCCAATAGCTGTCTTCTGCAATTAATTTCTGAAAATAAAATTTAAGTAGAAGCTATTACAATTTTTTTCATTGCTGTCACTAAATAGAAATATAAATCACTAAATAACGTATGCCCAGTGAGTAGTGACCAAGATATCTCTTGCTTGCTCTGCAGACACACGCAGTAAACAAACATCCAATGCCTTTAGTGTCTGGTGCTATACTGAACCAACGTTCCCTCTAAGCTGCGCTTTTTTTTTAGAGAACACCTTGATTTTGGAAGGAAAAGAGGAAAATTAAAGATGAAATCAAAGTGAAGACCTTTTTTTTTTCTTTACAGAACACCATAATTTTTGGAGAAAAAAAGTGAAAGACGAGATCAAAACTGTTTTTCTTTTTTTACTAAACATCGATTTATGAAAATCCTTGTCTCGAGTCCCTAAATTTGAATATTCACACTGCTCACACGGCCTTTCATTCCGCACACACTAAACAAGCTCTTAGAGGGAACGTTGTACTGAATTACTATGGCCAATGTTCTATGTTGCCGTTTCAACTGCTCTCGCGTAGCACTAGGGCATCCACTTCACTCCTCTAAGTTAATGCTCATCTAAAGGCATCGAACTACCTATACTGCTTGCTTATAATTATTCTTAGTTAGATGCGGCAAAAACTGGTTTGCACCATGCCCATTTCTCAATATACAGCACAATGAACATTATAAATACTGTATATGTTTGAGACAATTCGATGGGACAAATCTAAATGCAAGTTTGATGACTTTACTGGTAATAGTTGTTTGTTATATAGGCTATAGCTAATGGCTATGTCAGTATGTCAAAAAGTAAACATATCAGTCTATTTAAAATTTGTATTAATATTTGTTTAAATTTACTTACCATTCCTCACTTTATTAGTCACTTTTATAGCTTTTAATAGTAAGATGTCTCAAAAACAATTTAAGTAGAAATAAAATATAAAAATTAATAAAACCAAAGAAAAAAACATAATAAAACCCAAAAAAACAAAAAAAACAAATTCCAAAAAAACCCGGGTTGGGTATTTTTTTAAAAAATCCAAAATTTTGCCAACCCTGATTTAAAACCATCTACCATATTTCGTCTAAGTAAGGTTTTAGTTGGAAGCAGGTCACGTGATAACACACGACCTTTAAAAGGAAGTGATTTAATTGCTTGCTTCGGAAACAGGATTACTTCAGTTAATTGTTCAAACTTATTTGTTCGACATCATAATGTACAGTAATTCAAGCCAGATAAAACAACTTTGAACATTGTCTGTTAAGGGTTGTTTTCCTGTTCAGTAAAGTATGTAATAATTTTGAGGTGCCATTTCAAACTCAGCGCCATAATTAGGCATCTCGTAGTAGGCGTGAAGCATCAAACTTTCATAGCTATTTCAATTTTATTTCTTCAAAAAAGGTATGATTAAGGTGCGAGTGAGATCGCAGTCGAGATTTTTGGATCTTAATATCATTTGTCGACTGAGACCACGCCCCGAAATAGAGTTAGTTTTGATAGACGAGATTACAAATCATTTCACGGTGGCTTTGAAATCTACCCATGGGTATAACAAACCTAAAGCTTTAATAAAACTAAAACTATTTTTGGCAGCGTGTCGAGTGATTAGAGGGCCGTGATTGTAATTGACATGGTTAAGGTTCAAAACCTGTCGCCGCCACACTGTTTTGTTATGCAAAAAGACGCTTTACATCACTTTGTCCTGATTGATGGTTTTGCAAGCAGTTCTAAATTTCAGTCATATATCTATAAAAGTGAAAAACCAAACTACAAAATTTCAAACTGACAGCAATATCTTGGCATCTCCGGAAGCAGGTCGGGGTAATTGCTTGCCATATGTATCAGCGCCTCCGTCGCTTTCTTGCGAGTTAGAAGAATAATTTTAGAAATAAAATTTTAAAAAAAGAAATAAATAACTTTGTAGTAACCGTCGATGTCAGAAAATATTTCTGTATTTTGCGAAAAATTATATTGGCCTTAATGTTTATTAAAATAAAGCTAGAGTAAGGAAAGAACAAAGAAAGTGACAAAGTCTTGGTTTAACAAAGAGTGTTTAAGACTATGGTGATAGTGATGGTGAAAAATCAATAAGGGGTAAAAATCAAAAAATGGTGTTGCACAAATATTTATCTGTCACCCTGCTGCAGTGATTGCAGACTTAGAATCAGGTAGACGTGGATGACATATAACTTTCCCTGTTCCTGGTGTGCTGAACTGATGAATACTGCCCACAAATTTAAATCTAACTTAATAAAATTCTTGTTTCTTTTTTTTTGAAAATTTTCACAGCATAATATTTACTCAAGTATGAGTCACTCATTCTATGTCAAATTTTATTTCTGGTTTAAATCTTCTTGTTATAATATTGCTAATAGCTTGTTTTTAGAAGGCCGGTTAAAACAAAAAATCACTAAATTTTGTTTTGTAGACAATTCAAGTGCAACTTGCTTGAAAAACTTGTAAAAAAAACTCTTATGATGAACTTGAAATATATTGCTACAGTCTTAATAATCCTTATTACAAGTAAGAATAATTTGCAGTATGTACATTATTTATTTTTTTTCTGTATATTTATCCTCCTGACACGCAAGAAAGTGACGGAAACACTAATACGTATGGAAAGCAATTACTCCGACCTGTTTCCAGAAATGTCAAGATATTGTTGTGCGATTTAAATTTTTATCTTGTGTTTTTTAGTGTTATAGAGTTATGATAAAAATTTAGAACTGCTTGCCAAGACCACAAAGCAGGGGAAAGTGCCGTAAGTGTCTTTCCCAAGGACACAACAGAATGGTGCGAGTTGGTTTGAACGAAAATAATGTCGATGACAATTACGGCGCTCTAATTACACGACCATGCTGCCGACTACTTCGTTTACTGTTTCTTAAATTGTTGTATAAAAGCTAAAAATAAATCCAAACATAAGCATTGAGCAATGCATCAAATAATATCACGTCGAACTAATTAATAAGTAACCCACATATTTGGAGATAGATTACAGTTGGTAAACGTTACGAAATAATACGCAAAAGTTTTGGCTATTTTTATATTATCTGCTCTTTGGTTTGGTTAATAGGAATCTTTAGTGTATGAAATTTTTGGTAAATTATTATTCACGAATCGAACAAAATTAAGTTTTTTATACAATTAAAGTAAACTTATTAAAGATGGTTGCTTTAAAAAATAGGAAGGTTTATTTGAATAAGAGAATGTTTTTTAAAAGGACCAGTAAGTTTTTTTGAGTTTTCGGTTATTTGTTTGTCTTTATTTGTCAGGCACTCATTATTTCATTATTTACAATAAAGTTGAAATGGAAATGAAAAAATCGCTGTTTAATTGTTTAAAAAATGCTTAAACTTGTTTGAGCGTTATTTAATAAATGGGTAACGTAAACTAACCATGTCAAACTTGTGAAAATATGCGGTCCGCAACAATGAAAATTTAACCCAAAATATCACTGGAGTAACATTAACAACCCGATTAACAAGCAAAGTGATGATCTTTTTTTCAGCTTACTAGATTCTAAAACTTGCGCCTTTTGTTCTACAATCAGTTTCCTTTTTTAAATTAAAATTTGGACTAAAGAAAAGGTCTTTCCTTTAATTGGATGGCAAATTTTGGCCCCGCAAGGAGCTGCGAAAATCTTTTTTTAATTTTATTTTGAAATCAAATTGAAAATAAAAAAGATTAGGTCATCAGTTAGTGAGCTTCAAAAAAAATCAATGTTGTTTTTGTAGTGACACCTAGTTTTGAATAATTAATATTTCGATTTCATATTGAACATCTGCTTATAAAACTTTTTGAAAGACAATAGCCGGCAGAGTTTACTTGCCTGATGTAACCTATCATCACTTGCTAGCAGCCTAGCTTCTTTTCAAAACCCGACCGTATTTTGTATGTTTGTACGTTGAAGCATTTGCATTTCAAAATTAAATAAAGTTAATCTAAATATCAGCTAAGAATAAAATCTGACACGCTAAAAATTGAATCGTGTTGCGGAAAGCAAAAAAAAGGAAAAAATATTCAGATTAAAAACGAAAAGCGTAAAAAAATTGCCTAAGCTCAAAATTTAATTTCAAAAGGGCGCCGTGAAAAAAAAGTTTGGGAACCGCTGGCCTAAACTATAAAGCCTTGAAATGAAGCTCTGTTATTGCTGCTTCGCAAATTCAATTTTAAATTAAATCTCAAAGCGATTTACAGCTATTCTTGATTTGATAATCCATTTCCTTTAATTTCAACTTGGAATTGTTGGATTTGACGGCAATGGAAATTTAAGGTTTATCTATAAAATGAATAATTCTTATCTAAACATTTATGAAAAAATAAAAAAATATTGCGATTATTCTTATGAATCAAAAATGTTTTGTGTTAATAAAAGAAAATTATTAAATCATTTTTTTGCAACGGAAATGAATCGGAACGCGCAACGATGGAAAAATACGTTATCAATACGACTTAAACTTAAACGCTTAACAATGGATAATATTGTTTTATTTTTTGTTTAACCCATATCCTCCTGAATCAAAGTTTTTTGTTCATTTCTCTATTGTAGCTTTGGAATGATGTAACTTGAAGAAAAAAAAAGCTCTTTTTGTGAGAAACTTTTTTTGTGAGATATGAATGATTTCACTTCCGTCAGTTTAAACTGACGCTAGGAGCAGGAGGGTACATGTAAAACAAAACGCAAAATTGCTTTTCTTTAATATTTTTATTTTTGAACCAAACCAATTTTTGATAACAAGCAAGCATACAAACAAATAACATCGTTAATAAACGAAAAACTGTAGTTTACAATCTTTCGTTCACATGTCAAACTAAATAACATTGTCTATTGGAAATGGTATTCTTTAAAACAATCAGGATTTAGACAAACATTGCAGGATTACCTAGAGGTTCTGAGCACTCTGGTTTTGCACATCGTCGTGCGTCCCCTTAACAATCCAGTAATTGGTAGTACTGAAACGTACATGTTCACACTGCTGTGACCTTGATCCAGAAAATAGAACCTGTGACATATCTTTACTGTATTACAAGTGTTTTTACTAACGGACGGAATTGAATACAGCATCGCGACGGCTTTTCCTGTACCCACAGCTTCGGTAGCCAAACTTAATTGGTTTCCATGAATACGATATAATTGTTTCGCTCCGTGCTTTCTAAAGTATGGTACCATGGATTTGTCAACGCTTAGATTTTGCTCGGGTTTGTAGTAAGCCACACATTGCTTGTTTACCGCATCAAACTGGCTAAACAGGTCCAACTTTTGCAAATCTGTCAGCTTATCCAAGGTTTTATTATCAGCAAGATGAAGAAAGTGTTTGATTTCTTCAAACTCATTCTTGATCATCAGCGCCGTGGCCATTCGGTCCTGTTTGTCCTCCCTCCTCTGCCAATACATTTCTTGTTGTGGCAGTTGATTATAACCGCTCAGCACAAGGATGGCAATAAATTATTTCAACTTTTTTATGGTCATCATAAACGAGCGGTTGTTTTTGTATCGAGCATACTTTTGTGATTCCAAACATTTTCTTCCATCTCTTCAGACGTCAAGAACTTTTCAAATATTTCATTTGGCAAGATATGCTTTTCAAAGGAAGGGTGTGTCAAGGTCCAGTTATCAAGAACTCTGTGCACATTTATTTTACCCTTCTTCCATTGCAGTTTTGAAACAAGAAGTTTTATCATTCTTCTCTAAAAAACAAATTATGAAGTTGAATACCAACATAAAATACAAAATTATACAATTTGAAAACATTTGGCGTTGTGTACCAAGTTCACATAGTGCAAGCGTTGCAGCAAGATTGCATAAAACAGTTAAATGAAGATACTGTATATCATAGTATAGCAAGATCTATAAATTCATTGTTAAAATATGTATATATGCTACTTTTTTGTTGCTAGCAGAACACAATATTGTTCTGACAGGGAAACATTTTTTGGTTGAAACTCACCAGCAGGTAACCTAGTATTCTAAAAACAAGAGAAAATACAGAACCTTACCTAGCCGCTTGCTAAAGCTTGCAATTCATCAGTAAGCAGTTTTATGCTTCTTGTTGCTTGCAAATCCTATTCAGTATCTGATGGAAGTTGCCTTCCGCAAAGGTTTTCCGGAATACAATTAACATCATTTCCATTATCTTCGTCGGCGTCCATACCATTACTCTTTGGGAGGAAAATGATAACATTTGCGGTAGACACAGATTTACCAGCAACAAAGTTGTACTTAGAATCCAAAGCTTCAAGTACTACTAATGCTTCAAAAACATTCATCTTTTGGTTTTCCTGCAGCAGGTTAGCCATAGCGGCCTAATGGATAAAGCGTAGGAATGCTAGGATTAGCAGTTGTAAATATTACTTTTGTCGCTTATAAAAACAACTCAAGCTACTCAATACTTTCTGTCAACTGTCTAATTTATAGTGATTTTTAGTGTCAATAAATAGACACAATAAACAATTAAATCCTAAGTTATTTAGCTCTAATGAACAACTTTAAAGTTAACACGATTCAACTGGATTTAAACTTGTTAGGCTGCCTGTTAAAACAATAATCCCAGTAAAGTGTGTCCGACCAAAATAAAAAAGAAACTTTGTGTATATTACTCTACCTCCTGGCAAGAGTTACTGCCAGCGTGTTTTCTGTCTAGATAAGCAAATAACAAAAAACTTGGCTTATCAACTAGTTATCGACTAGTCCTGTAACAGTGTAACAGTTCTCAATTACCAATTAACTAACGAAGTATTTGCAAATACTCGAAAACCACAACCATTCTGTGACATCACAATGAAACGATATAATTTTATCAGGTTTTCGCATTCGATAAAAGAAATCGTGTTTAACGTCTGAGTGTACCCTCCTGCTCCTAGCGTCAGTTTAAACTGACGGAAGTAAATGAATCCAAAAATTTTTGCAAGCCTGTTTTTGATTCTTTTTTTGCTTATTACCACTTCAATAATATATGTTTAAGCTATCTTTAGTAATTTTTCAATTTATTTTCAATTCACAACCGTTTGATGGCAGTTACTTCTTTTTGCAATAAAAAAAATGCTTTTTTTGAATTAGATTGCTGTAAATATCGCAATAGCTTTTTATTTATAATTTAAAACGGTCAGACAATTAGCTTGATTCCTAATTGTCAATTTAATCTAAAAACTGGAGTCCTGCGATTATCAATGTGCTTAAAATCCTTCGTTTTGCGCCGTCAGTTTAAATTGACACTAGGAGGATGTGGAATAAAATATTCTCGGTCCAATCTGCTTTACTATTGGTCAAATCATCAATCAAAATCTACTTTTTAGTATTATTTAATTATTCCAAATATTATTATCAACCAATAAAACACATCAATTCCAAAGATAAGTAAAATGTAAAAAGTGCTTTTAACACTCTTTGTAGATCATGAATAAACTAAGAGAAAACTACTTTTTGATTTGCAAATTCAAAATGACGAATTCCAAAAATTTATTTCTGCAAATTCAAGAAAGTTACTTCTGAGAGTTAAATCATTACAATATTAGCACATTATGGTTAACTAAACAAATCATCTCTGCTTCACATTTTTTAATAAATTTAAATGTAATTCTTTATCATATTGTCTCGTTTCACAACAATATAACTTTACAAAAACTCGACAATCCAAAACCTTCTGTTTTGAGCATCTCACACTTCATTCGTGGTTATATTCTTTACGTTATACTTCTTTAGTTGATTCTCAGTCATTTACAGTAAATTTTAAGCTTTTGTTTGCGGAATGGTACACCACCCCCCACTTAATTTATTTTGTCTGCAAGTTTTTCTTAGACGTAATTATAAAGATTTGTTTTACCTTCCTAATTCAAGTGCATTGAATGACTGAAAATTTAAGCTAGGGGTTCTGAAGGGGGCCGCGGAGCCTTTATCAAGGGGCTACAAGAAGAATCCTCATTTTGGAATTTAATTTACTTTTGGAACAAAATGGACAAAACTAGAGAAGGTTTCAACGTGATAATTTTCTTTTTTTGTTCTTCACTTGATCATTGGAACAATTATATAACTGGGGGGCCACGGGTGTTTGAGAAAGGGGGCCACGGATTACCAGACCTTGAAAACCACTCTTTTAAACCATTGTGACATTTTGGCAGCGGCGACGTAACTTTGCCTAGAGTTTTCAAGAAACAATTGTTATCTTCCACCGGTGCCAAGCAATTTCGATATTATAAGTTACATAAGGTGTTTACTACTTCACCATACAATTGCAGTTTGACATCAAGCACTGCTTTTTCTTATTGCTAGACCTACACTAGTATAATTGTTATTTTAAAAATTCTTGTTTGTTCTAGTAACTTCAATTTTTATCTGATAACTTTGGCTGATTTTTACGTTATATTGCGTCGTAAATTTTTCATTCAATTTAGTGGAATCATTCCAGTTGAGAAGTGCTTAGAAATCGTTTGGGTTACTATTGTGGAGTTGAATTGCTAAAGTGTTTAAGTAGTTAAGGATCAATATTGATGCCTTAAAAGTTAATTCTGTGGTGAGATGAAATATTTGAGTCTGTGTGGATGAGAAACTATTCAGTTTAATATTAACCATCGGGGTAATAATTTATTCTTATAGTTAGTGAGTATAAGGTTTTTGAGTAATTATTTGCAGTTGTTGACGTTGTGAATTGCCTTAAAGTTTTGTAAAGCTTGTGAGTCAAGTTTTGCGAGAATCATTGAAGTTATTTTACAGTAAATTTTGTAAATATATTTTTTTATAGTTAGAAACTGTGGTTTTTTTCTATTTATAGAGAGAAGTTTTTTAGAGCAAGGGTTTTCAAACTAGAGTGCTCGAGAGAATTTTTGTAGTATGAGCTTACACGAGCAAGTTTCTTAAATTTGCATTTCAACGACTGAATTTAGACAGCAATTTCATTATCATCATTTTGTTTTATGTCTTCTTTCCCTTACAAATCAACATAACATTACAAGGTAACTCAGCTTTCATCATAAACTTTACAGAAAAATTAAAAACATTTTAAATAAAACTAATCTTGTGCAAGAAAATATGATTTGTAGTCGATGTAACATCGTCGAGAACATAAGCGAAATCTTCACCTTACAGCAGAAAGACGAAATTACTGATATTAATAAGTTTGTGCAAAATCACTTGCAGTTGCTACGTGATCTGCTGGGAAATTATTTCTCGGATTTAAATGATTTTGATTATAAGCTGATTTACAATCTTTTCGGGTTGATCCCAGACTTTTTTCATACAGTGTGCAAAATGAATTAATTGAACTTTTGAATGATTCAACAGCCAAAGACATCTTTGAATCCTCATCCCTGCGGAAATTTTGAACATAAATGGTAAAGTCACATCAATTGGTGTCAAAAAATGTGTGGAAAGTCTTATGTTTTTTCTTCCAACTTACTGTTGTGAACCAGGTTTGTCAATTATATAAATAATCAAAAACAAGTTTCATGTGAGGCTTTCAGTTGAAGATGACTTATCTGTGTGCTTTTCTAAAACGCTTCCAAAAATTGATTTACTTGTAAAATACTGTAAAGTCAAGCTCATCGATCTCATTAAATTTATGAAGAGATGATTAAAGCAGCTAAAAGATACTTTTTTTGTTTTGTGAATTCAATTGTTTTCGTTTTTTGTTAAATTCTTTTTAAGGTTACGCCACAAGTTGATTTAGCAAAGCGGTAAGTAGCTAAAAAAAGTTTGAGAACCCTTGTTTTAGAGAATCTATTTGTAATAAGCCAAAAATTAATTGTTTAAAAAACTTCAGGCTTGCGAGAAACTATTTTTAAAGCCGGTATAAATGAAAATAAACACAGCTTTACTTCAACGCAGGTATTTGGGTTACCTAGTTCAATTGTTTCTTTCGAATTCCCGAGTAAATATGTGACAAAGTGGTATACTCCATATGCTTTATTTGCGCTAATGGTAAACACAATGTTCTTTTTCTTCTTAGCTCATTTTTGCTGTTGTCACAGGTTTATTCTATGCCGCCGATGCTTCGTTAGAAAGGTGTTTTCTTGGTTAAATTGTAGTTAACGAAAAGCGTCTTAAAAGGTAGTGTGAAGTGAATCTCGCTAGATAACAACAAAACAGCATTTAAAGAAAAAAAGATTTCAGTCAAATTTATTCTCACTAGACTTGCAAAACACATTATCTAAAAATTGTGCAACTTCATAATAGGGTAAACATAAGTTAAAAAAAATTTTTATATAGTGTTTTTCGAAAAAGTATTTAAAAAAATTTATATACGTAGTAAGATTTATTCGAAGAGTTTTAGAGGTAACCCCAGCCGATTTGCATCATGTGACCTTTTGTCCATATATATGTACGCTCGCTCGATTGAAGGCATGCGACGACGAGAGAAGAAAGTTAAACGTTGGTTTGGCGTGGAGCGCGGCGAAGGATTCTTTGATCCTATTACAGTGATAAGTGTTGAATTAATTTTGCACCAGTCTTTTGGAGTTTCGTTTTACGAAGGTAGAATCATTTGTGGTGATCGAATTAAGTTGCAGCGCCGATTTTCGCTTTGCAGTTTGGCAAAGCGCAGAAGAGAATTTTCGTCAGGAGTGAGTCGTAAATTTTATAATACATTCGTTTTAGTTAGTGTTGTGATATTGTGCAATCGATGACGTAGTGTTTTCTTAAACGCTTAATCTTAATCAGCACCTTCTGCTCAATCAATTACACTGGGGAACACAATTTTTGTTGCATTGATACTGACACTTGTTTTTACCTAATTTTGTGGTGCTGAATTCAAATATGCAGTCAGTTTTTTTCTTAAAGCTACAGATTTTTTGCAATTCAGCGTTTTTATTTTTAGCAAATTTGCACTCCTAACGTAAAATGACAGGGGTTATTTTGTAATAGCCATTTGTACCTAGGGCCGCATAAGAAACTTTGAGTATACCAGGCATCAATATTCAAGTCTCATACATTTAACCAATATGCAAATACGAGTATGTGAAAATCAATGTGTACTGTCGATACAAACAAAATACAAGATCAAATTTGGCCCTGTTCAGTCAAAAATTTGCGCTTGTAGCTCCTGTACTTGTAGATTTCCTCGGGCAATCTCGCGTGATGCTCCAGCTACTGCTGACTGCCATCATGTTTCTGTCCCATCTGCCTTGGTAGCGATGTTTTATAGTCATGAGGTCTTGATGAAACCGCTCCCCTTGTTCATCACTAACAGCCTTGGAGTTACTGGGGAATTCAACAAGGTGACTATGAAGGAAATGCAGCTTGATACTCATTTTACGCCCAAGGTTAAGATAAGCTAACAGCATTGTAGTGACCAGAACGTGGTAGTTATCTGCCTTCTTGTTACCAAGAAAGTTTTGTGTAACTGCTACAAAAGATAGCCATGCCGCCCTCTCCTTGTCATTTATCTTGTTGACAAATTCTTCATCACGTACAAGGGTACGAATCTGAGGTCCATCAAAGACACCAGCCTTGATTTTGTCAAACAACAATTTAGAAAAAGCAAAAACTATGTGCTAAAAACACTCACCATCACTATCCAGTGCTTTCATAAACTGCTTTATCAAGTCGAGTTTTATGTGGAGTGGGGGAAAAAACTACCTTCTCTCTGCTTACTATGGGGTCATGCACAATGCTTGGTGTGCTTGCTTTCAAAGTTTCATGAATAGGCCACTCCTTCTGGGTCTAGTGTTTCTCTCGATCTCGGCTGTCCCACATGCAAAGATGACAAGAAATTCTTTGTAAAACTTTTCTGTTGGCCAAGGAGAATTCTGTTGGCCAATGACCATTTTAAGGTCTATGCAAAGGATCCAGTTGTGCTCATGATATTTGAGTAAGTTGATGACCGCTTTTATGTCATCATATGTTTCTCTCAAATGCACAAAGTGACCAACGGGAACTCCTCCGTAAAGGTTGCCATTGTGTAAAAGAACACATTTGAGGCTCTGCTTAGAGCTATCCAGAAACAGTCTCCATTTAGTTGGGATGTACGAGGCAACACCTAACTGCCTGAGCAGACCAGAGATATTGTGACAGTAAATAAACGGTTTCTGTTCTGAGAAAAATGTCGCAAAAGACTGGTCTCGCTTTTGAAAATATGAAACTTTTGCAGAGTCACCAAGTAGATGCTTTACTTGCAGCCTGGAAGCTACTATTTCTTCAGCTTTCTTAGAGAGTCCCAAATCACGAACTAAGTCATTCAATTCCGTTTGGCTAAACAGCTCCAGGGCTGATAGCCGATTGGTGTTATCTGAAAAGGATTCAGATTCAAAAACCATCTTGTTATTGCAGCCCTCATGCTCTCGCTGATCATCATCACTGTCTGCACTTGAGGAAAAATCACTAAAAACCGGGATTGCAAGTTCTTCAAATGTGGAACAGGTCGAATGGCTGAGGGAATGCTTGAATAGGAGATCTTATGCCGATTTTTCTTACCAACATCTTTTGTGTTGACCATGCAAAAATAGCAGTTAGTCACATGATCTCGGGGTTCCCGCCAAACAATGGGAACTCCAAAAAACAGTCCCTTTCATTTTCCTTTTGTCCAATCGTGAAGCATTTCCTCACAGTTATGACATACGATATGGGATGACCATTTCTTGTCTTGGTCACCAAGGAGAATTTGAAAATATGCTTTATAGGTATACTTCACAAACAAAGTGATGTTACGCTTTTGATGAGGTAGTGTATAGCACCCACATACATAACAGAAAGAATCAGGCTTGTTTTTACATTCACGTCTATGAGAAAAAGTCATGTTTACACCTGATATAACAAAACATTTTGTAAGTCAAATAACTCAAGGAAAAACTATAAATAGAACAATACCAAAAAATTACTTTAATATACAAGTGTAAAAGATACGGTAGACTTAAGACCGTAGTTGGCTGAGCCTTGATAAAGAGCCTAGACCAGTTAACAACGTGTGCAGTGCTGTGCACACTCTCGACTGATAACGCGAGGAGTTTCCTACAATCGCACGCTTTTTGGCTGCTTAGTAACCTATTAGTCTTACATGACCGCACACAGTCAGTACTTCTTCCAGGTACTTCTATCTGTATAGCTGCTGAGCCTTATAAACAGAACGTATTGATGCTCTGACTTGATTTTTTTGATTGCATTTCCAGCACTTCTTGCTGTCACCGACTGGCACATGCTTTACTACAGCGAGATATTTGATCTTTGTTTGCACCAATTGCATGCTTCACTGATTGTACTGAAGGTGCCGCAGCTAGAAAATCTGCTAATTTGTAATGGGGACAAAAGTTAATTGAGTGTTTATGACTGTCAGTGGTGCGCTGCACTACTCGTGACTTCAAGACCAAGGTTAGGTTAATTACGTATACTGTACATAGGTATGCATCGATCCGTTTTTGTGGAAATCCGGATTCTCAAATTGCGCAAAAACTAGAGCATGTAGACGAAAACCGATTTCAGATTTGGAATCAGCATCAAAAATCTATCAAGAATCATTTAAAAAATGTCATGCAACACAAAATGAAAAAAAAATTGTTCCCCTGTGTTATATGACAAAGAATGTGACGCGGAAAAGAAGGAATTAATTAAAGCGAACAGAAGGTTTACTGATAACAAAGAATCATAATTCACAGAAAACGGTTCGAAACTCAAGTAAAGCTTGCTGGAGCAATCATACTTTGCTGAATGAATTTTGTGATGTCTCTCCACATTAAAAGATTTAACATTACTTATCACTACAAGGCACAAAAAGCAATGTGCTTTGTTATCTATTTCAATTTGAAAATATTTCTCTTCCCAATCACTTAGAAACGCCCTGTTTTCTTGCTGAAGAGTGCGAGATTTTTTTGGAGGTTCCCTTGGCATTTTCTTTGACTAACTAACAGCTAAATTTTTTTTCAAAACTACCTTAACTCTACGCAGTGCACGGGCTAGCTAGCTGTTGACTACTGAAAAACTGTAGACGTCAGTGTAAGGAAACCTAATCATTGTGGAAAAAACAATAAAAAGGCACTATGACATCATAAAAAAACTAAAAAAGTTACACTGAAAAGGACCAAGTTTTAACCTAACCCGCTACGAGGACTTAACTAACTGGTTTCACATCATTTTTACGTTGCTTTTTCAGTCTTTGAATTTCAAGTCATTTAGTAACTTTCAATAAAAGTAATTAATTTTCAAAAGGTCAATGAGAGCCGCAAAAATAATAGTTAAGAGTCGCGCTTGAGAATCACTGGTATTGGGCTTACTGCTGCTTTCTGTTTTAAGCAGATTCACCACGGTAGATATGCAGCAGACTGAATATCGCATTGGCAATCTTTTGTTCAAAAGTTGGATACTAGCACCATAAGCCAGTGCTTTTCAACTAGTTGTCCGCAGAGGTCCTTCATGTGGTTGTGCAATTTTTACAGACTTATTTTAATGTTGTAGGTGTGAACAGTAGCTATATCCATTTTTTAGTAAAAGTTAAACTAAAAATTTTTATTGGCAAAGATTCACGAAGCACTAAAAGCAAAGAAATTATAAACCTTTTTTTGGCATCAGTAAAGTTGTGGATATAGTTGCGGGATAAAGAGATGAAATAAAAAAAACAAAAAAGTATCACTATCACTACCAGCACCATTACGTGGACTTATCGATTCACAGCAAACAACTTCCTGTCTTCCTGCATGCGCCAACTCAAACTTTCAAACATTTGGTGGAGAGCATTAGTAGTTGCCATTCCGAAGCCAAATGAGCCATTAGGGGACCACCATAGCAATAAACTTATCTCTTTGCTTTGCTTCCCCTTCAAGATCTTGGAGAGTTTATCTGTGCCCGCGTCGAACCAATTATTGACTTACTTCTACCTGGAGAGCAAGCTAGGTTTCGGCGCGGAAGGTCGACCGTAGATCAAGTTACTCTTCTAAATAAAGAAACTGAGGATAGATTTTAAGCCAAAAAGAAGGCTGGCTCTGTGTTTGTCAATCTCACAGTAGCCTACGATACTCTATGGCAGTGGGCTTCACCTGCAAGCTACACAGTTTTTTTTCTGGACAGGCACTATGATCTTTGCACAGGGGTTTTGGTCAGACGCTTGCGAAGGAAATAAAAATTATAAGGGCTTTCGGCTCACAACGCCTCTAGTGGTTTCTGCATAATGAACAAAAACAAATTACACGTTCGAAAGTTTGAAATGCAAAAACACAAATCAGTTTTAACATAAAAAAGCAGTTAATTTACACGGCAGTAAAGTTACGGAGCCAGTAACAATAAAAAATCAACGATTAAATTTGTTAAAATAACTCACCAAAAATTTTCTTTGACCAAAATGTTTCATTATACCAAATGTACTATAACTTGCTTAGCAGAGTATTTCCTCAATGTAAGTCTTTACCAGTCAACGAAAATTATCCAACAAGTACAATTACAATTCATTACACTGATCCTTATTCAAATAGAAAATAAACACAATATTAATAGTTTGACTTTACCTAGTTGCACTAAAAAAAATTTATTTTTTAAAGTTAAAAACTGTAGATTACAAAACTTGAAGTTTCACTACACCTAAGCACGAACAATACTAGGCTTTCCCGCTGGATAAAAGTTACAAGGAAAATTAAATTAAATTTGAAAAAAACAGAAATCCTAGAGACTGACGTCATAGAATAAACAAAACCAACATTCACATGGCCTCATCACGCATTGATTAAAAAACAAGTTACGACGTCTTAAGAATGGCGTCCCATAGGAAATAGTCCTGGCTCCCCTCTTGTATTGTACCTATGCATATGACCTGTCAGTGACAGTTGGCAGAAAATTTGCTTATGCTGATGACCTGACCATCTTGGACTATGCAAGCGACTGGCAGGCATTAGAGGAGACTCTTACTCAATACATAAAAACCTTATTGTACAAACGTAAGCTAAACTTCATACAACAACAACTGTGTCGGCATCTTTCCATCTTTACAACAAGGAAGCACGACGTGAGCTTAACATCTTTGTCAGCGGTCGAACTCTACCGTTTTGTGCTAATTTTTTTAAATTTTTATCTCTATATTTATCCTCCTGACTCGCAGGAAAGCGACGGTAGCGCTATACATAAGGTAAACAATTACCCCGACCTGCTACCGGAGATGCCAAGATATTGCTGTCCGCTAGTAAATTTAGTCGAGATATTACTGTAATTTAGAACTGCTTGTCAAGACCACCAAGCAGGAGAAAGTGCCGTAAAGTGTCTTTCCCAAAGACACAACAGAATGGCGCAAGTGGGTTTTGAACCGATACCATGTTGATCATCAGTCCAGTGCTTTAACCACTCGACCACGCTGCCGACTAATTCCACTTATCTCCGCATAAAACTGAATAGGGCACTCACGTTTTGCCGACACTTAGGGTCAATGTGCAAGAAGTTCACATCTTGCGTTGGGCTTCTAAAACAATCAGCTGTATCAAGCTAGGGTCATCAGTTAACGATTCTATTAAGTCTGTGAAATTTTAAGAATAAAAATTAATAGAAAATTATTGAAAATTATTGATTAATGATTAAATTTAGTAAATGTCATAGAATAAAATAAAATGTACTCACTTAACAAAACAATTCTTTTCAAATAGTAAAGTAAAAACTTACTGTCAAAATTGTAAATTGCTAGTGCCAATTAAATTAAATGAATTATACAATAGTAAACATTAAGAAAAATTATACAATAGTAAACATTAAGAAAAAATTAAGAAAAAATTTAACAAACAGAAATATCTAGTTATTTTCAAAAGCAGATGGAGAGAATTCAAAAGAGATATTAATATGCAATCAGCTGTTTTTCTTAATGTTTACTATTGTATAATTTATTTAATTTAATTGGCACTAGCAGTTTACAATTTTGACAGTAAGTTTTTACTTTACTATTTGAAAAGAATTGTTTTGTTAAGTGAGTACATTTTATTTTATTCTATGACATTTACTAAATTTAATCATTAATCAATAATTTTCAATAATTTTCTATTAATTTTTATTCTTAAAATTTCACAGACTTAATAGAATCGTTAACTGATGATGATCTTTTGATCGAAATCGATTTTAAATTTAAAATAAATAAGTTTTTAATAAATTTGGACTGATTCTTGTCTCCCTTACTGAAAAAAATTTTAATTTTTTAAAATTAATTTTAAAGCTTCACAATATTCATAGGCTTATTTGACAATTTAGCTTTAGCAAAAAATTGTTAAAGAAATAAAGCGTAATCCTTTTTTTTGGCCATTTTAGAATAACACCAATAAAATCAAATTTAAACTTAGAATTATCTTTTCATATAAAATTCTATGGGCTGCAAAATTCCACTTTAAACAACTAAGTCAAGTTTTTTTCAGTTTGTAACAACGCCCATGAGAGTAATTGCTCCGTCACATGTTTCTGTAACCAAGAAACAAGTCCACAATTGACAACTACGTCCTTTATTTCTTTATCATCAACATCATCAGCATCACCTTCATCATCTTCATTAATTTCAAGAATTACAAGTTTCAAAACACTATTATTTACATCGGAACTAACAACTATGTTATCAACCACAAAATCATCCTCGTTTACATCGGTGATAGATCGGGCACTAGACAGGAAAAATAAAATTTATCCAGTTATTTGTCACTTACTAGAAGAGAATCAAAACAAAAAAAAGTTTATTCATCCTCGATTTCTTTGTTCACTTAATAAGTTTAAAAAAGGTCTTATGTGATCATCCAGTTTCGGTGTAAACGTTTTGTAGTTTTAATTTTTATAGCTGTAAGCAAAAAGATTTAAAGCAAAAGATTTGAAAAAACAGATGCTATTAAAAAAAATTTTTTTACGGATTTTGTCCAATGAGAGGTTCGAATCTTTGTGTTTGAGCTTATTCAATTAGTGCTTTTTTCTTGTGTTTTATCATCGGGGGTTAATCTTCTCCAGCTTTCAAGTTTTTTGTTTTATTTAATCAGTTCCAAGTTTGAAGATCATTAGTTTGATGGTAGTAGTAAGTTTTGTATTGTTTGCTGACAAAATGAAATAAACCGTCGTTTATCAAAATTAATTACTATGTATTCATGGTAATAGTTTACCTTTTCGGCATTTTCGAGATTAATAGATCCTTAGCAAAATCTTGTTTTAAAAAAAAAAGAGCAGAATTTAGAAATAAAAATAAAAACGTACGATGTGTCTCCAACAGCAGCCAAACTTTATGAAAAATTTAAAAATTCGTTGTTAAAATTTGAACTTTTTTTGAAATCAACAGCCAGAGTCTGTAATAGTTTTTAATTTGTAATTTCGGCTGAATACAAATTTTTTAGTTTTTTTCTGTGGCTTGTCTTTTTAAATACGTTGAATTTTACAAATCTTTTAGTTGTTGTTTTGAAGCTTCACGTTTGCTTAGCATATTACAAAAAAAACAAGTTTTGTTCATTTAGACCAGTTTTAAAACTAAATATCGGCATGAAATATATAGCCAAAAAGTTTTAAGTTGTCACCACTTGCAAACTTTATCGGTAATTAGGCGTAAGCTATACATGCAAAAAATCGCCCAGGGAACAAAAAACAAAAAACTATTTGCACCTTTGGTCCTGAGCAGCATTGCAGCATTTTTTAATTGGAATTATTTTTTTAGTTTTAGGATAAATCATTTGCTGCAGATATCTTAAAAAATTCTGGAGTCCATGTATAACCTCAAAAAATATTTTTTTGATTAACCTAAGCAAGAAAAATTTTGAATTTATTATTAGCATGACAAGCCACTGCAATAACAGCAAAGGTGTACATCAAAGTTTGTGTTCTAAACAAAACTGCAAACTTAAATTTAAAAAAGTCAATCCAGTTCGACTGCAGTAACGGAAAGTCAACACCAAAAAAAGTTCTCCAGCTTAGTATTTCTTTGGGTCTTTACTTTATAAATAAGAAATTAGCAAATTCGATGAATTAAAAATATTTAACTTGAACTCAAAGTCAATTAAAGTGCTTTGAGTTCGCAGCTTCGGTATGAACTAGTCTTATATTCTCATTGAGATTTTATATTCTAACTAGTTTACATTATATACTAACTTTAATTTGAGAAAAAATACGTTAATTTTATTTCATAAACGGCTAAAATAAGCAATTAATTTTTAAAAAATCTGATATACGTGACTATTTTGTTCAAAATATCAAAATAGCCACTATCAATCCTATTCTGAAGGTTTTTGACTTTTTCAAAATTTATTAAAGCAATGTTGAGTTTTAAAGGGACGTTGTATACTGTTTAATTTAGTCTAAAAAATGTTCGCATTTCATAAAAAAGTTTTGTGTTTTTTCGACCTAATCATCAGTTAAAACAATTAATAAAAATAACTGACGCATGAAATTCCAATGTATGTGCAACTTGAGTAAATGCGTCAAACTTTCTGAATTGCTAATAGGCTAATCACAAGTGATCTTAGATTTGCTGGGCAGTTTCAATTACACTTTTTGCGCTTAAAATAATCTGCCAGCGCTTTGATTTTAGAAAAAAAATTTTGAGCTTTACAACAAAAAAACATTTTTTTTGGTGCATTATTTTCGACGTGAAATATTGGAGTAGGCTATACTGTATTAAGAGCTAGGGAATAACCAATATAATTTATAAATGTGAACAGTATGACTAAAGAATTTAAACTACATGTTAACACTCATTTTGTATTCTAATCCAGTGTGTTCCAAACCCTGGCCCGCGGAACAATTTTGCACAAGTCTTGTCGATGACAAGCAGCCGTAATTTTTTTGGGGAACGCTATGATTTTGCGCGAAAATAGGAATTTTGCAGACCGATTCCAAGTGAAGACCTTTTTTTTTTTAGAGAACACCCTGATTTTGAGACGAAAATAAGCGTTTTTATCCGGTTGAGGCGCGCAAACTCAAATAATTTTTCAAAAATGTGGTCCACAAGAGTGGAGAAATTAGACCACCCTGACTTAGATTTTATCTTTGCGGCCCGCGAAACTTTTTCAAACCTTAATGCGGCCCTCCATGTTCTTAGCCTTAGACCACACTGTTCTAATCCAAGGTCGTAATTATAATAAAACTTATGCTATTGTTTTAAAATGACCGATAAAAGATTAATTTTTATCTAATTGCAATTCATTTAATGTTGCTAGGCCAATAAAAAATACAAAAAACATTTTTTGATAAAAAGAAGTAAAATAAACAAATTGGGTCACAAGAAATTTTTTATTTTGATTGCAAAATAAGTTTTTGTCCAAATGCTCTAAAAAAGCAATAATTTTTGAAAAAAAATTGTATTTAAAGCAGTTGTTGTTAAAAATAATGAAGATCGAAACACAAAATATAGTAGACCTTGGTTAATCCGGATTCGATTTGAAAGATAAAATCTCTAAATGGGGCGAAGTCGGGATAATCGGAAGCTTTTACGAGTATATTAAAAATTAGATTATACGTAGAATTTGCCCATCAACCCGTCAGCCCGATTTCGGCTCAGTTGCCAGTTCGCCTAAGTCGTCACATATCGCTTGGTCCCGACGTAGAGCCTATTTTCTGTGTTATTATGTTCGGCTAAGTTGTCTTCGACTAACTTATCAATTCGCCTAACTCGCCACCGTTTTTGCTTACCATGAACAGAAAAATTTATCTACGTTGTCAGACCTATAAAAAGTTTGCCAGCGAAATTACATTTCAAACTTTTAGTACGCTACCACAACTTAACAATTATTTTGCTTATCTGTCTGCAGCCCTCACTTATGTAACACATCCCCACTTTGCACCACAAACATCTTTTATATCCCTATTATTTCATTATTTTAGATTGTTTTCATCAGTTTTAGTTTAGTTCAGTTAGTCATCTTACTGTCATGCAAAGCTGCGTAACTATGACAATTACGAAGCTATCAGCTTGTTGAAATATTTGAAATAAATCCGAAAAATGCTTTTTGTTTATGTTCTTTATTTTCAAAACGTTCAGCTTTTGCAGAAACAAAGGTATCTTAAGTTTATGTAGGTCTATGCATATTGAAACTGTTGTTTGCCTAATCGCCAGTTTGCCTAAATTGCCACTTTTTGTGTTCCCCTTGAAGTGGTGACTTAGGCAAAATCTACTGTAAAGCAAATCATTTGTACTTCAGTGTTATCTGAGTTAAGCAAAATTCGACATTAATGCACCCGAATTACCCGAGGTCTACTCTTCTTCACAATTTGTACGAGGTGATTTCATCTCGCTTATATCGAGGTGATGCAACTATAAGTAAACTATGAGAAAATAATTAATTGAAATTAATGGAAAAATTAAAGTTTTTTAACATTTAATTTGTACGAAATCATAACTAATGTTTTTATATTAAACTACTACAAGTTTTGAGTGCTATCAAAAGACCAAAAAACTTTGAAAGTATCATTTTTTTAAATCTTTAGGCACTTGAAAACTTAAAATTTCTATAAACCAATTTTTTGCCAAACTATTCATCACCAAGTTTTAGAATAAAAAGACAAACTTTTAAAAGTTACTTATTTATTTTCAATCAAGAAAAAATTTTAGTACTGTAAAAATACTTTGTTCAGAATTTCTACGTCTCCACGATTAGACATAAAATATAAATGGTTTTCAATATGGAATAAAATTTTCTAAATTGTGGCACATATGCCACCAGTGGTGCGCGAATCTTTCAGGTGGCAAGCGAGTAAAAAGTTAATTATTTTTTTATTTTACATTTATCTCTGTATTATCCTCACTCACAAAAATACCTCAAAGACGTTATGCAAACGTCATGCAATTACCCGGACCTGTTCCGGAGATATCAAGATAAGGTCTTCGAATTAAATTTCAATGATGCAAATTGCAATTAAATCCAAACCATTATTACATTTGTAAAATAGTAAAAAATATCAAATATATGGTAAAAAATTCCAAGAAATAACTGAGCTTTGAGAACAAAATAAAAAATCTAATAGATCGTAATTGACCATAGCGTTAGCAGAATGACTTTAAAAAAGAAAGCTTGTTTGGGCACATATACAGTAATAAAATAGAAAAGGTTTACCTGAAGCAATTAAAAATGCAACTTAGAGTAAGGATTTTTCTTTAAAATCTAGTGGTAAAACGATAAAGGTTGGCTTGTCTTATGTCGTAAACAAGTGCAGGTTTTTAAAATGTAATGTTGCTTTCCACTATTCAACCACTATTAGAAGCTAACAAAAATATTTTTTTAAAGTGCCCTGTATAAATCGCGTGACCAGACAGTTGATCGAAACGATAGTTGATCAAAACGACAGTAGATCGAAGCGACTAGAGATCATAATTGCAATTCATCGAATCATGACAGAAAAAAATTTTTAACGAAACAATGCAAAACATTTTGCTATGTTCATAATCATGCTTGCATGATTGCAATTGCCATATTCATGATTTTCTTCGCAAATAAGCTAAAAAGATTTTTTTAATTTTTTCTAGCTTCTACTCTATCAAGTACTTTGCATAAATCATAACAATTTAAATTTTGCACTTGACTAAAATTAAACTGCAAGATCCTCAATTTGCCCGGTTTTAATTTGATGTTTGGCTACCAAGTTTTAAAACAATTTTTGTTATAATAATAAAACTTTTTGTTGCAATCAATCAATAGTCGTACGCTTTTATTAATTATTAATTAAATTAGCTTTTATTAATATTAAATCACCTTTGTTTTGCAGTTCTTACACCGTAAAGATAAATTAACTTTATTGAGAAACATTTGTTCTTTAAATAAATGCCACTGAAAAATTTTAATTTCTTTCTGAATAACGATAAGATCAATAGCACGGATGAAAATTTACATTTTATGCAGGCTAATAGGTTAACGCTATTAAGATTGAAATGGGAGCAAAAAATGGCAGCGCTGTTAAAAAACGCTGTGGTACTCTCGAACTAACCCCACAATTGTCTTTAAATTTTATCATTTTTTAAATTTTTTATTCATATGAAATTTTGTTGATTTTTTTAAAATTATTACGTGCTTCGGGTGATACCGTAGTACCGGTATTGCTATTCTCTTTCAATTTTCATTTAAACGTTTTTTAAAAATTTTCTCTTAAACCTATCAAACCTACATAAATAAATTAAGCCAAATATAATTTTTTTATAAAAAATGAATTAACCCTCTATCGTCCGCTTTTAGGTTTTGATGAAAAGGAATTTATTTAGTGTGTTTTTGCAGTTGAAATTACATTAAAAATGCAACTGAAACAAAACTTTGAAAAAATTTACCCCCCCCCCCATTTTTTTGAACTTTACAAATTTGTAACGGTGGTCCATTCAGCAACTAAAGTGATTAAAATATTGAAATTTATTAAAGATTTGTGTACTTTCTAGAGAAGGGGTGTGCAAAATACGGCCCGCGGGCCAGAATGCGGCCCGCGACAATTTTTTTTATGGCCCGCTTCTAGTAAATTAAATATGAATTTAAAAAAATGTTAAAAAAATAATTTTTTGTGGTAAAATAAGAAAAAATTTTAAAGTTAAATAAATAAACCATGTTTAATGACTGTTTCTAACCTGCTCAACAGTTTCCTATTCTTATGGTTATTTTTGCTCTTTCACATTAATTAAGGCACGTTCACACACAATGAGACCAACGAGACGTTGTCTCATTGACAATGAGACATTGAATAAAAATTTGGTTCACACTGAATGAAGCAATGCGACATTTTGTTTCAATGAATGAATTTTGATCAAAAAAGAAGTTTACAGGAATGTAAATTAGTTAAGCTTTTATTCACACGCTAAACATTCATAAAAAAATAATTTATAAGCGTAGACCCCACATGTAAGAAAAATGCTGAAAATCTAACATGTGGCTGACATTCACAAACATCCCTATTGTAAAAACAGGCGGATTTTACTATAGTTTCGCTTATGACGTTTCTGGTTGTTCTTTATAATCATACCTCATGGTTTTGCAAGTTCAACTAGATAATTACTAAAGTTTCATGAAAAGCTAGTTAGAAAATCTAGTTTGTTTAATTTTTCTAGGCCTATTTCAAAGTGCGGTAGCCCTAAATAAAAGCAGGGTAAAGTTTTTGAATATTTTTTTACTTATCAGTTTGATTTTAATGGACTATTATTTATAAGCTTAATTAATCTCAATTATAATTTAGTCACAAATTTTTTCTATTTATTTTTTCTAGTTGTATGCTAAAGAGTAAAATTGGTAATTATTGAATATGGCAGAAAATCATGTTACGCAAAGTGACATTGAACTTGTAGAATGGGATTCGTTATTTTGTTGTAGCTTTTCTTTTTTTTGTAATTAGCTTATTGTAATATATTTTCGTTACAAAAAGTTGAAGTCGACAAACTATGATTTGTAGGTACGAATCTGTGATATGAGGTAAAGAAATCTCAGACCAAACGTAAAAGTTAACTACTATTAAAGGGTTAAAAAACTGATTGTAACGGTGAAAGGCGCTTAAGCTGGCTGATTGCCGCAAAATGAATAGTCGAATAACGAACGCGGTTCTGCTTCGATAAAGGAAAAAGTCAAAATAGCCAAGGATGTTTAATATAAAAAGCAAATAACGATAAACGAAACGAAGCAGTATTCTGTAAATAAATAAAACAAACTAAAAACCAAACATAAAAAACACACAGTTGCCTTACCTTGCAGTTCACGTCAGCGCTTACTCATGGCGAACAAACGGGTAAAATTCACAATATTTAATCAGGACTACACTAAAATCAGTCTGACTTCTACTAGCTGCCACAATTGTTGCTGCTGGTTGCTTTACAAACTGAAGCGTGAAAAAAAATGCGATTGAGCCAGCAATAAATAAACACACTGCAGAAACAAACTATGCTTGGGGAAAAAATTAACTAAGTAAGAAACAAAAAGATACTGTTTTGTCAGCATCGTGGTGGAGTGCTTTGAGCGCCGGGATTGCGATCGACATAGTCTCAATTCAAAACCTACTCGCACCATTCTTTTGTGTCCTTGGGAAAGACACTTACAGCATATTCCCCTGCTTGGTGGTCTTGGCAACCAGATCTAAGTTTCAGTCGTATCTCTATTAGCGGATAGCAAAATCTTGGCATCTCCGGAAGCAGGTCGGAGTAATTGCTTACCCTATGTATTAGCGCCTCCTGCGAACCAGGAAAATAAATATTGAGATAAACGTAAAAAAATAGTGGCAGCGAGTGCACCCGCAAATAATGATTAGAAAAGCAAAAAATAAACATGCACGTTGCTAATTTTCTACAATGATCTTGTGCAAAAAACAGGTAAAAAATTTAAATTATTTACGTACTAACTAAAAAAGGTACCACCTACGAAACTAAATCAAATAAGTATAAATCAAAAGAAGCAACTAGTAAAAAACATAAAACAACAAACAAAATAGAAATATGTAGAGAACTTATACAAGATAATAAACAAGAAAAATAACAATACAGTGCTAAACAGAAAACAAAATTATTCAATTAACAAATTAAGCTTGAACGAAATTTAAATTTTGGAAACCATAGCTAATCTTTTAGAAATGCCACGGAACCCCGGGAAAGAAAATATTTCTCTTATGTTCATACCAGCAGTGGGCATTCGTCCCAAGGGGCAGTTACTTATGTTCTGCATACCACGAGATGTCTCTACATTAACATCATGCGTCAGAGGGAAATCACGCATTAAAAAGTTGTGTAGACAACATGATGCTTTTACTATTTTATAAGCCACATCGACGCGTACAGCAATCGGCCTTAAAAAAACACGAAAACGTTGAGTAAGAATACCAAAGGCCTTCTCGACGACTCGACGAGCAAGCGAAAGACGATAATTGAACACACTTTTTTTTCGCTCTAAATACCGTCCAGGATAGGGCCGCATTAAGTAAGGCCTTAAAGGAAATGCCTTGTCGGCTACAAAACAGTAAGGAAGTTGTGGCCCGCCATCGTATATAGGCGCACTGCTCGGCAAGGGAAACGATCAGTTTAATAGTGCCTGGCCAAAGCAGGAAGAAGCAAATATTCAACCGTCGGAATTTCGCCCATAACTTCCGACGTCAATAATTCTAAAGCGGTATCTGCAAAAATATTACAAATGAAACTTGAATTCAAAAGTTCAGCGTAAAAATACATTGGTTCGCAAAAATTTCAAATACAATATAATTATAATTTTATCGCTTTAAGTAGTTCTAAATTTCAATCGTATCAATTTATTAAAGCAAAAAAAAATCAAATAAATAAAATCTTCATCACGAGGGTAATCGCTTTACGTCCCCGACGTTGACCAGCGAGTCGGGAGCATAACTTTTAATACTACAAAGTTGATCTATTAAACTATTTCTGCATACAGCCTTTCTACTCTGCTGTAAACCATTGTAATACTAAAAATTTAGTAGGAATTTATTTATCTGAAGAGGGCTGAGGCAAGCCGAAAACGTTTATGGTTTCTTCTTTTGTTTATTTTTGTTAAAATTTTTTTTTTTTTTTTATTTATGATGAATACATTTATGCTGCTATATTTTGTCGTTTTATGGATTAAGAAAACATTTTATTCTAAATAAACATTTGGTGGTACAGAATTTGAAGATTGCTTGAAGTAAAAGATTTTTCTTCCCAAAGCTTTTCATCTGACACTCTTCAGGGGAAATCGTCAGAATGAAGTAGAATTGAAACCGAACTAATTTATAAAGGAAGAAAGTAGAGTTCTCATTGGCTGAAAGAGTCAACCAATGAGAGAAAGGTTAAGAAATTTTGAGAGAGTATACGAATTCTTTTTGCTTACACAGAAAAGGATTGAGAGATTTAATGAAAGTCGCTTCAAGAGCAGAAAGGTGAAAGGAAGAGCGACCTCGAGCGAGAATAGAAAATTTTTCGTTGCTGTAATGGAGGGCACATTGGGCGTTGTCAAGAAGATGTTGACCAATAGCGGATTCGTGAAATTGTTGTGGGCGTATGTTGTTTTTGCAAGAGCGGGAAAGACTTTGGCGGTTGGCCGAGGTACGAGGATTGGTGATGGATTTAGGAACGTGTTGTTTAATTCGCTCTTCTAGCCGTTGAGACGTGCGACCAACGTACCGACTATCGCAGTGGCCAAAGTCTTTCCCGCTCTTGCAAAAACAACATACGCCCACAACAATTTCACGAATCCGCTATTGGTCAACATCTTCTTGACAACGCCCAATGTGCCCTCCATTACAGCAACGAAAAATTTTCTATTCTCGCTCGAGGTCGCTCTTCCTTTCACCTTTCTGCTCTTGAAGCGACTTTCATTAAATCTCTCAATCCTTTTCTGTGTAAGCAAAAAGAATTCGTATACTCTCTCAAAATTTCTTAACCTTTCTCTCATTGGTTGACTCTTTCAGCCAATGAGAACTCTACTTTCTTCCTTTATAAATTAGTTCGGTTTCAATTCTACTTCATTCTGACGATTTCCCCTGAAGAGTGTCAGATGAAAAGCTTTGGGAAGAAAAATCTTTTACTTCAGACATTTTATTCTCTTCCTAAATTGTATTAGTAGGAAAAGTAACAAAGTTTAAAATCTTTTGCTGCTTTCTATCACAGCAACTAAACTAAAGCACTGACAAAAAGCAAAGTGTGGGCAGCGTAATCGAGTGGTTAGAACGCTGGGATTGCGATCAATATGGTCCCGGTTCAAAACCTACTTATGCCATTCTGTTGTGCCCTTGGGAAAGACACTTAACAGTACCTTCCCCTGCTTGATGGTCTTGACAAGAAGTTTAAATTGAAGTCATATCTCTATTAGATTACTGGGGGACAGCAATACTTTGGCATCTCCAGAAGCAGGTCGGGGCAATTACTTACCCTATGTATTAGTGCCTTTGTTGCTTCCCTGCAAGTCAGGAGGATATAGAGATAAAATAGCAATAAATAAAATATAAAGCAAGAGTGCTAAATGGAACTGCTATTAAAGCATGTAATTAAGTACATTATAAAATATTTAAAGTTATTATAAAAAAGGAAAACTTACTGGGCATCAACTACAGCAAGTAGAACAATCCTGAATATTCCTTTATGGTTGAAAAACAAAGAACCTGAGTTTTTTGAGCACTGAAGGGCAACATGCTTCCCATCCATGGTACCAATACAATAAGAAAAATTCCAAATTTTTTCAAACTGTGATACAATTTCCAGTAAATCTTTGCATGTTGGTGCCATTAAGTGGGTTTTACTTAATTTTTCCCAAAGAGCATCACAAACTTGTGGAATAATGCTGGAGACAGTAGATTTTCCAATGCGAAAAACGCACTGATAGTGCGAAAAAATCTCCAATTGCTAAATATCTATGAAAGACAACAATTTTAAAAACATTTAACAATAATTTATACAATTAAAAGTATTACCTTAAAGTAAAGGCTAACTGCTCACCAGGTGAAATTGCCTCCCTCCAAAATAGTTTTCAATTTTAAAATGGAAGGACTAACAATTTTGAGCAGTTTATTAAATTGGCAAGGGGTGCATCTCATGTAATCCCTAAAATATGATACTCTCTTTAGCTCCAATTCTTTCAATAATCGATGATATTCACCTAAAAATGTTACTTTTTTAACTTGTGAGTTTAATCATAACAATTTATCATAGTTTGGGTAGCTTAGTAACAAAAATAAAACAATAGAAGCTTATAATCACCTAGTGCTTTTCTTCTCTTTAAAATAGGATGGACCCAAACACATCTTCTTTTTTTTTTTAATGTTTAAAACAGCAGCAGTCAAAATAACAGGATCCATATTTTAAATAGAGCTATTGAAAACAGTCTGACAGAACAAAAAATGTCAGATTATTCTACAGTTTTAATCATGTCAAAGAAGAAACAATTAGCAATCATTATTGCGTATTAGCTTAAAGAGGAAATATTATATGTAAGAATATTTGAAAGCAAATGAAGCCCAACACTTGATTTTTATAATAATGCAAATAAGCAACATACCATAACCTAAATTGAGTGTCAAAAACTGTCAAAAAAAACTGAAACTCAATAATTTTGCTTACCAAGACTTGGCCAACTAGTTTTTTCAATGAACCAAAAAGTTGCAATGACATTTGTTACAGAAACTTTTTAGATACAAATCTATTATGTCTATTTGTCATTGAAATTAATGAGACCAATGTAATTTTTAAGTGTTAACATCATAATAAAAAAAAAAGCTATTAAATGTTGGATTGATTCATTGGCTTCCGTGTCTTGCTAATTTCATTGCAAGCAAATGTCTTATCAGTACAAATAAGAAAAACTATTTAAAACAATATTTGAATGCAATAAATTTCATTATTTATTTTTATACAAAATTAAGCAAGCACAGGCAATGTTTTTTAACCAAACATTAAAAAATTGTAATTATTTGCTTTAATTGAAATCATTTATTTGAAAGGTCACAAAAGAAATGCAATTATTGTAAAAATTATGAATCTATTGAAAACTCACAGGTTCATACAAATAACTGTAGCTGGACAAAATCCAGAATAATAACTAATTAAAAAAAAACTTAAAAATGTACACAGAATAGCTTATTCTTAAAGTAATTAAACAATTTTCTCATCTAAAAAAAACCTTTAGCCTTATACTTTCTTATAAGTTGCTATACTATTTATTTTTAGCAGAAAAGTTGCCTATTTTTCTTTTATTTAACAAAAAACATCCAAAACAAGCAATGATTGGATTTGACCGAAAGTGTTGCAGCACCAAATCAAAATGTAATTAGGTTAAAAATATCCAAAGTTGTGGAAAATAAGATTAAATAACAAGGAAAATTTATTTAAAAAAATTATACCAACATTTAAACAGCATTAAGTGTTAACAATTCCAAAGAAAAATTAAATAATTTTTTTTTCAAAAAATTCTGTCTAAATTTGATGATAAAACAGTCTTTTTTCATTAAAAACCAGTGATTAAATTTTTTTTATACTTTTCTATACCTAGAATTTTATATTTACCTACCATTTTATCTGTAAAACGTCACAAACCGTCAAAAAAAATTAAAAACCAGTAAATTTGCTAAATAACTAGCTTAGCGAGACCTGGCTAACTAGTTTTTTCATTGAAGCAAAATGTCTCAATGACGTTTGTCAATGAGACTTTTTAGATACAAATCTAAAATGCCTATTTGTGATTGAAACCAATGAGACCGGTTCATTGTGTGTGAAAGTCATAATAAAATAAACACAATCTAAAATGTCGCATTGATTGGTTTTTTTCAATGTCTCGTTGGTCTCATTGTGTGTGAACGGGCCTTTAAATTCAGATTACGAACCGTGGCAATTTGTTCTTGTTGCATCATAGTGCTTGTTGAGCTGCTAATTAAATACAAAGATTTTCGATCTGGAAATTATCTTAAAAGCTAAAAATGCTTTGAAGTAAGAGAAGAAAAGTTAAATGTGAAAGAAGACTGTTCAGCAATGAGTGGTGCAAAAAGTACTTTGTTATTTAACATAATGAAAACGTAATTTGTTCCATTTGTCAAATTAATATTATTAGCAGTAATGGAAAAGTGCAATATTAAGCGTCACTATTCACAGAACATGCCGCCAAATTTGATGACATTAAAGGTCAATTATGGTTTGACAAAATAGAGCGATGTAATAAGTCTTTGAGCATGTAAGAGCTATTTCAGGCATATTATAAGACATCGAGCTTGCTACAAAAACTGAGCTTTGAGATTTCTGTAGTAATTGCAGAAAAAGTGGAAAGCGTACATTGATAGTAAATTCATTAACAATTGTTTGTAGTTGTTCACAAGACACTTGTTTCTAGAAAAGAAATGAGTAATGGAGCAACTACGTCTGTTTTGGTTTACGGTGGCAAGGTAAATAGATGACCTTTTGAAAAATATCGAACTTTTTTTAAAGCAGAAAATAAGCAAATGTTCTGCTTTCAGTATTGCTATGGGCGAGAGTACAGACGTTAGCGCTACTGTGCAGCTAGTTCTTCAGTTATCTCATTCATAATTTAACGTTACGTGTGAATTAATTGAAAAAAAATTTTTAACGTACAAGAAATAATAGCAATAGCTGTTTTTCCTTGGTACTAAATTTTCCGGCCCGTAGCATTATTACAATTGTGCGTGTTGGCCCATTGAGATAAATAGTTGCCCTCCCCTGTTCTAGAGAGTCATACTTCAATGTCAACTACAAGAAAAAAAATTGTTAGATTTATTATTACTTTTAACTCTGATGAAACAATCTATTTTCAACTGTGATTATAAAACTCTAATTTTTACGACGCAGAAAAGAAATTTTGTATCGTCAAATACAAAATTTCTCAATATGTAAATAAAGCTTTTTTTATGTTTTAATTTTTATACCTTTAAGCAAAAAATTTGACAAAAAAATTTTGAAAAAACAGGTGCTAATAAAAAAATTTTTTGGAGTATTTTATCCTGCGAGAATTTCAAACTGTTGTGTTTGAGCTAATTTAATTAGTGCTTTTTTCTTGTGTGTTATCACCGACTAATAATCTTTTCGAGTTTTTGATTTTTTCGCTTTCTTCAATCAGTTCAAAGTTCTGTTTCATGTTTCTGACAAAATAAAATAAATAATGATTTTTATGTGAATAAAGCCAATATTTACTTCTAATTAACATTTTAAAAACAAGATAGCAATGTACAGAGAATGCAAAACAATTGCCACAATAAGGATATAAAAGAAACAAAGCCACCAGCAGAGGTCTATTTGTGGTGCGCCCTAAAAATGTTTTGCCTGAAAATTCTTTTGAGATACCCTGACCTCAACATTGAAAAAATTGCAATAATTAAAACAAGTTGTCTTCTTACTAATAGCTTTTAAACAAGTGGTTTGCAGTACAAAATTTGAAAATAACCAACGAAAAACTCATCTCAAGCTTTTCGTCCAACACTCGTCAGGAGATAAACGTCGGAATGAAAGAAAGAAAAATTCAATTGATTTTGTAATGAAGCTGAACAAAGATAATATTTGAGAAAAGCGTCAGAACGTGTGATCAGCGAAAGATTTTCAAGTTTTAAACAATTTCTTTTTGGCGGCATAAATTTGGCTTGCATGATTTGATGTAAACGGCTTCTAAAGCAGACAAATGAAAAGACAAAGGGCCAAATAAAAGAATAGTAAATTTTTTATCACAGTAATTTTTGGCGCACATAGGGTTATCTAAAAGGTTTGACCAATAGTGGATTCACTAAACATGACTGGGATTTAAGATTTGCCGAAACAAGTAGAGATGTTGCGAGAGTTTGAAATTTGGCTGATTCTAAAAATTTGACAAATTTGGTCCTTTAATCGTTGAGATGTGCAGCCTACGTACCGACTATCACAGTGGCACAAAAAAATTATAAACTACTTTGCTGAAAAGTGAAGCAGGCAACACATCTTTTTTGCTTGCAGGAAGAAGTGGAGAAGATGTAAAATTAACCTGTTGTTCTATTGCAAACAAGCATTTTTCCACATTTTGCAGTAGAGCAACGATTGGTCGTGTCGAGAATTTTTCGTGCAGCAACTGTTGTTCTGAATTACAGGACATCTTCCATCTCATGCTAGACTTCCCTGTACTGACTCTTTACGTCTGGCCATCTTTGGCCACTTTATTTTAATTTTAGACCTCTGGTCTCGTTTCTGAAGGATTGCCCGACTATTGGGAATCTGCGGATTTGTTCCGCGCCCTTATTCGTAGGAATGGGTCGGGTAAACCCGCCATCATCATCAGACCGTGACCCGATAATTTTTTTCAGAGACCAAGACCGAGACCGATAAACTGCACAAAAATATCGTCCATTTTCAATTATTCCAAAAACAATAAATTCTTTTATACAATGTATTAATTACATAAACAGGCATTTTTAACTTTTCTTAACAAAAAATCTTATTCAAATAGAATGTAATGTAAAAATGGACTTTTACCACTGATTCAAATAGAATGAATAAAAATACGATCTACAGAAATAGATAATATTTCGTTGGGATTTTTTGTTAAAAGTTTTTTAAATTAATTTTCCCGGTCTATGCATCCTACAACGGATCTACCACTAATTGCAAGTTTGAACCTGGTTTAGTTTTTGAGAGTTATAGATTATTTTTATCTTTAACACAGGGGTGGCCAATCTGCGGCGCATGCGCCACACGTGGTGGTTAGTGGTGGCGCATTGCAGTTGGGGAAAATATTTCAAATGGAAAATGTTTCACTGTAGTAAATATTTAGTAGTATTTTTAAATTATATACTCGTAGATATACACAGTAGAAAAAGTAAAAATTTAGAAAATTTTTTCTAGCGTTGGCCTTTTTTTTAGAGAACAGCTTGTTTTCACTATGAAATTTTGAAGTCTTTCGTTTGTGTGCAGGATATGAACTGGACTTGAATAAAATTGGCGCTTGAGGAAAAAAGGTTGGCCACCCTTGCTTTAACATGTTGAAAACAGCTTTGTTTTGTGTGGTCGCATCATTAAACACTTTGCTTAAAAAAAAACTTCATCTAGAGTAGAAGAAAGCCGAAAAAACAAAGCATGTTGGTTAACAATGTAGAAAAAAGCAGGATAATTGTTCAAAAAAATTTTCAAACCTTGAAAATACTGAAAAGCATACTGAAAGCATGGTCATTACGATAATGGTTGAAACTTCATTTAAATATTTGATTAGCTTGGCTATCTCTTTTGACATATTGCAGTTATTCAATATGTTCACTATTTTTGGCTTCATAGAATAAAATTTGTCTAATTAATCACTTGAAAAAGATGAAAAATAACGATAAATTATGCAAAGTAGAAACTGTTTGACAACTTGCTGGTCTTTTTCTCAGTATTACTCTTGTTTATTTTTTGTACATTTTCGGGTAGATTATTCAAAGGAATTTTTAGTACGTTGTCTTTTTCTACCTTGTACATTTACACTTTTTTTGTTTAACTTTAAAGCAATTTCGTATTCTGTTTTAAACACTTGGATTCACACAGTGGCATATGCAAAAATTTGCTATGGAGGAAAAAGAGCAGTTTAGAGCCAAAAGCACGATCACAATAATCCGTGATATTTTTTACAAATAGGAGACCTGCTACAACAAAAAAGAAAGAGGCACTCTTAACACTAGAATTACCGTGTTTTTGACCTACCTAGAATTACCACGAGCGGTCAAAATGACCATTCGTCTAATAAAGAACAAAATGCGCAATAATTTAGCTTCACTTCATGTTATAAATTTTTTTAACTTTTGTAATATATCTAGTAATAACTTGAATGCTTTTAGGTGTGAGTTTAGTGCGTTGTGGGCTTCTTTTTAGTATCCTGTTCTGAAATATACTGCTAAGCCTTGATCCCCGAATTACAACATTGAAGGCCTTCAACCTGCTTTTTAGCTGCCTGGTTGAAATTTTCTCAGTTTTATTGTATTTACAACAAATATAAGCTCTGAAACTAAATGAAAAACAATTTATTCTAAAATGAGCTCAAAATATCAAATGATTATTTTTTATCATGCTGCTGTTTACATAGACCACAAGCGGCTATTCAAAAGTATACAAAAACAATGAAAAATGCAGCGCTCTACACAATTCGCACATTCTACTTTTACGCAAACTGTAGGCCTACACTTTCCGCAAACTGATCTACGGCATCCACAACATAATTTTGCAGTTTTATTTTGTTCACAGTTCACATTAACTTGGCATTGCTTTCGCTTTCTGCTTTTCTAAACGATCAAATTTTGATAAGAATTGTTGAAAAGTGAAAGCAAAACTGCTGCTAGTGGAGCTGTCTTTCTTTAAACATGAGCTTCTCTCAGTTCAGTGGCGAGCTGAAACATAAAGTTTCTTCTCGAGATAGCACCTCCAGTTTTGTTCTTGTGCAACACATAGGCGTTGATACAAGCAAGGTCCGAAGTATTGTAAAAGACAGCCACCGAGTACCGCCCGGTACTTGCCTTTACCGTGTATTGTCGTGTCATCTGGTCAACAATATCAACACCACATTAAGTTTTGTTGTAGAATGTAACTGTTTCCGGTTTCTTTTTTGTTATTGTATGGACCATATAAGATGTGTAGAGTGTGCTAAGAATACAAACGTTCTTGTTTTGTTTGCATTGGTAAACTGTCAAGGTTGTGGTTTCGTTGTGTGGCTTTTTATTTGCAAGAGTTTGTTGGAATATCTGCTCTGCTGTAAAGCTTTTACCAGTGGCTGAAATTCTTTTCGGATTTTGTTTAGGGTCACGACAAGTGAAGTCTTTCTTTTCAGAGCTGCGTGGGAAGATGAGTCGAAGTAAAAAATCTATCAGATTTTACGTTTCTTTTTCCTTTGCCCAAGTATGGCTCCACTAACTTTATTACCACACTCTCAGACAATCTTTGTGTAGCTGGTCTGGCTTCATCTTTGCCAAGATATATTATATGGCGTTTGGCATATATTTAAATTCCACATCAACAACTAGCCAAAATTTTGTACCCAATTCGTCCTGTTTGTTGGCCATATGTCGAATTGTATCAATCTGCAGCAGGCTTTAGTTGGGAATAATTGTTGGTCCACTGTAAGATTTTCTCCTGGTTTGTAGCAAACAATACAGTTTTCAATAAACTTATCCCAGACGGCAGAAATCAAAGCAAATTTATCCGTTTGAAAAGTCGAGATACCCTTGTACTCCGCATATCAAATCGAAGAAACCTCATGATATCGAAAAACAATTTCTACCCATAGTTTCTAGAAAAAAACATACTTCCTAATTTTTATCCAAAACTCAAGAATCGGTCAGTTTTTTTCACATAATGCTTCTCGTACATACAGCAAGGAAATAAAATCGTTTAGTTCACTTAGTGGTAGTTTCCACTCATTACTCTTTTTCACTCTATGAGCTTCAGCTTCTGTACATTGTTGAATATGGGTAAACATTAAATTATCGACGAGTAGCGCAAACGCACTCAGCGACCATCTAACATGCAATCGGCATATCGCGTTAGACTTCGCTTTTTGTTAGCACGTGCTGAGCTTGTAGCCTACCCCTCGAATCTAAAGAAAATTTGCTGTACTGCCATTTTGTTCCGTCCTTACCAACCAATCTAATATCCCAGGTGTTTGGAGTAGGCTCATCACTCTGCGCTTGTGCGGAAGCACTTGTATCGTTGCTGCCACTGCTAGAGCTGACAAGTTGACATCATCAAGAATCAGTTTGCTCCAGGTCATCAATATCAGTCTCTGAATCTATTCTATTTGAAGAAATCACTTCCCATATAGGTTGAACTTGGCGTTAGGTTGAACTGAATTTTCCAAACCCTGATCACAGTCTTTACAAACCTTTTCACCTTCGCCTTCATTCCCTAAAATTATTTTCTGCAATCGCGTTCAGCCAACCCAGAGCTTGGATACTACAGACTCATTCTAGTCTCGGTATTCTGCAAATGGCTCAACATTATAAACTAACCAGTAACCAACTCTTGCCAGATACTGCAGTAATACATGCATGATTATTTTGAAAAAATAACACAACAAAATGTTTTATTGTAAAGGCGATTTTAATTGTAGAGAAATTACAAGTATCTTACCGGTCAAAATGACCGTTGGCGGTAATTTAAGGTATATCGGTCCCCAACATTTGCTGTGATTATTGTAATAAAATAAAAATTAACATACTAAAAGTCGACAAAGACTTAGGAAAAGTCAGAAAGTTTCAGTATTCTAATTCCTATCTAGGCAGAGATATAAGCAATTAAAGATCAAAAACGGTTAAAATGACCGCATCGGTAATTCTAGTGTTAAAGATTCACAAAAAAAATAATAAAATTATTTATTTATTTTTAGTATTATCATTTTATTTTTATTTTAATCCTCCTGACTCCCTGAAACACCGGAAATCGTTGCAGGTGTTATACATAGAGCAAATGCCAAACTATTGCATTGCCAAAACAAAAGCCAAGATATTGCTGTTCAGTTGAAATTTTTTATTTTCTTTTTTTTGGGCTATATTTAGAGGCATGATCAAAATTTAGAACTGCTTGCTAAGACCGCCAAGCAGGAGAAAGTAAGTACTAAGACCTGAAGCGTTTTTCAAGAACATAACAGAATGCTTGTATAATTTTGTTTGCTTTTACGACTTGTAAAACATTATTCTACAAAAAATTTTTTTATGTAGCTACAAGTTTTCTTTGCTAATCTTGACTATATTTCGGACGCTTAGGTTTTCTCTATCAAGTCATGTTTTTGAGATACAAACGATACAAATTGTAGCATAAGCATTATTTTTGTTTACCAGTTCAAATACAATTGAATGACTGAATTGGAGAAATATGACAACAATAACTAATAGTATTGACGGAATCATTGGTTATCTTTAAATTCTGAAATTACTATCAACAACTAAAAGAATCAATTAAAAAAATTACTATCAACAATTAAAAAATTAATGATGATTTCCCTATCCTATAGATTGCTACCTTAGCGTGGTGGAGGGGTTTGCGTTTTCTATGATCTTAAGAGCAATGCGGTCTAGAGTTTTCAATTCCTCTCAGGGCTACCCATGGCGGTAAGGTCGAAGGTGAGAAACAGACCAATAGCAATCTAACAAATGTAACAAAATGAATAGTTTGCAAGATAATATTTATATTGTATCGGGCGTTGCGATGGAAAAAAGGTCTGCATTTGGGCTTTAGGCAGAGGGGCTCGTAAAAGTAAGCTATATTCTCCTCCACAACCTGACCGTAACTGGAAACCCATCGATGCATTTGTTACACTTTTGCAGAGGCAAATAGGGCAGCGCACAGTATCTGTACTCGAGTTGGTCTCAAACATCGGGATCTTTGCATGGGAAACTGAAACGTTACTTCACTCAATCGAAAAGAATAGGAACTGGTTTGGGAGGCACAGCAGTATCATCTTGATATTGTTAAGGTTTCCTCTACCAAGTTTCGTGACTCTAATACTGTGGAATTTAATGAAAGCTGAAAGCTTTTTTTACTCAGATGTAGGTATAACCATATCTGCTCAAGCAGGTGTAGGCATTTTTGTAATCCCCCGCCTGGCCCATTGTGTTACTGATTGGATCCAACTCGGAGGAAGGATTTGTCCTTAAGCTTAGGCTACAGGAGAGGTCACTGTGCATTTTGCTGGTGTATGCACCAAACGCTGAAGCACAGTACCAGCCTTTCTTAGATGAAGTAGGTGTTGCCTTACAGAAAGTAACATCTGCAGAATCAATCATCCTACTGGGTGATTTCAATGCAAACGTGGGTACTAACAACAAGATATGGAAGAGTGTTATTGGAAGACAAGGATACTCTGACATGAACAAAAACGAAAGCTCTTTGCTACACTTACGTTTTACCAACGGAATGTGCATAATGAGTACCTTTTTTCGGCACAAGGAGATTCACAAGTATAACTGGTACTGAGATTCAGTTGGACAGCGTTCTATTATTGATTGCTGTATTGTCTCAGCGCACTTGTTTTCTTCTGTGGTCGATGTTTTTGTTAAAAAAGCAACTGAACTGCCTACCGATACTGAAGACGTTGAGAATGAGTGAGATTTATTTAAATCAGTAGTTATTACACCTTCAGCTGCTAGTTGTGGTTGCAAACGTGTGGGAGGTCAAATGGGTAGTAAACAAATAACTTCTTGATGGAACCAAGAAATTAAAGAAGCTATCTGTGCAAAGAAAACTGCGTTTAGAGCTTGGTTAACAAACAAGTCACCTGAGCAGCTTCAATTGCGGTACTCCACAAGACGTAAAACCGCCGCAACTATTGTCAAACAATCTAAAGAAAAGTTATGGGAAGAATTTAGACGAAAGTTGGATACTAACTACAGATCGGCAAATCAAGTGTTTTGGAAAACTATACGTCGTTTGCGCGGCAAACAAACATCAGTTGCCACCTTTATCGAGAATGCTAATGTGTGCTTGTGTAGCATCAAAGGCATCCTAATTTATTGGAAAGAATACTTTTGTCAGCTCTTAAATCCAGTACAGTCCAACATTTGGAAACACCCGAGGAACAAATTGGTAAAGAAATTCATCCAACGGAAGCAGAGATGAACACCGCAATCAAACTTTGAAAGCTGGCAAGGCCCTGGTGAAGATGATATTTGACCCGAAATTCAAAATGTTGAAGGCCATAACAACTTTTGGGTTTGTTGGCTGATTAGTGTATGCTAAGTAGCTTGGAAAACTGGTGAAGTACCGTAGCAATGGCAGACCAATGTGTTGATTCCTATTTACAAAAAAGGAGACAAGAAGAAATGCACTAACTGCGGAACATTTCTTTATTAAGTTTTCCAGAAAAAGTCTGTGCAAAGTGCGTCGAAAAGAGATTCCATGAAATGGTAGAACCTCAATTTCAGAATGCACAATGCTGATTTTGTCCTGGCAAATCCACCACGTACCAGATCTTTGCCCTTTGGCAAGTTTTTGAGAAATCGTGGAAATATGCCAAAGAGGTGTATACATGCTTTGTAGACCTTGAAAAGCATATGACTGTGTTCCAAGAGACAATCTGTGGGTGGTACTGCTGGAGTATGACGTGAGAGGTCAGCAATTAGCTGATATTAAATTATTGTACAAACAGCCACAAGTCTGTATTTGTGTCAACGGCATGAAAACAAAACCTTTTAGTGTCAGTGTTGGACTACGGCAGAGCTGTACTCTTTCATCTCTTCTGTTCATTTTATAGACAAAGACAGTTCCTCCAGTAGTGGTTTCACATTTGGGGAGTGTAATGTTTGGCGCCTGCGGTTTGCAGATGATCTTGCATTGCTAAGCTCAAACAAAAGTTATCTCCAATATGCACTTGATCGGTTTTCTGATGCATGCTTGGATGCTGGGATGAAAATTAGTACGGCTAAAACTGTGATAATGTTTCGGTCAAGGTACCCTGTCCAATGTTCATTTCAAACAAATGAAGTAACTTTCAAGGAGACGGAAAATTTTAAGTATCTTGAAGTCATATTCTCAAGTGATGGCCAGCAGGACAGCGAACTGGACACACGTATTGGAAAAGCAAGTGCAGTAATGCGCGTGTTTTACCGATCAGTTTTACTGAAATAAGAGCTGTGTAGAAAACCAAAGCTTTCTGTTTTCAAACCAGCTTTTGTTCATATCCTCACTTATGGTCATGAGCGTTGGATAATAACCGAAAGAGTGAGATCCCGAGTACAAGCAGCCGAAATAGGTTTCTTGCAAAAAATCAGAGGTTTATCCCTACTTGACAAGATAAAAGCACTGAAATTTGTCAATCTCTCAACATCGAACCGCTACTACTCTGCAGAGAACGATCGCAACTGCGCTGGTATGGTCATGTGACACGAATGTTTCACGAGCAAACAGCAAAGCAACTAGTGGATGCTCTGCCGAGTGGCAAAAGACCTAGAGGGCAACACAGAACTCGCTGGTGGAATTATGTCAAAGACCTGGCCAGATCACGTCTTGGAATTCCACCAGCAAAATTACCGCTAATTGCAGAAGATTGAGATGCTTGAAGATTCCAACTCAACTGTTGCTCCCGCAACTCTAAAAGGACAAGCGGGCAAAAAGAAATATACTGAACTAATTCAATGTTTTTCCTGAAAATAATAATAATGATGATGGTGACGTCAATACCATTGGTGATTTTTAAATTCTGTCAAGTCAAAAATTTATTGAAATATGATAACGCAAGTAAAAGGTTCACTGCCACTTACAAAACAATACACGCTTTTATTGCAATGATATTTTGTTTTAATCTGTTTCTGTAAAAACCAACAATAATCTTTTAGCATACAAGCATTGTTTTTTCCTTTGCAACATTTTCCCGCAACAGCAATGTCCCAATGAAAACTTTCACTGTGTTTATTACACACTGCACCTAAATTCTCTTGAAAGAATGCGAGATGTAAATGCAAAAAGTGCAACTTTAAACTCATTTTACTACCCACATCTAAAAATGTTATCATATTTTCCACAAATTTGATTTAGTTTTTAGCTGTATGGTTTCCAAGAAGCCTTTCTGGACCCAACTTAAATGGGTTTTAAGTTTCCAATTCTTTTGCATTAAGATGTTTGGAAAAATTTTCATCAGCAAAAAGTTTCAAATTTCGGAACCAATGAAAATGCAAGCTCTCAGTTAACCGTCATTTTTGTAAGATCCAAACTTTTCTTAAAATAAGTGATATATTTTTTAAATTTCCGCAAATTTAAAAAAAAAATTTAGGATATTGATGAGCGTTAAACGACTGCTTCATTGTCTCATAAGTTTCCTTTAGTTGTATTGAATGTACTACAGGTATGGACGGGTGAGTATTACGTACCTTTATACAAAAGCACTACCTTTAGACTTGCTTCGCTCAAATCAATAAATAATCTCCAATCATCACACATGTCTTCATATCCAAACTCCATCATTAAGCCATCAACCTTTTTATAGAAGTACAAGCCATTTTCTAAGTTAAAGAATGAACTGAGTTTAGGTTAGAGAGATCTGTTTATTTGCATCAAATCTTTTCAATAAATTACCGCTTAAAACACAAAAAAAGAACAATAATTTTACATTTTGAAATTAAAACAAACTGATAATAAGCCATATATATCAAATCAAAGAGCACTATTAAAGATGTGATGCAGGGGTAGGAAGGGACAAAAGTCATTTAATCACTACCCCCAGCTTATTTAAAAGTTTCATTACAAGCAATTTAATAAATTAAGTTTTTAGTATGTAGAATTGATTATTAACTTAGAAAAACATTAGCATAAGACATTTTACATCATAAATTAAAATAAAATTATAAATCACTTTACAAACATGATGAAAACAAAACAAACAACAAGAAAAACAAAGGCCGCATATATGTAGATAAAATTAAACGACAGAAAATAACTCGGCATAAATTCGATTTGAAATAAAGGCAAATAGTGTAAAAAACGACAGCACGACGATGGAAAAAAAAAAACAAACAATCAAACAATCAAACCGGCAGTAAAAGGACAAAAAAACAACAAAAGCTTATAAGATTAAATTAAACAACAGAAATAGATCTTACCATAAATTAAATTGAAAATAAAGGTAGTAGCATAAAACAAACAACATAACAGATTTCAGAGTAGATACAAATAGCACAAATCCAACAGCACAATAATGAAAAGGAGCATAAAAAAACAAAGAAAAGTACAAAAACAAAACAAAACAAAGGCCAATAAGATTAAATCAAACAACAGAATAGGTCTCAATGTAAAATTTATTGAAATAAGACAGTTAGCATAAAACAAAAAACAATAGATTTCAGCAGGCAATTAAGGATTAAAGAGGTGCACAAAGAGCAATACAAAACATAATATTTCTTAAAGTAAAACCTTAAAGACGTTAAATTAATATGCATTATGCATGTAGTTCATTTTGCATTAATACTATGAATTAATAATTTATATGGGTAAAATTTGGATGTTGATTAAATTTCATAGGTATCTAGCAGGTATTGGTACAATAATCTATTAAATGGTTTAATTCTTTGTTCGGTTCTTATATTAATTGGCAGCTTGTTCCACATTTTCATACAATTTACTATAAGACTATTAGAAGATTTACAAGCCAAAAAATGTGAAATAAAGATGTTGTTATTGCTTGATTGCCGTGTATTATAAGCATGAATTTCATTTACTAAAGGGATTTTATCTTTAAACTCTCTATCATTGTATAATCGAAACATGAATTTCATTGCAGAATATTGGTACAATTCATTTACCTTTAATAATTTAGAAAATGCATACAATTTATTTAATCTTGTTCTATATGGTTGCATACTAATGTATCGTATAGCTCTATTATGCATTTTATTTAGGTTTTTTAGTGCTGATTGATTTGCATTTCCCCACAAAACTATGCCATATTGCAATCTGCTTTTTATAAGTGCATGGTACACGAGCTTTAGATTATTAAAGGAAAGGTATTTTTTTAAATGATACAGCATTCCCACAGATTGAGATATTTGGGTAGTTAATTTATCTATATGTGGTTTCCATTTTAGATTTTTATCAATTACAATTCCCAGGTATTTAACTTCGTCTTTTTGGCAAATTTGACTGTTATTTATATGAATGTTTATCATGTTATTTTCAGTTTTCTTTTCTCCAAACATTATAGTGCTTGATTTTTGGGTGTTTAAAGTAAGCTTGTTTTTAAGCAACCAATTTTCAATTTTTTTAAGTTCTTCATTGACAACTTTTTCTACTGAAGATGAGTTATTACCAGAAGCAAAAAGTGCTGTATCATCAGCAAAAAGAAGAGTTTTTAAGCTTGAAACATTTGGAAGATCATTTATGTATAGGAGAAATAAAACAGGGCCAAGGACACTACCTTGTGGGACACCATGATTTATTAAATTTTTATCTGATTTAGTTGAATTTATTACATGTAAATTGGTATCTGTTGGCTAGATATGAAGAAATTAAATCAAAAGGTAGCCCCCTAATACCCATTGCAATTAATTTTTGTTTTAAAACAGTGTGGTCTACTGTATCAAAAGCTTTTTTCAAATCAAGAAAAATTCCACAAGTAATTTTATTGTTTGCCTGCTGATAACGCAAGTAATTTTCTAGTTCAATAAGTGCATCACTAGTGCTTTTGTTTTCCTGAAAACCATATTGATTTTCTGATATGATTTTGTACTTATTAATAAAATCAGTTAAATTATGTTTAAGAATTTTTTCAAAAATTTTTGAAAAGTGGGGTAAGATGGAAATTGGCCTATAATTTGAAGCAATGTCTCTATCACCACCTTTATAAATTGGTAATACTTTGGCAATTTTTAATGCACTTGGGAAAACACCTTTATTAATACAATTGTTGATTAAATAACATAATGTAGGTGCTATTACGTTTTTACTTAATTTAAGAATTTTAACAGGTATATCATATGTATCATCACATTTACAGTTGTCTAATAAATTAATTTCTCTTATGATATCTTCATCAATTACTGGTTTAATAAACAATGAAGAGCAAATGGAAACAGTATTTAATGGTTTTGAAGGACTTGTTTTTGGAAGAGAATTTGCCAATTTTGCTGCTATTGATGTAAAATAGTTGTTTAGACATGAAGATATGTCTTTAGGTGAAAATAAATCTTTATTAGACTCTGGACACTTAATGTTTGTAATTAAACTATCACTGGCAGGTTTTCGTATTATGTTTTTAATCATTTTCCATGTATTTTTACTATTGTTTTTGTTAAGTTCCAACTGGTACTGAAAATAATTTTGTTTTGATTGTTGTTTTACATGTGTTAGTATGTTATTGTATTGTTTGTATTTTTTGTAATGGATATATGTATGTGAATGTTTACAAGAAATTTGATAAAGTCTATTTTTCTCTTTTATACTTTTTTGAATACTTTTTGTCAGCCAAGGTTTAAAATAAAATTTGATTTTCTTTCTAGAAAGTTTTTGTTTTGGAGCATGAGTCTCGAGACATTCTAGAAATATATTCAAAAATTCTGAAAATTCTGCTTCTGGGTCTGAAAAGTTATTACCTAGGTTGCTTTTGTCTAAGCCTTTTGTTAAAGAATCTAAAAAATCAACTTCAGAAAAATTTGAAAAATCTCGTTTCAATATTTCACATGGTGGTCTACTTGCTGGTGAAACTTTATTTTTGGGTATCATCACAAAAACTGGATTATGATCACTTATATCATAAGATATTGAGCCAGAAATAATATTACTTGTGGAATTATTACAGTATATATGATCTAATAATGATGGAGTTTGCATGTTCATGTACCTTGTAGGACAATTTATAAGATTAATTACACCTAATGATTCAAGAGATTCTTTATATTGAATGATTGAGGGAGCATCACTTAATAAATTTATGTTAAAATCACCCAGTATAAAATAGTTTAATCCTTCTAAATTTATTTTTTTCTATGACAGATTCTAATTTAAGTTGAAAGTTAGATATTGACGAATGAGGATGGAAGTAAATCCCCCCCCACGACGTAAGCTTTATTACAATTATTAGATTTAATTTCAACCCAAATATCTTCAACTAAGTCTTCATTCAAGCATAAGTCAGGACGAATTTTATAATTTAATGGTGTTTTTAAATATATGCCAATACCTGCACTGTTTGTTGGAGAATTTGATGAATGAAAGTGATAATTTTCAATAGATGTAGTATTATAGTTTATATTTTTAAGTTTTGTTTCACTAATTACCATCACTTCTGGAGAGCAGGGTAACAACCCAAGCAGTTCATCAATTTTATTTATGTTTTTATTAAGACTCCTTACATTCATATGAAGAAAAATATTATGTTTTGTGTAACTTGTTTCACAGAGTAATTTACAAAATTCAGAGATACTCAAATTTGGTTTGCATACAGATTCATGTATGTTGAACATTTTAAAAGAAAAAAAAAAACAACTAAACACATGTTTATATTACATTGAGAAATTAATGACTTACAGAAGTTGATCGATATCAGATTTGCAGGTGATTTTGATTCTTTCACTAGTGGTGTTTTTTCTGATAAATATATCACCATTGTATGTCCAAAGAAATTGATATTTTGAGTTGATTTTTTTTTATATGCTAAGGAGAACAGCTTTTTTCTTCTTGCAGTTAAGTTTTCATTGATGAATAGTTTTGTCATGCCATCAATGCCATAGTCTCGTACTCCAATTAAATTTTTTCTTTTTTGAAATATTAAATTCCTTATGTCTCTGTTTGTAAATCTGGCAATTATAATTGGAGGATTATTTGACGAAGATTTTGGAAGACGATGGGAGGTTGAAATATCATTTTCTTTTAAATCAATGTTTAATTTTTTTGCCATGGTTTTGATGATATGGTTAGTATCTTCATTTGGATTTAGGGGGATACCATGAAATTCTAAATTTTCTCTTCTGTTGTACTGGTCCAAATCATCTCTCATTTTTTCCTCTTCAATTAATTGATCTTTGAGACATTGGTTTTCTTTCATTAAATCATCAGTTTTTTTTTGCAGGTCAAGTTTCATTAAATTTGATACATTATTTTTTAAGTATTCAAATTCATCATTCAAAAACTTCTGACTTTTCATTACATCTTCAATTTTTTTTCTTGATCTTTTAGTTTTGAAAATACTTCATCAATTTTATTATTAAATTTTATTTCCTGTCTCTTCAGTGCTTCTTCGATTGTTTCTTGAATATGTGTCTTTATATTATTTTCCATTTCTTTCATCATGTTGATAATTTCCCTGGTTGGAGCCATAACTTCACAATTTTTAAATAAAAATTTATACAATATTATACAACAAAGAAAATTTTAATTACCAAAACCTTATTCAAATAGAATGTTTAGGTTAAAAAGATTTGATAAAAGTAGCTTTAAGAGTGGACCGGTGGAAAAAAGTACGTCCTCGGGCAAAGATGGAGAATTTGGCGTGACTATATTTGCTGGCACTAAAAAGGTTTTCCAAAAAATGCTGTCCAATAGCAGAGTCATGGCCAATGATCTAAGTAATGCTGTTTGTCTTGCAGGCACGTTAAAGATGAGAGCAGTTTTGAGAAGAATCATTGTTCTTGATCGGTCTGGAACGACGACCACGCAAGATTGACCTTCTGCGTGTAATAACGTACATCGTAACAATCTGTTTCCTACTTCGCAATCACATAGCCAATAACAACTTTTAAACGTAACACCTTGATTGTGTATAAAATTGAGTGGAAACGTGTTGCTTTATGCGTTTTTGCAGTTGTGGGGACATATGTTTTATGTACCGATTGTAAAGAATTAAAAAAAGGCTTAAGAAAAGGTTTAGTAAAACCAACACGTGTTTCAACAGCAAAGTAGCAACGCTGAATGGCTGTGATAATTGCTTTTCGAATCGGGTTCAAACATTTCCCAGCCTAGATTGTGCCGCCAACCGACTCTTTAGATATGGTTTCAGAGCAAACTGGCGACTTGGTAAACATTTTTAAATTTCTATTTATTAGAAAATTCTTTTATATCAGTTGATTAAAAACAACAATCATAGGAACTGCGAAAGACATCTTCTTTTGCTTACTAACACACGACTCGGGCTGTTGAGTGTGCAAGGATTGCAGAAAATACGAGGTGCCAATTTTTTTGGTTTAATCAGCAACTTTGCAGCTAAGTGGTACTTAAATGCACTTTTCATTTTGTGTTTAATATTTTTTCGATGGGCTAAAAATCAATATTTTTCACAAACATGACAAAAGCCATTGGGATTAGTTTTACACTTCTTTCTATCCACAATTTAGCAAAAAATAACAAAGAAAGGGGGGTATGTTATTGAAGCAAAAACATATTTGGGATTTTTTTAGATACATAGCCTGAGCATGCAGCGCATTGGACCCAAGAATTTGCTTTAAAATTTGTATCTAATAACGCACACAAAAAGGTCCTTAGCATTTATCTAACAAAATACTGAGTTGACATTTCAAGGTTTTTAAGTTTTACTATAATGAACAATATAAAAATTTACGGTTTCACTAACGAATGCCTCAATTTTCACTTGCTATGTTTGTAACTAAAAAACCATACGAGATGAATGTATAAAGTTTTGCGATAAGTTTTATGAAGCGCTTTTGTTGTCAGCCATTGACACTTTTCTGACAGCCTAATCAACGCATGACTGTGGTTAAGTTTTTAGTTCAGAGGTTTTTGCAGCTACGTACAGACAATTGCTGAGTTTTGAGTTGTGATAAAAATAATAGTTTGCTGTTGAAGTTTAATTTAATATATGTGTTTATGTTGGGTTTTATTTAGATGCCCGTAACTTTTAGTTAATTAAAAGCAAACAAATGTGAACTGTAAATATCATTACAATGGAAAAAAAATTGTTGCATATTTGGATTCGGCAAACCATAATTACCTCGAAATCGTTTTTAACTTATCACCGACAAAAAATTTTGTTGAGCAGTGTAATTGAAGAGTTAAACGCAAAACAGAGAGAATTTGCTTTTGTGTACTTATTATTACTGTTTCCTTGCATTCTGCAACTTTTTGTTTATCTGTACCAAATTTGGATCTTTTGTAGTAAGCCCCCACCATCTATTGCGAATAATTCTTATCGCCCCACCATCTATAGCAAGTAATTTTTTTTTGGTGAAACTAAGCCGGAATCCTTCCTACAAGTTTCTTTTTTATTTCATACTAGTGTTGTATGGGGATTTTGGTTTAGTTTCAGCAAAAAAATTACTCGCAATAGATGGCTGGGGCTTTCTAAAAAAGATCTCAAATTTTTTGGGCTGGTTGTATAATAACCGATTTTGAATGATGTAAATTATATGGATAATCTTGCATGTTGCTATAGTGGCAAGTCAAAGAAAATCTAAAACATTATTACATCTGTGGAATTATAAAAAATATTTAAAGTATTTGGATAAAAATTGCAATTGAATGTGAAAAAGTAAATTAAGTTTTCTTGAAAAAAAAAAAGAAACTAAAGAAAGATTCTTATTTAAAGTCAAAATTTAAAAAAATTGTTTTCTAATGGAAGCACTATGTGAAACAAATTTTTAAGCACAATTACTTCATGATAATTTACAAGAAAGTTTAAATTATTATACATTATCTCCAAATGAAAATGTGCTTTAATTTTATCTAATTTTTTAAGTTTCAATTTAATGTACTTTTTATATTAAGTCATTTTATATCTATTGTTTTCTCTCAGTTTATGGTTTAAAAAATATTTAATTCAATAACTTTAATATTGTCATTGGCTTACCAACTTTTGGAGTGCATAGTTTAACGTTGTGCATCATAATAAAAGCATTTTAAATTCTATTGCGTTTAAACAAGTGAACCAAACCCCGACCTTTGTGAGTACACATTTTTCTGGATTTTTATAACTTGTTTGTTTTTGCAGTTTTTTAATCTTGAATATTAAATTGACTACTTTTGATATTTCTGAGCAACAGAAATGAGCTGATTTCTTGGCCAAGAAAATTTTGATGGTGTTTATCCTTTTCTCAGATAAAATATTCACCAAAAAGCTTTGTCTATTCAAATACAATCCAAAACATCAAAAAACAATTAAATAAAGGATCAAAGATGAAATTTAACAAATAACAGATACATTTCAGAAATAGAATTTTAATTGTTTTGTGCCATACTAATTAATTAATATGATTTACTTTCCTTTTTTGAAAACTTTTTGAAAACTTATGGCGATTTAAATTGAAGGGGTTTTACAACTAGGTTATAAGACTTTTTTGATAACAGGCAGATAATTTTTATGGCAGTGAGAGACCAAAGCAAGCAAGAGGGCCAGTGAGAGGGCTACAAAGCAACAAAGAAATTTTACAAATAAAGCTTATCACATGAATGCAAAACTCAAAATCTAAACCAAAATGTTCCAAGTCGCTCGTTGCAACAAATTAAGCACCCAAACATAAACAAAATTCAAAAAGGCAAAATATAAAACAGCAAGACAAGACCATGCAATGGAAAGTGATAAGTTGAGGATAAATAACGAATTTACAATTAATTATTTACAATAATGCGCGGGGAGTTTCATTTTTCGTTCGCGTCTAGTTAGTTTTGAGGCGCTCTCGACACTAGCTGGCGCTAGAATAATTAATCTAGATCAGAAAATTGCAATAAACAACAAAGCATCTGCAAATAAACTTGGATTTTAAGAACGTTATTTAAGAAATATAGGTGTAAAAAGCATTGAATTGTAAAAAACAATGGAACAAAAAAACCAAGAAAAAAATTTCAGTCGTCCAAAAGTTTAACAAATTGAAACATGAACTTTTCGGTTACGTTCTTGAAAATTATACAACGTCATCATAACATAGTTTTAGTCAGTGCTATTTGTTGACTAAAGCAATTTAAACATAGTCTGCGTTTTTCTTTTGCGTTTGGGTTTAGTACAACTTATTCTTTTTTGGTAGAAATTTTTAGTAAAGCGATAAGTTTTATTAATTTACGTCTTTGATTAATTAATAGCGATATCAGAAAAAATATCTGATGTAAATCAAATTACTTTAATGCTTACACTTTACCATTTTTGTAGTTTAAATAAAATTTTTATTTTATATTAAAGAAAATTAATACCCCTGAATATTTTTAACCCTTTTTTTTAAGTAAATGTTTCAATAATGTAAATTTATTCAAAAAAATTACGTTATGCTGTCAGTACTGTGGCTACCAAATAAAACCAAGTGAATTTTTGATATTAATTATTTGTAATTTAGAATATAGTATCAGTGTGTAAAAACTTTAACCGATAGTTCAATAAAAAAATTAGACCAATAAAAGCATATTGTAATTTACAGATAACGAGTAAATTGTTCTTCCAAAAAATGTTTTATCATATCTCAATCTTTTAAAGGCATTTTTTAAGCTTTTGATTATAACGCCATTTTTTCTATTGTTACTTAGTAATTGCGAAATTTGTACACCAACCCCACTTGATTTATTTTATCTGCAATTTGTTCTGAGAAGTGATTACAAAGAGTCCTTTTATTAATTCAAGCAAATTCACTGATTGAAGTTTTAAGCCATTGCGACGCTTTTTGGCAGCGATGCTATAATTTTTCCTTGTGTTCAAGAAACGATTGATATTTTCCACTGCTGTTAAAAAGACTTTCACATTAAAAGTTACATAACGTTTTTAATACTTTACAATATGTTTGTAATGTGATGCCGTAAACTGCTTTGTCATATAGCTAGACCAATCCAAAAATTCTTGTCCATTTCACTATCATAAACTTTCATCCGGTAACTTTGGCTTATTTTTTATGTTAAATTGCGTCGTAAATTTTTCATTTTTTTCCGTTGAGTCATTCCAAATGAGAAATTTTTAAAAATCATTTGGGTTACTGTCGCTGGGTTGAGTTTTAAGTGTTTAAGTAGTTAAGGATCAACGTTGACGCCTTAAAATTTAATTCTATGGTGAGATAAAATGTTTGAGCCTGTGTAGAGGACAAACTATTAAGTTTACTGATCATGTTGGTGGTCAAGAATAAAATAAAAATGAATGAATGAATGAATGAGTTTAATAGTAACCATCGGGGTGATAATTTATTCTTATATTTGGTCAGTGCAAAGATATTGAGTGATTACTTACAGTTGTTGACGCTGTAAATTGCTTTAAAGTTTTGTGAAGCTTTAGAGTCAAGTTTGTCAAGTTCTAAAATTATAGTTAATGGTTTCTTTAGCAGAAACTTATTTTAGAATAACTGAATCTTTTTTAAACAAAAAAAATTGTATATTAAGCTTTAATAGTCTGTAAAAGCGATCCAAAATTTTTTTTATCAACAATAAGGTTTGATTAACATCACCAATGAAAAAACTCATTGCGTAATTACAACAAATTCATGTAGCACGTGAGCCGAGAAATATTCAGCACCCATAAAAAAATGCTTTTATGTAGCGTACAGTAATTTCTTCCTTTTTTTCTCTGAAGACTTTTTTTGCTTAAAGTATGGCTGAAGCAGAAAAGCTGTTTATAAAATGAGGAAAGTGTTTTTGCGCATCACACGTTATTCAACCTGTTCTTTAAAATAATATTAGAGAAATTTTAAATTTGGTCTTTTAAATAGAGTAAAATAAAATTTGTACTTCACATTTTCGGACCCCACTAACCTGGGTACAACTAAACAGTATTAATCTACTCTAAATAAGCTTTAAAGATTTTTTGGCGATTTTTCTGGTTCGTACTTAGTTTAAATAAAATTTTGTAAAAATTTTATACTTTAAACCTAAGTAGTCGCTAGTTGATTTTTAGTGGTTTCAATATTGATTATGATGTATCGAGTGCTTATATTGAAATGAAAATACTTTGATTACTGTTTTTGAAGTTGCACAATGAAAAAGACTAAAATTCATAATGCAACGATTTCTTGTAACAATTAAAGTTGTTAATTTTATAATAATCTTTTTCTAAACTTTTTATCGTTTATTTTAGATTAAAGTAAAAATATTTTTGCTTATAATTATTAAAAAAATTCAACTAATTATGATTTGGAAACATTTTATTTTTGCTTTATTGATAATAATATCAGGTAGGTAAAATTAAAAAGTAATTCGAATTTTGATAAAAAAAAAACTGAACCCTATGTTTTCTAGATTAATTTACTTTAGCTAAATCAAAATAGACAATTTTTTTGTTGTTGAAGTTACTGAAATCGCGTTTTTTCAAAATCTTTGTAAATGTTACCACGTGCAGTAATAAATGGATTCATTTGCTCCAATAGAAGAACTGTTCTAGCATTACATTGACAAACAAAAAATTTTTTAACAATATCATAAATTTAATCAAATGTTTTTTAAATTTTATTTTTAGCATGCATTGTTTCAAAATACGCAATGCAATGAATGGCTAAATTTCTCAAATATTTTTCACACGCAAATTCACACAGCAAAAATTTTAAAACTCAATATTGAACAGTACAATGCATTCTCTAAAGCAGGGGTTTTCAACCTATGGGCCATGGCCCAGTAGTGGGCCACAGTGGTTTTTTTAGTGGGCCATGGAGCATAAACCAAAATGAAAGCAATATGTATAATATATATGTATAATTAGGCTTGCCATCCGTCCCATTTTTTAGGCATTTTTCTGGCGTCCTGTGCAGTCAATCACATGAAGACTTTTTTTTTTTTAGAGAACACTATGATTTTGGGACAAAAATAGGGAAAATTGACCCCAATTCCAAGTGAAGACTTTTTTTTTTGGAGAACACTATGATTTTGGGATGGGAATTTAATTTTGTTGACCAAAGTGGGTTGTGAAGTTAATTTAGGTTGAAAAATAGGCCACGGTACAGAAAAGGTTGAAAACCACTGCTCTAAAGAGATCACAATGCAACCGATTAAATGTAATTTCAATGAGTAAAATAAGAACAGTAAAAAGCGACTAAAACAAATTAACAGAGAGGACGATTATTATGCGACAGGTTTGTTTCGGTCTTATGGACCTCATCCAGCAAACTTATCCCAACCTCTAAGGGGATAGGCAGCGCAAAAAGTTAAGGTAAAAATTTCATGAAGTAACTCTTTTGGAAATGGAAATTCTGAAATTAAAATTTTTTACATCAATTATGTTAATTAAGTTATAGCAACGTTTTTTGATTCTCAGTGATTTTTAAATTTTAGTTTTCATTATTACGTACATTATAAGAGAAAATTTTCCTCACCGCATTTTCTTTCACCATATTTAACAGTCTGTTGGATAAAATGACGTCTTACAAGGAATTTTTCTTTTTTGTTATGCTTGTTTCCGTCCAAATTTTTGTTTATTCATGGACAAACAAATCGTGGAAAAAATTTTAGAATAGAATGGTGATTGTAAAAAGATATTAATTTTTAAACAACTCTGACAACTCGAAGATAGAATATAAAGCCAATAACAATCTTTACTTTAACTCGATATAAAAACATTTGGTATCGTTTTTAAGTGCACTGAAAGTGAGATTTACCCGTAAGGCTGTTTGCACAAGAGGAACCTGGACAATTGTTTTGTTTTCTTACATTTATCATCACCATTGCTACTGGCTTCCTCTCAAAAATGAAGATAATTCTAACAGTTTAAAATCGGAAGCCTTTTTATGTTAAATACATAGTTATATGAGAAAAAAAATTCTTTGGCAATACTTTGTTCAGCTTGTACTGCAAAGTGTTTGCATTTTTTGTATTTCTGCTTCAACTTCAGTTCTTGTTGTCGTCGTTTGGAAAAATATCCTCCTTGGGTCAGTCACAAACAGAATTGGGGCCAAGGGTTTATCCTTTTACTAGGCTGCTGTGCTTCCCGGATCACATGCTGGCAGTGATAGTGTTGAGTCAGCATCGGGTATCGCTATCCAAAATTGTCATACTTTGTGCTCCTTGTGGTGCCCAATGTATGGGGCACGCTATTAGGACGTAGTTTGCGATTTGTTTAAGAACGCCGCACTCGGAATATGGTGAAAGAGCGAGATTTTATTCGTGCATGGAAATAGGAATTGGTCCAAAACCAGTGCCTTGGTCATTAACCCAAGATGTTCGGGACAAGCTCAATCTGAAAAGGCGTTGGACTGGTAATGGGTATGAAAGCACATAGCCTAGATGTATTTTCATAATATTAAAGGTTCTATTTATAGTTCGTCCACTCAGAAGCGAGGATGTCTAGTCCGGCAAGTTTGTCTAATAGATTTCGCGCAACTGGCACAAACAAGCGTCTAGATTTTAGTTTTTCTTGGCAAGCATCTGAGGACCAACTTAAAAAACCTTGCAGCATATGAGAATTTTTAATTCTGTTATGATCGTCTGTAGCATTTAGATTAGATAAATCTAAAAGTACATTGTTTAATCAATTGAATTAACTAATTACAATCCCTGAATTTAATCATCAGAAGAAAAGAAAAAAATCTATTGAAAAAGAAACTATCGCAAAGTAATTTTATGTACTTTTTTAATTACCATATAAAGACAAAAAAATTGATTAAACTTTTTTGAGAGCTGATTAAACTTTTTAGCTCCCCAAAATGTAAATTTAATTTTATTGGTACATTAGTTTTGTTTCATTTATAATCTCCACATTAGCGGCTATTGGCAAAATCATTCAGTCTACTTCCACGTTCCATACATAAGAATTTTTTTGCCGGAATTTGAAAACAAATCACTAAGTAATTCAAACATTTGAGAACCCACAGTGCGCTTTTCATAGCAACAATAAAATTTCAATTTTTTGTTTGAAAGCGATCTATTTTTCCCTTTTATGGTCTAAAAGCCATTAATATTAAATCTTTTCTTACTTTCTGTAAACAAAAAATTTCTTTTTTGGGCTTTTTTGTCATATGTCAATACTTTCGACAAATAAATGCTCTTTGTTTTTTCTTTTATAACTTAGTTCTGCTTGCTTCTTGTTGATTTTGACAATTTCTCCCAAAAAGTGTTGCACAAAAAACTTCGGACTAACTTCTTCATAAGCTGCAATGCCTTTTTTTCAATTTCATATCTAATTTTAAAAATAACTGCATTCTTAAAGTTATCCAGGTATGGTAGAGAGAAAAGCGTCTTAATAAGTGCAATATCGGACGAAACACATAACGTCTCTGCCAAAATCATATTTCTTAAACTTTCCTGTTTGTACTAAAAATTCTACTCGAAGTTTCAGCATTTGTTTTCTTATTTCAATTCCATAAAAGACAAATTTTTCATGAGTTTGAAATGATCAACGCATTATACCAGGGATGAACAAACTTTATAACTTAAGAGCCGGATTCAGAAGATGATTTTGGTTGTGGGCCGCACAAGTTTTTACAACGTAAATCCGTGCCTTAAATTACACAAAGACAAAAAAAAAAAAAAAAAAACAATCTTCAGTTTGGTTTGTAGCATGATTCTTGAAGACAGCAAAAGAAGTTTTTTAAGATCAAAAAAATATACAGTAAAAAGGTCTTCATCTTGTTTTGTTCGATTGTTTCAACATTCTTGGAAGTGCTTTTTTATTACACCATTAATGTTGAATGCTCGACGGGCAGGGTGAAATTACTTGGCGGATAGCATTTGGCCATTGGCCGTACTTTGTTTATCACTGCAGTATACAGATCGAACGCAAACATTTCAATAAATTTTACAACTAAAATTTGGTTCGTTAAATTCTCCGATTTTTAAAATTTGTTGTTTTGCCCAAATGTAAAAAATACAAAAAAATTTGGTCAACATACTTTAGAAAGCGCTTGGTAGAAAATTATAGAAAAAATAACTGCCAATATTTGATAGTTTGAGAACAAATATTCAATGGATTAACCTGCTAGCAATGAGAAAAAAGTAATAACTGACAAGTAATGATATGATTATTATATAAATGTACGATTCTGCCTTTTTTTTTATAGTTGAAGATCTAATCAAGTTGGCTTCATGTCAAACCATCTCATTAAGTTACAAGTCGACAGATTGCAACGTGGAATTAACGGCACAGGTCGATCCATTTTCACCGACATTCTTCTTTGATTGGTTTGTTAACAACACAATCGAAAAAGTAAGATAATGTAATCGAAAGCTTATAAAAACTTTTTGTTTTTAAATCATAGAGTCCTGAGGCAGGTAAAGCTGTTGGTTTAATTAAGTGGTTCTCAAACTTTTCAAAGCTTTCAGCATTCAGCTTTCTACGAATCAAGTTGTAACGGTAAACGGCGCTGAAGTTGCCGATTGCCGCAAAGTGAAATGTCGATTAACGCGCTTCCGGCTTCGACGAAATAAAATTTCACTAATAACTAAGAAAATTATTTTAATGAAAATAAATGATAACTGAAACGTTGAAAGCGAAAGCGAAAGCAGTAATCTGTAAATAAATAAAACGAACTAAAAATTAAACACAAAAAGAAAACGCATAGATGTCTTACCGAGCAGTTCACGTCGGTGCTGAATCACGGGGAAACGGGAATTATCCAAAACTGCACTAAGTCTACTCAGACTTCAACCAGCCGCCAACAAACATTGCAGCTGGTCGCCTCACAAATAGAGAAGTGCAATTAGAATTCACAAAGCCAGCTCTAAAACGAACGCGCAGCAGACACAAACTATGCTCCGAAATGAGATTAACTAAAAATAAAGCGTATAACGAAAAAGGCGCTGGCAGCGAGTGCACGCGCAATATTATGATCAAAAACTCAAGGAAAATAAAGCAAACACGTGCATTGGTAATTTTCTACACAAGTGGTTCTCAAACTTTTCAAAGTTATCAGGTTTTTCAGGTTTCTTACAAAGATTTTCAAACATCTGTGTCCCTGCTTAGAATACTGTACTAAAATTCAAGAAAAGATCAAAAAAAAGTTATCGCTTTCAAACTGTCTCTGTTTTCTTCGATTTTTTTTCGAAATTGAAATAAAGACCAAAAAAACGGTCATCATATTAAACGGCCATCGTATTGAACGGTCATCATATTAAAACCGTTTCGGATTTTGTCAATCTGATCTTAAAAATAAATTGCAGTTTAAAATAAGTATTCTTCTCGTGGCACCCAAGTAATGGTTCCTTGGCCTTCTTGTGGTTTGAGAACCCTCATAATTTATTACTTTATTGATTGGATAGTCGGAAATTTTTTTATCGTTTTTTTTGTTTTATTTTTTCATTTTGATCTTGTCTGAGCAATTTTTAAAAATTTACAAAAACTTCCTCAAAAGCAATGCTCTTACCGAAGAAGAATCTTGAGCAACCTCTGTTCAGCAAATCAGGACAACAAAATGCTTAATAATATGATTAGGACATTGAAAAAACCTGCTTTTCTTAGATATAAACCATCGTCTGTTATTGTTTGCAATTTTTTCATTGCATATGTTCAATTTTGAATTATTTTTTCGGATATAAAAAAAAGTAAATAAAAATCAAATTTTTCCGAAACATCATTGTGACAAACGTTACGGATGAGCAGTAAACCAGCAATAAAATAAGTGTATATTTATGGTTAACAGTTTGTGCTTATTTTTATAAACATTGACTGAGATAGTTTTAATGTGCTTATTTTGCTTGATCGACCTTCTATTCAGTGCAAGTTTGAACTTGATTAAGTTGTGAACAATTTAATTTATTTTCTTAATTTTAAATTTGAAACATAATAGAAATTTTTTAATTTTGTGCAATTTCTTTATTTCTTTTAGTTTCTTCTGGGAAAGGTTGGGTTAGACGGGAATGGAAATGTACGACTTGCTTATGCTGAAAATAACCCTTACATAAATTCCTATCAAATACGGTGAAATAATGAATATTGTACAAAATAAGTTGTGTGTTAGTTGCAGTTGATTGCAGTTTTGTTTTTATATCAAAACCAAATATTTTTTTTTCTTCTTCATCGGCGTTGTTGCTGCTTTCTATTGTAAGCAGAGTCACCATTGTAAATATGCAGCAGATTAAGCATCAAATCGGACATCTTTTGTTAAAAAGTTGATACGATTACCCTACGCCAATACTTCTCAACCAGTTTTCCGCAAAAATTTTTCATATGGCCGTGCAATTTTTACAGAGTCATTCTAATATTGTGGGTGTGAACAGAGCTATATATTTTTTTATTAAAAGTTAAACCAAAAGTTTCCAACTTGACATATTCACGATGCACTAAAAGCAAAAATTTTAAGACCTTTTTTTGGATCAGTGAATTTGTTAATTGTTAAGGTTGAAAAGCACATTCCTAAGCTGTCTCACTATCGACTGGGTTGTATTAGAAACAAATCTCTGCAATTTTTTGAAAGATAATATTAGTCATAACTTTGCAACATTGGCGTTGCTTAAGTAATTTTAGTGCAGCAAGGTTAAACCAGTAAAAGCGCATTAATGACAACGTGATCAAGATGCACACACTACATTTGCTCGGCAGTCTTTACATGAAGCTTAGGATAAGTCATAGTCATATTGCTGTATCGACATGTAAGAATCTGATAAGAAAATTTAACAAACAGGAATATTTCGTTATTTTTGAAAGCATATCGAGAGAATCGTTTGACGTAAGCTCATGCTTTGACCTTATCTTGTATAAGGCCGGAATATTTATATGATGATTTAATAACAGCATAGGCTTAATTTTAACTTGCATTTTAATATTAAAAAAGTAAAAGAGCCCTCCAAAATTGCGAAGCACGATGCTTATTGATAAAAGAAGAAGCATAAAAATTTTCAACAAAATTAGCCAGCAAGTTAAATATTAAGAAAAAGTTATAGACTGAATTAGTCAAATGATTTTGAAAAGCATGGCTGCAATTCCTAATGTTGACCAAGGTGTGTTTCAAGTTTGATTTGCTTTTGTATTTAAATCTTCTTGTGGCATTCTGGGTCTCATGTTAGTTGTATATGCCAGCCTAGGTAAGTCTCTCAAAGATTGTTTAGGGGCCAGAGAGCAGAGACATCGGGTGGTAACTTTTAAGGTTCTTCACCAGCTTCATTGGTTTCGGAATTGCGACTACAAGCGCTCTTCCTAAGTCAGGTGAATTTAGTGGCAACAAGACCTTTTCGAATTTGTTTGTGAAAAAAAGGTAGTAACTCTACTTGTCACTGCAGAAATTCTATTGTTTAGCTCAGGCAAATCAAAACTTGGTAATCTAAGTCTATTAGCGAGGGTGAATGCTTGAACCTGAAAAGCGTTTTGTAATTTATGTTAAAAATTTTGATTGTGGAAACAAGTTTTCGGAGGTCATGTATTTTATGAACTTGTTACTTTAACCACAGTTGCCAATTGAAAGAAATTATATTCCAACTCCACCTATTCAAAAATTCCCAAAAAATTTTTAAAAAGTATTTGCGCTTGCTTATTTTTGAATCAATCAGATGTTAAAAGCGATTATAGCTTTTACACCATTTACCGAAAATCGCAGTCTTCAATACAGACAATATAACTGTAGTAGCGACTCTAGCATATCAAAAAAATCGACTCCGACTTCGGTATATCCAAAAAAATACTCCGGTTCCGACTCCACCAAACACATGCAACTACAACTCCACAATTCTTGGCTAAACTGAAGCAACGTCCATAAAGTCTCGTGTCTCGTGTCGTCTCAGTTTCAAAGCTTCGAACTTTTAGTCCAGTTCTTAAAATAAATTATAAATTGCTTTTAAATTGTGGCATAAAAAAACAATTACCACCAAAGTTTTATAAAATTTCGATATTCTTATTTTCAGATAAACAAAAACTATAATTCAATATTTTGATTTCAGTAACTCTCCAACGCGAGTTGATCCAAACAACGCTCCGTTCAACAGCACTCTTACTTTCAATAATAACGAATCCATGTGTGGATGGATTTTTGAAGCGTATTCATTTGCTTCAAAAGCAGCTACTGAAATAGTATATGATACAGGTAAAAATCACGGATAAGTTTTGCATGCATATCAAACTTTTTGAATATATCAGTGTCCTTCCATATATTCTAAATTTTTAAAATTAATTTTAAAGTTTACAATATTCATAGATTTATTTCATATTTTAGCTTTAGCAAAAAATTGTTAAAGAAATAAAGCGTAATATTTTTTTGGGCCATTTGAGAATAACTCCAATAAAATCTAATTTAAACTTGGGATTATGTTTTCAAATAAAATTCTATAGGCTGCAGAATTTTACATTAAATAACTAAGTCAAGTTTTTTTCAGCTTGTAACAACGCCCATGAGAGTGATTGCTCTGTTACATGTTTTTGTAACCAAGAAACAAGTCCACAATTGACTACTATGTCTTCTATTTCTTTATCATCAAAATCATCAACATCATCTTCATCGTCTTCATTAATTTCAAGAATGACAAGTTTCAAAACACTACCATCTACATCGGAATTAACAACTACGTTATCAACCACAAAATCATCCTCGTTCACATCGGTGGTAGATGGGGCACCAGACAGGAAAAATAAAATTTGGAGATGTATTTGCCACTTACTAGACAAGAATCAAAACAAAAAAAAATTAAAAAAAATATTATGTAATAAATTTAAAAAAGGTCTTATGTAATCGACCACTTTTTGTGTAAATGTTTTGCAGCTTAAATTTTTATTGCTGTAAGCAAAAAATTTACAGCTAAAGATTTGAAAAAACAAGTGCTAATAAAAAAAACATTTTTTTGCTGATTTTGTCCCATGATAGTTTCGAATCTTTTATGTTTGAGATAATTTAATTAACAATTTTTTCTTGTGTTTTATCACCAGCTAGTAATCTTCACGAGCTTCCGAGTTTTTCACTTTATTTAATCAGTTCAAAGTTTTGTATTTTAAAGATCGTTAGTTTTATGGCAGTAGTAAGTTTTGTATTGTTTGCTCACAAAATGAAATAAACCGTCAATTCTTCAAACCGTCGTTCACCGAAATTCAATGTATGTATACATAATAATACGTAGTTTACCTTTTCGGAATTTTCGAGATTAATACTTCCTTAGCAAAATTTTGTTTTAAAAAAATAGCTGCACAATTTAGAAATAAAAGTAAAAACGTACGACGTGTCTCCAACAACAGCCAAAGTTTATGAAAAATTTGGAAAAATTGTTATTAGAATTCAAACTTTCTTTGAATTAACAGCAAGAGTCTATAACAGTTTTATTTGGTGAGTTTGGCTAAATACAGGTTGTTTAATTTTTTGTGAGACATGTCTTTTCACATGCACTAGATTTTACATACCTTGAAGTTGTTGCTTATAGCTTCGCGTTTGCTTGGCTTATTATGAAAAAAACAAGTTTCGTTCTATTAGACCCGTTTTAGAACAGAATTTCGGCATGAAATGTATAGTCAAAAAGTTTTAAGTTGTCACCACTTGCAAACTTTATCGGTTATTAAACTTATGATATGCATGCCAATGACCCCTCGGCAACAAAAAACGAAAAACTATTTGCACCTTTGGTAGCAGCATTGTAGCATTTTTTAACCGGAATTAATTTTTTTTAGTTTTAGGATAAACCATTTGCTAATAAACCATTTGCAGATACTTTAAAAAATTCTCGAGTTCATGTTTAATCTTAAATACTTTTTTTTGATTAATCTAATCTAGAAAATTTTAAATTTATTATTAGCATGACAGGCCACTAAGTTAACGGCAAAGGTGTACATCAAAGTTTGTGTTTTAAACAAGACTGCAAATTTGAATTTGAAAAAAGTCGATCAAGTTTGACTGCAGTAACAGAAAGTCGACACCAAAAGAATAAGTCTCCGGCTCGGTATTAAGCCTTTAAAATTTTTTTTGGTGTTTACTTTATAAATAATAAATTTGATGAATCAAAAATATTGAACTCGAACTCGAAACTCGTTTAAAGATGCCTCGAGTTTGCAGCTTCGGTACGAACTAGTTTTATATTTTCATTGAGATTTTATATTCTAACTAGTTTATATTATATACTAACTTTGATTTGAGAGAAAATCTGTTAATTTTATTTTCTAAACGGCTAAAATAAGCAATCAAGGTCAACAAAAACTGATCCAGATGACTATTTTATTCAGTTTAGAAAATAGTTTTCTTCGTTTCCGCACACCATTTAGTTCGTCAAATTGACTCTAGTATTTTGTAAGTCTTCGTAAATTAATCAAGTTTGCTTGAAACCTGAAATATTTTTGCTTGCTATACTGTACAATTAAAGAGTTAAACACAAAATATAGAAACTGTGTTTCTATACAGAATTGTTACTTTTCCTTCTTTTCTGCAACTTTTGTTTATTTATTCCAAATTTTTTAGTTTAATCAAAATTTTGGCTCGTAATAATTTTTTTATGAAATCGCAGATAATTTAGATAATCAGACAGTTCTTCAATGTTTACTTGTCAAGTGACTGAAGCACACTAACTGATTTTGAATAGTTCTTTGATATTTTGTGGTCTATGTGGATATATACTGTATATATATATATATATATACTGTATGTGCATTTTTTAAAAATGATTGTCCTTGTACTAGCATTATTTGGCAAATAAGAAAAACAAAACTAAACGAAATATTATTGTTTTATTATTGTTTAAAAACGAATGTTTAGTTGATAGCTAACAACATTACGGCAAACCTATGACCTTAATTTATTTAGTGGAGTGTGAATTAACACAAAAAAATTTTAAACAAAACATAAAAATAGCCACTATCAATCTTATTCTGAAGGTTTTTGACTTTTTCCAAAATTTATTAAAGCAATGTTGAGTTTTAAAGGGACGTTGTATCCTGTATATTTTAGTCTAAAAAATGTTTACATTTCATAAAAAATTTTTGTGTTTTGGCAACCTAATCACTAGTTGAAACAATTAGTAAAAATAGCTAATGCATGAAATTCCAATAAATGTGCAACTTGAGTAAATGCGTCAAACTTTCTAAATTGCTTATAGGTTAAACACAAGTGATTTCAAATTTTCTAAGCAGTTTCAATTACACTTTTGGCGCTCAAAATAATCTGCCAGCGCTTTGATTTTAGAAAAAAAATGTTGATTTTACAAAAATCAAAACGTTTTTCTGGTGCATTATTTTCAACGTGAAATATTGCTGTAGGCTATATTAAGAGCTAGGGAATAACTAATATAACTTATGAATGTAAACAGTATGACTAAAAAATTTAAACTACATGTTAACACATCATTTTGTATTCTATTCCAAGGTCGTAATCACAATAAAACTTATGTTATTGTATGAGAATGCCCGCTAAAATATTAATTTTTAACCAATTATAATTTATTTAATGTTGCTACGCCAACAGAAAATCCAAAAAAAACACATTTAGATAAAAAGATGTAAATAAATAAATTGGGTCATAAGAAATTTTTAGTTTATGTTGTAGAATAAGTTTTAGTCCAAACGCTCTGAAAATGCAAAAAAATTTGAAAAAAATTTGAAAAAAATTTGTATTTAAAGCAGTTGTTGTTAAAAACAGTGAAGATCAAAACACAAAATATAGTAGACCTTGGTTAATCCGGATTCGATTTGACAGACAAAATTATTTGAATAACGCAAAGCCCAGATTATCCGAAGCTTTTTTTGACAAAACTGACATAATAAAAGAAATCATTTGTACTTTTAGTGTTATCCGAGTTGAGCGAAATTCCGCATTAACCGAATCCGGATTAACCGAAGTCTACTCTTTTTCAGAATTTGTACAAGGTGATTTCATCTCGCTTATATCGAGGTGATGTAACTATAAGTAAACTGTGAGAAAATAATTAATTGGAATTAAGAAAAAAATCAAAGTTTTTTAACATTTAATGTGTACGAAATCATAACTAATGTTTTTATATTAAACTACTACAAGATCCAAAAACTTTGAAAGTATCATTTTTTAAAGCTTTAGGCACTTGAAAACTTAAAATTTCTGTAAAACAATTTTTTGCCAAACTATCCATCACCAAGTTTTAGAATAAGAAGTTAAACTTTCAAAAGTTATTTTTTTACTTTGTATCAAGAAAAAATTTTAGTACTGTAAAAAGATTTTGCTGAAAAAGACAAAACTTCCAAGTCCTTACGATTACAAATAAAATATAAATGGTTTTCAACATGAAATAAAATTTCTAAACTATGGTACACATGCCACCAGTGGTACGCAAATCTTCCAGGTGGTAAGCAAGTAAAAATTCAGTTCTTTTTTATATTTCTCTTTCATCTTTTACACCCTTTTACATTCATATCTGTATTATCCTCACTCACATAAAAGCGTCAGAGGCGTTGGGCAAACGTCATGCAATTATCCGGACCTGCTTCCGGAGATGTCAAGACAAGGTCTTTAATTTAAATTCAAATAGCATAAATATTTTGTCCTCAGCACGCAGCAACCCAGATTTTTAGCTAAAATTAGAAAAACTTAATTTACATATTTAAGTGCTTGCTTTTCTTTTGACGATAAATTTTTATAAAGCTCACATTCAAGTTTTGACGATTTAATTTTTGCAATTTCATTAAAATTTTTTCACACAAACTGTATCAAATTTCTTATATTAATGGTCTATTATTTATGTTTGGATAAGGTTTTGTCCAACAAAAACCAAAGTGTTATAGAAACAGTAAGCTGTAATTCTCGAAAGCCTGCAACGTACGGTAACTTTTTCAAGCCATTAATTGCCGCTGGTTATCCCAACTGTATACTTATAGCATATTGCTATTGTGGTAAGTCTTAACCCTTATTTACCTAGGATGTTTTTTTCTGTTTACTACCTAAGGGGGGGCCTCGGACCCTAAGTTTACATGTCCATTACTCTTAACAGTCAGCAGCTGCGCAGTTGATTTTTTGATATGTTGGAAAAAATTTATTCTAGTTTAGTCAAATGTCTTTACTTTTAATATATTCGCTATTAGTCTCTTCTTATTTTGCATAAAGTTGAAGGTCCTCAAATTTTTGTTGATTGCTTTGTTTTGCGACATAATCGGATTAGTCACGGTCCGCCGCAAAAACAAAAAACTATTACGTGACGCAGAAATCATGACAAACACAGCAAGACGTTGAAAACGTTTTTTGACTTATCTCACGATTTTTGCACACTTTTGTGTACACTTTTTGTGTACAAAAATCATAAGGTAAGCCAAAAAAATAGCCTGCTACATTAGAACTACCAATCGGATTTGCTCAAGTAAAATACCAAAATATTCAGGAATAAATTTCAGAAAAAGTCATAAAATCTTAGGTTTTTATCATCCGAACTTCACGAGTTAAAATGTTTTTATATGAGGACCCTCCCTTAGGTAAATTAGGGTTAAAAAACTCAAACCATTATTACATTTGTAAAATTGTAGAAAATATTAAATATATGGTTGAAAAAACTGCAAGAAACAACATATCTTTGAGGACAAAATAAAAAATCTAATAGATCGTAATTAACCATAGCGTTGGCAGAATGACTTTAAAAAGAAAGCTTGTTTGGACACCATACAATAAAATAGAAAAGGTTTACTTGAAGCAATTAAAAATGCAACTTAGAGTAAGGATTTTTCTTTAAAATCTAGTTTTAAAACGATAAAGGTTGGCTTGTCTTATGTTGTAAAAAAGTGCAAGTTTTTAAAATGTATTGTTGCTTTCCACTATTCAACCACTATTAAAAGTTAGCAAAGATATATTTTAAAACTGCCTTATATAAATCGCGTGACCAAACAGTTGATCAAAACGGCAAAAGATCGAAACGACAATAGATCAAAAATATAATTTTTCGAATCATGACAGAAAGAAATTTCAAGGAAAAAAAACAAAGCATTTTGCTATGTTCATAACCATGTTTGCATGATTGCAATTGCCATGTTCATGATTTTCTTTGCAAAAAAAATTTTTTTACAATTTTTTTAGCTGCTACTGTATCAACTAATTTGATATATAAAAATTAAACTGCAATGTCTTCAATTTGTCCAGTTTCAATTTGGTATTTGACTACTAAGTTTAATAAACAATTTTCGTTATAATAACAAAACTTTTTGTTGCAGTCAATCAATAGTTGTACGCTTTTACTATTCTTTATTAATTAAATCACCTTCGTTTTGCAGTTTTTACACCGAAAAAAAATTTTTTTTATCTCTATATTTATCCTCCCGACTCGCAGAAAAGCGACGGAGGCGTTAGTACATAGGGTAGGCAATTACCCCGATCTGCTTCCTGAGATTTCAAGATATTGTTGTCCGCTTGAAATTTAAAATAGATATGACTGAAATTTAGAACTGCTTGCCAGGACCACCATGCAGGGAAATGTGCCGTAAAGTGTCTTTCCCAAGAACACAACAGAACTAAAACATAATTAGTTTTGTAAAAACTGAATTAATAATTACTTCTTAAAGCGTAATATGAAACAAACAAAAAAACCGCATAAAGTTTACCAGAGCAAAAAGAATTATCATAAATTGAAGAACAATTTGATTGCGCATCAATTTTTAAATAAAGCTATTTTAATGTTTTAATTTTTATAAATTTAAGCAAAAGATTCAAAGCAAAAATTTAAAAAAACAGGTATTAATAAAAAAATCATTGTTTGTCCGATGTTGTCTAGAAAAAGTTTAAAACTGTTGTGTTTGAGCTAATTTAATTAGCGTTGTTTTTTTATATTTTATAACCAACTAGTAATCTTCACAAGTTTTTGAGTTTTTCGCTGTATTTAATCAAATCAAGTTTTTTATTGTTTACTGACAAAACAAAATAAATGATAATTTTTAATATTGAAAACAATGTTCCACCAGCGCAACTGCAAAAGACACCGCTAAGCCACAAGGGCATACTGGCGGCGGTTCCGATATGCTAACCACATCGAGTTAGCTAACACGAATACGGGTTAAGACAAGCAAAACCCTGCAGTTCCCATTACAAACATATAGTAAGAATGGTCAAGTCAATCAACAAGCAAGTGCCGACAGACCTGTTTCGTCCTTATTAGGACTCGTCAGGACACTACAGCTTGTTGTTGACCCCAGCTTGTTGTTGATAATGTTTATGTGAATAAAGCCAAATTTATGTACAGAAAATGCAAAAACAATTGTCAGAATAAGGATATACAGTGTAAAAGAAACAAAGCCACGAGCAAAGGTCTATTTGTGGTGCCTTCTAAAAATATTTTGCCTAGAAACCCTGTTGAGAAACCCTGACCTTGACATTGAAAAAAATTGAAAAAAAAATTGCAATGTTGTCTTTTAAACAATAGCTTTTAAACAAGTTTTTCGTCCCATACTCGTCAGGAGTAAATGTCGGAATTAAGAAAAAAAATTCAATTGATTTTGTAATAAAGCTGAACGATCACACGTGTTGACGAATTCGGTCCTGTAATCGTTGAGATGTACGGCCGGCTTACCCATCACGCAACATTTCATCATGCGACTGTTAATCACGGATGTTTAACCACTAGACACTTAATCATGTAAACATATTAACACTACGATATTTAATCACGTAGACTTATAACACATTTAACCGCTAGACATTTCAGTGTATTTGCGGGGTATTGCGTATTTATCACATAAACAAACAATTACATAATAACTTTTTTTTTGGCCTTTTTATAGCAGAAATAAACAATTACATATGACTTTTTCAAGCCTTTTTACACGCTAATTGCCATACTTAACTTAACCACTTTAAGTGCTCCGTAATTAGATTTTTAAAGTGATTAAATGTCCAGTAATAAAATGTTTATGATTAACAGTCGCGAACAGCCGCGTCCATAAAAAGAATGATGATGAAATGTTGCGTGATAAAATGTCTGTACACTGTACGGCCTACGTACCAACTATCATAGTGACACAAAAAATTATAAACTATATTGCTTAAAAGCAAAGCAGGCAACACTAACACGTTGTTCTACTGTAAAGAAGCATTTTTTTACACCATGCAGTAGAGCAACAATTGGTCGAGCCGAGAATTTTTCGCGCAGCAACTGTTGTTCTCAATCACAGGACATCTTCCATCTGGTGCTAGACTGCTCTGTACTTGATTCTCTACGTCTGGCCATCTTTGGCCACTCTCTCTCAATTCTAGACCTCTGCTCTCGGCCCTGGGGCTTGCCCGACTATCGGAACTCTGTGGATTTGACCCGCGTTCACATCCCTAGGAATGGGTTGAGTAAGCCCACCATCATTATCAGATCGAGACATGATCATTTTTCCGAGACTTAGACCGAGATCGAGACCAAAAAATGTCGAGACCTAAGATTCGAGACCGAGACCAGAAACCAACAAGACCAAGACCGAGACCAAGACCGAAAAATTGTACAAAAATATGTCCTATTTTCAATTATTCCTAAAACATAAATTATTTTATATAAATTACATAAACAAGCATTTTTAACATTTCTTGACAAAAAATTTTATTTAATTAGAACGTAAAGTCTCATCAAAACTATAATGCCAGGGTAACTTTTTTATTTACAACGTAAAAATTGCAACTATTGTCCTGCAATTGGCATGTAATATAAAAGAAACACTTCGCATTAGCATTATATTAACGAATTCATTATTTATCATAAGTAACAAGGATTTGGGCTAAATCATAGAGCAACTATAAATTACACAATGAGAGTGTAAAACATATTTATTGCGCGACAAGGCCCTGTTTCGCCCTTATGGGGCTCATCAGGTGCAAGCAAATACATCTCACAAATCAAAGTATCATTTAAAACAGCAAACTTTAATTATACAAAATAGTAATTATGACTCGAAGAAGACGACCTGGACAACGAATGTGAAGTTCACCTCCGTGGAGTGAGAAAAACTTTCGCTTTTGTTCCCCAACGTAATTACTATTTTGTATAATTAAAGTTTGCTGTTTTAAATGATACTTTGATTTGTGAGATGTATTTGCTTGCACCTGATGAGCCCCATAAGGGCGAAACAGGGCCTTGTCGCGCAATAAATATGTTTTACACTCTCATTGTGTAATTTATAGTTGCTCTATAATTCATTATTTATTGTACGTATATATATTGAAAAAAATTACTATTTTTGAAATTAATCCCCATTACAATGGTTTAAATCTATAATGTCAGTGCTTGTTTTTGCAGAGAGCAACAAATATTAGGTTAAAGTTTGGTTAATTTTTTTTAATTTAATACTTAATTGCATTATCTATTATGCCACGCGGAAAAAAATTGTCGAAAGAAGAGCAGGGACAAATTTTGGCTCTGAAGAAGATTGGATTGAGTAACAGAAAAATTGAACGGCAAATTTAAAGTAGGGAGACAATTAACAATTTTTTGAGAAATCCTGAAAAATATAATGATGTTCATGCTGGTGGGAGACCAAAAGTTCTATCACCAAAAGACGAAAGACTCTTTTTAAGGGAAGTCAAGAAGAACAGGAAGATTTTACTTAAACAAATAAAGTCTAAAACCAATGTTTCTGCCTCAGTTTCGACCATCAAGAGGCTGTTCCAGAAGAGAAACATTAGCAGAAAGAAAGTGAAAGGTCAACCAAAACTTTCCAATGATCACAAGCACCGTCGCCTGCAAATTTTTCCGTGACTATCAGACATGGGACGAAGAGTGGTCGAATGTTCTCTTCAATGATAAGAAAAACTGGAGCTTGGATGGACCTGATGGCTATCAATATTACTGGTCTGATAGCAGCACGCCTAAAATGGTATTTTTAAAGCGTCAGAACGCCGGAGGAGACATTATAGTATAGGGCGCCATCTCCACTAATGGCAAGCTTCCCGTCAAAATCATGAATGGAAAGTTCAATGCAGCGCGGTATGTCCAGATGCTTGATGAAGTTTGCCTTTTCGAAGAGGGCTCCCGACTTTGTGGACAGAACTTCGTGTTTCAGCAGGATAATGCCCCTATCCACACTGCTCGGGCCACAACAGAGTATTTTCATGCAATGGGAATCAATGTCCTTCCATGGCCTGCTCGGAGTTCTGATGTAAATCCAATCGAAAATGCTTGGAGTTAGCTTACACGTCAAACTTATGAAAATGGCAAGCAATATGATACTGTTGCTGATCTGAAAACTGCTATATTGAAAGCTTCGGAGGACATTCCTGGTGAATATCTGCACAAGTTGATCTCAAGCATGAAAAATGGAATTTTTGATGTAATCAACAGAAATGGCGGAAAAACTCACTATTAAATTAGTTTTGCCTTTAGTTCTAAATAATTTATAGTGATTTATCATAATATTAGAGTAACTTGTAAGTTACAATGCAGAATTTTTCTGGTTGTCATTTTAGTTTTGGACTTTATTTTTGTGTGGGTTTCATCTTTAACATTAATAAAATGATTAAAACTATACTTTTAGTTATAAATCTATATTTGAAGTTAAACATAGTTGTTGTTCCTTTATATACTATCAGGAACAAGAATGCTAACACTTAATGGCTATGTTATAAGTAAAAGTGTTGTAGCATTATAGTTTTGTCGAGCACTTTATAAATAATGTATCAATATAAAAATAGAATTTAACCACTTATTCAAATAGAATGTATAAAAATACATTTTTACTTAAATAGATGGTATTTATTTGGGATTGATTTATTTAAGAAAAGTTTTTTAAATTGATTTTCCCGGTCTATGCATCCTACCATGGATCTACCACTCATTGCAAGTTTGAATCTGGTTTATTTTCGAGAGTTTTGGATTATTTTCATCTTTACCATACTGAAAACAGCTTTGCTCTGTGTAGTCGCATCATTAGGCACTTTAAAAAAAAATTCAACTAGAGCAGAAGAAATTGAAGCAAGCAAAGCATGTTAGTAAACAATGTAAAAAAAAAGCCGGATAATCGTTAAAAATTTTTTTCGCAATTCAAGAATGGCTGAAGACACGGCATCACAGTTATGCTTGTCACTTCAATCAAATATTTGATTGGCTCGGCTATCTGCGTTGGCATATTGCACTTATTCAATTTGTTGACTATTTTTGGCTTAATAAAATACAATTGGTCTAATTAATTACCTTCAAATGATTAAAGATAACCACAAATTATGCAAAGTAAAAACTGTTTAACAACTTGCTGGTTTTTCTTTCGGTATTAGCCCAGTTTATTTTTTAAACATCTTTGGGGAGATCATTCGGAGGAGTTTTTAGGACATTGTGTTTTTCTATCTTGCATATTAACACTTTTTTTGTTGAAGTTTAAAGCAACTTCGTATTCTGCTTTAAGTAATTAGATTCATATAATGGCGTATACAAAAATTTGTTATGGAAGGGAAAGAGCAGTTGAGAGTCAAAAACAGGATCACAATAATCCGTGATATCTTTACAAAAGGGAGACCTGGTGCAACAAAAAAGAGTGCCACTTTTATAAATTCACTAAAAGAATGATAAAATTATTTATTTATTTATTTTAATATTATTATTTTATTCTTATTTTTATCCTCCTGACTCCCTAACATACTGGAAATTGTCGGAGGTGTTATACGTAGAGCAACTACCAAACTATTACATTGACCTGCTTTTGGAGAAGCCAAGATATTTTTATTTTTATTTTTATATAAGTTTTTTTTTTTGGTTATATGATTAAAATTTAGGACTGCTTGCTGAGACCTCCAAGCAGGAAAAATGCCCTAAAGTGTTCTTCGAAGGACACAACAGAATGGCGAGAGCACGCTTTTAACCGTCACGGTGTCGATCACGTTTGCAATCAATCACGGCGCTTTCAATCATCCAACCAAGCTGCCGACAAATGTAAAATGAAATTAAAGACTGTTTTTTGCTTTTCACTGTTTTCAAGCCCCAATTTTCTTTTATTGAAAAAAAATCTTTATTTTAACAATTTTTAAGCTTCCAAGTGCTACTTTAAACCTTTAAACATCAAGCTTTATAAAGATCTGTTTAACCCCCAACCCTTCCCCTTCCGCACATGCGCCTATTTTTTAACCTGCTGTTAAACGGGTTGTCGAAGAGTGGTTGAATGTTTAAAGCGTTGTGATTGTGATCAAAACGGCTACACTTCAACAGCTACTCGCGCCATTCTGTTGTGTCATTGGAAAAACAATTTATGGCACTTTCTCTTGATTGACGTTATTTGAAGCAGTTCTCAATTCAATCACATCTCTTTAAAAAACTAAAAAATTAAAATAAAAAGTTTTAACTGGGCTGTAATATCTTGGGATTTATTGGAAGCAGGTCGAGGTAATTGCTCGTTTTAAGTATAGCGCCTCCCATGCTTTTCTGGAGGCAAGAGGATGAACATAAATATGAAAATAAAAAATAAATAAACAAGCTATTGGGTTGGAAAAAATTTGTGACTAAGAAAGCCACCAACTCTACATTTTTGTAAAAAATTGCGAGCTATAATTGATAAATATATAAATATGGTGTTTAAATTGTTGTTTAGATAAATTTTGTTACAATAAAAATTTGTTTGTTTTAATTAGGAAAAAATACGTATTAAGATCAAAGCAATTATTCTTTGGGGATAGGGTGTAATCCAAGTTCGTATTGAAGATAATTTGAAATAATAATTAAAATCAAAGTAAACACTAAAAAACGTTTTATCACTGTAATATTGCACCGATTGCGGACAATGGTGTGAGTACAAACGTTCAAAGCATTAGCCTATTAGAGTTATTTGTTGCCAAAAGAAAAGATTAAATAAAATGCTTTTGTGATCGGATTATTTTGTAACAGATTGCCCTGATTGCAATAAAAACTTTAATAGAATAAATGTAAAAAATCTTCAAAACGATGAATCAAAGAAGTGTGACTCTAAACGTCTTGCCACTTTAAGTTGAGATAAAGCAGTCAATTTTTTTATTTATTTCATTTTATTTTTTTGTCGACGACCAAGACATGAAAAGTCAAGCAAAACAAAATATATAAATGCACTACAAAAACGTTTGGTCGCTATGACTAGATGCCAGCGAAAGACCGGGAAGGCCACCAAAGTCAGCCAGCACCTCAAAATATTTAAAGCGACAACATGTACATGTTCAAATAGGCTACCATTCAGTAGAAACAAACAATAGTACACACCAATATGCAATGATATACAACAGAATTAAAACAAATTACAAGCTGGTACAAAACACACTGAGAAATTCACAGAGAAAAAAACAAAAAAACCAAAAAAAAACTCAATTGAGAGTTGTTTTTAACCAATTGCAAAAATTCATCACAGCAACATCAAGTAACAAACATATCAAGAAATGTCCGGTCTCGAAATCAATTTAGAAAACACGAGACCGACACCACATGACCTCGAGACCGAGACAGAGATCACCAGCTCAAGGTTAAGACCGAAATTGCAAAAATTGGTCTGAAAATCTTCATTACAGTCAGTGTTGTAATCGAGACTAAAATTGTCGAGACCGAGACCGATACGATAATTTTCTTAAACCTTTGGTCTCGAACAAATTTCGAGATTTAAGTTCCGAGACCGAAACCAAAAACAATTAAAACCACAAAAAAATTTACAAAACTGTAGTCTATTTTAATTACTCCAAATTTTTTTTTAATTGATCTAAGATTATATTTTAAATGAACAAGCATCTCTTACAAAACAGAAAGTGCATTGATTTGCATGCTTTTTTCTTTAAGATTTAAAGTAGATCTTTAGCTACAGATAGCGACTAAAATGTTTGAACTAATTAACCGCACAACGGCACAAAAGGAAAAATAAGCGTTTTCTCCGGATTAACCAGGGTTAATATTTTTTTTCATTATTAACTTGTTTTTTATCAAATTTAAACAAATTTTATATCATTTTAATCATGAAAAAATTATCTTTTCAATAATATACAAATAAACGTTTTTCTCAAAACGAGCAAAGCGTTATGATTTATTGAATTAGGATAAAAATTTTCAGTCAGTCAAAATCTGCCGCTAGATAGAAAATTAATCCGGATGCGATCCGCCGCAAAAGAGTGCAGTACTCAAAAGCATTTTATATCAATTATATTAATAGTAATAGTATTACTCAACATACAGGGTGTCCATAAAGTTTTTAGACAATTTAAAAAATTTATTACAAAGGCAGTTGATGAGATATCTTGTATAGATTTGTTTTATGTTAATCAGTGTTTATTAAAGTTTTTAGTCAAACTGAACTTTTGTGTTTCAGATTAAGTTTTTATGTGTTTAATAAATGTGTTAAAAAACCCGTGCAAAATGGCTACTCCCCTAGAGAAGGCACAATTTTCCCAGATGTTCTTGGTCACCCACTTCTAACTGTATCCAACACTGACCCTGTTTCTACAAATTTCTTGTGCCATTGATAAAATGAAGGACGTGATGGTGGATCTCTTCCATATTTAGTTCTGTATTTTTGCTGAGTCTGAACATCTGATTTTGTATCAATAAACCAGAATACAGTTTGTGTCTTCTCTTGAGGAGTAGCCACTTTGCACGGGTTTATTAACACATTTATCAAACACATAAAAATTTAATGAAAAACACAAAATTTTGGTTTGACTAAAAACTTTAATGAACACTGAGTAATATAAAACAAATCTATATAAGATATCTTATCAACTGCCTTTGTAATAAGTTTTTTAAATTGTCTAAAGACTTTATAGACACCCTGTATTACCTTGTAACAGTAGAAAAATATATGCATAACTTATCGTATATTCTATGAATAACATGCTGAATTGATAAATATGACCATCATAAAAATGTAAGTCATGAGAATGGAAATAAAACTACAGCCTCAATTTAATTCGTCAATTTATTTCCATTTTGCACAAAAATCAAAACAAGCATTTTACTCAGTCAGGGTTGGCATTAAAAAACCTGCCCAAAAAAACCTTGTCTCAAGTGTTTTTTTTATTTTTTAAGATATTTAAAGGATTTTATATCAATTGTATTAATAGTAATGGTATTAATGAACATATTACCTTGTAATAGAGAAAAATATATGCATCATTTTACATATCCTATAAATAACATGCTACCAATTGATAAATATGACTTTCATAAATAATATCAGTCATGAGAATGGAAATAAAACTAAAGCCTTTATTCAATTCGTCAATTTATTTCCATTTTATACTAAAATCAAAACAAGCATTTTACTCAGGATTGGCATTAAAAAACCTTCCCAGAAAAAAACAAAAGAACCTGGCCTAAAGTGGTTTTTTATTTTTTTTAATTTTCTATTTTTTAAGGTATTTGTAAGTATTTATATCAATTACATTATTAGTAATAGTATTAATAAACGTATTACCTTGTAATAGTATAAAAATATATGTATATACTTACATATCCTATGAATAACATACTACCAATTGTTAATTATAACCTTCATAATTAACCCTTAAAATACCAAGGGGGTCTCTCAACTCAATTTCAAGATACTCAAGATACCAAGAGGTAAATTTTTTTGGCTCCCGCCTTAACTATAGCTGCAATTCTTTTCTTAATCTTTGTAGGTGCCATAAATTTGAATAAAATAAATATAATGTGATCAAATTCACGAAAAAACTTTTGAATATCATTTTAATTTTTACATTCTGGGCTAATTTATACAAAAAAAAGATGAAATAACACTTGCGGTAAAAATCGGGGTTTGTTACAATGTCACATTAAAAAAAGCCATCTGTTTCACCTACTGCAAACTTACTTTTTTATATTGATTGTAAAAATGTATTCTAACTAATGATGAAGAGTGTAGGTAGCGATTTTGTTAGTGTTTTGGTGCACCAGTATATTATGTTTCGAGCTGGCTGTGTTTTCCTACAGAAAATAAAAAATAGACAAATATTGGTACCATACATATTTATGTCATATTCAAAAATGGTTGTGTCATTGAAATAGTTTTCAGTAAAACACAATTCTATAGTTTAAACTGATTTATCACACTTAGAAAACCGTTGAAGTATTGAAAACAATAAGGTCCTCAGAGGACCCCACCTTGGCAAACAACGTTGGTGAGCTAGCCTTGGTTTTTTAAAGATTAATGTTAGTTGTAAATGTACGTCTCGTATAAATAAAACTACAGCCTCAATTCGATTCTTCAATTTATTTCCATTTTACACAAAAATCAAACAAGGTAGTATGTTATTTACTGCTTTTATTACTAGTTAGACGTGTAGGTTATAAAAAATGTTCATATTTAACCTATAATCTGTTTAGGTAAAGTCATGGGGACAGAGAAATCACTGATATTTAGATTACTAGGAGACTGATGTTACTATTTCTGCTTGACAGTTTTGACATGTCTAAAACTTCCTCTTTACTTTTTTTCTAGATATTCTTTTTTATTCTGGCAATCATTCAAATGGGCTCTTATTCGTTCTATTTTCTTACTAATTGATTTATGGCAGTAATCACATGATACTCTAAAAGTTTAATGCTGTCTTCAATTTCAGATACATGCTCCCATTCTATTCCTTTCTTCCTTTCACTTCCCAAAGGCATCCTTCATAACTTTAATTATTTGAAAGATTTAAACAAAATATATATTCAACAATAGTGAAATACTTTATCTAATCACAGATTAAATTTATATTTATTGAGTAACTTTAAACTATATTCTGAAAACATAAATAAAAAATCATAATATACAAATGACAAAAACATAATAGAATATTATAATGTACAAATGCACGTGAAACATAGTTCATTATCAAATCAAATGCTCTTGCTGAAGTGAACTCACTTAACTTGTTAACCACAATAATTACTGATGTTGCAAGATAACTGGCAGCATCAGTAATTTACTAATTTCTGTTTTTTTTTGTTGATAATGATGCATAGCTAAATATATATATATTTTTTTTTGTAGAATATACTAATATTTTTGACATACTAATTATTTTTATTACAAATATTATAAAAATATAATTTATATTTTTGTAGCGTGTTAACAATTTGTAAGGACTACATATTCAAGAACTTTACAAAAAATAAACAACCTCTTGATCTAACCCTGCCATGCTAAAAAACATTTTTTTAATCAAGCGTCCAATAGCTGTCTTCTGCAATTAATTTCTGAAAATAAAATTTAAGTAGAAGCTATTACAATTTTTTTCATTGCTGTCACTAAATAGAAATATAAATCACTAAATAACGTATGCCCAGTGAGTAGTGACCAAGATATCTCTTGCTTGCTCTGCAGACACACGCAGTAAACAAACATCCAATGCCTTTAGTGTCTGGTGCTATACTGAACCAACGTTCCCTCTAAGCTGCGCTTTTTTTTTAGAGAACACCTTGATTTTGGAAGGAAAAGAGGAAAATTAAAGATGAAATCAAAGTGAAGACCTTTTTTTTTTCTTTACAGAACACCATAATTTTTGGAGAAAAAAAGTGAAAGACGAGATCAAAACTGTTTTTCTTTTTTTACTAAACATCGATTTATGAAAATCCTTGTCTCGAGTCCCTAAATTTGAATATTCACACTGCTCACACGGCCTTTCATTCCGCACACACTAAACAAGCTCTTAGAGGGAACGTTGTACTGAATTACTATGGCCAATGTTCTATGTTGCCGTTTCAACTGCTCTCGCGTAGCACTAGGGCATCCACTTCACTCCTCTAAGTTAATGCTCATCTAAAGGCATCGAACTACCTATACTGCTTGCTTATAATTATTCTTAGTTAGATGCGGCAAAAACTGGTTTGCACCATGCCCATTTCTCAATATACAGCACAATGAGCATTATAAATACTGTATATGTTTGAGACAATTCGATGGGACAAATCTAAATGCAAGTTTGATGACTTTACTGGTAATAGTTGTTTGTTATATAGGCTATAGCTAATGGCTATGTCAGTATGTCAAAAAGTAAACATATCAGTCTATTTAAAATTTGTATTAATATTTGTTTAAATTTACTTACCATTCCTCACTTTATTAGTCACTTTTATAGCTTTTAATAGTAAGATGTCTCAAAAACAATTTAAGTAGAAATAAAATATAAAAATTAATAAAACCAAAGAAAAAAACATAATAAAACCCAAAAAAACAAAAAAAACAAATTCCAAAAAAACCCGGGTTGGGTATTTTTTTAAAAAATCCAAAATTTTGCCAACCCTGATTTAAAACCATCTACCATATTTTGTCTAAGTAAGGTTTTAGTTGGAAGCAGGTCACGTGATAACACACGACCTTTAAAAGGAAGTGATTTAATTGCTTGCTTCGGAAACAGGATTACTTCAGTTAATTGTTCAAACTTATTTGTTCGACATCATAATGTACAGTAATTCAAGCCAGATAAAACAACTTTGAACATTGTCTGTTAAGGGTTGTTTTCCTGTTCAGTAAAGTATGTAATAATTTTGAGGTGCCATTTCAAACTCAGCGCCATAATTAGGCATCTCGTAGTAGGCGTGAAGCATCAAACTTTCATAGCTATTTCAATTTTATTTCTTCAAAAAAGGTATGATTAAGGTGCGAGTGAGATCGCAGTCGAGATTTTTGGATCTTAATATCATTTGTCGACTGAGACCACGCCCCGAAATAGAGTTAGTTTTGATAGACGAGATTACAAATCATTTCACGGTGGCTTTGAAATCTACCCATGGGTATAACAAACCTAAAGCTTTAATAAAACTAAAACTATTTTTGGCAGCGTGTCGAGTGATTAGAGGGCCGTGATTGTAATTGACATGGTTAAGGTTCAAAACCTGTCGCCGCCACACTGTTTTGTTATGCAAAAAGACGCTTTACATCACTTTGTCCTGATTGATGGTTTTGCAAGCAGTTCTAAATTTCAGTCATATATCTATAAAAGTGAAAAACCAAACTACAAAATTTCAAACTGACAGCAATATCTTGGCATCTCCGGAAGCAGGTCGGGGTAATTGCTTGCCATATGTATCAGCGCCTCCGTCGCTTTCTTGCGAGTTAGAAGAATAATTTTAGAAATAAAATTTTAAAAAAAGAAATAAATAACTTTGTAGTAACCGTCGATGTCAGAAAATATTTCTGTATTTTGCGAAAAATTATATTGGCCTTAATGTTTATTAAAATAAAGCTAGAGTAAGGAAAGAACAAAGAAAGTGACAAAGTCTTGGTTTAACAAAGAGTGTTTAAGACTATGGTGATAGTGATGGTGAAAAATCAATAAGGGGTAAAAATCAAAAAATGGTGTTGCACAAATATTTATCTGTCACCCTGCTGCAGTGATTGCAGACTTAGAATCAGGTAGACGTGGATGACATATAACTTTCCCTGTTCCTGGTGTGCTGAACTGATGAATACTGCCCACAAATTTAAATCTAACTTAATAAAATTCTTGTTTCTTTTTTTTTGAAAATTTTCACAGCATAATATTTACTCAAGTATGAGTCACTCATTCTATGTCAAATTTTATTTCTGGTTTAAATCTTCTTGTTATAATATTGCTAATAGCTTGTTTTTAGAAGGCCGGTTAAAACAAAAAATCACTAAATTTTGTTTTGTAGACAATTCAAGTGCAACTTGTTTGAAAAACTTGTAAAAAAAACTCTTATGATGAACTTGAAATATATTTCTACAGTCTTAATAATCCTTATTACAAGTAAGAATAATTTGCAGTATGTACGTTATTTATTTTTTTTCTGTATATTTATCCTCCTGACACGCAAGAAAGTGACGGAAACATTAATACGTATGGAAAGCAATTACTCCGACCTGTTTCCAGAAATGTCAAGATATTGTTGTGCGATTTAAATTTTTATCTTGTGTTTTTTAGTGTTATAGAGTTATGATAAAAATTTAGAACTGCTTGCCAAGACCACAAAGCAGGGGAAAGTGCCGTAAGTGTCTTTCCCAAGGACACAACAGAATGGCGCGAGTTGGTTTGAACAAAAATAATGTCGATGACAATTACGGCGCTCTAATTACACGACCACGCTGCCGACTACTTCGTTTACTGTTTCTTAAATTGTTGTATAAAAGCTAAAAATAAATCCAAACATAAGCATTGAGCAATGCATCAAATAATATCACGTCGAACTAATTAATAAGTAACCCACATATTTGGAGATAGATTACAGTTGGTAAACGTTACGAAATAATACGCAAAAGTTTTGGCTATTTTTATATTATCTGCTCTTTGGTTTGGTTAATAGGAATCTTTAGTGTATGAAATTTTTGGCAAATTATTATTCACGAATCGAACAAAATTAAGTTTTTTATACAATTAAAGTAAACTTATTAAAGATGGTTGCTTTAAAAAATAGGAAGGTTTATTTGAATAAGAGAATGTTTTTTAAAAGGACCAGTAAGTTTTTTTGAGTTTTCGGTTATTTGTTTGTCTTTATTTGTCAGGCACTCATTATTTCATTATTTACAATAAAGTTGAAATGGAAATGAAAAAATCGCTGTTTAATTGTTTAAAAAATGCTTAAACTTGTTTGAGCGTTATTTAATAAATGGGTAACGTAAACTAACCATGTCAAACTTGTGAAAATATGCGGTCCGCAACAATGAAAATTTAACCCAAAATATCACTGGAGTAACATTAACAACCCGATTAACAAGCAAAGTGATGATCTTTTTTTCAGCTTACTAGATTCTAAAACTTGCGCCTTTTGTTCTACAATCAGTTTCCTTTTTTAAATTAAAATTTGGACTAAAGAAAAGGTCTTTCCTTTAATTGGATGGCAAATTTTGGCCCCGCAAGGAGCTTCGAAAATCTTTTTTTAATTTTATTTTGAAATCAAATTGAAAATAAAAAAGATTAGGTCATCAGTTAGTGAGCTTCAAAAAAAATCAATGTTGTTTTTGTAGTGACACCTAGTTTTGAATAATTAATATTTCGATTTCATATTGAACATCTGCTTATAAAACTTTTTGAAAGACAATAGCCGGCAGAGTTTACTTGCCTGATGTAACCTATCATCACTTGCTAGCAGCCTAGCTTCTTTTCAAAACCCGACCGTATTTTGTATGTTTGTACGTTGAAGCATTTGCATTTCAAAATTAAATAAAGTTAATCTAAATATCAGCTAAGAATAAAATCTGACACGCTAAAAATTGAATCGCGTTGTGGAAAGCAAAAAAAAGGAAAAAATATTCAGATTAAAAACGAAAAGCGTAAAAAAATTGCCTAAGCTCAAAATTTTTCGTGCTAAGTAGAAAATATTAAAGTTAAAATAATTCAATTTTTAGCCTGGTTCAGACGGTTAACGATTGCGGAAAAAATAAGTGAAAAGGAGAATTTTCTGCAATGCTTTCAAAAATTTACGTTTTACCCGTCCGGTTCTATTCTAAACTAACTGTAACTCAGCTTTACAACGACGCAAAAAACACAAGACAAGCTTTTTATTTGTTAAAGCCAAATAAAGATGAACATAAATAATACGGATAGAACACATACATGTACAATATAATGTTTTTATTAAAAATGACATGGAAACACGAAGAGACTATTCAGTCTTTGTGTCAAGTAGTCTCCCTTAAGATAGCAAAGAGGTATACGCGCGTCAAAACACCAACACGCTTAAATTAAATTGTTTTTACATATTATAGATTACAATGACAAATAGAAAAAACAAATGAAAAACCGATAAAACAAAAACAACCAATTTGAAGACCATAGAACTGTGGGCAATAGATAAATTTTTTTTATAAATTCAATAAAAAGCTTTTATAGTTCTTTTTTAATTTATTGAGGCATGTGATCTTGGAATAGAGTTGCAAATTAAAGGGCTTATATGTTTAGAAGAATTTTGAATTCTATTGGTTTTGAATAAAGGAATAGTCAATTGATCGTAAGGTTGTATGAAAATGTGGTTTTTGCTAAAATAAATAGTTGTCAAATGAGGATGGTGAGCGGTTTATGAAGAGATATTGATAAATTTAGCTATTTCGAATCCTATTAGTTGTTATAGAAATTTTGAAATTCAAAATTGCAAATAATGATATTTCTTCTAAATTTAATTCATCAATGCCTCAATTAAATGTTATTTGCTCTGCTGGATCAATTAAATTTGCAACAAAAGCGCTATATTAAGCGTCATTAAGCGTCAGTTTCTTCGCGTCAGTTTCGCTGTATTAAGCGTCAGTCTCTTCGAGTTCAGCCAATAGTAGACAGCAGTTATATTTTTATTTTATTCAATTTGAAGTTTTTTGGGAGTAGATTCACTTATTAGTAAACAAGTATCATCAGCAAATAATTGAGAAGTACTTTGAACAGAAAACTAATTAGAATAAAGCTTTCTAAAGTTTTTTTTCTTAAATATCGGTCATTTTTAAAAATTATAAATAATTATAGTTTTAATTTTATAAAAACAAATACAATAATTATGCAGTTTTTATAAATATATTTAAGAAATTATCAAAATATAAATAAACAGTCGGAAATAGAAATTGTAACAAACTTTTTATCGTCTTTTGTAAAAATCAATAAACTAAAACAAAACAGATTAAGTTGGCAGCGTGATCAAGTGGTTAAGAGCGCCGTGATTGTGATCCGTTTTATTTCGGTTCAAAACCACTCGTGCCATTTTGTTGTGTCCTTGGGAAAGACTCTTTTTACGGCACTTTCCTCTGCTTGGTTTTCTTGGCAAACAACTCTGAACTTCAATCATATGTCTAAAAAACAAAATAAAGATAAATTTTAACTGGAAGCCATATTTTGGAATCTCCGGAAGCAGGTTGGGGCAATTGCTTGACAATTGCTTTATTCGTGGCGCCTTCAACGTTTTCCTGCGAGTCAGGATGATCAAAAAGATGAAATGAATAAATGAAATAATTGAAAAAAGCTTACTTCAATGAATATTTGCACCATTCATGCATAAGCAATATGCATAGAAATAATAATCAAATTCCCAAAAATGTGCCACAAATTATTAGCGGAAACAAAGTTTGAAAATGTAATGTAATATTTAAATAAATGAATTAATTTTTTTCCATACTAACAGATGCGTAGTTTCATCTTTTATTGGTCCATTGAAGCAAATTTGAACAAAATAAGTCAACCTCCCAGCAAATTATATGTAAGTAATAAGTGGCTTTGCACCTGCAACTTGATTGATTTAATCTTAGAAAACCTTAAAAAGACAAGCGCAACTTTCTGGAAGACAGAAAGCCTTATTTACGTAAACTTGACAACTTTGAAATATTAATCAGTCAGTTGCACTAAAATTAGCTTAAAACTGTAATAATATAGAGTTGCAAAAATATTTTTGTAGTTCTTTAACAAAAACTATTGCTTGAATTTTTAGGTGATGACGTCGTCAAACTGGTTTCAAACCAAACGATTTCTCCAATAACGTATACAATAGATTGCTGCCACGTGATCATAAGATCAGAAATTGATCCAGTTTCACCGACGTATTTTTTCGAATGGTTTGTGATCGATGGTAATAAAACTGTGAGTGGTTTTATGAAATTAAACCAGTTTTAAAGTGATGTTTTTAAGTATTATTAGTCAACAAATATATAAAGGTTAAGAAAGCTTTGATATCTGTATTTACGTTATTTTAAATTTCGAAAAAAAAAATTAAGAATTGATTTGATTAAAGATTATTTTAGATTTATCATTGCTGACAATCCATCATGTGCAATCCAGAAACCTCAGGAAATAGCGACATCTAGCGTAACTTTATATAATTGCTATAAAAAATATCGGCATAATTCAAAATTATTTTTGATTTTAAAATCTTTACACGTAACAAAGTTTTTTAGAAGGTAAATTACTTCGACTTTAAACTGGCGCTGAGAATTTATCTTCTTACTAGTCCTGGATGTTGTATTTTCCGGTTCTGATGCGAAAGTTTTAAAAAATATTAAAAAATCTATTAGAGAAGTCTTAGGAGGTCGTTAAAGTGAGACGCAGGCATCCAGTGACAATGTATTTACACATTCAATTTACTCAATTCTCTTTTGGAAAAAACTCGTTAAAACTTACGTTTTAAGGTCAATAACCTCTGTTTTTTAAAAATTTGGTTGGATTTTTTTTATTTCATTTATATGATGATTAAAGTCAAAAACGTTCAAGTCAATTTTGCTTTTTTTTATCAAGATATTAGTTATGTTGAGTTTGGTTGATTTAAAACAGTGATTCTCAATGCTTTTGCCTCACTCTCGCCTCCTTTTCAGAACTTAGATACCGTCATTTTTCCAAAATTTAAACTTTAGGAAAATTTCTTTTTACATACACAGAGAAAACTTTTTTTGGACTTCAATCATATTTTTGATCCAAAATTTCGGTGATGCAATAAAATTTACATTTATATTGAAGAACAAAAAAAAAGATTTTACTTAAAAAGTTTTTTGTTGGTACAAAATTTTAAAATAGCTTTTAACAACAAATGCTTCATTTAAAGCTCTTTTGTTAATTAAGTAGCCTTAAAAAAGGCTGTTTTGAAAACTCGAACGTTTTCGTCTAGCTCTCTTCAGGAGGTTTCGCTAGAATGAATTGCAGAACTGAATGTAGTATTTCAAAAGTTATAAAGCTGATTCTGATTGGCTAAAAATTAAGGTTAATAATAGTTATCATAATAATTGAAAAGTATTAATAAATAAAATCACGTTTCGTCAGCGTAAGAAATTTTTTGGCAAAAAAAAGGAACAAAATTATGCAAGCTTTGTGTTAAAATTTGGAACTAGCCAAACGCTCTCTCAGTGCGCATAACGGATATATACGTCTTGATCGTTGCAGCTTTTCACAGCGCGGATTATTTCGCTTCTCGCTCTTGCTATATTCTCGCACAAGCAGCAATTATAATCGATCGAGACGAGAAAAACAGCGAGATGAGAAATTAATTACGCAATGTAACTCGGATAATGAAAATTTAATTCCGCACTTAACGGGTTAAACCAGGGCTTCTAAAACTATGGGTCGCAAACCCAAATGGGGTTGCGCAAAAAATTTTAGGATCGCGAGACAAATTGCTTTTTGTGGTTTTGAAATTGGCTTTTTTACAATTATTTTTATAATATTTATTGACAATTAAAAACTAAAATAGATAAATTGTCATTACACCATTGTTTCTTAAGGTTAGTAGGTATTTTTAAAGTATTTAATTGACAAAATAAAGCCTAAATCAGAGTGATGACCTTTTTTTTTTCTTTTTTTTAGAGAACAACTGGTTTTCGTAATTTTGTTAATTCGCTTTGGGTTACTATTTTCATTTCTCGTTCTTATTACATAGTTTTTTATGCACATGCTTGATTTTCCATTTGAAAAAATTATCATAAAATGTAAAATACGCATATTGGGGTCACACAAAAATTTATTATTTAAAATGGGGTCGCAGAACAAAAGAGCTTGAGAAGCCCTGCTTTAAACGTTTGTTACAAAATAATGTACTTTTTTCAGACAAGTCTAGGACTTGTCGGATTGAACGGAAATGGAAATGTATTGTGCCGCAGCAGTAACGATAATAATGGGGATTCTAATTGTTCGGAAAACACTTACGAAATAAGGTAATTTTATTAACAAAATGGGCCATTTTACTTTAGTTTCAGACCAAAACGTATGATAAAAAACCAAAACATAAAACAACTAAAGTACATTTTGTAATTTTGTCAATTTCAAATGTAACATGATGTTGTTAGCAGAGCTTGAACAAAATACACCATAGACTATTTTATACGGAAAATGTAGTTGCTGTTTTACCCCCAAAAACATATGTTTTCAAGACTTAAAAATAAAGTGACAATGATGCTGCTGAACTTGTAAATAAATTCCATTATTGGTTTACCTAAAATGGTACTCCAATTCAAGTATAAGTGTCTTAATCAAATGCTAAAGTAGTAAATATGCTTCTAAGATTGCACTGTCTAGATTTGCATTAGTCAATAGTTTATCATATTAGAAGTGCTTCTTGTCTAGAATTGAAGCATTTTTGACTAGCGACAATCTCTTTTTTGAAATGTTCAAAAACTGACCAAAAAAGCAGGAAATTTAGTTTTTTTCCTTTTATGTAACAGCAAAGACCAAAATAAAAATATCTTCATTACATAAATAGACAAAAAATTAAAATTTCGCAATGACTATAAGTCCAATACCGGATTCCAAATGTTTTCACATCTCAGGTCTGGTAATGGCTTTTTTATACGAGGCCGGTGATTTCCAACCTTTTTCAGTCGCGTACCCCTTTCCAAAAATTGCACTAGCTCCGGATCCCTAATTTTGCACAATTCAACAACACAAATAATTTGGAAGAATACTTGTTTGTTAATGTGATGATCTTTTTTTAGTGATCACAACTTTTTTGGAACGAAAATCGAGAAATCAGAGCGAAAGTCAAAGAGAAAACTTTTTTTAGAGATCAATACTTTAAGAAAATATTTTTCTTTCAACAAGCGTCTCGGCTCTCCAAAGTGAAAATATAGTAATCCCAGTCTTATGCCTTTTCATCCAAGAGTTCCTTTTATCTTATCTTGAAACGAGCTGCTTGCGGATCCTTTACAACTAGAGACCTAGGTTCGAAACCACTGTATTAGGGCTATCATTTGAACTCTCTAACATTACCTCGGGGTTGACGCAACAAGTAGAGCATTGGACCACGGATCGTCACACCTGTGTTCGATTCTCTAGGAATAGTGGCAATTGGTGTACTTTGTTAAGGTGAGCGCTTAAACTAAAATATATAATATTGCAGTAAATTTAAAACAAAACCAAAAAAATAACTTACTTTTGTTTCAAACATGTACAAAAATAAGTTCTTTTTTTGATTTGATTTGAATTTACCACAATATTACATACGTATATATCATATTTATTTTAGTTTAAGTGCACACTTTAAAAAACTCACCTTCAGCTATTATCTAGGAAACAATTTTTTAAGTTTTAAGCTACTATAAATTATCAATTTTTTTTTCATCGGATCAGACAAGATTGCATGACGCGAAGCTAAAGCTATGGAATGCTACCAACTTTATTTTTTAATATTTTTTTAAAAAGTTATTAAATTATAGAAATTTTCCACCACTCTTGGACCCGGAAAATGCCCCGTTTAACACGATCCTGAAGTATCCTTTCAACCAATCCTTCTGTGGATTCACGTTTTTAGCATATTCTTTTGCAAGCACAAAACTCGTGAACGTGTCCTGTCCGACAGGTAATATTACATCAGTGTCTTACACTTTTTTGTAAAACACCACTTTTTTCATCTCTAAAATGTTTTCAACCTTGTTTTGAAATATTATTATATCTATTTTTTTAAGATGAAAAGCGATTTATTTATGCCATTGAAAGCGCGTTTAATGTAATTATCAAAAACTTTAATAAGAAATGACCCAAAAAACTGCACTAAAGTTGACTGAGTATTTTTAATCACTCTAGCTTTTGTGAACTACTGCTCACTTCGTCAGGTGTAACGGAGCTACATGTTACATTAAATTGTTTAACAAGTAAAGCTTAAAATTTACTCTCATTTAAATATAACTTTGCTTTAAACTTGAATTATCGACTTGAATTGTATAGCTACAGAACTATATGTTAATCAAGGGTTCTCACCTTTTTTAAACCCATAAACCGCTTTTGCTTTATAACAATTATTTGGAGAACTCCAATACAAAAATATTTGAGCTTTTTTGTAAAAAACAAAAAGAAAACATTTTTTTTCGGAATGAGCTTATTTTAATAGGAAAACCGATCTTTAGTTGGCCAACGTATTGAATTTAAGCACTGCGATACAACCAAAATGAATGCAGAAAATGTTATCGCTTCAATCCGACTAATATTTTAAGGCGGAGCTATTTTACAAACCAATGTGATGACTTTTTTGTCTTCACTGGATTTTAGCAGAATATTTTAAGTTCATTTCTCTGTCAAGAAAAAAAAAATCTCCAGTTTAAGAAGAAACAAGAAAAGGTCATCATTTGATTTATTAAACATTTTTGCCCACAAATGCCGGTTAGATTGAGGTGATGACTTTTTTTGTTTTTTGTTTTCAAATGAATTTGAGGTCAAAATTTAAGTTCTCAGAGAGGTGTAATTAAAAATCTTTCGTGGACACTTTTTTCCTGTAAACCATCAAAATAATACTATTGGTCTTCCATTTAACATTTTTTCTTGTAGAACTCCTAAAATTTTCCGTGAACTCCGGTTGAAAACCTTTCCTAAACTATTTAAGTCAAGTTTTTTCAGATTGTAACCACGTCGATCAGAATAATTGCTCTAGTGCATGTTCTTGTCACCAAGAAACAACTCCACAACCGATCACTAGCTCTTCTATCACGTTATCATCATCATTAATTTCAAGAATTACAAGTTCAAAAATAATATCATCATCATCATCATCATCAGAATCAACAACCATGTTATCACCAACAAACTTTATTGCTTTATCTACAGTTTCATTTTTAACATCCTCAAGTTCGATGTCGACGTCGTCATTAAAACTGAATACAACGTCAAGTTCAATAACAAAACTACCTTTATTCATATTGGCAACAGATCGGACACGAAACTGCAAACAAAATCTTGCAAAAAAAATTCTCGACCTATTTCAACATCAAGATAAAAAAGAATGGAATTCATATCCAAGCTTGAAGTGGATTTTAGGTTAAATATCAAGAAGGCGATTGTATAATTAGAATCGAAATCGACATCGTTTTCTTTTTTATATATTTGGCAAAACTTCAAAAAGTTGCTATTTGTGTTATTATCTACACAAAAAGTATAAAAAGATCAGTTTTATTCAGTTTCATCTAACTTTTTTGTAAAAGCTTTGTACTTTTAACTTTTATAGGTTACATATAATACGTAGAAAAGGTGATAATTAAAAAATAACAACATTTTTTATCGGAGTCTGTCAAAGAGGATTTTGAGCGATTGTGTTCCAATTAATGTAATGTTTTTTGTTCTTTTCTTGTGTTTTATTAGCGCCAAATAAAGTTTAAGAATTTAAAGTTTTTCCTATACTTAGACAATTCGTGCTTGATCGTGCGTAAAAGGCTGACTAAGTTGAAAAACCCTCAAGTTGTTTGGCGCTAATAAAACACAAGAAAAGAACATGTCCCAAAAAAATGAATACACACTTTAAATAATTATAAACCATGTGTTTATTATTATTTACTTAATTTTCAACATGTACAAAAAAATACATTAGTTTAAGAACTAGCATCAGGGCCGGATTTACCAATAGGCTAGGTAGGCTGAAGCCTAGGGCCTCCACGTCCAGGAGCTTCGAAATTCAATTACGAAATTTGTAATTCTATTAAAAACTTGACAAGTTTAAACCCCACCTAAACCAGAACCTATATCTATATTGCTAAATATCTACTACATAGGTTATAAATAAACGTAGTTGTAAAGGTTACTAAGTAGTCTACTTTGCAAAAAACTGTATCAGTAGTTGGCATGTTGCTGAAATAACTTATAGACAGTGTGTTGCTTACTTTTGTTGTAAAATATACGTTTTATAACTAGAAATTTACCAATGTTATCGATTTATCTTATTATTATACGTGTTGGTATTGCTTACCTGCTTTTAGACCAAGCAATAATCTTATTTCTTACTTTTTCTAACCCTAATTTTATTATGAGTAAAATATTTGAAAGTGGAGCTAGCAAGCGCAAGAGAAAGAAAATTGAAAATGGTATTTAAAGAAGATAAAATCAATCACTGCTTTCTTGCATCAACCTCTGACAGAAGCAAAAGGTGCTGGCACTGAAGTAGGTGCATTGACCTTAACACAAGAAAATCTGTGTAATGATCAAAATAATCAGCCAAATGCTAGCATTCAACCAGAAGAAAATCTTATTGAAAAAGCAATGCAGGAAGTGAACAGCAACCTGGTAATGAGGAAGCAGCCATGCCCAGCGAAAATGAAAATACAAATATCATTCAGAACTCAGTTGCTGCAAAGGGAAGGAAAAAAGAAACACATAAAAGTAGCGGAGATAGTCAAAATTTTCAGTTTACATCAGGTAAAGTAAATCAATCCCAAGGTATTACAGATACTTATGCAGAGTATGCCGAAGATAGATCTACATATACACTAAGTTTAAAGAACGTTGGTTTGTGAATAGATTTATCAAATGAGGAAATAGCTTACTGGATAGAGAGAGACCCTTCTTCAGTTCAGCACGGTTGTGGACCATTTTCTAGTTCCAAGCGTGTGTACAAGAAGCAATCCAGGTATTGCACAAAAGCTCTGTTTTATTCAACGAAAGTCAATGGTGAAACATATAGCAGAAAGTGGCTTGTTTATTTCCCCGCAAAAGGACGAATATATTGCTTTGCTTGTAAACTCTTTCTAAACCATATATCTTCTGCTTTAGCTTTTGATGGTTTTGATGACTGGCGCAATTCTTATCTTATCCAGCTCATAAAAACTCAGAAAAACACAGAAATGCCATGTTGACCTACCTAACAAGGAAGCGAGGATATACGCTTACTTCAAAGCTGGAGGAGCAAATAAAAGCAAAACAGCATTATTGGTGGCATGTAATGGAAAGAATCACCGCTGTAATCTGCACTCTTGCAGAAAGAGGCTTACCTTTTAGAGGGAACAATGAACAATTTGGATCTCCTACTAACAACAATTATCTTGGTCTTTTAGATAAAAGCAAAATTTGATCCATTTTTTCTTGCTCATATCAATCGTCATAAAAATTCAAAATCAAGAAATCCCTCTTATTTGTCAAAAACTATTTGGAAGTGATGATTTAGCTCATGGCTAAAAAAGTTAAGGAATCAATTGTGGCTGAAGTGAAAAAAGTAAGTTATTTCAACTTTTCTCTGGATTCTAATCCCAATATTTTACATACGGATCATAATAATTTTGATTATAAGACATGTGTCTTCTATAAACGATTTACTAAGTGAGAGACTTATAACTTTCCTTGAGCTGAAAGACCACTCTGGGGTAGGCATGGCAGATTTAGTGCGTAAATATCTCAATTAAAAGCTTCACCTTGATTTTAATAAATGCCGAGGGCAGTCTTATGACAATGCTCCAAACATGGCTGGTAGATATAATGGTATGCAGCAAAAAATCCTAGAAACGAAGAAATTTGCAAAATTTATTCCATTGATTTTCTTGATTTAATAAACTGTTTTGGCATTATTAATAAAATTTACTCTTTTTTTTCATCTTTCACAAAGAGGTTGTCTTGATGTAATGAACTATTTTGGCATTATTAATAAAATTTACTCTTTTTTTCATCTTTCACAAAGAGGTGGGCAGTTCTAAAATCATTTTCACAATTTCAGTCAAAGGTGCCTAAAAATTTGTCAGATACTAGTTGGGATGGGCATACAAAAGCCATGGAAGCTATTTTGAAATGTTACAGTGCCATCAACTAATGCACTCAGTCATTTGGATTCCGATGCAAGTGAGAAGGGTGATACCAGGCTTTATGCTGACAACCTTTGGCAAAAAATAGAAAAATTGGAATTTATGTTTATGTTGCAGTTTTGAACCAGAGTGCTAGGTCGTTTTCACAGGGTTAGCAAAGCCCTTCAAAAATCTGAATTGTCATTAAGTACTTGTGCCAAATTGTACAGTTCACTTGTAGACTTTCTAAGCAAAATGATAGATGAATTTTATGAGTTTGATCTGCAAGCAAAAGCTACCTTGCCGAGTATTAACAACAGAGCTGTCACTAGGAGACAAAGAAATGCACCTGAGGCTTTAAGTGAACTCTCTTCAAAGGATAGGTTGAGAATAAATTCCTTTATTCCTATGCTTGATGCAACACTTGAAGCCAATTTAAGAAGAAGCGCTGCCGTGTACAGTGACGTTGCAAAAATGTTCCTTTTTCTTGTTAATCTGATAGCAACTAAGCTGGAAATCGGACAAGGCGTAAAACTTTTAAAGGAAGCGTATTCAGAAGATATTAACCCGAAACTTACTGATGAACTTCTACATTTTCATTTGTACGTGAGACAAACACAAAGTCAAGGACTTACAGAAGAGCAATCTATTTCCTTGTTTCATGAAAGCCCTTATCAAATTATGTGCAAGGAAAAATTTCACCCAGCCTTTCCTAATGTGGAAGAGTGTTCACTATTTCCTAATTAAGACTGTTCACTAACTGCTCAGGAGAGAGATCTTTCTCAAGGCTTAAAAGCATCAAAAATAAACTGAGATCCACCACGTCTCAAGAAAAATTGTCTGGACTAACCATTCTGTGCATTGAGAGTCACAAAGTTAAACAGATAAACTTTGATGAACTGTTGCATGATTTTGCTTTGACAAAAGTTAGAAAAAAATTTCATAGCCTAGTCTTACTCCATTTGATTGCTCTAACTATTTTTTATGTCCTTGTAAATAAACTTTACAACTATTGTAACGGCTGTTTTATCAAAGAAATTAAAATTAGAAGCAAAACTGTTTTAAAAATTTTTATTTTTTTTAATTAAAAATTTGTAACCATGAATCGGGAGAATTAAAAGAACAAACAGTTTAATGCCCTCTTTTTTTAACATTAAACAATGACATGTTATGTTGTTTAGAGAGAAATTTTGAGTTTAAAAATAGGGAGGGGCCTCACAAATGGAATAGCCTAGGGCCTCTCATGGTCTAAATCCGGCTCTGACTAGCAATGACAAAACAATAAAATGATGTTTGTAAATTTTTTACATTTTTAAAATTAAACAAATAATGATAAACACCTGGTTTACAATTATTCAATGTGTGTATACATTTTTTTGGGACACCCTGTATATACATTGTAATAGGTAATTTTTTTGGAACTTTTGAGACTAATATCTAATTTATTAACTTTTGCTTTAATATAAAAACTGTGGCAGAATTTAGAATTATAAAGACGCACGACGCGTTTCAAAAGCAACAAGTCTTATGGAAATATTTATCGAAGTTTTTTCAATTGTCGTAGGAATTAACAACAAGAGAGCATAACAGTTTTTATATGGCAAGCCGGCTGAACACAGATTTAGGTTACTTTGTTTACATCTACTGCAAGCTCTTTGTGTGGCTTATTCTTTTTGCATACGCTGAATTCGACTATTCCTGTAGCTGTCGTTTTGAGGTTTTGTGTTTACTCAGCCTATTATAAAAGAAACCCGAGTTAGTTTCATTTAGATCAATTTTAGAACAGAAAATGGACATACAATACATAACGGAATAATTTAAATTGTCATAACTTGAAACTCTATAGGCAGTAGGCTTAGGCTAAACATGTGAATAAACACCGAGGCTACAAAAAGTATGTGGTTGTACATCTTTGGTGTGGTCCAAGATTTCCTGACCTGAAATAAATTTATTTAGCAAGTTCTATTTTTTCACTTTCAAATTAAACCATTTGCAGCAGATACCAGAAAAATTCTCGACTACTGATACGTATAATTTTTTAAAGTATTTTTTATCTAATCGACAAAATGCATAAAATTGATATTAGCATGACAGGATGCTAAGTTAACACCCAAGGCGAACAAAGTACAAAACCGAATTTATCTGGTCGTGGTTTGGAATTCGGTTATTATATTTTTAATACCTTCAAATCTAAAGTAAATCTGAAAATTTTATTTGATACAAGAGTAAAATAAGTAAAAAGGTTTAAAAACTACTAATACAGATTTTACTGTTTTATTAAGTTTCGAAAAGAAAGTTTAATTCAAAATCTGCACGTTCTTTTGTTTGATTTAGTTAATCTTTGTTAAATAATCAAGTTTGTTATATAAACAAAAATGCTTTTGCTTTGCTTATATCAGTGGTTTTCAATCTTTTTTAATCCGTGACCAAATCTAAATTAATACAACGAATGAATAAGCAAACAAATCTGTGATCGCGATTCAACGCGCCGCTCGCACTTGCTCAGCCAAGCTGCCGAAATCAACGTACTGCTGGATTACATTCGTATGGGGAGGGGCGCCTTGCTGATGGCGAAGGCTACTTTCGCGGTCTGGGTTCAATTCTTACTCCCGTCATTCAGTCAGCTTATTGTCATCCTTTAAAAGACACTAGGCGGCGCTTTCCTATGCTTGGCGATCTCTGCAATCTGCTTTATGTTTCATTCATATCATTGTATAAAAACTAAAAATATAAATAAAAATTTTTTTAACAAAACAACATTATTTTGGCAGCTTCAAAAGTTTAACGGCTCCGAGATTTCCAGCGAGTCAGGAAAGTAAATAGCAATAAGGATAAGGATTTTAATTAAAACTTAGTTATAAAGCTGATGCGCACAAGCGGGAATAATGCTAAAGTAGAAGCTAATCACATTATATAATGATATTTTAATCGATTTTATTGTATCCTTTCCTTATGCTGCTTTTAACCATGGCCTACTTAAGGTATGGCCACACATGTTATATTTCCCGTCAAAAATCTGAGCAACTGATGTTTCACTGTGAATGTGCGGAAACAAAAGTCCCAAGAGAACGTTTATGACAAAACGTTAAGGCAATAAAAAAGATTGAGTAAGCCAAATCCTCACTGCTACAATTCTAAGAGATAAACATTGAAGCAAATATTGGTGTCGCTGCGACAATTCTTTGGTTTTACTTTCTTATATCAAAAATACTTTTTTACGCTCTCTGTTGGCGTAGCAACATTGAGTGAATAAAAATCAAGCCCCAGAGAAGGAACATGGATTTTAAATATTATTTGTTACAGTTGATCTACAGCTAGTCACCTACCTTAAATTTAAATATAGTACGCCTCCAAAAGGTGCTTTAAAAAGAAATTAAAATGCTTGTTTTGGACCTTGATTTGAATGTATAATGTCTTGGGAAATATATTTTACTAATGTATGTCGTAAAGCAGAGAAATATGTCAGACGTTCAGTAACATAAAATGATGCAATTATTAAATCGGTAACATTAAGGGGTGTTCAGATCACGGATATTCAAACGTTTCGGCGCTGTGGGCCAATTTTTTTGCAAGTATCCCCTGCGCCGCAATCGGTACAGAATTGCAATGATAAAACTTTTTTGGTATTTACTTTGATTTTGGTAATTACTTCAAATTATCTTTTTTGTGAACTTGGATCGAGCCTCCCCCCCAAAAAAAATAAATATTCATAATTTCAATCCTTCAGCGAAAAAGTTCTTGTTGCACTGAAATTTATGAATGCAATAACTTGAACACTATATGACCCGCGATTATTTATATGAATAAAGAGGTGGTTGGCTCTATGAGTCACAACGTTTGCCCACCCCTATAATCCGTTTATTTTTTCTATTTTCATCTTTATATTTAGAAAGGCGTCGGAGTGACATGATTACGCAATTACTCCAACCGCCTTGTTGAGATGCGAAGATATTGCTGTTTGGTTGAAACTTTTTTACTTTGCTTTTTAGTTCTTTTTATAGAGATATGACTGAATTTTAGAACAACTTGCCGAGAAGAAGTGACATAAAATGTTTTTCCCAACAACACATCAGAATGGCGCGTGTAGGTTTTAAACTGCGGTTGTTCATCACAATCACCACGCTCTGAACACTCGACCACGCTGCCCAGAACCAGTTTAACCAAGTTAAAAAGTTGTAATCTATAAATCCATAGGTGCATGCGCGGAAGAGAAAGGGTTGGGGTTAAAAAAGCTTCATAAAGAATAATGGTCAAATTAAGTTTTATAGTAGCACGAAGACAGCTTAAAAAATGTTGAAATACAGTGAATACTTTATAAATGAAAACAGTATCATCAATCCAATTTTACTCCGGTTTAAATATCCGCATTAAATGGAAGTGGCTGGATGCATCCCATTATTTGCGCAAGTCTTCTTACACCTTCTCTCCATCTAAATCGATCTGCTGTATCTTCTTTCTAAAGTATACCTAAAGAATTTAGAATTTGGTATGTATTTTTTATGTGTTATTTTACATTCTCTCTTATTTCGTAATTATAATAAAACTCATGTTATTGCTTCAGAATGACCGCTAATAGAATAATTCTTTGCCCGATTTCTATTCATTCAATGTTGCTAAGCAAACAGAAAACTTAAAAAAGTATTTTTGATATAAGCAAGTAAAACCAAAAAATTGTCGGAGCGACACCAAAAATTTTTAACTCAGTTGCACAATGAGTTTTATGAAACGTTCTGGAAAACATTAAATTTGCGCGAAATTTTTTACACGCCTGAAAAGCAGTTGTTGTTTAAAATAGTGAAAAAATTCAGTATCGGAGTGATGCAACTTTAAGTAAACTATAAAAAAATATTACTTCGAGATAATGGGAAAATATCAGTTCATTAATATTTAATATGTAAAAAATCAAAACTAATAATCGTAAGACTTTGAAAATATAATTTTTTTAACACTTTGCGCACATGAAAACTTAAATTTTTATAAATTAAACCGTCACCAGCTCTGTTTCTTTTTATCAAGCTTTTGCAATAAACGTGGAATCAAGTTTCACAATAAACACGTTAGACTTAAAACTTTCTTTTTTAATTTTGAATCAAGAGAAATTTTTAGAAAACACTTTGCTCAGACAAGACAATACTTCCAGGTCTTCACCACCAGGAATAAAACTTAAATTGTTTTTAAATCGGATTAAAATTCCTAAACTGTGGTAAGCGTGCCACCCGTTGTATGTCAGTCTTTCGAATGGAAAGCAAGCAAAAATGAATTCATTAATTTTTCTTGCTTTAATCTGTATATTTATCCTTCTGAATCATAGGGACACGTCAGATCCATTAGGCAACCTTCTAGCAATTACCCCAGCCTGCTTCAGGAGATGACAAGATATTGCTTTCGGGTCGGAATTTTTATTTAATTTTTTTTAGTTTTTATCAGATTTAAAACTGAAATTTGGAGCTGATAGCTAAGACCGGACAGCAGGAAAAGTGCCTTAAAATGTTTTCCCATGGCTCCTCAAAATTACAAGAGTAGGTTTCGAACCGCAACCGTATCTATTTCTTGTGCCATCAAAACCACGCTCTCAATCACTCAATCACTCTACCAGGAAAAAAATTAAACTGTTTAAAGCTTTCCGTAAAACTTTTGTTAGACATTGGAATAAAATTAATAAAACTTATTTAACTCTTATAAAAAATTTAATAATAATTTTTTTACTAAGTTTCTAAACAACTTGGAAAAACTTCCAACGAACACGATGTATTATTGTACTGTATAATACATATGTTTATAACATAACCACACCTTTTTCCGGCTATTGATTTTTCCATTTATTGGGGTATGCGATCTAATCCGTTCTCAGCTTTGATAATCATCATCATGTATTTAAGATTTTCTAATATGGGCCTAGACCAGTAGATTCCAATGTGGGACGTCCGCCGCACAGGAAAGCAATTTGATTTTTAGATGCTTTAGCAATTAAAGTTTTTGTTTTTTGATCTATTGGCCGTAACATTTTAATGAATAAAAAAGTAAAAATCGCACCTGCATTTTATTCATCATTCTGTCTTTGATTTTAAAATTACCTCCGATTGCACTGCCACCAGGCAAATAACCTTAATTTTAAAATGAGTTGGGAATTAAAATGGGAATTAATTTTAAAATAAATATTGAAATTTTTTAAAATTCTTCTTATATTCTGTGTTCAAGGCATTAAAACAGATGATTTATGAAACACAGTTACTAACTATAATTAAAAATACAATTATTAACTTATTAATGTACAAAATTATTAGTTTGATTAAAAGTATTTTTCCAAAGTTACATTTCCTAATGCCTGTAGTATAATATGTGAAAGGGTGGGAATACGAAACATGGTGGTAATATGAAACTGCCTTTATTTTGGTTATTAACCACTACCATTTATTGGCTTTTAAAATGCACATAACCTTAGTTCCACCAGTTGCCACTACAGATTTACTGGCTTGTGACTGCTTGCATAATGTAATAATTGCTTCCGGCTTACTTTTCTCCTGTTCAAAACTTTTATAAAGTGAGTAAAAATTTTTTATTTTTGCCCCTATTAGAGGCGTATTTTTTATTACTTTTTTATCATTTTAAATTCCACGTAATGTTTTTCTAATTTTTTTAAGCAATTTGTTGCTATAACTTTTACTGTCTTTTGCTATTTTTTTTATCTTCATAAATGCATGTTGTTTTAAAGTTTGTTATTCTTATGATTAGAAGTTTATTATGCAAACATTAACTTTAAACTTTAAGTAGAAATTAAAAGTTCAAAAATTAAATCAAAGTTGGTGTTTTACGCTTTGATTTTCACCTTAAGTGCAATTCTATTTTTAAATAAAAATTTTAAATCAATACATGGGGAACAACAAAAATTTATAGGTGATTAAGTGGGGCATGGCCAAAAAACGGTTTAGAAACACTGGCGTAGACGGTACGCAAACATTGTACAATAAACATTCAAGCAATACATGAGTAAAAAACGTTTGGGAATCATTGTTAGAACAACTTCAGAAAAGCAAAGTAAAAGTCAAAAATGAACTAAACTGTCGTGTACAAATATTCAAGCATCCTGCAGTGGCCGACCTCTATCTGACATAATATCTGGACGAACAAGAGTACAAGATACAGTAAACTGACTTATGCAGATATGATTAGAAGGAAGTGGGAATTGTTTTCGTTAAAAGTATTTGAAATGGTTTTCAAAAAATATCAATATTCAAAAAAATAAAGTAAATTAATGAGAGATACGGACTTACATATTTACGTATATGCAACAAATGAATCTGAACTGTTAGCTTTTATCGAGCTTGCAAAATTATGAGGAACCTAATAATTGGCATGTTGTAAATGTAGTTTGTCCCTTGCACGAAGCAACCTTGATTTTGTAGCTGCAATGACTGAGAATCATTTTTGATATTTAAATCTTTGCTTTTTTTGCCCGATAAACTTTTACAAAGCTTTCGTTGAAAATTTGACATTTCAGTTTTTTGCGATTTTTTTAAGGTTTTTTAATACAAACTGCACCTAACTGCTTATCACACAGAATTATTTACGTTTGGATGAAGCTTTGTACGCAACAAAAACCAAAATATTATTAAAATAGTTAACTGTAATCTTTGAAAGCCTGCTATTATGCTTATTCAAGTTAGTAATTGCCACTTGTTATGTTTATACTTATTGGATATTATTACAATTGTGGCAAGTCAACAGAAAAGCCAAATTGTTATTACGTTTGTATAATTGTAAAAGATGTTAATATTTGGTTAAACAATTACCAGAAACTATTAACCTTTGAGGACAAAATAGAAAATATAATAAATTGTACATAAGCATAGTGTCGATAGAATGGTTTTTTAAACAAAAAATAACTTGTTTGAGCATCATGCAATCAAACAGAAAAGATTTTCCTGAAGCAATTAAATATTTAACTAGGAGAAAGGATTTTTTCTTTAAAGCGGTAAAGGCTGACTTGTCCTATGTTGTAAAAAAATTGCAGTCTTTCAAAACGTATTGTTGCTTTCCATAATTTAACTACTACTAGAAATTAACAAAGATAGTTTTAAAAACTGCCATATATATATATTGTATGATTTTACAAAAGTGAAACAGGCATTAATAGACCAATAAATAGAGGCTTTTACGTGTTACGTCAAATGAAGACCTATTTATGTTAATCTGCCCTGGTTGGGAACTCCTTAGGTAAAACTCGAAAATAAAATCAAAGCGAGTGTGTAAAAATGTTTTTTTGCAGTAAAACAACATGTTATTTTTACATCTCGTCCATTCTTCCTGCAATCAAAAAGAATGTGTTACCTGCTTTGCTTTCAAGCATAGTAGTTTATATTTTTCGTGCCACTGTAATAGTTGGTACGTAGGCCGCATATCTTAACAATTACAGAACAGAATTCGTCAACACGTGCCAAAATTTATTAGAACCGACCAAATTCCAAACTCTCGTAAGATTTATACTCGTTTGAGCAAATTTTCAAATTCAGTTATGTTTATTGAATCTGCGATTAGTCAACACCTTTCAGAAAACCCTATTTGCGCCAAAAATTACAGTGATGAAAAATTTAATATTTTTTGATTTGGTTGTTTGACCTTTCATTTATCTGCTTTAGAAGCTGTTTGCATCAAATCATGCAAGCCAAATTTATGCCACCAAACAAGGGTTTTTAACAACTTGAAACTGTTGCGTTGATCACGAGTTATGACGCTTCCTCAAACATCCAATCATCTTCGTTCAGCTTTATTAGAAAATCAATTAAATTAATTTTTTCTTTGCTCCGACGTTCATCTCCTGACGAATGTCGGACGAAAAGCTTAGAGATAAATTTTTGTTAGCTATCTTTAAATTCTGTACTACTAATCACTTGTTTGAAGTCTTTTTACTTCAGAAGAGATAAATTCAGTATTAGCTTGAGTATAATTCCATTTTTATTTCCATTTTTACTTAGATTCCTTTTTAACTATAATTTTTGGTGGCATAACGAGTTGGGATGGTCCTACGCAATAAACTTCAGCATTCTTCTGTTCAATCTCTAGTTATCTTGCTTTATTACCTCCATTCTACAAACTAAGATTATGATCTTCAAGTAATCGTTGTCTGATTTTATTGGACAAAATTCCACTTATAAATGCATCTCGGATTGCCTCTTCTTTATAAAGTTTAGCTGAAACCGCTAAAAAGTTACAATCTGTACTTAGTCGCTTCAACTTTTGAAAATAAACGTTAAGTAATTCTCCAACTTGCTGGTTGCATGTCTGCAAAGCATACCTTGGATCTAGTGCGTATGTATTAGTTAAGAGATTAATAGCGTCATCGTAATCAAGTTCTCCGATATTAGCTCGTAAACAGTAGCGTCAACGTGGTTGATGAAAAGATTTGGTTTGTCTTCCGCGCTCACTTTACACAACTTGTTGGTAAATGTAATGAGCGATTGGAACCAATGAAGTCATTGCCTTTTCGCATCGTCAGCTTCAGGATGGATCCTGTAAACTTTCGGACGAAGATTTTCAACTAATTTTAATGTTTCAATTTAATATACATTTTGCGTCAAGTCAATTATGTCTATTATTTTATCTCAGTTTATGATTTAAAACAGGTTGGGCAAACTACGACCCGCCACAAATTTCTGTTTGGCTCGCGAAACATTCAAGCAAATAACTTTACTCTCTTTTCACTTTTAATCGTGGTGATCTCTAAAAAAATGTTAACACTTTTAACGAGATAATTGAAAGTTTCATGGACTGATGTGAAGACCGTTGGCTTTGTAAATTGGATGCCAAAATTAATATAAATAAATTAATTTTACCAAAAGTTAAATAATTTGATATTTTACCAGTTGCGAAATTTGAAATCAGAAAAATAAATATCTTTCTCAAGCTGCTGTAAGCAGTATCTTGCAGTTACTGACGTCATACAGTTACTAACGTTTAAAAAATAGTTTACGTCACTTGTTTTTGGCTCGTATTACAGTATGAAGCCAGTTGCATGTTTGTTGCAGTTACTAGAGTATTAACTTAAATTTGTACATTTTTCAAAATAGTATTTTACTACAGTACAATTATTAGGTTCATTTTTATCCAAATTTGTTTTTATTTTCCACAGAATTGTTAACTGATGATGATCTTTTAATCGAGTCTATTTTAACTTTTTAATGCAGTCAATAAATATATAACGAAAGATTTTTAGTTTCAAACTTATTTTGATTTTATGCTTTCACAGGGAAGACTTTCTTTTAGAGATCACTATAGTGCGGCTCGCCAAGTAATTTAATTTCTCGATGCAACCCCCAAGCTAACAATTTTGGCCATCCCTGATTTAAAAGATTTTTGAATTCATTACATTTAACACTGTCATTGGCTTCCCAACTTTTGGAGTACATAGTTTTGACGTTCTGCATTATAGTAACAGTATGTTAAATTTTATTGCATTTAAGCAAGTGAACCAAACCACAACCATTGCAAGTACACTATTTTTGTGATTGTTTAAGCTGTTTGTTCTGCAATTTTTAATCTTAATATTGAGCTGACTGTTATTGGTGTTTCTGTGCAGTGGGAATGAGTTAATTTCTTGGCACAGAAACCTTCGACTGTATTTATGCTCTTCTCAAATAAATTATAACCAAAAAAAAAAAAAAAAGCTATTCATATTCACATCATATTCTTATTCAAACAGAATGAAAAACAAAACGAAACAACTATTAATAAAGAATTGAAGATTAAATTTTATAAAAAATAAATACATTTTTGAAACAGAATTATAATCGTTCTGTGTCATATTGATTGATTACTACCATTTACTTTAAATTGTACCTCTTTGAAAGCTCATAACGATTTAAATTGAAAGCATTTTACAACCAGGTTTTAAGACTTTTTTGATAACAAGCGAATAATTTTTAAGCCAAATAGCGAGCAAGTTGGCGAGCGAGCGGCGGCAAAGCAATAGAAAAATTGTACAAAATCATGCTTATCACGTAAGCGTAAAACAGGAAAACCAAACCAAAATGTTCCGAGTCGGTTAATGCAACAAATTAAGCACTCAAACAAAAGCAAAATTCAAAAAAGCAAAAAACAGCAAGACAAGACGATGTGGTGGAAAATGTGAGGTGAGGATAAATACCAAATGCGCAATTATTATTTACAATAAAACGCATGTATTCTTGTTCTAAATCGGTGACTAAAACTACAATTAAATAAGTACGTAAAATTGGTGACTAAAAATATCCGTTTATTTTTTGATTACTAAAATTTTACGTGAAAATAATTGCTTTTGTATCTAAATTTTTGCTACAAGAAAAAATCTTGTTATTTGTTTCACAGTGTATCACTGTTTTGTAAGCTTACACACAAAATTATGCATTATCCAGCCCTAAAAGTCTACAAACATGCAAACATGCAGACTTAATTATTGTTTTATTGAGTAATACAATGACAATGGTACTCACGTGAAAGTCAGCTGCTCTCTTACATTTGTTGCGCAAATCATATGAAATTTTGTGAAAGAGTCGACAATCTTTTGCAAAACATGGCTATTAAAAATCATCGTGCTAGACAGCACCACAATAATTTGTAAACACTTGATTACTGTGTTTCTTTTGTTACTTTGATTTCTACATTTTATGCTTTTGATGTTTTTATATACCGTAAAATCTCTATTTAAGCGCCGTGGCGCTCTATTTTTCAACCCTTCCCCTATAGTGGCGTTCTATTAGAGGTGGTGTTCAATTAGAGGGTGGCGCTCTATTTTTCGACTAGCTGGTCAGAATTTTGGGAAGATAAGTTTAATTAATGAATAGAAAAAACATCTAACACAGTTAACATCTAACATTTAAAGAAGAAGAAAAAGCATCTACCGTAACACAGTTAGTGGTAACTAATCAAAAATTTACTGGTGAAATTCACTGGTGATTACAATGCCATCACTGATTACAATGCACTTTGTATTTGGATCCTCAAATTAATATTTGTAATGATTATGTTGACATTTGGATATGGAGCAAGTCTACACATTGACCTACTGGTTCAATTTTTAATTATTAAGTACGTAATTTGTGCAAAACGTAAAAATTTGGCCTCACATTTTGCTTGCTATATCAATCTAAAATAATATGTTTTACCAGCTTTTTTTGTTTTTCAAAGAAATTGGTATGCTCGCAAATGTGTTTTTATCTTTGGTTTTTCAAAAAATATTTTTGAAAAGTTTTTTGCGAGTTGTTTATATTTTCGGTCTACATAGCCATACCTGCCAGAGTTTCAAACACTTGGGCAAAATCAGAAATTTTGAGGCACTGATAAAGATCAAAAAAGTTTTTTGTGCTAATTGCAGAAAAAAGTTTACGAATTTAGTTGAAAATCTTTTTTACAGATCATTATGTTTTGGGAAGGAAATGAGAAAAATTAGGGACAGATTCAAAATGAAGACATTTTATTTGGCCTTTACCCTAACTTTAGAAAATTAATTAAAAAAATTAATTTTTTTGCTTGTACGCTTATTCCCGTCTATACATGTTGATCATCTTAACAATATTAATATTCTATTTTTTTAAAGCAATTTATCAAAATACTTCAAAAGTAATTAACATTAAACTTACATTGTCCATTAAATTACGGTAACTTTGTTTATCAAGACTTTATATCAGTGTTTCTCAACCTGTATGCCGCGGCACTGTAGTGCGCAGTGAGACATTTCCCAGTGTGCCACGAAAATTTTTAAAAATCATTAGTCCATTGTTCCGAGACCTTTAAACAACACTACAATTTAGGTACGAGAGTCTGGAAATTCGAGACAGATTATATCAGCTTTCTTGTTTGTCCGATGCGAGCTTGACTTACATAAGTATGTCAACTTGTCATTTGAGCAATAGGACTAGTACATACTTGGGTTTTCACTTAAAAAGCAAAAATTTTGTTAAAGAACATATTAATATCTTTCCAATACTAAATGTATGTACTTTTAAAATAAATAAAATGTGCTTTAATTTTGAAACAAAAGTCATTTGGCTTTGTTTATTAAATTTTGTAACCATAAATTTAATCGGCAATTTTTGAAAATGGATTGTCGTTTCTTTTTAAATATATTTTAATGTTATTACTTTTTTACGTTTTTAGCAAATTCTTTTGCAAGCAAACAACTCGTGAACGTGTCCTGTCCGACAGGTAATATTACATCAGTGTCTTACATTTTTTTGTCAAACACCACTTTTTTCATTTCTAAAATGTTTGCAATTTTGTTTTGAAATATTATTATAACTATTATTTGAAGATGAAAAGCGATTTATTTATGCCATTGAAAGCGCGTTTAATGTAATTATCAAAAACTTTAATAAGAAATGACCCAAAAAACTGCACTAAAGTTGACTGAGTATTTTTAATCACTCTAGCTTTTGCGAACTACTGCTCACTTCGTCAGGTGTAACGGAGCTACATGTTGCATTAAATTGTTTAACAAGTAAAGCTTAAAATTTACTCTCATTTAAATATGACTTTGCTTTAAACTTGAATTATCGACCTGAATTGTATAGCTACAGAACTATATGTTAATCAAGGGTTCTCACCTTTTTTTTAAACCCATAAACCGCTTTTGCTTTATAACAGTTATTTGGAGAACTCCAATACAAAAATATTTGAGCTTTTTTGTAAAAAACAAAAAGAAAACATTTTTTTTCGGAATGAGCTTATTTTAATAGGAAAACCGATCTTTAGTTGGCCAACGTATTGAATTTAAGAACTCAGATACAACCAAAATGAATGCAGAAAATGTTATCGCTTCAATCCGACTAATATTTTAAGGCGGAGCTATTTTACAAACCAATGTGATGACTTTTTTGTCTTCACTGGATTTCAGCAGAATATTTTAAGTTCATTTCTCTGTCAAGAAAAAAAAAATCTCCAGTTTAAGAAAAAACAAGAAAAGGTCATCATTTGATTTATTAAACATTTTTGCCCACAAATGCCGGTTAGATTGAGGTGATGACTTTTTTTGTTTTTTGTTTTTAACTGAATTTGAGGTCAAAATTTAAGTTCTCAGAGAGGTGTGATTAAAAATCTTTCGTGGACACTTTTGTCCTGTAAACCATCAAAATAATACTATTGGTCTTCCATTTAACATTTTTTCTTGTAGAACTCCTAAAATTTTCCGTGAACTCCGGTTGAAAACCTTTCCTAAAATATTTAAGTCAAGTTTTTTCAGATTGTAACCACGTCGATCAGAATAATTGCTCTAGTGCATGTTTCTGTCACCAAGAAACAACTCCACAACCAATCACTAGGTCTTCTATCACATTATCATCATCATTAATTTCAAGAATTACAAGTTCAAAAATAATATCATCATCATCATCATCATCAGAATCAACAACCATGTTATCACCAACAAACTTTATTGCTTCATCTACAGTTTCACTTTTAATATCCTCAAGTTCGATGTCGACGTCGTCATTAAAATTGAATATAACATCAAGTTCAATAACAAAACCACCTTTATTCACATTGGCAACAGATCGGATACGAAACTGCAAACAAAATCTTGTAAAAAAAATTCTCGACCTATTTCAACATCAAGATAAAAAAGAATGGAATTCATATCCAAGCTTGAAGTGGATTTTAGGTTAAATATCAAAAAGGCGATTTTATAATTAGAATCGAAATCGACATCGTTTTCTTTTTATATATTTGGCAAAACTTCAAAAAGTTGCTATTTGTGTTATTATCTACACAAAAAGTATAAAAAGATTAGTTTTATTCAGTTTCATCTAACTTTTTTGTAAAAGTTTTGTACTTTTAACTTTTATAGCTTACATATACGTAGAAAAGGTGATAATTAAAAAGTAGCTACATTTTTTATCGGAGTCTGTCAAAGAGGATTTTGAGCGGTTGGGTTACAATTAATGTAATGTTTTTTATTTTTTTCTTGTGTTTTATTAGCGCCAAATAAAGTTTCAGAATTTAAAGTTTTTCCTATACTTAGACAATTCGTGCTTGATTGTGCGTAAAAGACTGACGAAGTTGAAAAACCCTCAAGTTGTTTGCATCTTTAAATCGTGGTTCATCGAAATTAATTATTGTATATTTATATATATATATAAATATATATGCATATCAAATTAAGTACAAACACTGCAGATAAAATTTATTTATTTAAAATACGCAACAGTCTGTTTCGCCATAAAAACGGCTCATCAGGCGATTATCTGAAATTAAAAGCAAAAACAAAAGTAAATACAATGACCAAAATAAATACAAATAAAATAAAACCTGGAATAAATACTAATAGAATAAAAACGGAAAATTAGACAAATTTCTTACAACTTGAAAAACTATAAAAACAGCTATACCGTATATACTGTAGTTTTTCAAGTTGTAAGAAATTTATCTAATTTTTCGTTTTTATTCTATTTGTATTTATTTTGGTTATTGTATTTAGTTTTGTTTTTGCTTTTAATTTCAAATAATCCCTGATGAGCCGTTTTTATGGCGAAACAGACTGTCGCGAATTTTAAATAAATAAATTTTATCTGCAGTGTTTGTACTTAATTTGATAATTTTGCTCTGATCTTCAAATCATTGAGCACTGCCGAATGGGAATTGACAGCACTGATCTTTGTATGTATATGCATATATATATGTTATATATATATAGGGTGTCCCAAAAAAATGAATACACATTTTAAATAATTATAAACCATGTGTTTATTATTATTTATTTAATTTTCAACATGTACAAAAAAATACATTAGTTTAAGAACTAGCAACAGGGCCGGATTTACCAATAGGCTAGGCCGGCTGAAGCCTAGGGCCTCAACGTCCAGGGGCCTTGAAATTCAATTTTGAAGTTTGTAATTATATTAAAAACTTGACAAGTTTAAACCCCACCTAAACCATAACCTATATCTGTATTGCTAAATATCTTCTACATAGGTTATAAATAAACGTAGTTATAAAGGTTACTAAGTAGTCTACTCTGCAAAAAACTGTATCAGTAGTTGGAATATTGCTGAAATAACTTATAGACAGTGTGTTGCTTACTTTTGTTGTAAAATATACGTTTTATAACTAGAAATTTACCAATGTTATCGATTTATCTTATTATTATACGTGTTGGTATTGCTTAACTGCGTTTAGACCAAGCAATAATCTTATTTCTTACTTTTTCTAACCCTAATTTTATTATGAGTAAAATATTTGAAAGTGGAGCTAGCAAGCGCAAGAGAAAGAAAATTGAAAATGGTATTTAAAGAAGATAAAATCAATCACTGCTTTCTTGCATCAACCTCTGACAGAAGCAAGAGGTGCTGGCACTGAAGTAGGTGCATTGACCTTAACACAAGAAAATCTGTGTGATGATCAAAATAATCAGCCAAACGCTAGCATTCAACCAGAAGAAAATCTTATCGAAAAAGCAATGCAGGAAGTGAACAGCAACCTGGTAATGAGGAAGCAGCCATGCCCAGCGAAAATGAAAAAACAAATATCATTCAGAACTCAGTTGCTGCAAAGGGAAGGAAAAAAGAAACACATAAAAGTAGCGAAGATAGTCAAAATTTTCAGTTCACACCAAGTAAAGTAAATCAATCCCAAGGTGTTACAGATACTTATGCAGAGTATGCCGAAGATAGATCTACATATACACTAAGTTTAAAGAACGTTGGTTTGTGAATAGATTTATCAAATGAGGAAATAGCTTACTGGATAGAGAGAGACCCTTCTTCAGTTCAGCACGGTTGTGGACCATTTTCTAGTTCCAAGCGTGTGTACAAGAAGCAATCCAGGTATTGCACAAAAGCTCTGTTTTATTCAACGAAAGTCAATGGTGAAACATATAGAAGAAAGTGGCTTGTTTATTTCCCCGCAAAAGGACGAATATATTGCTTTGCTTGTAAACTCTTTCTAAACCATATATCTTCTGCTTTAGCTTTTGATGGTTTTGATGACTGGCGCAACTCTTATCTTATCCAAGCTCATAAAAACTTAGATAAAACACAGAAATGCCATGTTGACCTACCTAACAAGGAAGCGAGGATATACGCTTACTTCAAAGCTGGAGGAGCAAATAAAAGCAAAACAGCAGTATTGGTGGCATGTAATGGAAAGAATCACCGCTGTAATCTGCACTCTTGCAGAAAGAGGCTTACCTTTTAGAGGGAACAAGGAAAAATTTGGATCTCCTACTAACAACAATTATCTTGGTCTTTTAGATACTAGCAAAATTTAATCCATTTTTTCTTGCTCATATCAATCGTCATGAAAAATTTAAAATCAGGAAATCCCTCTTAGTTGTCAAAAACTATTTGTGAAGTGATGATTTAGCTCATGGCTAAAAAAGTTAAGGAATCAATTGTGGCTTAAGTGAAAAAAGTAAGAAGATATTTCAACTTTTCGATTACGTCACTTGTTTTTGGCTTGTACATTATTACAGTATGAAGCCAGTTTTATTTTTGTTGCAGTTACTAGAGTATTAACTTAAATTTGTACATTTTTCAAAATAGTATTTTACTACAGTACAATTATTAGGTTCATTTTTATCCAAATTTGTTTTTATTTTCCACAGAATTGTTAACTGATGATGATCTTTTGATTAAAATCTATTTTAACTTTTTAATACAGTAAATAAATATATAACGAAAGATTTTTAGTTTCAAATTTATTTTAATTTTATGCTTTCACAGGGAAGACTTTCTTTTAGAGATCACTATAGTGCGGGCCGCCAAGTAATTTAATTTCTCGATGCGGTCCCCAAGCTAACAATTTTTGCCATCCCCGATTTAAAAGATTTTTGAATTCATTACACTTAACACTGTCATTGGCTTCCCAACTTTTGGAGTACATAGTTTTGACGTTCTGCATTATAGTAACAGTATGTTAAATTTTATTGCATTTAAGCAAGTGAACCAAACCACAACCATTGCAAGTACACTATTTTTGTGATTGTTTAAGCTGTTTGTTCTGCAATTTTTAATCTTAATATTGAGCTGATTGTTATTGGTGTTTCTGTGCAGCGTGAATGAGTTAATTTTTGGCACAGAAACCTTCGACTGTATTTATGCTCTTCTCAAATAAATTATAACCAAAAAAAAAAAAAAAAGCTATTCATATTCACATCATATTCTTATTCAAACAGAATGAAAAACAAAACGAAACAACTATTAATAAAGAATTGAAGATTAAATTTTATAAAAAAATAAATACATTTTTGAAACAGAATTATAATCGTTCTGTGTCATATTGATTGATTACTACCATTTACTTTAAATTGTACTTCTTTGAAAGCTCATAACGATTTAAATTGAAAGCGTTTTACGGGCAGATTTTAAGAATTTTTTGATAACAAGCGAATAATTTTTAAGCCAAATAGCGAGCAAGTTGGCGAGCGAGCGGCGGCAAAGCAATAGAAAAATTGTACAAAATCATGCTTATCACGTAAGCGTAAAACAGGAAAACCAAACCAAAATGTTCCGAGTCGGTTGATGCAACAAATTAAGCACTCAAACAAAAGCAAAATTCAAAAAAGCAAAATTCAAAAAAGCAAAAAACAGCAAGACAAGACGATGTGGTGGAAAATGGTGAGGTGAGGATAAATACCAAATGCGCAATTATTATTTACAATAAAACGCATGTATTCTTGTTCTAAATCGGTGACTAAAACTACGACTAAATAAGTACGTAAAATCGGTGACTAAAAATATCCGTTTATATTTTGATTACTAAAATTTTACGTGAAAATAATTGCTTTTGTATCTAAATTTTTGCTACAAGAAAAAATCTTGTTATTTGTTTCACAATGTATCTCTGTTTTGTAAGCTTACATACAAAATTATGCATTATCCAGCCCTAAAAGTCTACAAACATGCAAACATGCAGACTTAATTATTGTTTTATTGAGTAATACAATGACAATGGTACTCACGTGAAAGTCAGCTACGCTCTTACATTTGTTGCGCAAATCATATGAAATTTTGTGAAAGAGTCGACAATCTTTTGCAAAACATGGCTATTAAAAATCATCGTGCTAGACAGCACCACAATAATTTGTAAACACTTGATTACTATGTTTCTTTTGTTACTTTGATTTCTACATTTTATGTTTTTGAAGATTTTATATAGACAGAGTTAGATCTGTCAAATGAATAATTTATTCCTTTGTATCTACAGCCCAAGTTTAACAATTTGGATTAATTCTTTTTATTATAAGCAACTAGTTACTACTTAGTTGCATGAAACATTTGTTTGACTTTTTAACAAGAAAATAAAATTTATGATTAATGCTATAAATTTGCTTCGAAAATTTTCATTTACTATTAATCATCTCAAAATTATTACTATTTTAAAGTTGTGTAGTTTTTACAGCAAAATAATATTTTGTTTTATCACCAGATTATTGTTCTTTGAACTAAGTAGGTTATTTTTACTATAAGAAATTAAATTAAAAACTTTGATTATTGAAAACAAATTTTAGTACGAAACACTAAAGTGGTCATTGTTAACCAGAACTGTATTTCTAGCTTAAAAAAATTTCTGTCATTTAAGTTGCTAAAAAGTTTGTTATAGTGTTGTTACGTTTTTATAGTAAAAACTACTCAAAATATTTGCTCGACTTCTGCGTATGGAGTGGGCAAGCACAAAAACTAAAGAGAAACAATGTTTAGTTCTTAACAGCAAAAATTGCAATGAAAGATGAATTCAAGTATCTCAATTGGGCAACACCGCTGTTAATAATTGAAAAACCAGAAAGTGAAATAGTGAAAAGCACTCAGAACAATTAATCCATTCATAAAAAGAAAACAATAAACTTAACATAAACGTTTATAACTTATATCAAACACATAAAGTGGAAAAAATTGCAATCAAACCTTTAAAAATAACTAGATATCAATAACCTTGTTACTTAAATTGTTTACCAAAATCATTTTTATGAGTTTTTTCAAAAGAAGAATTTCTTGAACCAAATAATTAAGAAATTAAAAATTTCGTAAATTCCCTTTTTGGAAAATTTTTTAGAAATAGTTTTGGTAAAAAAATTACGTAATAAGGTCATTAAAGTTTATTTTTTAATTTAAAAAATTGTTTTCACTTTATTTGTCTGAAAAAGACCGACGTCAGCCGAAAACGTTAATGTTAAGTTAACCTTTTTCTTACCATTGTTCCACAAAGGGAGAAAGTTTTTCAGAGCTGTTTTAACACCCTTACTATTAATTATAGATAGTGTAATGTTGTTTGTGTGCTGTTAAGGAGTTGTTGTGCCATATAGACCAATTTGCTGAAAAATACTTTGCGCATATGAATATTTGTGTGATAACCATTTTTATGAAAATTGCGTTTTCGGTGTAAGGCATACTTACGAATCTAAAAAAACCTTAGTCGTTTTCAAAGCGTTTCTAGAGTGCTATCATATTTAGTAGACACGTTCGGTCACATCCCAAAGTAAAAAGCAATCCAAAATATAGATATTAGGTAGGGTAAAATTTACCTGAAAAATTTTTGTTTCCTTTATGGAACAATGACGGCTTTCCGGACACAATTTTCTGATTTTCAATAGCAACCTTTTAAAATACATCGGCCACTGTCTTACGCTAGGAAAGTAGCAGTTTTCATATAAAACTATCCAGCTGTGATTTCAATGCAGTCGATCGAGATTTTATTTGTTTTAGGATTAAGTTTATTGTTCTATTTTTGTGACGTCACAGAGCAGATTATCGAAAAGTAACACAACGGTGTTGCTTTATTTTCAAACTCTCAGCGAGCAAAGAAACACGTTTATCAACAGTTTGTTTCAAGTACAGTAGCAGCAAAGTTTAGAAAATTGGGTCAAACATGGATACTAGAGTTTTTTCGGGTGCAAGAAAGGTAACCCGTGTATCAACGTTGGCAGAAGTCAACGAAATTATAGAAAATGCAAAAAACGTAGTCAACATGGTTGATGTTATCATTCAATCATGTCATGGATCTCGCGTACTCAACAACATGGTTGATGCTATCAATGAAAATTTCAGTGCTTTGCTGCATGAGTTGTACTTTGATAACTTTTTTACAACTTATAGTTTAACCCTATTCTCCTCAACGGCCGGGCTTCTAAACCCGGCCCTTGCAAAAACGTTTGTAATTACTTCATCTTTTTAGATAAAATTCTGAAATTTCTTGACTTTTCCTAATTTGAAATGCTGAATAAGATGGTACTATTTTTAGGTGTTCCCGAACAAGAGTTAACGGGTAAAATAGATGTTTTTTTAAAAATTTGTGAATTTTTGCTGGTTTTCGCAAGCAGAGCGTGGAATTTCAATTTCACGCCTTTATTAAGTGACATGAATTTTACCTAGAATTGGCTTTGCGTGACGAAGCGAATTACGTCCTTTGCCGACGTCAAAATGCCTCAGGCGATGCAGAACTTATTTCATGTAAATCGCATTTTCTTTTTTTTGAGCTTTTGGCGATTGCTTGGAAGCATTTTACACATATATATTCTTTTGTATAAAACAATTGCTATTGGTCTGCTTGAATACCAATCAAGCGGACAAAATTCAATCTTTACACTAACCATTTTTATAAAACTTTCTTATAACTATTCATTCGTAGGAAAAAAATTGAATTTACTGATTCACATCTTAGCTCTTATGCTGACGCCTTCAGACAATAAAACAACACCTGACTTTTTATAATTAATATTTTTTTTATATTTCACGCTGCATTTGAAGTAACAGGCCGTTTTTACGTTAAAATTTTCCTTACAATGAAAAATCTGACGTATTTTTTATATATAAGTTTACCTGATTAAAAAAGTTTTCTAAAAAAGTTTATAGCTTTTAGAATGTGGGTTTTGCAAACAGAAAGCATAGAATAAAAACAAGACGTTTGATACGATTGAATTTCAATAAAACAAGGGTTTCCAACTTCTATAAATTCATGTCGGTTCTAAAGTCTAAGATTTACACAAATGACTTTTTCCTCTCAAAAAATTTTCAAGCCAAAATTTAAAAGAGTATCCTTACTTATTGCAAACTGTTTGATAAATTTATTTTGAAAATTAAATAAAAACCTAAAAAAACTCCATTTTGGAAATTTAAAAAGAACTTTTTATGTAAACATAAAGACCATTTTTTGATCTTCATTTGCCTTTCGCCATAAATTTTATGTTCAAACTTAATATGTCATTTAAAAAAAAAGTTTGGTATGATTCCTGTTCTAATATGATGATCCTATTATATTCCGACGTCTTTGTAGTTTTAAAACGACCCACTAATTTACCCACCACTGTAGTTTTAAAACGACCCACTAATTGTAGTTTTAAAACGACCCACTAACCCTAACCCTAATTGAAAACCTCTGAATAAAATCAACTTAGACATCTTAGTTACGGACGGCCTGGGCTGTTTACAAGGATTTTTTCACGTAAAACCAGATAAAGCTTCGGGCCCCAATTTTATGTGCATGTTGTATAAATTTATTACGGCCTTAACCTCTTAGATTTACACAAATGACTTCTTTCCTCCCAAAAAATTTTCAAGCCAAAGTATAAAAAAATGTTCCTTACTTATTGCAAACTGTTTAATAACTTTATTGCAAAAATTAAATAAAAACCTAAAAAGCTCCACTTTGGAAATTCAAAAAGAACTTTTTATGTAAACGTAAAGACCATTTTTTGGTATTCATTTGCCTTTCGCAATAAATTTTATGTTTGGACTCAAATTGTAATTTTTAAAACAGTTTGATATAACTCTTGATCTAATATAGTTATCCTATTATATCTTGACGTCTTTGTAGTTTTAAAATGACCCACTAATTCGAAACCTCTGAATAAAATCAACTTAAATTTTTACTTACGCCTGACCTAGGCTGTTTACGAGGTTTCTTCCACGTAAAACCAGATAAAACTCCAGTTTTATGTGCACAGAGCTTATTATCCATGTCAGAGCTACCTCATAATCTGTATTACATCATTTTCTTTTTTCCTGCTTGCGTCAACTCTAATTTGGAAAATCTACGGAAGAGCGCTTCTAGTCGCGATTTGAAAGACAAAGAAGGCTGTAGAGACCCAAAAAGTTATTAACAAATTTATCAACTTTATGTCCTGCAGGAGAAATTTGAGACGTTTACGTACGCTCGCAACGAGCTAATTGATGATCTTGACGCAAATACTGTAGTCAACCGCGGACCAAGTCGTTCTGTTATCATAAAAATCATTGACGATTTTCTCAAGACTAAGAAAAATGCCAGTGTTATTTTTCAATCTAACACCTGCATATGACACTGCTATTTCACACAAACTTGATTTTAACTGCAAGTTACTGAGTTTTTTGCTGGATAAGAACATGGTTTAAATGATTATGAAACTAGTTCACAACAAAAGTTTTACACTAACGGCGACAGTAAGCAAAACAGTCTCAGGTGTCAGAAAAACAGTGTTCCTCCAAAATCAATCACAACTGATCTTTTTAACATCTAGAAGCATAATCTGCGTTCCACAATCTTCAGATTAAGAATATTGTGAGCTAAAAGTTTACAATAATCAACATTCATCATTGCGTTTAATTTCGACTTATCTTCAGGTAAAACTAAATTAATCACCCAAGTTTCGTCACCGTTTGCATTGTGCAAAATTTTTTTTGTGTCCCGGCGCTGAAGTAACTTGCGGCCTTAAGGCGGGAGCTGGTGCCAAAACCAGTGGTGGATATTGGGTGAGGCGAATGAGGCAGTTGCCTCGGGCCCCTCCTTCAAAATATTGCATATAGTTTCATTTTGCTGTATATGTTTTTTTAGAGATCACCATTATTTTGGGAGAAAAATAGCGAAATATGAGATCAAATTGAAGTGAAGACCTTCTTTTTTTTTTAGAGATTAATATGATTTTGGGAGAAAAATAGAAAAATGAGAGATCAAATTGAAGTGAAGACCTTTTTCTTTAGAGATCACCATAAGTTTGGGAAAAATAAGGGAATTCGAAACCAAAGCCCTTTTTTTTATAGAATATGAATTTTTGCGAATCCTTGCTTCGCGGTCCTTTTTTTAATAACCGTCATTGGCCAAAACATCAGAAATAACTGCCCTATTTTTGTCTACTCAATAGTCGATTACTGGAATCTTGTTTGTTTTTGCAGCACACGTACTTGGTTTATATAAAGTGTCTTGAATAATGCTTTGTGCGTAGTCACTGAATGCCTCCGTCCCTCTTCAACGGACCACTTACCAGTTTTTTCAGACATCCAGCCATCTGAGCTTTGACAACAAGAAGCGATACTCTTTTTGGCTAGAGATTGCACTCTAGACATGCTCCCCTATTTTTTCAAACCTGTGGCACATTTTGTAAGGTTTCAAAAATTTGCAGAGCGTCTGCACCAGGTGAAGAGCTAAATTTTGAAGGCTTTTTGTTACCTGAAGTTTCCTTTGGCTGCCATAAAAAGCCTAAAAATTTTAATCTGAACTCTAAAAATAAAGTGATGACTTTGTTTCATCTGAAGTTACCAATTTGCGCATATCGAGAACAATCCAGCCTGGGAGAAAATTGATCAAAAAAAAAGCTATTAACTTATTTGTAAAGAATTTTTATGTTCGCTAAATAAAGTTTCATATGAAAAAAAGCGTTTGAAATTTAGTAAAGACCAAAAAAAAGTCTTGACATTTCACGATGAGATGTACTGTACAATGAATTTTTTAAGTTTATTGGCTGCTACTTCAAAGAAACATAACTTTTTATCTATTCGAAAAATTATGTTTGCCGCTTTTCCACAGCTTACAAGTTACAAACATTGCTGTACATCTTGACTATGGTCTATTCATCGGTTATCAAATGTCACCGATAAACACTAAGGCCTAAAAGCTTGTTTGTAGTTTTTCCGAATTAGGTAGCCCTGCGGCTCTATGCTTTTATTACCAGTGCCTTGCCTGTACTAGGCTCGTTTGAAATAGCGTTTTCAGAACAGTTTGAGTGATGCTTAAATGCCTGTGGACGGGTTTAGGACAACTGGCCGCAGCTGACTGGCCACAGTTTAACTAACCAGTCGGCTGGGTCTAGCTGGATTGCGCCCAGTCGGTTGCGGCCAGTTGGCCCATTCTGTCTGCGAACCAAATTTGCGCGTTTTCATTTGTGCATGGACAAATAGGGTCTCTTTACTTTCTCTCATTGCAAATGTGGCGTCATTGCACAAAACAGAGATAAAGTTGTATAGGAGTGTCATATGAATTAGGCATTACAAGAAGCACAAATTCGGACAGTTTTAGATAAAAAAAAACGGTTGTGGCTTGGTGCATTACTAACAGTACTTAATCCAGGAAATACAATAGCGATTCGCAGTAAATAAATAAACCATGAGGACCAGTCCTATTTATTTGCTTTACTTGAAGTGGATACTTTTAAATACTACAACAATTTCGGCATAGAATTGCCCTGTTTTATGTAAAGTTAAAATCAGTATCAGTATCAGTATCTTTTATTTTTGCTCCGCCACAACAAAAACAGAAAGAAATAAACAAACATATAGGACTATAGCAGAAGAAGAAAAAGGAAGAAGCAACAAAACATTAAACGTTATAGCATGCAGACAGTAATATTTGATATAGTAATTATAGAATGATGCATGGTTGCAACACCTTTCATAGAAAAGCAGATAAATACATAGAAAAGAAGATACATAGAACAAATAGAATTATAAGACAGGGAAAAACATACTAGGAAATAAAAAAGAAAAGCGCGACAAAGCAAGACGTACCATGTATTTGAGGCATTGTTGCGTTGGCGGCAAAAATATGGTGGGAAGCAAACAAGCCTTTGACCAAAAAGGTCAGACAGGAAAACAAATCCACCGAAAGAAATCCTGTCACGGGTCAAAAAGGACCATTTGATGGAAACATGGTACGGAAGAAAAAAAAAAAAAATACACCACACATAAAAGAATTGTTTGAACATTTTCTTTTGAGATAATAGCCACACAATCTAATCTTCTCTAATAGAAGCAGTTTCTCCAGATAGAAGTCCCGTGTTTTGAAAAATAACAAAGACAAGGCCAGACAAGGCTCAACGACAGAAAAAAAAATACTAATAATAATAATAATAATAATAACAATAATAATATTCGTTCTAATCAAGCAGATTACCAGTAATTGTAGTCTAGATTAAAGTTGGTTATTCTATTGTAGAGTAGGTTTGGTACTAATACTAAACTATTCGCATTAATTTAACAAGGAATTTGGAAAACGTGCCAAGTGTTGAGTGAGTTTTTTTCTGAAGGTGTTGCTTGAATGGTTGTGTCTGATCTCTGAAGGTATTTTGCTCCAGAGTTTAGGTCCAACAAATTTCAGAGATTGCTGACTTACTTTAGTTCTGAAGCAATTTGATATTATTTGGCTGTTGCTTCTGGTTTTCATTTTTAAAGATTTTTGTGTGAAAAAGTTATTTAATGCTGGTGGAAGTTGTTTGGTTTCATATTTAAACATCATTTGTGCTATTTCTAGGTTGTAAAGATTATTTATTGTAAGAAGTTGAGCGTCTTTCATAGCTTCTGTGACGTCACTGTTGTGTTGTAGATTAAATGTCATTTTTAAAAATCTATTACATATACTCTGCAGTTTTCTAATTAGAGTGGAGTTTTCAAAACACCAATTGTTTATGCAGTATCGTATGTGACTAATCAATAATGAATGATATATAATTAGGAGAGAATATTTACTTAAACATGGCTTGATTTTCATAGTTACCACCAATAGTGCTTGTAACTTTTTTTTAAGAGATAAAATGTGATCTTTCCATGACAAGTGTTCGTCCAGAATAACTCCTAATAGTTTAAAGGATGAGATTTTTGAATTGGGGTGTTTCTTATTTTCAATGTTAAGTTGGGAGTGGGTGTGTTGAGGGTTTTAAAGTGCATGCACTTTGTTTTATCAATGTTTAAGGAAAGCTTGTTGGTCACTAAAAAAAGGCTTTTATAGCTTAACGTTTCCTTCTCAAAGTTATCTTGGAGAGGTCTTGTGGTGATTAGCGTCTTTTGAAGGTAATCAATCTAATCTTTCAAAGTGTAAAACAAAAAAACGCACTTTTTAATTAAATATATTGGAACCAAAATGCGTTATTTTATCCTGTATTCCATCCGAAACTTTTAAAATTGCAAAATAAAAAAATGAATTTACCTTTGTTGTCCAGATTTGCTTATTTTCTGGTTTTGCTTTTAGATTTTCATTTTTTAATTACTTTTCTGCCTTATCGCAACTTGTTTTCAAACGGTTATTTTATTTTAATTTTTTTATTATTTTAAATAATGCCATAAAAGTAACTGCTTAACCAAGACACCTTATGGTTATTTGCCAGTCACGTTGTCCTATATTTAATCTCAATTATATGCTATGCGAATATTGATAATAGTTTAGTGACAAACGAACAAGCGTGAATCTTGAATCTTCATAAATGCCACAATATTGTTGTTCAAAAATTTTTTTATTAGACACTCTAATTTTTATTAACTTGTATAAATGTAATTTAGAGTTTCTAACAAAGACTCTCAAGTAAGAAAAGTGCCGTAAAATATTTTTTTTTTTAAACAAGCTGCATAAAGATGAGAAACACCAGACTCGAGTTTCGCTCTCATTAGAGCTCATCAGTGATGCTTATCTCACCGCGAATCGAACCTGGGACCTGTAGTCTTCCATGCAGGTTACTATACCACTAGACTACAGATCCCGGACGACAGATGGACTCAAAGCAGCTGTTATAACTTAGTTATTCCCGGATTTACTGAACAAGAAATACATAGAATCCACTATGTTGTAATTCCAAGGCCGTACCTCATGACCGGGACTTACCCGACAAGCGTTAAGCATCGCGCTTACTCTCCTAGAGCTTGACGAGCGAAGAAGAAATTTATATTTGAAGAATTAAGAGGATTTGGAATTAATTTTTTAAACAAGCTGCATAAAGATGAGAAACACCAGACTCGAGTTTCGCTCTCATTAGAGCTCATCAGTGATGCTTATCTCACCGCGAATCGAACCTGGGACCTGTAGTCTTCCACGCAGGTTACTATACCACTAGACTACAGATCCCGGACGACAGACGGACTCAAAGCAGACTGATGCGTTCCCATCAAATCGACACTCACGACCTCTTGCTATACTGTCAAAAAATATATTATAAAATTAATTTTTTCCTTAATTATATAGAAAGCAAACAAAGTTTTTTTAAATTTTATTGCCAAAAGATTGGGCAAATTTCTCACGTGCTGGCATGAATAAACATACTGTTCGGTAAGATCACTATTTCAAAGAAATTATTAATTAACATCGCCCAGGTCGCACAGTGTGTTGGTATACATTTCTAAAAAGATTACTTTACATCATCGCAAAATATAATCTCAGGTATTTTGATAAAAAGTAATCTTATTTACGGAATTAAAAAAATAGCTTATAAAATTAAAAAAAGGTACGACAAAAAATTTAATAAAATGCACTTTTTTTGTTCAATTGGCGATTATGGTGCTAATATTCGTAAAGCTATAAGAAAAGAATTTTAGAACACGTGATTGTGTATGTAATGTGATGTTTATAAGTTTATTTTCAATTTATATGCGCATAAGTATAAAGAATATGATCAAAATAAAGAAGAGTTTACGTAGCTTATATGGATAAATTTATAAAAGTCAGAAAATTTGTAGAATTTTGCTTGTCAAATATGTTACTGGAAGTGATCAATATTACTATGACGATGTTGAATTAGGTATTAAAGCAAGCTAAGTTTTGACTTTCAAATTTAAAGTCAAAAGCTATTTTCGCACAACAAAAAATTAAGCACAACACATTTGAAAAAAGTAAAATTTTCAAATCTTGCTTTGAACGATGCCGAAATATGTTCCACGATTAATAATCACAATTATATAGAGTATTGTTTTTCTCAAGTGTTTTTTTAAGTAATGCAATGGTGTACTTCCATTTCAATAAATAAAAAACTCTTTTTGTGGCGGCGAAATACATTGCAAAAAAACAAAACAATTGCATACAAACGATGATAATTATATAAAAGATAAAGGTTTATTGGTTTTGCAGCATTGGTATGTCGATATTCTAATACTGCTAAATATTAAAATAAAGCCTATTTTAAACTTTTTTATGTAAAAAAAAATTATTTTCATTATTTTGTACTTTTTTTAAAAAAGCAACAATAACTATTAGTAACTAGAAAAATATGTGAACAAATATGTGAACCAGTAATTGAAACCAGTCTAAAATAATTTGTATACTTGGACCAAAACAATGAAGCAAGCTTCCCGTGGCTTCTTCATTGTTTACAGTTGTCGTGCGCGTTGACGTCACTCTTTACGTCCAATTTTTAGTTAAGTTTACGACTGTTACAATAGCGAATCCGTTACAATCGCATTTCACACTAGTTAAATGAGTTTCTAAACGTAAAAATTGTAGTGACCTTGCTAAATTGCAATTTTGCATACTTTATCAAAGGAATTTTTAAGAACTATTTTGCTCCAACAAAAGTTAATTAAATGATCTTTACTCTGCTTAAATTTCATAAAGATAGCTAAAGTAGTTTTGGAGTTATAAATCGTTAAGTTGGTGGGCTTCTGAAGCCCGGCCGTTGAGGAGTCAATAGCTCGAAAAAGCTTGAGAAGAATAGGGTTAAAGGTCACACCGGGTACGGTTGTTGTTGAAGCTTCGCGGTTTTTCCTTCTGCGGCGCTTCTCTCTCAGGTTGTTTTTGAGGGAGTCCTCGAAGGAGGAAACAGCCCGGTGGATAATGTGGCGCCAGCTGACGCGGTCAGCAGCCAGAGTAGACCACTGGCAATGGTCAATATGGCAGGCACTAAAAGACATCTTTAGGGAGTCCTTGTATTGCTTCTTTGGTGCCCCTCTGTTACGGTGGCCAGTAGAAAGTTTGCGATACAGGGCTATCTTAGGTAGTCGATGATCGTCCATTCTTAAGAAGTGCCCTGCCCAACGTAACTGTGAATTCAGCAGTATGGCCTTGATGCTGGTGATCTCCGCCTATTTAAGGACCTCAACATTTGAGACGTAGTCACTCCAGTGAATGTTGAGAATAATGCGGAGACAGCGCTGATAAAAACGCTCCAGGAGTTGCAGGTGGTGACGGTACATTACCCATGACTCAGAGCCGTAGATTAGGATGGTGAGTACTACGGCTCTGTACACGCCGATCTTGTTGCCCTTTATTAGATGCTTGTTTTTTATACTCTGTTGGACAGTCTGCCAAAAGTGCTGTTTGACTTGGCCAGTCTGTTGTCCACTTCCCTGTCGATCTTGGCGTCTAATATGATTGTATACCCCAGGTAGGTAGAGTAGGTCTACACCTGGCAAAACGCTCGGCGATCGAGAAAATTGTCTCGATGAAGTTCGAAAAGCAGATTACGTCTGCTGTGAAACGCTGCTTTTTCTCCGTCGAACCTGGCTGCTCTTACCAGCAATTAAAAAAGACGTGTTACCTTCCCATCATCACAGCAATGTTATTTACTAGTTTGTGTGCCACTGCAATAGTCGGTACGTTAGTCGCACGTCTCAACGCTGGAAGAGCGAATGAAACAACACGTTCCTAAATCCATCGCCAATCCTCCTGCCTCGCACAACCGCCAAAGCCTTTCCCGCTCTTGCAAGGCCATCCACGTCAATTTCACGAATCCACCATTGGCCAACATCTTCCTGACAACGCCCAATGCGCTCTTCACTACAACAACAAAAAATTTTCTGCTCTCGCTCAAGGTCACTTTTCTTTTGACCTTTCTGCTCTTGAAGAGATTTTCATTAAATCTCTTAATCCTCTTTTGTGCAAACAAAAAGAATTCGTCTGCTCTTTAAAAATTTCTTAATCCTTTCTTGCATTGGCTAACTTCTTTTAGCCAATGAGAACTCTGCTTTCCCCGTTACAATCAAGTTCGGTGGCCCAGATGGTAGGTGCTTTCTCGCAGCCTGGGCCGTGAGTAAGTCTGTTCATTGCTATTAAAAATGACAGACCGAACCGAACCTACCAAAGTGGAAGAGTATCCACTCATTCCGATGTTCAGTGTGAATCTGCTAATCGGCAAACGTCCTTTTCAGGACGGGGCAATGTCAGGATAAAATTTCCCTTTACAGGGCACATTGCCAACAAGTTCCGAAGACCCACTATTCTTCAGCTGCAAGCTCACTGCAAGCAAGAAAGATAAACGTTCTTCATTACCTCGCTATGCAGTTTGAGGCACTCGTCATCCTACTGCAGGAGACCCACTGCACTGATGTAGAGAAGCTGGTACTTCCAAACTACCAACTAGCTGGGTCTTCTTTAAACAGGAAGCATAGCCTTGCCACGTTTGTTCACGAGCAACTGAGATACACGCTGGAACACTGGCACCAATCCAGATCTAGCTTTTGCTAGCGTAAATCCAAACAGTCGCTTACCAAATAGACGTGTCCTTGAAAATTCCCGAGGTCACAACATCGACCCTCGCTTATTACACCACCAAGTTTTGCTATGGCAGTGCCAAGCATGCCTGTCAAGCGATGGCATTTTTGCAAGGCAAATGGAGTCACTGCATTGCTTTTGACGAATAAATTCGCAAAGACTTTGTTGCCGCCTGATTTACTTGATGTGGATGCGGCTTACCAGGACTTCTGTAACCCCATTAAAGAAGCAGCCAAAAAGACTATCCCACGCGGGTATCGAAATAACTATATTCCATGTTGGGATGCAGAGTGTGAATCCCTCTACAAAACCTTCCTGCAGTCTCCTCAGGGAGACAACTCAAGTTTGGCTGCTATAGCATTGTTTCCCACGCTTGACAGGAAGCGGAGGGATTGGTGGTCCGAGACAGTTCGGAACATTGACTTCTTACACTCTAGTCGAAAAGCATGGAGTATTTTGAACAACCTTACTGGTAGGTCACGACACTCTCCTCGTCACTGTCCCGTTTCAGCCGATGTTATTGCATCTCAGCTGGTTAGAAATGGGAAATACGAGGCTGTTGACTGCAAGTCATCTCGACTTGTCTCTCAAAAAGTGTCTGACATTTGGAGGGCCACAACACCAGACGCAGTAAATATCTCTGACAATTTTTCACAGAGAGAATTTGCTGCTGCCATCCAACATTTAAAACCAGGTAAAGATCCGGGACCTGATTCCATATGCTCAGAGCTTATACTCCATGCTGGAGCTGCTTTGAAGTCCTGATTACGTGACTTCCTTTCTTTCTGTTTGCGCCGACTCAAAATTTCCAAGATCTGGAGAGGAGCGCTTGTGGTCGCGATCTCAAAACCAACAAAGTCCGTGGGGGACCCAATGAGTTATCGACAGATATCTCTGCTTTGTGTCCTATACAGAATCCTCGAGAGGCTTATCAATGCCCGCGTTGAACCATTAATCGATCCACTGCTCCCTAAAGAGCAGGCTGGGTTCCGACGCGGGAAGTCAACCGTAGATCAAGTTGCTCTGCTAACCCAGAACATCGAGGATTCTTTTGAGACTAAAAAGAAGGCTGGTTTCTGCTGATAGGCAGCTGTCAGATTGCATTTGTCGATCTGACAGCTGCCTATGACACTGTCTGACACTGTGGCCTTACCTGCAAGCTGCTGAGACTACTTCCGGATAAGCACATGGTCAGAATGATTATCGAGCTTGTCCGAAATCGAAATTTCACCCTTACTACCGGTGACAGCAAGCAAAGCAGAATACGCCGTCTTAAAAACGGCGTTCCTCAGGGATCGGTCTTGGTTTCCCTCCTATTTAACATCAATACATACGATCTTCCTTCCATGATTTCCAGAAAGTTTGCTTATGCTGATGATATAGCATTGTTGCACTCTTTTGGAAATTGGAAGGACTTGGAGGGGACATTAAGCCAAGACATGTCTACACTTTCAGCGTATCTCCAGACTTGGAGGTTGAAGCTCAGTCACACTAAGACGGTGACGGCAGCCTTTCACTTAAATAACCGAGAGGCCAAACGTGAGCTAAAGGTCTACAACAACGGTAGACGTCTACCGTTCTGTCCAATTCCTACTTACCTTGGGGTAAAACTGGACAAATCGTTCACGCTTCGTCACCATTTAGTGGCATTGCGCAAAAAACTATTCTCGTGCGTCACACTGCTGAGGCAACTCGTGGGCTCGGGATGGGGTGCTAGTGCTAAAACACTACGCATAGCCATCTTATCTCTGGTCTACTCAACAGCTGAGTACTGTGCGCCAGTCTGGTGTCGCAGTGCTCACACTCACCTCATCGACAATATCTTGAACGATGCCTTGCGCATAGTTACTGGATGCCTGCTTCCCACTTCAAGAGTCCACCTACCTGTACTCTCAGGCATCCAGCCAGCTGAGCTTCGCCGACTGGGAGCGACACTTTCCTTGGCTCACCGTGAATCTCTGGACCCCGATCATATCTTGTATGGTCTATTAAGTGGGTCCTCAGATACTCGCCAAGTGAAACTAAGATCCAGACGCCCGTTTGTACCAACTGCGCGGAATCGTTTGAAAAACCTTGCCAGACTTTGCATCCGCGCTTCTGAATGGACAAATCACAAATGGAACGCGGAGTATTGCGAAAATGCTTCCAGGCTCCGTGCTTTTGTGCCCCGGACCGGTGCCAGGCCTGTTGGGATTGGGTTATCCCGAGTAGTTTGGGTTTAGCTCAACCTCCTGCAGACTGGTGTTGGGTAATTCCATTAGTCCATGCACAAATGGGGTCTCGCTCCTTCACCAAATTGCGAGTGTGGCGCCTCTAAACAAACCGCAGACCATCTTTAATAGCGTGCCCTATACATCGGGCACGAGGTCTGACGGTTTTGGATAACGAAACTCGATGTTTGCTTAATAACATTACTGCCAGCATCTGATCCAGGCAGTGCAGCAGTCTGGGGTAGTAAAAGGATAAACCTTCGGCCCCAGTTCTGTTTGTGTCTGACCTGAAGTGGATACTCAAACGACGACCACGACGACTATCAAGTTCGGTTTTATTTCTGCTTTATTCTGACGATTTCCCCTGAAGAGTGTCAAATGAAAAGCTTGGGAAGAAAAATCTTTTACTTTGTGCCATCTTCAAAATATTTATTTCTTTGGTGACAATCATTTTCTTTTCAAACTTTTTAGTTTTGTGCTTTCAGAAGATGTGATTGGCATTTTTTTAGTAATATAAGCGTCTATAAACTAGGTCTTGGATCTTATGAAAGTAGGGTAATTACAGCAAAAATCCTAAATCAAAGTTTATTTAAATTTAACATAATTAAATAATAAAATCTATTTCGGTACAAAACTATCGTCGGTCTGTAATAAAACATACGAAAAAAAGCATTAAGCAAATGCTTTTAATAATAAACAAAGCACATTAATCATTGCGAGTTAAGCAAATTTTACAATAAGCATTGCGAGTTAAGCAAAAAATGTACGATTTAAGCTAGCAAACAAAGCTTCCAAATAAGTATTCTTAGGGCTCGTTTCCACTACGAGCGTGAAATAAAACATTCTTTGGTTATTTTATTGATCTTTCCGCCTTTGAATTCTAAGCGAGCGCTAAGCGAACAAAAAAATCAATAAAAGAAACAACGAAATTTAAAATAATCAATGAAATTGGTTAAATTTATTAATCAACTCAACTCTTTCAATTTACTATTTCAACATTCGGAAGTCCTTAGAAAGACTGTTTTCTTAAGAATTCTTTCGACCAACTCTTGTCAGAAGAAATTGTTGGCAAACGCAAATTTTCTTTCAGCTGTGCATAACCAAGAATATATCTAAATAAAAAATAATCTATTCTACGCTTGTAGTGGAAATGAGCCTTTACCGTGAATCCAGGGCTCAACTGTTTATTACAATTTAAAGGAAATCCAAGATGGAGAAAACTGCCAAATAAATATCTATTTAGAAAAAGTCATGGATTGCACAAAAGGAACTTCGGTAAAAGCAAAATTTATTAAAAATTTAGCATTATTATGTTTTTTATTATAAAAGATTTTAAATTAACTATTTATTTTTTAATGATTATCTTTTATTAATGATGTTTTTTATAATTTTTTTATTAGTGAAGAATAAACATTGCAAAATAATTACGAAATGTACAACATAAGCGAGAAAATAACACTTTTGAACAACTATTAGTAAGAATCTAAACCCTCAATTTAAAAGTTTTTTTAAATTATATTTCCAGCTTTGTTTCATCTATTCTTTATTTGGTTTACAAAAACAATAAAGTTTACAAACAACTCAACCATCCGTTTTAAAGCAAAAAAACGAGTAGCTTGACGACAAAATTAAGCGTAAACATGTCCAAATGGAGTCTCTATGCTGTTTTGAAAAATAAATTTTTGCCATTTGATTAATATGATATAGACACGGCTTATTAAAAGTTTAGCAAAATTAACAAAAGAGCAGACAAAAAGAATGTTTTCAAGCTGTTCTTGTGCAGTTCTTCTAGGACACGGTTTGAGTTTGGATGCTACAACTGTGCTTGCCTGGCTTTTGCCTGGCTTAAGAAAAAACAAAGTAATCAATTATTTTAAACAATTAGTTGAATGTTTTTAAACGAGTTATATTTAGGTAAAATATAAATATGAAAATGAAATAAAAAAATCATTCAGCATTAACTTTTCACACTGTAGTTGGAAAATACGCAGTATTTTTAGTAAGTTTATTGGCAAGTCACAATACTTTTCTTGTCACTGTACTGTTTCCACTGATGGTATTTATTTTTATTAGTTAGACACGGGAGATAGGCTACAAGACTGTTAACCGCAAGTCATCTCGACTTATCTCTTAACAGATGTCTGACTTTTGGAGAGTTACAACACTAGACACAGTAAATATCGCTGAGAATTTTTTTAGAAAATTTGCTGGTACACTTTAACGCTTATTGTAAAACCACGTTTAATTCCATCTGCCCAGAGTTTATAATTCATGTTAAAGTTGCTTTAAAATTCTAGCTGAGGAACTTTCCTTCTTCCTACTTGCACCGACTCAAAATTTGTAAGCTATACAGATGAACATTTGCATTGTGATCTCTTAACAAATGAAGCCCATAGAGAACCAACACGGTTATTCATCGTTATCTTTGCTCTAGGTTTTCTAAAAGATCCCCAAGAGATGAGCAGATTCATTGCTTTCAAAAGAGCAGGCTGAATTTTGACGTGAAAACTAACCGTGATCAAGTTGTTTTGTCAACGCAAACATTGAAGATTATTTCGAGGCAAAAAGAAGCTGGTTTCGTATTTGTCAGTGAGACAGCTGCTTGTAACAGCAGCGTAGTCATGTTGTTAATAGCGCTGTGATTGATTGCGAACGTGATGAAAGCAGTGAGTGGCAAATCCAAACCTATTTGCATTTTTCTGTTAGTTTCTTGAAAAAGACATTTTAAAGCGTTTTCCAGTGCTTGGCAATCTTGGCAAGCAGTTTTAAAGATTGTTTACAATATTTTAGCATCTATATGCAAGCTACTGAAACTTCTTCCAAATAAGCAGATGATCCGAAGTCATACCTATCCCGAACAACAAAATTTTATCCGTCTTATCGGTGATAGCAAGTAAAACAAGCTTCCCAGTTTAAGACACGTCATTCATCAGGGATCGGTATAGGTTGCCTTTTTTTTAACAATAAGTACAATCTGCTTTTTGCAATCACCAAAAAGTTTATCTATGGTGATGATCTTGCTGTTGCACTTTCCAGAGACTGGAAGAACTTAGAAAGGATCTTGAATCAAGACATAACTACACTTTCATTATTACCGAACAGTATGTTTATTCATGCCAGCACGTGAGAAATTTGCCAAATCTTTTGGCAATAAGTTTTATACTTTGACCAAAACAATGAAGCAAGCTTACCGCGGCTTCTTCATTGTTTATAGTTGTCGTGCGCGTTAACGTCACTCTTTACGTCAAATTTTTAATGTTTACTACTGTTACAACAGCGAATCCGTTACAATCGCATTTCACGCTAGTTAAATGAGTGTCTAAACGTAAAAGTTGTAGTGACCTTGCTAAATTGCAATTTTGCATACTTTATCAAATGAATTTTGAAAAACTTTTCTGCTCTAACAAAAGTTAAATAAATGATCTTTACTCTGCTTAAATTTCATAAAGATAGCTTAAGTTGTTTTGGAGTTATAAATCGTTAAATTGGTGGGCTTCTGAAGCCCGGCCGTTGAGGAGTCAATAGCTCAAAAAACCTTGAGGAGAATAGAGTTAATGTCTGATTTAGCGAAGATTGATGTGTGAGCGACTGGCGCGATAAGAGAAAACAGAACAGCAGGCGCCAATCAAAAAATGATCAGCTCAAAACAGCTTCAAAAACAGGAGCGTGGATGTTTTGAATATTGCTGTGATAGGATTGTTTATATTGCTAAGTGGCATAAAAATTCAGTTGTGACGATTGCAAGCAACTGGGAAAGTCACACTCCAGTTCACAAGGTTAGACGCCGGGTAAAGGGAGGTGCAAAAGAAGTAACACAGCTTCATCTCATAAACTCTTATAATAAAAGGATGGGGGCGTCAATTTCATGGATAGCTTGTTGGAAGCTTACCGCCCAACAATACATGGTAAAAAATGGTACTGGCCACTTATTGTCAGTCTTCTCAATACTACGGTTGTCGCTGCATGGAGGATTTACTGTCAGATTGGAGATAAGAAAATAACCCACATCGATTTTAAAAGGCAAGCGACTCTGTGCCTACTCAAAATTTAACAACACCGTGAAATGGAAAGTAGTGTTGCTGCTGAACTACCATTAAATGTGCGCTTCAATGGAGTAAACCACTTCCTTGGACCTGCAACAACCCAAGGTCAATGTAAAGTGTGCAAAAAAAATACAAAAAGTATGTGCACAAAATGCAACATTCGTCTCCATGGGGAGCGTGGAAAGACTTGTTTCAAAATTTATCATACTCGTGCTAATGCTTAAACACAAGTAAAACATGCTTTTCCTACAACTTGAATGTTTCTGTAACCTTTAACGGAAAAACGTTGTTCTAAGTTAATACAGAAATAGACAGTAAAAACTGAAAAAACTTGTGCAGTAAACCTTCAATGTTCCACAAAAGGAACATGACGTAACTTCCGGTAAAAACTTGTTACAAACCTAACACTTTACGAAAAGGTTATTTATCATAACAATGGCCAAATACATAAAATTCATAAAAATCCGACGAGCGGAACTATAAGCGATAAAATAAAGGTTAATGTTGGGTTTATTGCTTTCTTGTTATAAATAGATTAGTTGTGTTGAGTTTGATTGTTTAAAGCTGAAGAAAATATATGCTCTCCTTCTACTTAAAACCATGCACAATTTTTTGTATAAATAAGGTTTTAGCTGAAAGCAAGTCACGTGATAACAGATGACCTTTAAAAGGAAATGATTTAGTTGCTCGCCTCAGAAGCAGAGTTATTTTAATAAGTCACACATGCTTATTTGTTCGACGTTATAATGCACAATAATCTAAGCTAGCCAGAAAAGCTGTAAAGATTGTTTGGTGTGGGTCGTTTTCAATAAAGTATTTAAAAAATTTGAGGTGCCACTATAGCGTGCAATCTCAGCGCCATATTTAAGAAGCTCATACGAGGCGTAAACCACCAAACTTTCAAAGTTATCTCGATTTTATTTGTTCGAAAGCGTTAGGGTTAAGGTTCGAGTGAGATCGCAATTAGAGATTTCGGGATCCGAATATTATTTGTCGACTGAGATAACACCCCGAATTAGAATTAATTTTGATAGACGAGATTACAAATCATTTTACGGTGGCTTTGAAACCAGGTTTTGGATTTTACAAAACTTAAGCTTTAATAACTTTGTAGCGACAGTCGGTGTCAAAAAAAATTTTAGTGTTCTGCAATAAATTATATTAACGCTTGTGTGTATTAAAATGAAGCTAAAGCGGAAAAGGACAAAAAAGTCACAAAGTCTTAGTTTAAGAATTTACCAGTGTAAGGGTGTTCAAGGCTACTGATGGTGAAAAATTAATAAGTGGTATTACACAAACATTTATCGGTCACACTGCCGAGCCGATTGCTGATTTAGAATCAGTTTAGACCTGGCTAACGTATAACGTTTCCTGTTTCTGGTGTTTTCTACTGATGAGTATTGCTCACAAATTTAAAATCTAACTTTACAATTCTTGTTTGTTTCATGGCAATCGTTACAACGTAATATTCGCTCATATATTAGTCACTCATTCTATGTCAAATTTTATTTCTGATTAAATTTCTTTGTTATAATATTGTTAATAATTTTTTCTAGAAGCCTTGTTAAAACAAAAAATCACTAAATTTTGTTTTGTAGACTATTTAAGCGCAACAGTATTCTGAAATAATTTTCATTATTTTTTGATTCCTTAAAAAACTTGAAGAAAGAAAAAAACACCTTATGATGAATTTAAAATATATTGCTACAGTTTTAACAATCCTTATTACAAGTAAGAATAACTTACGTACTTCGTTTAGTGTTTTTTAGATTATTGTATATGAGCTAAAAACAACCAAACGATTAACATAAGAGCCCGTTTTTACTACGAGCATGAAATGGAGTACTCTTTGTTTGTTTTATTGATTTTTTTGCTTCGTTTAACGTTTGCTTCGATTTTAAGCGTGCAAAGATCAATAAAAAACAAGGAATGCTATATTCCACGCTCTTAATGGAAACGAGCCTTAAGCATTGAGCAATGCATCAAATAATATCACGTCGAACAAATTGATAAGTTGTCTATATAGTTGTAGGAAGATTACAGTTGAAAAACGCTATGAAATAACAGTCAAAATTTTGGCTATTTTATATTATCAGGTCTTTGGTTTGGTTAGTGGGAGTGAAGGAATCTTTAGTCTATAAAATTTTTGGTAAATTATTATTTACAAATCGAACAAAATTGACTTTTTGTGCAACTAAACTAAACTTATTAAAGATTGTTGCTTTAAAAAAATAGGAAGATTTAACAGAATAAGTGTATTAAAAGATGTAGTGCGTGTATGAGAGTTTTCGTTTATCTCTTTATTCGTCAGAAGTATTCACAAAAAAGCTGAAAACAAAAATAAAAAAAACTGTTTAATTGTTTTAAAAAATGCTTTAACTTGTTCGAGCGTTACTTATTACTTGTGTAACGTATCCCAGACATGTCAACCTCGTGAGGATATGCGGACCACATCGGGGAAATTTAACCCAAAAACATTGCTGCAGACCGCAATCGGGTTAGCAAGCATGGTGATGACCTTTAATGTACTGGGTTCTAAAATTTGTGCTTTTTGTTCTACAACCAGGTTTCTTTTTTTTTTAATCAAAACGAAGACTAAAAAATATCTTTGCTTTAATTTGGTGGCAAATCTCGACCACTCCAGGAGCTGATCTATAAATCATTTTTTTTAATTTTATTTTGAAATCAAATTAAAAGCAAAAAATATTAGGTCATCACTTAGTGAGTTCTTCCAAAAAAATTTACGTTGTTTTTGTAGTGAAACCTAGTTTTAAATTAATTAATATTTCGATTTCAGGTTGAACATCTAATTAAAAAATTCTTCGAAAGACTTAATCGACCATGACTTTAACCTGCTTAAAAGTAAGCTGTTATCACTTGCTGGCAGCCTAGCTTTTTTTCAAAATCCGAGGGTATTTTTATACGTTTGTACGTTAAAGCATTTGCAGTCATTTTCAAAATTAAATAAAGTAAATCTGAAAATCGGTCAAGATTAAAAGCTGACGCACAAAAACTTAAATCGTGTTGCGGAAAGCAAAAATAAAGCGGAAGAAATATTCAGACTAAAACGAAAGGGAAAAAACCGCTAAAGCTCAAAAATTTTTGTGCAAAGTAGAAAAATATTAAAGTTTGAATATTTAAACTTTTTAGCATGGTTCAGTCATAAACAATTGCGGAAAAAACAAGTGAAAAGCGGAATTTTTCGCAATGTTTTCAGAAATTACGTTTTTCCTCTTCCGCTTTTATTCTGAACTAATTTTAACTCAAGGTGCAATAAGCCAACAAATATAAACTTTCAACGTTTTTTTTCTTAAATACCGGTCATCTTTAAAAATTATAAATAATTATACTATTAATTTGATAAAAACAAATACAATAATTTCTATTCAGTTTCTATTGGAATATTTAGGGAATTATTGTAATAGAAATTGTAACAAATTTTTTGACTGTCTTCTAAGAAAATCAATAAGCAAAACAAATAAAGTCGGCAGCGTGGTCGAGTGGTTACAAGCGACGTGATTGTGATCCGCAAGGTCTCGGTTTGAAAACCTGCTCGCGCCATGCTGTTGTGTCCTTGGGAAAGAACTTTACGGCACATTCCCCTGCTTGTGGTCTTGGCAAACAACTCTAAACTTCAGTCATACATCTAAAAAACAAAATAAAAATAAATTTCAAACAAACAGCAATATCTTGGATCTGCAGAAGTAGGGAGGGGTAATTGCTTGACAGTTGCTTTATTCGTGGCTCCTCCAACGTTTTCCTGCAAGTCAGCATGATCAAAAAGAAGAAATAAAAAAATGAAATAATTGCGAAATGCTTACTTCAATAAATAATTGTACCATTCATGCATAGGCAATATGCATACAAATAATATTTACCCATCTAAAACAAATTCCCAAAAATCTGCCACGAATTTTAAACGGAAACAAAGTATAAAAATATAAAGTAATATTTAAATAAATGGATTAATTTTTTTCCATACTAACAGATGCGTAGTTTCATCTTTTATTTGTCCATTGAAGCAAATTTGAACAAAATAAGTCAACCTCCCAACAAATTATATGCAAGTAGTAAGTGGCTTTGCACCTGCAACTTGATTGATTTAATCTTAGAAAACCTTAAAAAGACAAGCACAACTTTCTGGAAGACAGAAAGCCTTATTTAAACTTGACAACTTTAAAATATTAATCAGTCAGTTGCACTAAAATTAGCTTAAAACTGTAATAATATTAAGTTGCAAAAATATTTTTGTAGTTCTTTAACAAAAACTATTGCTTGAATTTTTAGGTGATGACGTCGTTAAACTGGTTTCAAACCAAACGATTTCTTCAATAACGTATACAATAGATTGCTGCCACGTAACTTTAAAATCAGAAATTGATCCGGTTTCACCAACTTATTTTTTCGAATGGTCCATGAGCGATGGTGATAAAACTGTGAGTGTTTTCATGAAATTAAACCAGTTTTAATGTAATGTTTTTAAATATCATTAGTCAACAAATATATAAAGGTTAAGGAAGCTTTGATATCTGTTACGTTATTTTAAATTTTGAAAAAAACTAAAAATTGATTTAATTGAGGATTGTTTTAGATTTATCATTGCAGACAACCCATTATGTACAATCTAGAAACCATAGGAAATAGCGAGATCTAGTGTAACTTCACATAATTGTTATAAAGATATCGGCATAAATCAAAATTCTTTTTAATTTTAAAAACTTTATGCGTATTATAGTTCTTTAGAAAAAAATTAATCCGACTTTAAACTGATCCCGGAAATTTATCTTTTTACTATTCCTAGATTTTGTACTTTCCGATTCAGATGCTCGAAGCTTGAAAAAATATTAAAAAAGCCATTAGAAATGTCTTGGGGCGTTTGTTAAAGTGGTATGCAGGCATCTAATGACAATGTACAAAACGTTGTCAATGAGGCGAGTGTAAACACTGCGACACCAACTTGGTGTGTGGTATCAGCTGTAGAATAGATCAGAGATAGAGCAACTGCCAGCAGTGTTGTGGAACCAAATCTTGAACTCGCAAACCGCACCGGCATTGTGGCACAAAATATATTTTGCAAATTAGTGACAGATCGTTGGGGATTGTTTTGGTTTTACCTCAAAAAAGAATGAGACTAAAAAAATGAGTGAAAAATTTTAAAGGTTCTTGTTTTTTGTTGCAGAAATGTCTTTGTTCTATGATATTTTTCAAAATTTTTGCTTCAGGTCGTTTTGCTAATAAATTTGTTTATGTAGAGCTTGCGTTCAAAACCAACTACTTTAATGGCCCTTGTTTAATCTAGTTTTTTGTCTCCTTCTGGTTCATTAAACAAACTCAATTGTATTTTCAGCCTAATTTTAAAGAATCTTTGAAATATTTAAAATTGGTCCTCTTGCAGTACAAAAACAAATGTCTTAACGCTTTAGATTTTGTTAAATATCCAAGTAAAGCAATGGCAAATATTCATTTTTTATTTAAAATGTTAAAAGAGTGTAAAAAAATATAAAACAAAAACTTGTGGTGGCCGTAAATCATTCGTTACAAGATTTTGTGTACGTCATTAAGCCAAAGTTTGCAAAATACCATTCATGAATCGTTGTAGCGGAAGCGATGACGAGTGGAAATGCGTTAAACAAATGTTGCAAATTACTTTGAATTTGTTATTTTAAAAATACCTCACTAATAATTCAAGATTTTCAAGTTGGGTCAATTTTTTTGCTTTTATCTTATTATCAAAACTTTTTTACTTTGTAATGGTAAAAAAAATTTTTATTCATAGTTAAAAGTTAGAGGCTATCAAATTGAATACCAAACATTTTATTTTAACTCTATTTGTTTACTGAAACGTGTCACAATGCCCATCTCTAAAAAAGTGCTGCAATAGAGTATGTTTGCCACTTAGGGAAAAGGTGGGACCACTGGATCATTAGTCTAATCTTCAACCTAAGGCAAGCATGTCAAAGAAAACAAAAAGCTGTTCTATTGAGGTTAAAGTAAATTTTTCTTAGCTTAAAACGAAGAGATTTTGACCCATAAATATTATGTTTTATAATAATTTTTGCGAGGTGTTGTAGTAAACATTTTATGTATTATACTGTACCAAGTAAGTTTTATTTTGAAACAGTACCCATTAGTGTTGAAATATAAAAAAATGTTGAAACTATTCTTACGGGATCAATGGATCATCACCCAACGGTCCCGTTTTTAATATTGCTTTTGTTTTTGTACCAACGTGCCCACTTTTAAAAAATATAAAACTAAAACTCAAAAATATTTTCATGATAGTTTAAATTTTGCTATCAAAAAAGTTCTGTTCCCCTTCTAACTTTATAAGCTTTTAAATTAGGGGAAATCCCCATAAATAAAAGAATATTCACGAGAAAAAAATCAATAAAACAAACAAAGAATACTCCCGTCAACGCTCATTGTGGAAACGAGGCTTAACAGCGAATAGTAAACGAGATCCAAAAGTTTTATTAAACTAAATTAATATAAAAAAGAACTTGTATCGATTTTTATCACGTTGTCTGTGTTTTAAAAAATCTACGATAATGGTATGTGGGCCCACTGCACACCATACTAAAATTTTATGAAAATTTATTCACGTAAAATATTCGTTAAAAAAGTAAATAATTTTACTATTTTAACTTACATCTGCGTGCCATTTTGCTTCAAATAGAATTCATTTTGAAGCGTCATTAAGCATAGATCCATAGTCATTATTCTTAAGATCTACTGCTCTCTTATAGAACAATTTTTGGTTATTCTTTTTTTGTCAATCTGATTCTATTTATCCAAATATTTGCTAAATACTGATTGTCCTACACTAAATGTGATTGCAGGTTTTCGTCAAACAAAATAGTTCTTTTTCGGCCTCAAGCTTGTGCGCTAGCAACTAAATTTTTGTTTTAAATTTATTGGTCCCACAATCTTACAAAGGAGTAGTCTACTGTTTTGTTGTATTTGGCCATCTCTGTTATCAAATACAAATCTTCCTGGCCCAAATTAATATTGTTTATCGCTTCTTAAATTCAATCGAATTATATCAGACTTATTTAAAATCATATCAACAGGATTATTATTTATTTAGATTCGCCGTAAAATTTTAGGTAAAAGAAATCAGAACAAAAATGGAAGCGATTAAATGACAAACGTAATAACACGAGATCAGGAAATAAAGTAATGACACGAGATCACGAAAAGAAACAAATTTCTAAGAAGTAGGTTTGTTTCGCTGTTTTGAACAATGAAAGTTCTTTTTGACCTTTCTTGACGCAATTCTCAACGTGATAAAATAAAATTTGCAAATGAGTGTGCACAACAATGCACTTTGCTCTTGGATCTTTGTATTAACATTTATTTTGATAATGTTGAGATTTCGCTATAAAGAAGTCTACACATAGACCTATTGGTTTACTTTTTAATTATAAAGTAATTTGTCTAAAAGTAAAAATTTGGCCTAACATTTTCCATACTTTATTGATCTAAATTAATACGTTTCACTAGTTTTTTGTTTTTTAAAGAAATATATATACTGTACTCAGAAATATATTTTTATTTAATGGTTACACGCTTGGTTTTTTGAAAATACAATTTAGTGAGAGAACATACTGTTTTTCAATTAACAACAATTATATACAGTAATACATGTATATTCATACTAAACTAAAACAAAAAACCATTACCATAAACGGTTTCGGCTTACATTAGCCCTCTTATCACAAATAAGATAAAATGTTAGAAAATTTTGCCATGTAATTTAAAAATTGAGGCCAAAGACCTGATCACGTGGTTGTTTACTAAATTTATCACAAGAGGTTTTCATCAAAAGAATTGTTGAAAATTGATTTAAAAATGCAAACCCAAAATACCAAACACAAAGTCGATACAACACCCAAAATCCAAATAAAATAAATAACAATCTCAAATATATTTAACAAAAACAATAATCCAATCGCAAATAATTGTCGATTAAGGGCAGGGTTATGTTTTTTGATTAATAATCTTTCGTGAATTTTAGTTTCATAATTAAAATTACATTTTTTAATTATCTTAAACGAAATTACGTTAAATTCGGCATTAGCACAAATAATGCAAGACATAATATGATCTTTAACGGAGCTTTCAGTTTACAAATAAAAGCCCAAATGTTTACCCATTTTAATGCTCAAATGACGGGTTCACATGTTGATGTAAGTCAAGCTCGAATGACACGAACACAAAAACTGATATACAATGTTTGAGCAAAGCTCAGGCGTAACACAAGTCTTCAAATTGAAAATACTGTGATACTTTAAAAGTTTTATAAACCGAATTTATTTTCAAAGTTAGTGTAAATTTAGAGTTAATAATTTATTGTAGTTTATTGATAAACCGTCTGGAATCACGATCAAAATATGGAATATTATGGTGATAAACATGATCACAACATGCAGAATGGGAATGTAAAAATTTTTTATTAAACTTTTTGAAACATTTTTCAAAAAGCCAAAAAATTTTTTTATAATATATACTTGTATATATGTTTATAAATTTTAATGCGAGTTGTTCATACGTATTCTCGGTCCATAAATGTCGATCATGTAAACAATATTGGCATTTTTGAAACGATTTTTTAAAAACTATAAAAAATACTTAATGTAAAACTTAAATTATCTATTAAATTGACTTTTTTTATCAAATATTTGGTTTAGAGCCATTTGTCTTTTAACTTGATATATTTCTAAGCATCTGGTCATCAGCGTGCGTGATGCACAATGCAGGCTTCTATCAGTGCAGCAATGCATCGGGTGGAAGTCACAAATCTTAGATTTTTCTTTTTATAGTATCGCATTATTTTCAATTAAAGACTCATGTTCCGCCTTCTCTCTGCTCAAATATTGCACAACAGTTCTATTGTTTGTGCGATGCAAGCTAGACTTATATTGGTATGTCTATCTGTCATTTGAGCAGTAGGGTGGATGAACACTTGGGTTTCCACTTGAAAAGCTAAAATGTTGTAAAAGAACATATTATGTCCAGAGGCATTTGTTTCAAAATTAAATGTATTATCTAAGTCCTTTTAAAATACTTCAAAAATGCGATTTCAATTTAAAAAAACTATCAAGCTTTATTTATTAAATACGTAACTGTGGACAGTGATAGCTTTACAAAAGAGGGTGGACGGTGCAAGAAATATAGGGGGCCACTTTTTAGTGTGTCAAGTCTTTTTTTTCCCAAAATAAAGTGATTTCTAAAAATCACTTGTCACCTTCAATTAATGTCTGAAATCATAATTTTCGTTCCAAAGCTATAGTGATCTTTAAAAAAAGGGGGACATCACTTTCAATTGAGCACATTATACCTACTTTCGTCCAAAAGTTGAAGTACAGACGCAGGTAGGGCGGTTATTATCATGGTAAAGAAATAAAGCAATATTTTGCTTAGGAAACCATTTTTTGACGTTTTTTTGAGGGGGTCTGGTGCGGCCATCACTAACCGTGGATTTAATCGCCAGTTTTTAAAATTAAATTGCCGTTTCTTTTACATTTATTTTAATATTGTTGCTTTTGGTTATTTAAATTTAGTTCATAGTTTTAAGCCTTTTGAATTTTTTATCCTTTGTTTCACTAAATTTTTTTTGGAAAAACTTGTTGAAATAATTTACTTTACAAAGTAATCGACATCTGTTTTTTTAAATTCTATTGCAATTTTTTTTATTTCATTTTTTTTGGTGATTTAAGCCAAAAACGTTCGTGTTAAGTTTACTGTTTTTTCGTTATCAATGGATAAGTTGTGTTGAGTTTGGTCGCTTTAAAGCAGTGTTTTTGCCACACTTCTTTCTTTCAGAACTCAGGAACATCATTCCTCCGAAACTTAAACTTTAGAAAAATTCTTTTTGATATATAAAGTAAAAACTTTTTTTTAGACTTCACTCATATTTGTAATCCGAAATTCCGGTGATACAATAAAATTTACATTTATAGTAAAGACAAAAAAAAAGAAAAGGTTTTCATTTGAATAATACAACTTTTATTACTTGTCATAATTTAACTGAAAAGGAAGAACGAAATTTTTTGAGGTAAAATTACATTGCATTTCATCATCATCATGTATTTCGGGAAAAACATTGCATTAATTCTGTGTATTTCCCTTTGCCCGCTTGTCCTTTTGGGGTTGCGGAGGCAGCAGGTCGAGTTGAGATCTCCAAGCATCCCGATTTCCTGCAAATAGCGGTAATTTTGTCAATGGACTTCCAAGACGCACCGGGCTAGGTCTTCAACGTAATTTCTGCAGCGAGTTCTGAGTCGCCCTCTAGGTCTTTTGCCATTTGGAAGAGCATTCATTAGTCACTTTGCTGTTTGTTTGAGAAACAATCATGTCACATGACCATACCAGCGCAGTAGCAATCATTCTACGCGGAGTAGAAGCGGTTCAAAGTTTCGAAATTAAGAAATGTCAGTGCTTTTAACCTTTTCAAGTAGGGATAAACCTCTGACGTTTTGCAAGAAACCCATTTTGACCACCCGTACTCGAGATCGCACTCTTTCGTTCATTATCCAACGCTCATGACCATAGGTCAGGATAGGAACAAAAAGCGATCTGAAAACAGAAAGCTTTGGTTTTGTACACAGCTTACGTTTCAGTACAACCTATAGGCAAAGCTGGCGCATTACTGTACTTGCTTTTCCAATACGTTTGTTTAGTTCGTTTTCCGTCTACCATCACTTGAGAATGTGACTCCAAGATATTTAAATTTCTCCGTCTGCTGGAGAGTTACTTCATTTGTTTAAAAAAAACACTGGACAGAGTGCCTTGACATACACATAACCTCAATTTTAGCCATACTAATTTTCATCGCAAAATCCAAGCATGCATCAGAAAACCCATCAAGATCATATTGGAAATCACTTTTGTTTGAGCTTAACAATGCAAGGTCGTCTGAAAACAGTAGACGCTAAACATTACACTACCCAAATGTGACGCCACTACTGGAGGAACTGTCTCTTTTTGTGTTGTCCATGTATATAGTGAACAAAAGAGCAGAAAGAACACAGCTCTGTTGTAGTCCAACACTGACACTAAAAGGTTTTGTTTTCATTCCATTAACACGAACAAAGACTTCTGACTGCTTGTTCAACAATTTGATAGCAGCTAATAGCTGACCTCTCACGTCATACTCCAACAATACTGCTCACAGCTTGTCTCTTGGAACTTGGTCATATTTTTTTTGAAGGCCTACAAAGCATGCACACACCTCTTTGGCATACTCCCACGATTTCTCAGATACTTGCTGAAGGGCAAAGATCTGGTCCATGGTGGACCGACCAGGACAAAATTTGCTCTGTGCGTCCTGAAGTTGAGGTTCGACTAATTTATGACATTTTTTTCAAGGCACTTTGAATATATCTTTCCAGGAAAACGTAAAAAAAATGTCCCGGTAGTTAGTGCACCTTTTCTTGTCTCTTATTTTGTGAATAGGTATCAACACATTGGTCTGCCATTGTTTCGGTCACCCACCAGTTTTTCATGCGGTTTGGAACACACGAGTCAACCAACGAACCCCAAAGTTGTTCATGGCTTTTAACGTATTCAATTGAATATTATCTTCATCAGGGGCCTTGCCAGCTTTCAAAGATTTGATCGCTGTGCTTATCTCTGCTTTTGTTAAATAAATTTCTTCACCAATTTGTTGCTCGAATGTTTCCAAATGTTGGACTGTTACTGAATTAAAGAGCTCACAAAAGTGTTTTCTCCAACAATCTAGGATGCTCTTTTGATGCTTCAGAAGCACACTATTAGCATTCTATATGAAAGTGGCAACTGTTTTTTGTTTGCCGCGCAAACGACGTATGGTTTGCCAAAATATTTTTTTGCCGATATGTAGTCTGTATCCAACTTTTGTCTAAATTCTTCCCATTACTTTTCTAGACTGTTTAGCGTTAGTTGCGGCAGTCGTACGTGCTCCGGAGTACCGCAATCGAAGCTGCTCAAATGACTTGTTTGTTAACCAAGCTCTAAACGCAATTTTCTTTGCACGGATAGCTTCTTTAACCTCTTGGTTCAACCAAGCAGTTCTTTTCTTAGTACCCTTTTGACCTCTCACATGTTTGCAACCACAACTAGCAGCTGCAGATGTAATGATTTCTGATTTAAATAAATTTCACTCCGTCTCAACGTCTTCAGTAAAGTCAGGGAGTTACCTAAACAGGGAAGCAAACTTGCTTTCAAAATTATGTTTCATCTTTTTGTAGGTTTATAACTCCCACTTTATTCTGTATACGCTTTTCGTGCTCTGAATCGTTTCCTGCTTTTGAAATAGTTCAGGCCTCTCAAATTGCAAACGATTAGGTAATGGTCGGTAGAGAGTTCAGTTCCTCTCTTAACACATATATCAACCACAGAAAAACACTAGTCCACTAAGACAATACAGAAATCAATAATCAATAATAGATGTCTCACCGAATCTCTTTACCAAATGTATTGTAAATTTTCTTGTGGCAAAAAAAGGTTTTCATTATGCACAGTCCGTTGGTGGCACAGAACTGCAGCAAACATCTTCTGTTTCTATTAATGTCAGAGTCTCCTCGTTTTCCAATGACGCCCTTTCATGCCTTATCACGTTTGCATTGAAATCACCCAGTAGCTTAATTAATTTTGCAAATGTTACTCTTTGTAAAACAACACCTACTTCATGTAAGTAAGGCTGATACTGTGCTTAGTGACCGTTCTTGTAGCCTAAGCTTTAGAAAAAAATCCTTCCTCGCGAGTGGACCAAACGAGAGCTTGCAAAACTGCCTAATCCTGCTTAAGCAGACATGGTTACATCAACACTTGAGTAGAAAAACATCCAACCTTCATTCATCTCAACAATATCAGAGCCATGACACTTGGTAGAGGAAACTCCAACAATATCAAGATGATGCTGCTCTATCCCCCAAACCAATTCTTGTTCTTTTTCATTGGGTGAAGTGAGTTCCAGTTGCTTATGCGAAGATTCTGATGTTTGAAATCAACTTGAATACAGATATTAATACTATGAGCTGCCCCCGTTTGCTAACTTAAACGCGTAGCAAATGCATTGATGGGTTTCCAGTTATGGTCAGTTTGTGAGGGAGATGTGGCTTTCCTAAAGTCCAAACACGGACCTTTGTATCCTGCGAGACGTTCAATACAGTATAAAGATAATCATTCCAACTATTTATTATGCAAAATTTGTTAGATTGCTTTTGGTCAGTTTCTCACCTTTGACCTTACCGCCATTGGTAGCCCTAAAAGGAGTTAAAAACTCCAGACGGCATTGCTCTTATGATCTTAGAAAATGCAAACCGTTCCACCACGCAAAAATAGCAATACAGTATATTGGAAAGGATACTTTAGATTTTCAGATTTCTCCCCAATCCTTCCTAAAGATTTCGAAATCCTCCTTAAGGTGCCAAGTTGCTCATTTCGAGAAACACCGTTTTAAAGATTAAAATTGTTCAACTGCTCAACTATTAACAAAGAAGAGTATATTTAGTTTTGAAACTTATTTAGTCAATCAAATTAACATACTTTAAACGATTGATACAAACAATGTACTTTTTTCAGACGAAGCTAGCTGATGTCGGATTGGACGGAAATGGAAACGTCAAGTGCCGTAGCAGTAACGATGATAATGGAGATTCTAATTGTTTGGAAAATACTTACGAAATAAGGTAACTTTATTAATAAAATGGGCCATTTTACTTCATTTTCAGACCAAAAAGTATGATGAAAAGACCAAAACATAAAACAACTAAAGTACATTTTGTAATTTTGTCAATTTCAAATGTAACATGATATTTTTAGCAGAAATTAAACAAAATACATCACAGCCTATTTTGAACGGAAAATATAGTTACCCTTTTACCCCCAAAAGTATATGCATGTAGCAAGACTTAAAAATAGAGTGACAGTGATGTTTTTAAACTTGTAAATATAATCCTTTATTGATTCACCTAAAGAAGGTGATCCAATTCAAGTATAAGTGTTTTGGTTTATTGCTAAAATAGTAAACATACTTCTAAGATTGCAGTTTCTAAATTTAAATTAGTCAATAGCTTATCATGTTGAAAGTGCTCCTATAAACGTCCTCGCTCAATAAGCTGCACATTAGAATCAGGCTGTATCCTACAGAAATGTTCCGCAACCGGTTTGCAGCAAGACGAAAATAGGTGCGACGCTGAATAACAGTTATGAATAAGATTAGAGAAGAAAAATTTTTGTTTTTTGAAAGTTGAATTTTACTACTGCTAGACCAGGGCTTGCGAACATTTTTGACTTGCAAAAATAAAATAGTCTTCATTCCACAAAAAGACAAAAGAAATAAAATTTGGAAATGGCTATAGGTTCAGTATTGAGTTCAAAATTTTTTAAAATCTAGGGTCCGGTAATAACTTTTTCATATTAGACTAGTGGCTCCCAACCTTTAAGTTCCCAACGGTTAGAAATTATATCACAATTATATGCAGCACCAAAATATATTTATGCTGAAATAAAAATAAAACCAAAGAAACCATGAACGCTTTGGCTAACATTATGCCTATGGTTGGGAACCACTGCACTAAGCCTATCATTTTTATTCATTGACGCAAACGTAAGTGTGGCGCAACAGGAAGAACGTGCAACAACGGATTGTCACATGTAGAATTGATTTTCGTAAGAATAGTGGAGGACTGTGAGCTTTTCTAAGGCGTTTGCTTAAACTAAACTATACAATATTGTGAAAATTTCAAACCGAAACCAAAAAAAAGAACTTACTTTTATTTCAACCATGTACCAAAAATAAGTTTTTTTTATTTTGGTTTAAATTTACCACAAAATTAAATATATGATATTTATTTTAGTTTAAATGCATATTGCACATCTTAAAAAAACTTGACTTCAGCCATTGTCTAGGAAACGATCTTTTAAGTTTTAGGGTTACTATAAAATAACAATTTTTAAAATTCAATTAAGCGCTTTAAAAATCAATCAATCCTAGATTCAGTAATGACCTTACAAAAAGGGGGGGCCCGGTGCAAGAAAAGTATGGGGGAACAACTGTTTAGTGTACTAAAAAAAGTAGCCGAAACTATTTTTAGTGTATGAAAACAAAGTGATCTCTAAAAAAAGTCTTTACTTTAACAAGCACAAGTGACACAACCTAATGAGTAGGAGCCGAGCATGCTGCAGCCACCAATTCAACATTTTTTTATTTTCTTTTTGACATCACATCGACGTCCTGGTGTTACTATGAAGAAATAGAGCAATATTTTGTGTAGGTTGGGCACTTTTTGATGTATTTTAGGAAGATCGGTGCGGCCGCACCGTTTGCACCCTATTAAAGCCATTACTGACTAGATTACCAAAATTAAAGCAAGAACTAGAAATTAAGTTGTGGTTAAAACTAAATTAGATTTAATTCTTTTAATGTGTGTGAGTTTATCTGAAAGCGGACAGAGAAAAAGTAAAACGTAATGCAAATTAGTGTAAATTATGTGTTTGTTATCGTTCATAACAACTGGCAGTATGACAGTCGGCTGCAGGGTTCGACAAGCTTTTTGCTTTGTGGACCAGTTCAAACCTAAAACTATTTTTAGGAATCGGCTCTCAAGAAACTAAGGAATGTTTGGTGATCGACATTTATAACAGCTGATAAAGTATCAAACTCAACATGACATTGATTTACGGTGTAAAATTTTGGCATTTTTCTTCAGTTTTGACTACAGAACGTAACAACTATTGTTAAATTAGCAAATGCGATACTCTTAACGCTAGACTTTTGAGGATTTAAATCCATTTAATTTTCCGCTACTCGGGTCAAAATTTTGTTATTTGGCTTACTACATAAAAGTAATTTTTGCCAGTAATAGGTCTTGCGCTCTTATATGGTAATAGGTATTAGGTCTTGCCGGTACGAAACTGCAAATGGACGGTAAACTAGGAGATAGCGTTGCCAATTATTAGCTACGCCTAGTACCCGATCACACATCGCGAGTCAGCTAGTTTACTGGCAGCTTTGGATGTACAAGATAGTAGCAATAAAATTAACCTCGTGTTGCTTGTGCTTTATTATTTTGTCATAACCGTTGCTTAGATTCTTAGAAAATGCAGCAGAGCTTATTACTTTTTCCCATTTCCATTATCCATGGTTAGGTTTACCATAAGTCTTGATTTAGGCGGAACAGTCTCGTTTTTCAGAGTTTTGCCCCAGCGTCCGGCCCTGTTAATGTCAAGTCTTAATATTTCCAAATTTAAATAAACACTTGCTTTTTTTTAGAGAACACTGATTTTTAAGGACGCAAATCAAATAATCCGAGATAAATTTAAAGCAAAGGCCTGTTTTCTTGGAGCATACTATTTTTTTGCGCAAGAATATTTTTATTTAACGAACGTCCCGATTTCCCCTTTGGAAGTATGGTATTCCTACCCATATTCATTACCTACTACGGTAGTTTTCAAACTTTGGCGGTCTATGCCCCCTTTTAGAGACTCTAAAGACCCGTGGCTCTCTGGTTGTAATATTGTCCCTAAGGCCAAACGAAGAACAAAAAAAGGTTTAGTTTGAATCAGTCTCGGATTTCCTGATTTTCGTCCCAAAAAAGAGTGTTCTCTAAAACCAGAGGTGGATATCTCGAGACATGTCTCGAGAGACGTTTTTCAAAGTCTCGGTCTCGGATCACTGCGTTTCGAATCCAACTCAAGACATTGCAGCTATGTGACCAATTAAGCTTACAGGTGTTGTAAATATGTCATGATTTTTGGTAAAAATAGATTGTTTATACGTTTTTTTAGCCATTTGAACGTCATTGCCCTCTTCAAATTCGCCATTGGTTACTGTATAACTAAATCATAGCAATCTTTATGCATGGCAATTCAGAATCCTGGACACTGCATAAAGTGCTCGAAAAATTATAGACCTGTTTTTATCAACATTTAAACGTCTTGCATTTCATATTTTTAATAAAAATTTGGCTTTTTTGAGTGCGCTATATCAGGATGCTTTTAATTGTAGTCCATATGGTTTTATGATATTATAATAAGTTGCATATGTGAGAATTAAGCAATTGACATAACTGCAGTTCAAAGCCTACTCTCTTGGTTCTGTTGTGCCCTTGTGAAAAGATACTTTACGGCACTGTTTCTGGCTTTAAATTTTAGTCATGTTGCAAAATAGAAATTAAAAAAATAAAGCGAGTTATAGAACAGTTATTACTAAAGTGTACCATCTATGACATAGTGCATTACGCATACCGAACTTGAGCTCACTGCCCGACCATGATTTCAAGTTTTAAACTCTCATTAGGGACAGTTTGCTTAACCAGGTTTTACCGGTTTCATCAGTACAACAATTCAACTGGTAGAAGGCCACAAATCTTATATTTTTTTCTTTATATATGACCAGCTCTGCGGCTAAACCTGGGTAAGCAGACTGTCCCTGCTAAGAGTTTAAAACTCAAAACCATGGTCGGGCACTGAGCTCGGGCTCCGCGTGCAGAATACAAAATGTCACAGGTGGCACCCTTAGTGCTGTCTGTCCACAACTTAATATATTTCTAGCATCTGATCACCGGCGTGCGTGATGCACAATGCCCCTTTTATCAGTGCAGTAATACATCAAGTTGAAGCCCACAAGTCCCAAAAAAACTAATAAAAAGTTTCAATCGGACAGGAAAATTGTGGCATCTCCGAAAGCAAGTCGGGTGATTTGCTTGCTGTGGATTTGATCAGGAGTTTCACTGTTAGACAAGAAGAATTCCATTGGTAGATGGCAAAGTTCAGTTGCCTTGATACCCGAAAGAATTGGTAAGTGGTCTGTTGGAGTGGGTTGCAGGTATCCAAATGTTTAAGACGTCATTCAAGGCACTATTCATTAGGTAAGCATGTGCGCTGCATAATACTCAGTTGTCGAGTAGACCGAATATAAAGCAACAGTGTGACGCGGCAAAATATTTTTTGCGAAATGCCACAAGGTGATGACAAAACGTGAGCAATTTTTCCAGTCTTACCTCAAGATATTAGGGATCAAACTTAATGGTAAAAGTTTATTGTGTTGTAAACATTTAGCTTAGGTTTGGTTTCTCGCTTGTTAAAATGAAAAGCTGACGTCACCGCCTTTGAGTGACTGAGTTTCATTCTTCAATTTTGGATAAAGTGTGAAATAGTAAATATGCCTTGACTTACAGTCCTTCTAGTTTTGAGAAAAGTGCAATAATGCAAGATAGTCCGCATGAAAGAGCTTTTCAAAGATTGTGGAAGCGAAATAGTATGTAGAGAGGTTAAAAAGAAAATGAGCCAAAACTGATCTTTAAGGAATACCGTTTCTCAGACATTGAAGTTTGCCTTGTTTGTTAAGGGTAGCAAGGGTAAAATATTGGTTTTGGGTTCCATGATCATTGTTTATCTTGAAGAATTTTATCTTAAAGAATATCTTGAAGACCATGTGCTTATCTTGAAGAAGTCAGCAGCTTGCAGGTAAAGCCATATGCAGGCATTCATAAGCGGCTGATTACAACGAGAGGTTACGACGCCGTCCTTTTTTTACTTCAAAAGATCCTCTATATCTCCTGTATTAAACAACAAAACGAATTGATCTATGATTGAGTTTCCGCGTCAAAATCCAGTTTGCTGCCTTAGGAGGAACGGATGAATAATTAGTTTTGATAAACGCCGCCCCAGCTAAGTCTCTTGAGAATCATTTAGAGACAGAAAACAGAGAACTGAAATTTTATCGATATTCAAATCATGACTACAAGCGCTCTTCTTCAAATTTTGAAAGTTGAATGGAACCAAGCAAAAAAAGAAGTCATGTAACTGGGAATTAAAAGTAACTCCAGCATTGATAATAGCACATAGAACTGCTTTCTGATGGCGTTGAAAAAGTTCTGGTAAGTCGCTTCCATATCAGGTGAATTCAGCATCAACAAAGTTTTTTCGAATTTGTTTATTGAAGCAATGTAATCACTCCACTTGACACAGCGAAAATTTTATCGTTTAACTGGCATTCTTAGCACTGGCAGAGCAAAACTTGGTAATGTAAGCCTAACAGGCGAGGGTCAATATTTTAACTTGGAAACTTTTTTGTGATTATTGTTAAAGATTTTTGATGTGGAAAGGAGTTTATATACTGTATTTGTTGTACTTATTGGTTTGACCACAGTTGTGAAGTCGGAGAAGCATTTTTCCACTCCACCAATTTAAAGTTTTCCGATTCCCACTCCACGAGATCTACTGTAATAATACGACTCCAACTTTAGCATATGTAACAACTCCACCCTAAAATATGCACCCTAAAATACACCCTAAAATACTGAGAACAGAAGAGTCCTGGTAATCGCATGTCTTAGAGCGTAATCAAAGTAGTTTCTTTAGATTTGATAAAGTCGAAGTCGCGAGTAGAAGTCGGTTGTTTAAATTCAATAGAGTTGGGAATCTAAGTCCTTATTGTTTTTGAAGACTTTGATTTACGCTAATTTATTTTGCATTTTTTTATTTTATCTCTCTCTATATATATATATTCTCCTGACTCACAGGAAAGCGTCGAAAGCGCTATACATAGGGCAAGCAATTACCCCGAACTGCTTCCGGAGATACCGAGGTATTGCTGACCGGTTAAATTCTTTAGTTTGTTATTTTAGTTTTATAGAGACATAACTAAAATTTAGAACTGCTTTCCAAGACTGGCAAGCAGGGGAAAGTGCCGTAGAAGTGTATTTTTGGAATAGATGGGGATAGAGAATGGCGCGGGTGCCTCTTGAACCGAAACCACGTTGAACACAATCATGGCGCTTTAAGACGCTTTAACCACATGACAATTAATTTAACCACCGCCTTCAAGATTGTGAAATCGGAATTGATAGAGTTTCACGTTTTAGAATGAAGTCGGAGTCATCTATTCAGATGTTCAAGGGTTGAAGTTTTAATTGCAAAATTTTAAAGAGCTTGAATCGGAGTCAGAAAAATTTTTGACTCTGTAATCCTGCTCATAAGTTACACTTAGCAACCAGAGAGGATCCAGTAGATAAGGAGCGACACCCCTTAGAATTTTCAAAAATATAATTTTAAAAATTCCTTTTAGCAATCGTAATTACTATTGCAGAGTATTAGCATTTCATAATGCTTTTTCTTGTCTGCAATTAAGAGTAGATTAGGATTGAAAGTTTTTTTATTCTTACTCCGGTTGCGCCCAACTGCTGACCAAAGTACTTGTTTTTGTTACGTTAATGCATATTATAAGTACTGAGAATATACTGAGAATGACAAGAAATAGCTTTAAAAATTGCCCACAATTCTTAAAGAATCCCGACATTTTAGATAGGGATAAATTCAAATGAGGACTTTCTGTTTGTTTGAAGGTCACATGACTATCAAAGCGATAAACAACAAAGCAACGTTTCGACACATTTTTTCTTTAGCTATTTGCAAATCTTTTTTTCTAGTACCCCAATTTTATGTCACATCAATTTTCTGCCCAACCAACAAAGTAAGATAATTGAAACCCAAAAATAAATAACACAAAATCCGTTAAAAAATAAATTATTATAAACAGGCATAGCATATTTTGCAGGCGCAAACCGGGACGCTCGTTAGTAGAAAAAAAATGTCTCTCAAAGTAAGTGTTCTCAAAAAAAAGTCTTCATTTCAAATCTGTCTTCGATTTCATATTGTGGGTTACTTTACCAATTATATATGTTTGACATATTTTGTCATATCGTCGCGGACCCCTTGTGCAGTCATCACGACCCCAGTTTGGAAACCCTGCATCATCGTATAAAATATTTTTAATTTAATTTGCTTGAGCTGTTCAAAGGTTTAGCATTTTTGACAGTTTAAGTTTATTGTAACGAGTCGTTTTTTAAAAAATGTTTTCCGATAGGATTCTTTTACTTTAATACAGGGTGTCCCAGAAGTCGCGCACCATGTTTAAATTTAATAATATATTTTTTATGTTTAGATATGAGTGAAAAACTAACTATACAGGAAAGAGTTAAATTGGTTTTTATGTTTGCAAAAGATGAAGTAATAGACGGTGAACAATTTGAGCATCTGTTATGGTTATTATTAATAAATTTTTTATTCATATGTAATTAAAAAAATTTACATGTTGCGCAACTTCTGGGACACCCTGTATTTAAATTTTACATTTAATTTTGTGAAGTGAGTACATTTTTTTTATGATATACTATTAAATTGGAAAAGTAAGTTTTAATAATAATCAATCAATAATCTAAACTATTCTAAAAACTTTTTTTTATGGTTTTTACAATATTACTTTGTTTGAAAACTTTTATTCTTCTAATTTTTAGATTTAACTGAAGATGACTCGTATGTAGTCAAAATCAATTTTAAAATAAATAAATAAATAAATAAAAAGAATTTTTAACAAGTTGTAGACTGATTCTCGTCTGTTAAAATAAAAAATTTGAATTAAAATGCGTCTCAAAAGCAATTATTTTAAAATCTTTATCCAAAAGGGTTAACTGATTCACTGAATTTTTTAACAAAATAAGTTTTGCCTGTATATTATGATTTATTCTTGTCAGTTAGAGATTAAGAATAAAAACATAAATTAATAAATAAGTGAAGAAAATTGCACAATGTCGTAACAAAGGTTTTTCTTGACTTTTCGAAATATGACCATACAAGGTTTTGTGAGGCTGCGTTTAAACACTGGAAATGCTACCGACTTTATTTTTTAAAACTTTTTTTAAAAGAATTTATTAAATTATAGAAATTTTCCATCATTCTTGAACCCAAACAATGCTCAGTTTAACACGATCCTGAAGTATCCTTTCAACCAGTCCTTCTGTGGATTCACGTTTTTAGCAGATTCTTTTGCAAGCAAAAAACTCGTAACAGTTCCCTGTCCGACAGGTAATATTACATCAGTGTCATACACTTTTTTCTAAAACACTCCCTTTTTTTTCTCTAAAATATTTGCAACATTGTTTTAAAATTTTATTATATCTATTTTTTTAAGATGAAAAGCGATTTATTTATGCCATTGAAAGCACGTTTAATGTAATTATCAAAAACTTTAATCAGAAATAAGGCACAAAAATGCACTAAAATTGACGGAGGTTTTTGATCGCACAATCTTTCGAAAACTACTGCTCACTTCGTCAGATGTAACCAAATTACTATCTGTTGAACTACAACATTTGGTCAATTTTCATGTAATGTTTTGTTCGATGCACCGAAACAATAAAAACAAACAAATAGCAAGTTTGGAAGGTTAACACATGCGGCTTACTGCTTTAGATTGCAGTCATGTGATTGGAAAAAATTGTTCTGAAGAATGTTCTTGTGAAATCTCGACAACTGCATCAAACCTTATTCTCACCACTGATGAAAAACTAATTGCAGCAAGAAGAAACAATGCTGATAGCACAACAAGAAGTTCAACAAAGGAAAATCAAAATTCTGATTTTATTTATATAGCGATTGCTGCAACAGTATCTTTAGTTGCTATATTACTTCTTGCAAGCTTTTGCATACATAAAAAAATAGTTCAAAGATGTTGATTTAAATGAAATCGACATTACAAAACTTTAAATCAGGGGTTCCCAACCTTTTTAACACTGCGGCCCCAAAAACGTAAAAGAAAATTGTTGTAGCCCAATGTGTCTATTCTTCACTTTCTATCCACACCCAATTTCACAAAATCGTTTTCAAATTATAAATAAAGAGCCCCCCAGAAAAAGATCTCACCTCAAAACTCTGGGTGGGCCACCTGAAAAAGTCGCTGCGGCCCAGCAGTGGGTCATGGACTACCAGTTGAGAACCCCCGGTTTAAATGATTAAGAACACTTTAAAAAAATTTTTTGTCCCTGGTTTCCTACCGGTGCTGCAGATAAATTTTGATTTGAGTTAAAAATGTAACACTGATTTAACAAGTAAGCACTGATTTAAAAATGTAATTATTTCAAGCTTGATTTGATTTTGAAGTTATTAATTATTTTGTTCATTGCTAGAAAAAAAAAAAAAAATCACTTCTAATTTGGTTAAATTTAGATAAATATGACCATAGCCACTTCTGGTTGTAGGCCATAATGTTTTAACGCATTAAAAAATCCACAAACGGAAAATAATTTTACAGCTTTCTATCAAGGCAAACGACACATTTCTTTGAAAAAATATTTTAGTTTATTGGATTTTGACTGTAAGCATAACCATACCAGCGAAAAGAAAAACAGGAGGCAATTTCCCCAAGTCTCAAAAAGTTAGGGAAAAGTAGAATTTGCGGACAGCGAAAACGAACTACTCTTGCAGAACAAAGTTTCCAAATCCAGAAAAATAATCAAAATTTTGATGTGAAAACCTTTTTTTTGGTCTTCACCCTAAGTTTGGGACAAAATTTCTCATATTCGTGAAGTGCTGGAAAGTTATGATTTGAGTAAACGTCATTAATATTTTGGAAAAAGTTTATTTCCCCCAATTTTTTTTGGGCTAATACGACTATGACTGTTAGGCTAATATCACATTTACCGTTTACAATGCAATATTTTTACAAGATCCAGAATTACAAGCAAAAGTCAGCTCAGTAAATTAAAACTAAAGATTTTCGAAAAAAGTTTTGGCAGGAATGATTTTAAACCTTTTACACTTTTATATTTTTGATATTTTTACAAAATCAACCTGTCATTGATCAAACTTCAATTGTCAAAACATCAGATGATTTTGCCGCCAAAGATAGTAGTGTTTATTGAAGCATTTTTTTCAATACTCACACTTTCTTCATGCTTTTACAAAAAATTACTAATTATTTTATGTTTTTCAAAATAGTTTAAATTCTTTCGATTTTACCAAGTTTATAGTCGCATGTAATTGTCTCTTGACTGTTCAAAATTAACAAACTTTGATGTTAAGCAGTGAAGAAGAGACTATTATATGAGTCGGCAGCATGGTCAAGTGGTTAAGAACACAATGGTTGATGGCTAACGTGATCGATAGAATCTAAGTTCAAAACCTACTTTTCTCTTTTCCTGTGTCCTTCAGAAAATACTTTATAGCACATTCCTCTGGTTAGCGTTCTTAGCAAGCAGTTCTAAATTTCAATCATGTATCTAAATAAAATTTATAACAAAATAAAAAATATCAACTGGACAGCATATCTTGGCATCTCCAAAAATAAGTCTGAATAATTGTTTAACTGATGCTCCATGTATAGCGTCTCCGACTTTTTCTTGCAAGTTTAGATAAATATAAAGATGAAAATAAAAAATTTATGTTTCTTAAAAATTGTGTTTTTTATTAATTTTAACTGTTGTTTTATAAACGATATCCCAAAGTCCTTTTCGTTTTGTATATGTGAGCAAGTAAATACTTAAAGTAGTTTTGCTGCGGTTTTTTCAATTTTTTAAGAAATATCTCAATAGAAGTATGCTTAATAATACTTAATTTGAAAACTTTTGCTATCAACTAAACGTCTGGGAAAATTATTAGGCCATTTATGTGTTTCATGAGTGTCAGTATATTTTAAGCCGTTAAATACTTTTTGCAAATAAAACAGATATCTAAAAATAACTTACATTATTGCCGCTACTCCAATGTCCTAATCATAATAAAACTTATGTTATTGTATCAGAATGACGGCTAACAGAACAATTTTTGAACAATAAAAGTTGGTACCTTTTTTCCAAGAAATGCTCACCTGCTTCGGATATCGTGCTATTGCTATTTCTTAAAAAAAATTCTCTTAAATTTTTCAAAACGTACATCAATCAATTAAGCTAAAAAATTTTTTTTTTCATAAAAACTAAATTTATAAATACTTCCTAAAGCCCAATATGAAACAAACGAAGAAAAACGCATAGAATTTTCAATAGCAAAAAAAGTTATCATAAAATGACGGACAATTTTATTACCTATCAATTTGTGTATAAAGCCATTTTCATGTTTTAATTTTTATAGTTTGACGCAAAAGATTTGACAGCAAAAGATTGAAAAAGCAGGTGCTAATAAAAAAAACATTTTTTGGCGAATTTGATCCAGCGAGAGTTTCGAATTGTTGTGTTTGAGCTAATTTAATTAGCAATTTTTTTTTTGTTTTATCACCGGCAATAATGTTCACGAGTTTTTGAGTGTTTTTTGTTTTATTTAATGAATTCAAAGTTTTGTATTGTTTACTGACGAAATAAAATAAATGATGATTTTTATGTGAATTAAGCAAATTTTTACTTCAGGTTAACATCATAAAAATAAGACAGAAATGTGCAGAGAGTGCAAACAAATTGCAGCAATGTGGGAAAAAAAGAAACAAAGCCATAAGCAGATGTCTATTTGTAGTACGTCCTAAAAATATTTGGCCTATGAACCCTATTGCAAAACCCTGACCTTGACATTGAAAAAAAGTTGCAATGATTAAAAACAAGTTGCCTACTTACTAATAGCTTTTGGTTTTGATAAATATAATTTACAATAAAAAAAATGTCATTTAATTATAGAAGTTTACTCAAGTAAATAAACTGTTGTTTTTTGATCAACTGTCGTTCGATCAAACAGAATTTTCTAGGAGATAAACCTATGCAGTCGAGAAAACAATTCGAAGCATCTGATGCGGCGCGATAAAGACTCAACTAATCTTCATGTTCTAACCAATTTAATTTCCTTTTAAATACTAAATAAAGCACTTTGCATTAAAAAGTTTTTAATTTTTGACTTAAATTCATAGTTAAAGATTTTTGTTTGGTTATTTTTGAAAAATGATGTTAATATAAAATTTATAATTCAGAAAAACTTATGAATTTAAATTAAATGTTGATGATTTAGTCGAGACCACAAACATCGAGACCGAGACCGAGACTGAGACCGAGCCCCGATAGTTTTTCCGAGACCCAAAAATTGTCCAAAAATATAGTTCCTTTTCAATTATTCCAAACAAAATAAAATTATTTTATACAAATTATATAAACAAGCACCTTTAAAATTTCTTAACAAACATTCTTATTCAAATAGAATGTATAAAAAAATGTACAAAAATAGAATATTGCCCCTTATTCAAATAAAATGTATAGAAGTACATTCAACTTAAATAGGTGGTATTTAGCTGAGATTCTTTGTTAAGAAAAGTTTTTTAAATTAATTTTCCCGTCTATGCATCCTACTTCGGATCTACCACTCATCGCAAGTTTGAACCTGGTTAAGTTTTCGAGAGTTTTGGATTATTTCTATCTTTAACATGTTGGAAAACGCTTTAATTGCTCTGCGGTTGCATCATTAAACAATTCGCATTAAAAAAAAACTCAACTAGATCAGAAGAAAGCCAAAACATCCAAGGCATATTGGTTAACAATATTGAAAAAAGCAGAATATTCATTAAAAATGTTTTTCAAAATTCAAGAATGCTGAAAGCATGGTCATCACGGTAATGGTTGAAACTTCACTCAAATATTTGATTGGGTCGGCTATCTGTGTTGGCATGTTGCAGTTATTTGTTGGTTATTTTTGGTTTCATAAAATAGAATTTGTCTGATTAATCACTTCAAAAAGATTAAAAATAACGACAAATTATGCAAAGTAAATAAGTGTTTAACGACTCGCTAAGTTTTTTTGGTTTTACCCCTGCTTTTTTCTGGGCATCTTTTGATAGATTAATCGGAGTAGTTTTTAGGACGTTGTCTCTTTCTATCTCATCATATTAACACTTTTTTGTTTAACTTTAAAGCAAGTTTGTATTTTGATTTAAACAATTAGATTCATGCAGTGGCGTATACGTTTATGGAAGGGAGGGAGCAGTTGAGAGCTAAAAACACAATTACTATGATCCGTGATGTTTTTTACAAAAGAAACACTTGGTGCAACAAATAAAAGATAGCCATTTTTAAAGATTAACTTAAAAAAAACAAATTATTTATTTATTTTTAATATTATTATTTTATCTTTTTTTATTCTCCTGACTCTCTGACTCACCGAAAATTGTTATGGGCGCTACATATAAAGCAACTGCCAAACTATTTTATTGACCTGCTTCTGGAAAAGCAAAGATATTGCTGTCCAGTTGAAATCTTTTATTTTCATTTTTTTGGTTATATTTAGAAGTATGATGGAAATTTAGGAGTGTTTTTAAGACCGCCAAGCAGGAAAAAGTGCGTTAAAGTGTTTTTCCAAAAACACAACAGAATGGCGAGAGCAAGCTTTGATCCGCGACGGTGTCGACTACATTCGCTATCAATCACGGCGCTACTAACGCTCAATATCAAATCTTCACTATTGAATAGATATCTTATTGTTAAATGAACATGATTGTTAAATCAGGAATCAACAATCTGATGAACAATATTCATATCGTTAAATCAAATCTTCACTTTGATTTAACAACTTTAAGCTATCTTAGTACTACTATGAACCTTTGAACATCAATCTTTATAAATATTTTTTAACCCCCAACCCCTTCTCTTCTTCGCATACGCCTACTTTTTAACCTGTTTTTAAACGGGCTGTCGAAGAGTGATTGAGTATTTAAAGCGTCGTGATTCTGATCAAAAGGGCAATGGTTCAAAACCTACTCGCGCCATTCTTCTGCGTTCTTGAAAAATATATTTTACAGCACTTTTTCTTGCTTGGTGGTATTGACAAGCAGTTCTAAATTTTAGTCATATCTCTAAATTTTAATCAAAATAAAAGTCTTAACTGGACAACAATATCTTGACCTTTATTGGAAGCAGGTCGGGGTAATTGCTTGTCCATGCTCTCTTTGCTAGAGTTGCATACCCAGTTTGAATGCTGCACCAAAAATGTTTTGGGTGAACTGGATTCACAAATTAGCTTCATCGATTGGCATGCTGCATATCAATCAAATGATCCGTTATCTTTATCCTCATCTCCCATCTTCCCCGATTTGAAGGCAAAGGGGTTGACGATTTACGTTTCTTGTTCTTCCAGATCTCCTAGGGAGAAATATCTATTAAATAACTTTCTCAGCCCTTCCACGTGCTAAATGATTTCTTCCTTAATATTTTCTTCCAAATTGAAGCTGCTGTACTCCAAAATGAATTTTTTTAGCAAAAAATATTGGCGAAATATTTCTACAGTGACTCTCAATTTCCATACATCTAAAAAACAAAATAAAAATAAATTTTAACCAGACAGCAATATTTTGGAATCTCCAGAAGCAGGTCAGGGTAATTGCTGACAGTTGCTTTATTTGTGGCGCTTCCGACGTTTTCCTGCAAGTCAGGATCAAATGAAAAAATAAAATAAATGAATTGCTTACTTCAATAAATATTTGTACCATTTATGCATAAGCAATATGCATACAAAAAATATTTACCAATCTAAAACAAATTCCCAAATTTGTGCTACAAGTTTTTAACGGGAATAAAATGTAAAAATATAATCTAATATTAAATAAATTAATTAATTCTCTTTTTCTACTAACAGATGCGTAGTTTTATCTTTTATTTGTTCTTTGAACCAAATTTGAATAAAATAATTCAACCCAGCAAATTAGATGCATTTAACAAGTGGCTTTGCATCAGCAACTTAGTCGATTTAATCTTAGAAAACCATAAAAAGACAAGCGCAACTTTCTAGAAAACAGAAAGTCTTATTTCAAACATGAAAACCCTGAAATATTAAGTAGTTAGCTGCAATGAAACCAGTTTAAAACTGTAATAATATTAAGTTGCACAACCATTTTTGTAGTTCGTTAACAAAAACTATTGCTTAAATTTTTAGATGATAACATTGTCAAACAGGTTTCAAACCAAAATATTTCTTCAATAACGTATACAATAGATTGCTGCCACGTGACCTTAAGATCAGAAATTAATCCAGTTTCTCCTACTTATCTTTTTGAATGGTCCGTGATCGATGTTGATAAAATTGTGAGTGTTTTCATGAAATTAAAACAGTTTTAAAGTGAGTTTTTAGATATCATTAGTCAGCTAATGTGTAAAGGTTAAGAAATCTCTAATATTTGTATTAACGTTATTTTAAATATTAAAATAAAAACTAAGAAGTGATTTATTTGAAGATTGTTTTAGATTTATCAATGCAGAAAATTTATCATGTACAATCCAGAAGCTTCAGAAAATAGCAACATCTAGTGTAACTTCACATATTTGTTATAAAAGATATCGGCATAATTTAAATTTTTTTTGATTTCAAAAACCTTGTGTGTATTACAGTTTTTTAAAAATAAATTACTTCGGCTTTAAACTGGCGCTGGGAATTTATCTTTTTACTATTCCTGGATGTTGTACTTCCCGGTTCAGATGCTGAAAGTTTGAAAAAATATTAAAAAATTTATTAGAAAAGTCTTAGGGGGCCCGTTAAGGTGTTACGCAGGCATCCAGTCACAATGTACAAAGCGTTATTAATGAGGCGAGTGCAAGCACTGCGACACCAACTTGGTGTGTAATATCAGCTGTAGAATAGATCAGAGATAGAGCAGCTGCCAGCAGTGTTGTTGAACCGAATCTTGAACTCGCAAGCCGCATCAGCATTGTGGCACAAAATATAATTTGTCGCGGCGTTTCGCAAATTTAGTGACAGATTCGTGGGAATCGTTTCGATTTTACCTCAAGAAAAGTTGGGACTGGATAGAAGAGTAAAAGTTTTTAAAGGTTTTTTTATCTTTTGGCAAAAAATGTCTTTTTCTATAATATTTTTCAAAGTTTTTGTTTCAGGTTGTTTTGCTAATAAATTTGTTCGGGTAAAGTTTGCGTTCAAAAACCAACTACTTTATTGGCCTTCGTTTAATCTAGCTCTTTCCGTACGGGCTGGTTTTTCGGCCGTTTTCTAAAAAGCTGGGCTGTTTTGTTTAAAAAAAACGAGAAAAAAATGTACTCTAAATTTATTAAATATTTCCGCTTTTATTTGTTTAAAAAGCAATTAAAACTTTATATTATCTAAAAGCCTGTTTCTTTGTGATTAAAACGATATAAAATTTATAAAAATTGAATGAAAAATGAATTAGTACTAAATAAAAGTATTGACCCAAGTTATTTTTCAAAAATTGCCGTTTTTTTCTTCTTGCGTCACCGTGTGGCAAGATATTTTAACTTGCTTAGTCGCTAGCGAAAGCTAAAGATCTAAACTTCACATTCGAAATAAAAGTTTCTCAAAGAGAGAAAAATGAACGATTTATTCGAGAAAAAGCTGTCGACAAGTTCACAAATTCTCGTGTGCGCGAGTGATCTCGACGAGATTGTATGTGTTTGCACGCGGTTTTATCCAATTAAAGCGGAAAATCCAAACTAACTATCAGCTTCTAAACTAATAGGATTGATAGCTTGTAAACAATTACGAGAAAGAAAGCTATTTCCGAGATATGCTAAAAATAGTGAACGCATGGCAAGACCTGGCAATTCTTCGATGCAGTTTATTTTGCACACAAAATAATACAATTTTTGATGAACACAAATTATTTATTTGAAATGCTGAGCAGAACTTGAGGGGCCGGAAGATGAGATATTGGAGGGCAATTCCTCCTTGCCAGCAATATTTGTAAAACGCCGTGACACAAGGGGCAGATAGTGTCCTTACAAATTGGCATGACAAACCGATGGGTTTAAATCTGTATACAACTATATAATCTCGATCGAAATGTTATAGGACGATGCCAGTAAAACAACAATTTAGATTAGGGATCATAAAAATTTTTAAAAAGAAGCCACATACCAAATATCAGTGCAAATTTAGCAAGAAATATAAAATTTCAATGATTTCAGGGTGGTCCGAATTCTTTACTCTTGCCGGCCACTTTTGAAAAATGTTCGAGCTTGCGGGGCTGAGCCGGGTAGAAATTGTTCAAAATCTAAAAAAACGTCTTTACCAGGAATCGGTCGCGGATGTTTGAAAATTTCTGGACTGAACGTAACGCTAGACTCTGTCCCAAAAACCGTCATGCCTTGTTATAGAACAGTAAATCTCAACCTATTTTTGTGGCGACCCTAATCTTGGCCGAAAATGGACGAGAAAGCTTTGTCGATCCAATCAAGCATAAAAATCTCTATTTTCGTCCCCAAACCTTAGTGATCTCTAAAGAAAAAAAAAGAAAAAAATTCTTCATTTGAAATCGGTTTCGGATTTTTCTATTTTTTCCCAATATCATGTTGTTCTTCAAAAAACCACATAGTGTTTCAAGTTGTTTCTTAATTTTTGGACTTGTTGGCGATCGAATCAAATTACACGGCGACTCATTTTGGGACTCGTTTTTTCAAATAGTTCAACAATGTTTTCAACAGTGACAGTTTTCAGTTTCTTTATTCAATTTTCAAACATAATAAAATAAAATTTACAATTTAGTGTGCACTACAACGAGTGATGGATTTAATACGGTGCGAACGGAGCGGCAGCGGGTCCCTTAAAAAACTTCCAAAAGTGCCCCCCCTAAGCAAAATATTAATTTATTTCTTCATAGTAGCACCATGACGGTGCCCCCTGCTTGAGGACTCTTTTTTTTAGAGACCACTATAATTTTGGGACAAAATAAAAATTTTGGACATCAATTAAAAGTGAAGACCGTTTTTTATTTTTTAGAGATCACAATAATTTTTAGACTGAAATTAAGATTTTGGTTATTAATTAAAAAGGAAGACTTTGAGATCACTTTATTTTGGGACAGAAAAACTTGGCGCACTAAAAAGTGGCCCTTCTCTATTTTTCTTGCACTGGGCTCCTCCTTTTGTAAGGCCATCACTGATTATAATGCACTTTGTATTTGAATCCTCAAATTAATATTTATAATGATGATTGAGATTAAAGTATGGAGCAAGCCTACCCATAGAACTACTGGTTTATTTTTTAATTATAAAGTAGTTTTTCCTAAAAGTAAAAATTTGGCCTCACATTTTGCGTGCTATGTTGATATAAACTATTACGTTTTACCTGCTATCAAAAAAATTGATATACTCGTAAATATGTTTTTGTCTTTGGTTTTTCAAAAAATATTCTTAAAAAGTTTTTTGTGAGTTGTTGATATTCTCCGTCTATATAGCCATACCTGCCAGAGTTTTAAAAATTGGGGCAAAATCAGGAATTTTAGATCAGTGGAAAAAATCAAAAAAGGTTTTTTTGTGCTACGTAATTACAGAAAAAAGTTTACGATTTTAGTTGAATACCTTTTTTTACAGATTACTATGTTTTGGGGAGTTAATGAGAAAAATCAGAGACAGATTCAAAGTAAAGACCTTTTTTTTTGGTCTTCACCCTAACTTTTAGGCAATTTTTTTCTCACATCTTTAAAGTTCTAAAAAATCAATTTTTTGGCTTGTACGCCTATTTCAGTCATAATATGTTGATCATCTTAACAATATTAGTACGAGTATTCTATACTTTCGAAGCAATTTATAAAAAAACTTCAGAAATAATTATTGTCCATTCAGAAATAACTATTATCAAAACTTATATTGTCCATTAAATTAAGGTAACTTTCTTTATCAAGTCTTTATATCAGTATTTTTCAACTTGTGTGCCGCGGCACAGTAGTGTGCAGTGAGAGATTTCCAAATCTGCCGCGAAACTTTTAAAAAACATTAGTCTATTGTCCCAAGATCTTTAGAGAACACTACATTATAGGTACGAGAATCAAGAAATTCGAGACAGATTATATCAGTTTTCTTGTTAGTGATATGCGAGCTTGACTTACATTAGTATGTCAACCTGTCATTTGAGCATTTGAGTAGGTAAACACTAGGGTTTTCATTTCACAAAAATCAGCGCTGCAACTTAATTTGTTCAATGCAAATAATTCTACCTCCGTAGAAACAATCTCCAAACACTGGCGCAAAAACAATTACAACACTTATCAATGCAATACGATCAAATGCAATACGGTCTTTCGCCCACGCTCTGCGCCCAAACCAACGCTCAACCAGATTACGTTACTCTTTCTCGTTGTTCTCGTCTTCAACTTCGTCCTCGTCGTTTTCGTCTTTTTCGTCCTCGTTATTGAGCGAGCGTACACATATGTAGACAAAGGTCACATGACGACAAATGGGCGAGAGTTATCTCGAAAACGCTTCGCTCACGTGCGTAGAAATTAGAATTATGGTATGGTACGCGATGGTGCGCGATGTTATGGTACGCTATGGTACTTGGTACGATGGTTTCTATGGTACGCGAGAACATTCCAGTACTAAGTTTAACTCGGTCATACGATACAGACAAAGTGCAATACGTCATCACCCACTGGCGAAAGAAAAAAGAAAGATGCATTCGAACAATTGCAAGCAGGTAATTAAATAACACAGTACGAAAGCGATTATCCCTTGTCCAAGCGATTTCTGCATTATAATAAAACTTTGAATTACTTCAAGGCGAAAAACAAACTATATCGCCATGATTAAAATTATTACGAATGAAGTGTGGCAAGTAAAAAGTGCTTTAATTTTGAAACAAAAACCATAAAGCTTTATTTATAAAAAATACGTAACTGTAAATTTAATCGGCAATTTTTGAAAATGAATTATTGTTTCTTTTAAATACTGTACATTTTAATATTATTGCTTTTTGGTATTTGGATTCAGTTCATAGTTTTACGCCTTTTAATTTTTTATCATTCGTATCACTAAATTCTCTTTTGGAAAAAACTCGTTAAAACTTACGTTTTAAGGTCATTGACTTCTGTTTTTTAAAAACTTGATTGTAATTTTTTTTATTTTACTTGTATGATGATTAAAGCCAAAAACGTTCATCTTGAGTTTACTTTTTTTATCAAGGTATTAGTTATACTATGTTTAATTGGTTTAAAACAGTGATTTTCAATGCTTTCGCCTCACTCTCGCCTCCTTTTCAGAACTTAGATGCCGTCATTCCTCCGAAATTTCAACTTTAAGAAAATTCCTTTTGACATATAAAGTAAAAACTTTTTTTGGACTTCAATCATATTTTTGATCCGAAATTTCGATGATACAATAAAATTTACATTTATATTGAAGACCAAAAAAAGATTTTACCGTAAAGAAAACTTTTATTATTTGTCATGATTTAACTGTAAAAGACGTAGAGAATTTTTGGGTCAACTTACATTGTACTTTGGTATTTTGGGTCGTGTAAAAATTTTTTTAACTTTTCTTTTTCATCTTTATATTCAAAAAAGCGTCGGAGTCGTATAATAACGCAATTACCCAATAGCCTTTCGCAGAAACCAAAATATTGCTTGACGGTTGAAACTTTTTTAGTTTGGTTTTAGTCTTTTGATAGAGACATGACTGAATTTTAAAACTACTTGCCAAAGAAAAGTGCCATAGAATGTCTTTCTCAACGACACATCAGAATGGCGCGTGTAGGTTTTAAACTGCGGTTGTTTCCATCACAATTACCACGCTATGAACACTCGACCACGCTGCCCAGAGCCCGTTTAACCACGTTAAAAAGTTGAAATCTATAAATCCATAGGTGCATGTGCGGAAGAGAAAGAGTTGGGGGTTAAAAAACTTTCATAAAGAATAATCGTCAAACTAAGTTTCATAGTAGCACTAAGATAGCTTAAAAATTGTTGAAATAAGATAGCTTGAGATAGCTTAAAAATTGTTAAAATAAAGTAAAGAATTTATGAATGAAAATAGTATGTCTAAAGAATTTAGAATATTTTTTATTTTTTAGTTTATTTTCTCTCTTATTTTGTATTCATAGTAAAACTCATGTTATAGTTTCAGAATGACCGCTAATAGGATAATCCTTTTCCCAATTGCAATTCATTCAATGTTGTTACGCCGACATATAATACAAGTCAGTATTTTTGGTATAAGAAAGTAAAAGCAAAGAATTGTCGAAGCGACACAATAAGTTTTTAACTTTGCAGCATAATAAGTTTTAATAAAACGTGCTGGGGAACAATAAATTTGTTCCAAAGATTTATAGGTCTACAAGGCAGTTGTTGTTAAAAATTGTGAAGAAATTCAAAATATTTCAGAGGGGTTTTTGTGTCGCTTACGTCGAGGTGATGCAACTATAAGCAAACTATAACAATAATTACTTCAAGATAATGGGGAAATGCAAGCTCATCAACTTTTAATGTTTAAAGAATTATAACTATTACACTTTTTATCGAACTGTTATTAGCTTTGAGTGCGACGAAATAACCCAAATTTCTTTAAAGCTTTGCGCACTTGAAAACTTAAATATATGATAAACCAAACCATCACCCGCTGTATTTCTTTTTATCAAGCTTTTGCAATAAACGTGGAAGCAAGTTTCACAATAAAAACCTTAGACTTAAAACTTAATTCTTTATCTTGAATCAAGAAAAATTTTTTCAGAAAACGCTTTGCTCAGACAGAACAATACTTCCAGGTTTTCACCATCAGGAATAAAACTTAAACGGTTTTCAAAGTAAAATAACATTTTTAAACTGTGTCTATGCAAATCTTTCAGATAGAAAGCGAGCAAAAATGAATTAATTACTGTTTTTTATTTTTATCTTTATATTTATCCTTTTGACTCATAGGAACACGTCAGATTCATTAGGCAACCTTCTAGCACAGTGGTCCCCAAACTACGGCCCGCGGGCCTAAACAAAAACAAAGGTTTTTGTTTAGTCTCTAGCTTTGATTCGAGGAGGTTCAAAAAATCTTTATACGGCCCCCAGCTTGAAAAGTTTGGGGACCACTGTTCTAACAATTACCCTGGCCTGCTTCAGGAGATGTCAAGAATTTTTTTTCAATCCTTTGTACTGTATATTGTATGTTCAGGGCATTAAAACAGATCATCTATCAAACACAATTATTAATTATAATTAGAAATACAATTATTAACCTAATAAAGTAAAAATTATTATTTTGATTAAACGTATTTTTCCAATGCCTGTAGTATTATATGGGAAAAGTGGGAATACGGAAACATGATGGTAATATGAAACTGCTTTTATTTTGGTTATTAATCACTGCCATTTATTGCCACTTAAAATACAAATAACCTTAGTTCCACCAGTTGGCAGCAGAGATTTACTGGCCTGCGACTGCTTGCATTACGTGATAAACGACTCTGGCTTATTTTTCTCCCATTCAAAACTTTTATAAGATGAGTTAAAATTTTAATTTTTGTTCCTATTAGTGCCGTATTTTTTATTACTTTTATATCATTTTAATACTACGTAATGTTTTTTTAATTTTTTTAGCAATTTTTTGCTCAAAACTTTTATTGTCTTTTGTTAATTCTTTATATATTCATAAATGCCATGTTGTTTTGATGTTTGTTTATTTCTATAATTTAGCCAACATTAACTTTAAATTTTAAGTACAAATTAAAAGTTTAAAAATTGAATTAAAGTATTGGTGTTTACGCTTAGCTAGATCTTCACTTTAAGCGCAATACGTTTTTTTAGATAAAAATTTCATATCACCACATGGGGAACATCAAAATTTTAGAGGTGATTACGTGGGGCATGGCCAAATCAAGGTTTGGAAGCATTGACATATGCGGTACGCAAACATTTTACAATAAACCTTTAAGCAATACATGAGTAAAAAAGCTTTGGGAATCATTGTTACAACAGTTTCAGTAAAAATCGAAAATGAACTAAAATGTAAGTAAAAATGATGTAAGTAAGAACTAAAAGTAAATGAACTAAAATGTCGTGTACAAATATTCAAGCATCCTGCAGTGGCCGACCTCTATCTGACATAATATCTGATGTAAATGTATTTTGTCCCTTGCACGAAGGGACCCAGATTTCGTAGCTACAATGACTGAGAATCAATTTTGATATTTAAATGTTTGCTTTCCTTTGCCCAATAAACTTTTACAAAACTTTCTTTGGAAATTTGACGATTTAGTTTTTGCGATTTCTTTAAGAATTTTTAACACAAAATCCACCAAACTGCTTATCACACAGAACAGTTTACGTTTAAATGAAGCTTTGTACGCAACAAATACCAAAATATCGTTCAAACAGTAAACTGTAATTTTTGAAAGCCTACTACTATGCTTATTCAAGTTAGTAATTGCCACTTTTTATGTTTATACTTATTGCATATTATTACAATTGTGGCAAGTCAACAGAAAAGCCAAATTATTATTATGTTTGTATAATTGTAAAAGATGCTAATATTTGGTTAAACAATTACCAGAACCTACTGACCTTTGAGGAGAAAATAAAAAATATAATAGATCATACACAAGCATAGTGTTGGTAAAATGGTTTTTTGAAGATAAAATAACTTGTTTGGGCATCATGCAATCAAATGGAAAAGATTTGCCTGAAGCTAATTATTTTCATTTAATTAAAAGAAAGGATTTTTTTCTTTAAAGCTGTAAAGGTTGGTTTGTCTTACCTCGTAAAAAAAGTGCAATTTTTTAAAACGTATTGTTGCTTTCTATAATTTAACTACAACTATAAATTAACAAAGATAGTTTTAAAAACTACCATATATAAATTGTATGATTTTACAAAAGTGAAATAGGCATAATAGACCAAAGAATAGAGGCTTATACTCGTACGTGTCACGTCGAATGACAACCTGTCTATTTTTATCTCCCTGGTTGGAACTCCTTTGGTTAAAATTTGGTTAAAAAAATCAAAGCCAGTGTGGAAAAATGCTTCTTTGCAGTAGAACAACATGTTATTTTTACATCTTGCCTACTTCTTCATGCAATCAAAAAGGATGTGTTTCCTGCTTTGCTTTTAAGCAATGTAGTTTATAATTTTTCGTGCCACTGTAATAGTGGTACGTAGGCCGTACATCTAAACCAGGGGTGTCCAACCCGCGGCCCTCAGGCCACCTTGGGCCCGCCAAAGCTTTCAAAATGGCCCGTTAAACTTTCTACATTGGTTAGTTAATTCATCCTTACGTGCTGACACGATATTGTGAGTTACAGATATAAGTCTTTAAATAGCATGTGGTAAGGTGTCCCACCAATACAGCACGTGCATATACACGCGAAACTACGCGAAGAGCGAAAAACTAGATTGTTTTAATATGACGCAATGTAGCAGCTTGGAGTTCTGCGTAGTCAATTAAGCCTCCTCTGATTCAAATGATTTTTCGCTTCGTATCGATTCGTGTCGTTTGCCTCGGCACGGCAGAGCAAACAACTGAATGCTAAGTAGAGCATGACGTGAGAGTATTTCCCTGATTGGTGCGGCAATTTTTTTTGTGGTGATATAGAAAATCGTTGCAATTGAAAACACTTTTCACTTGGATTTTAAATTTAGCAGTGAGTATGGCAAGCAAGAAACGAAAAATTAGCGATGGTGGCCGAACATTTTAAGAGAGATAGACAGAACAATATTTTTTTGTGCAAGTCAGTAGCAAGCCGATCTGCTTAATTTGTAACAACGCAGTATCAAGTTTAAAGGAGTATAACATTAAATGCCACTATGTCACAAATCATGCACCAGCGAATGACAAATTTAAAGATCAATTCAGAAAAGACAAAGTTGCGGAATTGAAAAACGTGCTCGTCGGACAACAGTCAGTTTTTACAAATCTTTCCTTACAACAGGAATCCGTAGTTGCAGCTAGTTATATAGTGGCAGAAGTGATCGCAAAGAAATCCAAACCGTTTTCGGACGGAGAATTTGTGAAGGAATGCTTACATCGCGTTGCAGATGTCTTGTGTCCCGAGAAGAAAGAACAATTTGGACAAATAAGTCTTTCTAGGCAAACCATTGAACGTCGTATTGAAGAGTTAGGGAATTCCATAGAAGTGAGTCTTGCATCAAAAGCGGGAGATTTTACATTTTATTCGTTGGCACTTGATGAAAGCACGGACATCAAAGACACTGCTCAGTTGGCCATTTTTGTGCGCGGAGTTGATAAAAGTTTCTGTGTTATTGAAGAACTAGCTGCCCTGGTCCCACTTAAAGGCACCACCAAAGGTAGTGATTTATTGGAAGCTGTTATGACAACGTTAAACCGTCTGAAATTTGATTTGAAAAACATTTCAGGTGTAACAACACACGGAGCCCCATCAATGTGTGGAAGTCGACAAGGATTAATCAAGTTATTACAAAATGAGACAAGCAAAGTCGGAAATAATTCCGTTATGCAGTTTCACTGTGTACTTCACCAAGAAATTCTTTGTGCAAAATATTTGAAGATGGAAAATGTAATGTCTGTTGTAACAAAAACAGTAAATTTCATCCGTTCTAAAGGCTTACGTCACAGACAATTTCAAGATTTACTACGCAGCTTGGAAGCAGATTTTGAAGATGTTCCGTACTATTGTGAAATACGTTGGCTTAGCCGTGGAAAAGTGCTCGAGCGAATTTTTAAGCTTAAGGACGAAATACAACAATTTATGGAAGGAAAAGGTAACCCCATTGCTGAGTTTAATGATGCGGAAATATCCGATCTCGCTTTTCTTGCTGATATAACTTCCCATTTAAATGAACTTAATTCTCGTCTTCAAAGAAAGGGACAGCTAATTAATTGCATGTTTGACCATGTCAAAGCCTTTCAGGTAAAACTATCTCTTTGGGAAAATCAGATAAACAACAAAAACTTTACTCATTTTCCTACTTTGTTAAACTGTAAAGATCAAAATACTCAGAAGTATGCAAAACTTATTTCGAAACTGAGAGAAGAATTTGAAAACAGATTTCATGACTTCAAAGAAAATGCATCAAGTTTTGAGATTTTTTCACGTCCTTTTTCTATCAAGCCAGATGATGTCCCCGAAAACCTGTAAATGGAGTTAGTTGACTTTCAGTGTGAATCCAGCTTAAAAGATAAATTCAATAGTAGTTCATTAATAGATTTTTACAAGAATTATGTATCACGAGAAAAATATCCAGGTATTTGCAAGCATGCAATGTTTATGATTTCGCTATTTGGAAGCACCTACTTATGTGAACAAGTTTTCTCCAGGATGAAATACACTAAATCTCCCACGAGATCCCTTCTATCTGACAGTCACCTGGAGGATTTTCTGCGTGTTGCCACAACAACATTCGAGCTAGATATCATGAAACTGGTACGTAACAAGAAATGCCAAGTATCGCATTGATGTTTGAATTGGAAATAAACCATGATTTTTCAAATTGTTTTTATAATCGCTTTATGTCGCCAAGGTACTAAATTTTGGCTCGCGAAAATTTTTGAAAAGCAGATATGGCCCGTTACTCAAAAAAGTTGGACGACCCTGATCTAAACGATTACAGAACAGAATTCGTCAACACGTGCCAAAATTTATTAGAACCGACCAAATTTCAAACTCTCGTAATATTTATATTCGTTCTGGAAAATTTTCAACCCTAGTCACGTTTAGTAAATCTGCGATTAGCCAACACCTTTTCGATAACTCTATTTGCGCCAAAAATTATAGTGATCAAAAATTTACTATTTTTTCATTTGGTTGTTCGACTTTTCATTTATCTGCTTTAGAAGCTGTGTGCATCAAATCATGCAAACCAAATTTATGCCGCCAAAAAGAGTTTGTTTACAACTTGAAACTCTTGCGCTTATCACATGTTGTAACGCTTCTCTCAAACATCCAATCACCTTCGTTTAACTTTATTACAAAATAAATTGAATTTTTCTTTCCTTCATTCCGACGTTCATCTTCTAACGAGTGTCCGACGGAAATCTTAGAGATGAGTTTTTTATTAGCTATCTTCAAATTCTCTACAACTCTCACTTGTCTTTACTTCAGAAGAAATAAATTCTGCATCAGCTTAAGAGTGCCTTTTGGGTTTTGTCGTAATGGGCTGTGCATTTTCTCTGAGGTGCTCAAATAGTTTTATTAGAGTAGATGTCTAGATAGGTTGCAACGCGACTAGGTTCAAAGTAGGTATTTCTATTTCTCCACCAAAGTGAATTTTAATATTTTTGTGTCGGGCAATGAAATCTTGCCCCAGAATAACATCAGTTAAAAGATTCTTGGGTACTTTCCTGTTATCGCCCCATCATCTATTGCAACTAATTTTTTTGGTGAAACTAACCCAGAATCCCTCTACAACACTAGGATGAAATAAAAATCCTCCTGCAGGAGACCCACTGCACTGATGCAGAGAAGTTGGTACCTCCAAACTACCAACTAGCTGGGTCTTCTTTAAGCAGGATGCATGGCCTTGCCACGTTTGTCCACAAGCGACTGAGATGTACATGCTTTTGGACCAATCTCCACTGACATCGGAGATCGAGTGGCTGTGCGTGGACGTTGATGATTATAAAATAGTCAATGTCTACAAACCAACACCAACGCGATTGCGAACCCTGGATCTCCCAGTGTTTCCTCACCCCTGTCTTTACGTTGGCGATTTTAAGTGTCGTGATGCTGACTGAGGCTACGATGACAACAGTCCGGACGGTGAGTGCTTGGCTGACTGGGCAAGTATTAATTGTCTTGCCCTCTTATATAATGTCAAGGACGCTGCCAGTTTTTATTCCGGCCGCTGGAACACTGGCACCAATCCAGATCTAGCTTTCGCTAGTGTAGGTCCAAACAGTCGCTTACCGGATAGAGGTATCCTTGAAAATTCCCCAGGTCACAACATCGACCTTCGCTTCTTACACCACCAAGGTTTGCCATGGCAGTTGCAAGCTTACCTGTTAAGCGATGGAACTTCCGCAAGGCCAAATGGAGTCACTACATTGCTTTGACGAATAAATTCGCAAAGACTTTGTTGCCGCCTGATTCACTTGATGTGGATGCGGCTTACCAGGACTTCTGTAACACCATTAAGAAAGCAGCCAAAAAGGCTATCCCACGCGGGTATCGAAATAACTATATTCCGTGTTGGGATGCAGAGTGTGAATCCCTCTATAAAACCTTTCTGCAGTCTCCTCAAGGAGACGACTCAAGTTTGGCTACTACAGCTCTGCTTTCCAAGCTTGACAGAAAGCGGAGGGATTGATGATCCGAGGCAGTTCGGAGCATTGACTTCTCACACTCTAGTCGAAAAGCGTGGAGTATTTTGAACAACCTTACTTGTAGGTCACGACACTTTCCTCGACACTGTCCCGTTTCAGTCGATGATATTGCATCTCAGTTGGTTAGAAATGGGAAATACGAGACTGTTGATCGCAAGTCATCTCGACTTGTCTCTCAAGAAGTGTCTAACCTTTGGAGGGCCACAACACCAGACGCAGTAAATATCTCTGACAATTTCTCACAGAGAGAATTTGCTGCTGCCCTCCAACATTTAAAACCAGGTAAAGATCCAGGACCTGACTCCATCTGCTCAGAGCTTATACTCCATTCTGGAGCTGCTTTGAAGTCCTGGTTACGTGACTTCATTTCTTCCTGTTTGCGCCGACTCAAAATTCCCAAGATCTGGAGAAGAGCGCTAGTGGTCGCGATCCCAAAACCAGCAACACCAGTGGGGGACCCAAAGAGTTATCAACCGATATCTCTGCTCTGTGTCCCCTACAAGATCCTCGAGAGGCATATCTACGCCCGCGTTGAACCATTAATTGATCCACTGCTCCCTAAAGAGCAGGCTGGGTTCCGACGCGGGAAGTCAACTGTAGATCAAGTTGTTCTGCTAACTCAGAACATCGAGGATTCTTTCGAGGCTAAAAAGAAGGCCGGTGCCGTTGTTGCAATTAGCTAAATTGATTACAACGTGGCCCGGGGGAACTCCAAGGCCTTCACCAACTGCACTTTAAAAAGCAATACCAAGAAAGCAAAACTAAAAACTTTATTCCAAATCAACTGTAAACAGAAATCCAAGAACAATGGCACAGCTAAATACGGTACAGTTTGGCATGGCCATTGTTCTTGGGTTTCTCTTTACAGTTGATTTGGAATAAAGTTTTTAGTTTGGCTTTCTTGGTATTGCTTTTTGAAAGTGCAGTTGGTGAAGGCCTTGGAGTTTCCCCGGGCCACGATGTAGTCAATTTAGCTAATTGCACCATACGAATTCAAAAAGTGATGGCTCTTCCCCGCAAACAAAACGACAACTGAAGTTAATAATACGAACACAACGTTTAACACGTTGAGTGCCGCGTGACCCAACGGTGGGTCACATTGCATTATTTTTCAAACAATACTCAATGTGTCGGCACTCAATGTGTTGAAGCGGTGACCAAAGAAACAATCACTTATTTTACCAAAAACCAAATGTATCAACCAAAATGTAAGCGCGGACTAATTATAACCTAAATCAAAGGCCGGGATGAAACCGAGTTCGTATCCTGTAGCAGTTATGAATAAGAAAGCCGATTCTCCAACATAGCGGCCCCTTTGAAACCAGAACAAAAGGTGAAGTTTTAAACACAGAAAAAACAAAACGGCAGGAGAATCAAAGGCAACGATATTACAAATCTCTAAACACATTACGATAAATTACAAAGCGTATACATATAATACAATATTTTTAATTCAAGCTTTAACTTTGTTATCGAGCACTTTAGAAGAACTGATTTTCCAACAGTGTTATAATACAATATAAATAACAACAAGAATACGAAAATAATATACTGTAATACGCAAAAAATGATAAAGCACAATAAATATCAACTGGAAAGGACAAAAATATCACAAAGGAGCAATTTTGGAAACATCTCTAACAATATGTTCCACATCCCCTGAGCCGTCACGCTTCAAAACCGCTACAGTCGTCCTACGTACATATTTTTTCCCATGCCGAAATTGCGAATGAACGCAGTGAATACGATCTAAGCGAAAGGACCCACGTTTCGAAAAATCATCTGCATCCCCGACCAGGAAGAGTTGGCCTGGTGAAAGGTTTTCCCGAGAAATTCTTTACTTTCCACGCTTTGCAAGGTCGGAAGATACCTTTTAGATCAACTCTCCCAAAACCTTTGCGCAAGGGTGGCGTTATACAAATAGTCCCGTCGGAGGTCACTTCGATCATGAAAAGTGCGTACAGGCGTATAAAGAGCGAGTTGCTGCCCCAAAAAGGATGACGGGCACAAAGGAGCAAAGTCATTTAGCTTATCGTTGATAGTAGTCAAAGGTCTGTCGTTAATAATCCGAACAGCATCAGACATGAACATTTGTAATTCAATCAGGGATGGTTTCCAGCGAATCTCGTTCATGACCCGGGTCAATGAAGTTTTAAACAACTTTACCATGCTTTCCCAGGCTCCCCCTTGGCTCGGTGCTTACGGCGAAATACTCACCCACGAAATGTTACGCTTACGGAGTGAATTATGAAATTTAGTAGAACTTAACAGTGAAGGAAGGACGCTGGCTGCAGCATGAAAGGTCGATCCATTATCGAAATACATTGTGTCCACTGCTTCTCGCAGATTCACCAAACGCGAAAAGGCAAGCAAAAAGTTATTTAGGTCGAGACAAGTAACTAGCTCCACATGGATACATCTCGTGCACAAACATGTAAAAAGCAGTCGCCAAGCCTTACAGTCCCTCCGATTTTGGAAAAAAGTAAAGGGTCCTAAATAATCAACCCCACAGAATTTAAAGGGCTTATTAGTGGCGGTCACTCTACATTCAGGAAGATCAGCCATTAACTGTCGAACAGGAGTGGCTTTATAATGTCTATATACGCTACAACTTGGTAGAAAATATTTTACGCTGGAGATCCTGTGTATAATCCAAAAGCGTTGTCTGGTCTTCATGAGCGTATAGGAATGTCCTGCCTGGGCAGCCTTAAAGTGTTCATGAAGTGCGATCAATCTGGTCAACGCATGTGGACTAGGCAAAATTATTGGATGTTTAGGATCCAAAGGTAATTCAGCGTTCTCGAGTCTACCTTCAACTCGTAAAATTGATCCTGCATCTATACACGGTCGTAAAGGGCGCAATGTTTTCAACTCAGAAATCCTACGCAAATCATCAACGTCGACCGCTTTCTTGCTCATACATTTCAAAAAACTGTCAAATTTATCAGGAGAGTTATTCTTCAAACAATCCACAGCAGCACCAAAGTAATTCGACTGAACATATTTCACCACATCAAGAAGAGCATCATCTAAATATTTAGCATCTAACTTGGGTCTGCAAAAGGCAGCTTTTCTCGCCTTCGCTAAATTAAATTGTTTAAAAGCAACAAGATAAGCCGCTCTCTTACTTAAAGTATAAAGATTAGGAGCTGTCTCAATAAGATTTTGCAAGATAATATCAGTACTGGCTGAAGGTTCCAAATTAAGCAATAATTTACGAGCAGTCACTGGAACAGGACAACGCACTTCTTCACCTCCCTCATACAAAAAACTTGGATCCTTAATCCAGATAGGTTGACTTACAAACTCCTTTAAAGAATCATCTCTAGTGCCAACATCGGCAGGATTAAAGGACGAACACACATAGTTCCAATTATCAACAAATCCGACTCGATAAATCTTATCCACGCGGCGTTTTACAAAGCGCACCAAACGAAGTGCAGAATTAACTATCCATTTTAAAACTACCTGAAAATCTGTCCAAAAGTAAAGACTACAACCAAGGTACTTCAACGAATCCGATATATCCCTCATTAAATCTGCGCACAACTTAGCAGCTTCTAATTCCTTACGTGAAATTATCCAATTAACTTGATTTTTTAAGACGACCTTAGATTTCCCCATTAGAAATCCTACATCAGAGCGATCTTCAACTATCCGTCTCAAATACACCACACAAGAGAAAGCATAATTTGAAGCATCGCAAAAGCTATGAAGCTGATACTTCACCTGTTTGCCAGTGCTTTTATTAATTTCCTCATTTCCGAAACAATAACGTGGAATAGAAAAGCAATCAACAATTTTCTCCATACTTTTAGCCCATGTTTTCCGGTCAGACATTATATCATCGGGGAGCTTATCATCCCGTGCTGATTTTGAATTAACTGCCCTTTGAAGAATAAGTTTACCTCCCAAAAGGCATGGAGCAAGTATTTCTAAAGGATCAAATTGACTGGCAAGCACACTTGGCATTTGACGTCTAGTCGATACTTCGATCAATTTTCGACTTGAACACACTCTCAATCTATCACTTTTCACAACCCAAACTAATCCCAAAGCATTGGAATCGGGCAATGATTGGGAACAAACATCAATCTCTTTTACATTAGTAATCAAATTGCAAGATGGCACAAAAGACAAAACAGACTTGGATAAATTATTAGCTACCCATTTACGTAGTTTAAAGCCACGACTCGCAAAAAGCGACATAGATTCTTGAGAAACCTTCTCAAAATCATCGAGAGAATCTGACGAAAGCAGCAAATCATTCATATAGCGGTTTCTTTCAACAGCTGATAAGGTCGATTGACAAGCATTAGTAGGGTTTTTGTTCACAAGACGATCAATGGCTAGAAGAGCAATGAAAGAGCTAGAATTAATTTCCCAAACGTGTCTAGTGAAATAAAATATTTTAATTACACCGCGATCAATATCATTATCCTCATACCAAATCAAGCGAAATAGGTCTCGCTGGTCTTCAGGCATAGAAACTTGAAAAAAGCATTTACTCAAATCAGCCATACAAGCATACTTTCCTAATCGAAAGGGTGTTAAAACTTCTACTAATCCGTTTAATAAATTAGTTCCAGGGTAAACAGCATCATTTAACAAAAATCCTTTATACAAAGCGGCACCATCAAATACAACCCTAGGTTTCTTTTGTTTAGTTAGAAAGAAAGGCAAATACCAACAAGAACTCTTTTTCAACGCATTATCAACAGGTGCCAACCAACCGGCCGAAATCAGTTCATCAAAGGTTTCAATCAGGGTGCATTTCATTTTCGAATTTTTTAACGCTTGACGGCGTAACAAAGCGGTGCGTTACAAAGCGTAGTTAAAACTATTAGGCAAAACCTTAATTAAATCTTTTTTCATAGGAACCGGAATTTTGTAACGATTATCGATAACTTTAATATTTGGCTCTACCAGCGGGCGTGTGATTTCGTCATTCTTTGACTGTTGAATTAACTCATCTTCTATCTCAAAATTGCGCAAACAATCCTTCAAAAACTGCTCACAACTGCATTCGTGAATTTCTTCGACCTTATTAATTTTGGAAGTGCAGTTGGTGAAGGCCTTGGAGTTCCCCCGGGCAACAATATAGTCAATTTAGCTGATTGTGACATAAGAATTCAAAAAGTGATGACTCTTCCCGGCAACCAAAGCGACAACTAAAGTTAATAATACAAACACAATGTGTTGAAGCGGTGACCAAAGAAACAATCACTTATTTTACCAAAAACCAAATGTATCAACCAAACTGTAAGCGCGGACTAATTATAACCTAAATCAAAGGCCGGGATGAAACCGAGTTCGTATCCTGTAGCAATTATGAATAAAAAAACTGATTCTCCTACAGCCGTATTTGTCAATCTGACAGCTGCTTATGACACTGTCTGGCACCGTGGCCTTACCTGCAAGCTGCTGAGACTACTCCCGGACAAGCACATGGTCAAAATGATTATGGAGCTTGTCCAAAATCGACGTTTCACCCTTACCACCGGTGACAGCAAGCAAAGCAGGCTACGCCGTCTTAAAAGCGGCGTTCCTCAGAAATTGGTCTTGGCTCCCCTCCTATTTAACATCTATACGTACGATCTTCTTTTCATGATTTCCAGAAAGTTTGCTTATGTTGATGATTTAGCATTGTTGCATTCTTCTGGAAACTGGAAGAACTTGGAGGGGACTTTAAGCCAAGACATATCTACACTTTCAGCGTATCTCCAGACTTGGAGGTTGAAGCTCAGTCACACTAAGACGGTGACGGCAGCCTTTCACTTAAATAACCGAGAGGCCAAGTGTGAGCTAAAGGTCTACAACAACGGTAGACTTTTACCGTTCTGTCCAACCCCTACTTATCTTGGGGTAAAACTGGACAGATCGCTCACGTTTCGTCACCATTTAGTGGGCATCCAGACAGCTGAGCTTCGCCGACTGGGAGCGACACTTTCCTTGGCTTATCGTGGGTCTCTAAACCCCGATCATATCTTGTATGATCTTTTAAGTGAGTCCTCAGATACTCGCCAAGTGAGACTAAAATCCAGTCGTCCGTTTGTGCCAGCTGCGCGGAATCTTTTGGACAACCTTGCCAGACTTGGCATCCATGCTTCTGAATGGACAGATACAAATGGAAAACAGAGTATTGTAAAAATACTTCCAGGATCCGTGTTTTTGTGCCCGGGACCGGTGCCAGGCCTGTTGGAATGGGCTTACCCCGAGCAGTTTGGGTTAAGCTCAATTGCCTGCGGACTGGTGTTGGGCGATTCCATTCGTCCATGCATAAATGGGTTCTCGCTCCTTCACCGAATTACGAGTTTGGCGCCTCTGAGCAAACCGCAGACCATGTTCTAACAGCGTGCCCTATACATCGGGCATTACATGGAGCACGAGGTCTGACGGTTTTAGATGACGAAACTCGATGCTGGCTTAATAACACCACTGCCAGCATCTGATTCAAGCAGTACAGTAGTCTGTGGTAGTAAAAGAATAAACCCTCGGCCCCAGTCCTGTTCGTGTCTGACCTGGAGTGGATGCCCTTCAAACGACGACGACGACGACCGATTCTTATGTATTGCAGCTAAAAATTTTTTTTTTAAATTGTTATCATTTAGATGGAATCAGCTTTATATTTACCCATACCTTTTGACAAGTGTTCTTTAACAGCTGAACCAATTGAGTAATTAGATTCTTTGAGTTCAAACTTTAAAAGTTTAGCGAACCGTTTACATAAGTGGCTTAGAGTAGAACCCGTGTCTACTAAAGCGTTTGCTTTTATGCCATTTATGCTGACTTTTCGATTTACCTTTGAATAAGTTGATTGTAACAATCAGGTTTAAGTCCCAGCAGCTACGCAATTGAAAGATCTGGGCTTTTGGTAGTTCCATTTTTTACCGGAAAACTTTTGAAAAGTGTCCCTTTTATGAACAGTTAAAGCAAATCACATTTTTTGCTGGACAATTCTTGCTGGGCGTTTTTTATTCCTACAGTGCATACATTTTTTGATTATAGCCGCATTGTGTTCTTTGTCAGATGAGCAATAGGCTATTTTTGATTCCATTTTTGTTATAATTTTGGTGGAATGACGAGTTGCAATGACCCTGCGCAATAAGCTTGAACATTCTTTTGCTCAATCACTCACTTTACACAATTTGTTGGTAAAGGTAGTGAGGGATTTGAACCAATGAAGCCATTGCCTTTTCGCATCGTCAGCTTCAGGATGGATCATGTAAACTTTCGGACGAAAATTTTCAACTAATTTTTAAGTTTCAATTTAATTTACATTTTGTATCAAGTTAATTATGTCTATTATTTTATCTCAGTTTATGATTTAAAACAGAGTTGGGCAAACTACAGCCCGCCACAAATTTCTGTTTGGCTCGCGAAACCTTCAAGCAAATAATTTTACTCTCTTTTCACTTTTAATCGTGGTGATCTCTAAAAAAAATGTCAACTCTTTCAACGAGATAATTGAAAGTTTCATAGGCTGGTGTGAAGACCGTTGTTTTTGTAAATTGGATGCCAAAATTAATATAAATAAATTAATTTTACCAAAAATTAAATAATTTGATATTCTACCGGTTGCGAAATTTGAACTCAGACAAATAAATATCTTTTTCAAGCTTGCAATTACTGATGTCATGCAGTTACTAACGTTTAAAAAATAGATGACGTCACTTGTTTTTGTCTTGTGTTGCAGTGTGACGCTAGTTGCATGTTTGTTGCAGTTACTAGTGTATTAACTTAAATTTGTACATTTTTCAAGATAGTTTTTACTACAGTGCAATTATTAGGTTCATTTTTATTCAAATTTTGTTTTTATTTTCCACAAAATTGTTAACTGATGATGATCTTTTGATCGAAATCGATTTTAACTTTTTAATACAGTCAATAAATACATGTATACAACGACATATTTTTAAGTTTCAAACTTATTTTGATTTTATGGTTTCATAGTGAAGACTTTTAGAGATCACTACAGTGCGGCCCGCCAACTAATTTAACTTCTCGATGCGGCCTTCGAGCTAAAAAGTTTGGCCATCCCTGATTTAAAAGATTTTTTAATTCATTACACTTAACACTGTCATTGGCTTCCCAATTTTTGGAGTACATAGTTTTGACGTTTTGCATTATATTGACAGTATGTTAATTTCTATTGCATTTAAGCAAGTGAACCAAACCACAACCGTTGTAAGTACACTATTTTTGTGGTTGTTTAAGCTGTTTGTTCTGCAATTTTTAATCTTAAATATTGAGCTGACTATTATTGGTGTTTCTGTGCAGCGGGAATGAGTTAATTTCTTGGCACAGAAACCTTCGACGGTATTTATATTTATCCTCTTCTCAAATAAATTATTACCAAAAAAAAAGCAATTATCTACATCATATTTTTATTCAAACAGTATGAAAAACAACACGAAACAATTATTAATAAAGAATTGAAGATTAAATTTTATAAAAAATAAATACATTTTAAAAAGAGAATTTTAATCGTTCTGCGACATATTGATTGATTATTACTATTTGTTTTAAATGGTACTTCTTTGAAAGCTCATAACGATTTAAATTGGAAGTGTTTTACGACCAAGTTTTAAGACTTTTCTGATAACAGGTGAATAATTTTTAAGCCAAATAGCGAGCAAGTCGGCGAGCGAGCGGTGGCAAAGTAATAGAAAAATATTACGAAATCATGTGTCATTTGCCTTGTAGTTTTTATTGAAGCTTCACTTTGTGTCTTTGAATCAGGACTTGATTAGTATGAGTAGAGTTTTTAAATTTTTCAAAAAATTTTGTCAAATATAATTTAATTTTTTACAGAAACTGATGATGACCTTTATAGGTCGAAATTGATTTTTCTTTATGATTTAGTTGGTTTTAATTTTTAACTTTTATTTTCTGTAATAAATATTCGGCTCATTGAAATTTGACCGATTTTATTAATGAATTTATGCATCGCAATTTGATCAGTTAAATAAATTCGTCAATTTGACTTTATTGAAGAAAGGGTAATAGATTTCTGTTAAAAGACTTTTAACATGTCTTGAAGTTTAGTAGGTTTTACAGTAGAATAATATTTTGTTTTATCACCAGATTATTGTTCGTTGAACTAAGTAGATTACTTTCACTATAAGATAAGAAATTAAAAACCTTTGATCATTGAAAATAAATTTTAGTACGAAAAACTAAACCGGTCATTGTTATTGTTAACCGGTCATTGTTAACTGTTAACTTGTTAACTCTAAACCGGTCATTGTTAACCAGAGCTGTATTTCTTTTTCAAAAAAACTTCCATCTTTCAAGTTGCTATAAAAGTTTGTTAGAGTGTTGTTATATTTTTATAATAGAAACTACTCAAAATATACGCTCGGCTTCTGCGTATGGAGTGGGCAAGCACAAAAACTAAATAGAAACAATGATTAGTTCTTAACAGCAAAAATTGCTTCTACTGTCTTAAAACAAGGATGTATGTATCAAAACGTGTGACTCTGTTTAATTTAATTTATCGAAAATAGGCAACACACAGCTTCATTAAATTGCGTCGTTCTTCTGAATTCATAAAGTTTTGGTTCTATTTCGACATGCGATTTAACTCGTTCCTTTTAAACAAATAGAATCAACACGGCACTGAAACGTTTGGTGGTTTACACTTCTTATACCTGGCCCAAATATAACGTTGAAATTGCAGGCCGAAATAATACCAAAATCTTTTAAGTTAAGTCCTAATAAGTAGTCCAATTTGGCTCCGAAATATTTATTGGGGAGCAACCAAAATTTTTCAAGCCCAATCATAAAATATTAGCCCAGTTCAATTCAAGTATCTTAATTGGGCAACACCGCTATTAACAATTGAAAAAACAGAAAATAAAACAGTGAAAAACACTCAAAACAACCAATCCATTCATAACAAGAAAACAGTAAACTTAACATAAACCTTTACGACTTATATCAGACAAATAAAATGGAAAAGATTGCAATCAAACTTTTAAAAATAAATAGATATCAATGATCTTGTTACTTAAATTGTTTGTTAAAATCATTTCCACTTGTTTTTTTCAAAAAAAAAATTTTCCAAACAAATGATTAAGAATTTAAAATTTCTTTAAATTTCGCTTTTGAAAAAATTCCTAGAAATATTTTTGGTAAACAAGTTATGCAATAAAGTCATTAAACTTTTTTTTTTAAGTTAACGAAATCTCTTTTTTACTTTATTTGTCTGAAAAAAGCTGATGTAAGCCGAAAACGTTATTGTTAAGTTTATGTTGAGTTTATTGTTTTCTTGTTATGAATAGATCAGTCATGTTCATTTTGATTGTTCAAAGGTGGAAGAAAATAAGTGCTCTTCTTCTATTTAAAACCATGCACAATTTTTTGTATAAATAAGGTTTTAGTTGGAAGCAGATCACGTGATAACACAAGACCTTTAAAAGGAAGTGATTTAGTTGCTCGCCTCATCAGCAGAGTTATCTTAATTAGTCACACATGCTTATTTGTTCAACATTATAACGCACAGTAATCTAAGCTAGCCAGGACAGCTTTGAACATTGTTTGGTATGGGTCGTTTTCAATAAAGTATTTAAAAAATTTGAGGTGCCACTATAGCGTGCAATCTCAGCGCCATATTTAGGAAGCTCATACGAGGCGTAAATCACCAAACCTTCAAAGTTATATCGATTTTATTTTTTTGAAAGAGTTAGGGTTAAGGTCTGAGTGACATCGAATCTGAGATTTCGGGATCCGAATATCATTTGTCGACTGAGACCACACCCCGAAGTAGAAATAATTTTGATAGACGAGATTACAAAACATTTCACGGTGGCTTTGAAACCAGCTCTTGGGTTATACAAAACTAAAGCTTTAATAACTTTGTAGCAACATTCGGTGTCAGAAAAGATTTCAGTGATTTGTAATAAATCATATTAGCGCTCATGTTTATTAAAATAAAGCTAAAGTAGAAAAAGGACAAAAAGTCACAAAGTCTTAGTTTAAGAATTTACCAGTTTAATGAAAAGGGTGTTTAAGGCTGCTGATGGTGAAAAATAAATACGTTATATTACACAAACATTTATCTGTCACACTGCTGAGGCGATTGCAGATTTAAAATTAGTTAGACGTGGCTAACATATAACTTTCCCTATTTCTGGTGTGTTCTACTCATGAGTACTGCGCCACAAACTTAAATCTAACTTTACAATTCTTTCTTTTCTCCTGGCAATTGCACAACATAATATTCACTCAAGCATGAGTCACTCATTCTTTGTCAAATTTTATTTCTAACTGTGATTTTCTTGTTATAATATTGCTAATAGCTTTCTCTAGAAGCCTCGTTAAAACAAAAACTTACTAAATTTTGTTTTGTAGACTATTCAAGCGCAACCGTATTCTGAAATAATTGTCATCATTTTTGACTACGATTGCCTAAAAAACTTGAAGAAAGAAAAAAACACTTTATTATGAATTTAAAATATATTGCTACAGTTTTAACAATCCTTATTACAAGTAAGAATAACTTATGTACTTCGTTTACTGTTTTTTAAATTATTGTATAAGAGTTAAAAACAACCTTGTATAAGAGTTAAAAATATATTGCTACAGTTTTAACAATCCTTATTACAAGTAAGAATAACTTATGTACTTCGTTTACTGTTTTTTAAATTATTGTATAAGAGTTAAAAACAACCTAACGATTAACATAAGAGCCCGTTTCCATTACGAGCGTGGAATGAAGTATTTTTGGTTTGTCTTATTGATTTTTTTGCTTCGTTTAACGTTTGCTTCAATTTTAAGCACGGAAAGATCAATAAAAAAACAAATAATGCTCCAATCTACGCTCGTAGTGGAAACGAGCTTTAAGCATTGAACAATGCATCAAATAATATCACGTCGAACTAATTGATAAGTAGCCTATATAGTTGGAAATAGACTACAGTTGAGAAATATTATGAAATAATACGCAAAAGCTTTGACTATTTTAATATTATTTGCTCTTTGGTTTGATTAGTAGGAACGTAGGAATCTTTAGTTTATAAAATTTTTGGCAAATTATTATTCACGAATTAAATAAAACTGACTTTTTTATACAACTAAACTAAACTTAAAGATTGTTGCTTTAAAAAAATAGGAAAATTTATCTGAATAAGCGGATGCTTTTTTTAAAAAAGTAGTAAGTGTTTGAAGGTTTTCGTTTATCTCTTAATTCGTCAGAAGTATTCACAAAAAAGCTGCAAACTAGAATAAAAAAAAACTATTTAATTGTTTAAAAAAAAACAGCTTTAAATTGCTTAAACATTACTTAGTACGTACTTGGGTAACGTAAACTAATCATGTCAAACTCTCAGGTATGCAGACAGCATCGGGGAAGTTTTAACCCAAAAAATTTACCGCCGCCCGCAATGCGGATGGCAAGCAAGTTGAGGACTTTTTTTTTAGTTTACGTTAGAGTTTAGGTTCTAAAATTTGCGCCTTTTGTTCTACAATCAGGTTTTCCTTTTTTTTAATCGAGATGAAGACTAAAAAAGGTCTTCGCTTTAATTGAATGGCAAATCTTGGCCACGCTAGGAGCTGGATAATTTTTTTTTAATTTTATTTTGATATCAAATTGAAGACAGAAAATATGAGGTCATCATTTAGTGAGTTCTTCCAAAAAATCCATGTCGTTTTTGTAGTGAAACATAGTTTTCAATTAAATAGTATTTCGATTTCATATTGAACATCTGATTAAAAAATTCTTAAAAACAGCCGACCACGACTTTAACCTGCCTGATGTAATTTATCATCACTTGCTAGCAGTGTAGCTTCTTTTCAAAATCCGAGCATATTTTGTACGTTTGTATGTGGAAGCATTTGCAGTCATTTTCAAAATTAAATAAAGTAAATCTGAAAATCGGTTAAGAATAAAAGCTGACGCAAAAAAATTGAATCATGTTGCGGAAAGCTATAAAAACAAAGCGTAAACAATATTCAGACTAAAAGCTAAAAGTAAAAAAACCATCAAAGCTTAAAATTTTTTAAGTCAAAATAATTCTATTTTTTAGCCTGGTTTAGACGGAAAACAATTGCGGAAAAAACAAGTAGAAAGCGGAATTTTCCGCAATGTTTTCAAAAATTATGTTTTCCTCGTCCGCTTTCATTCTGAATTAACTGGAACTCAGAGGCGCAATAAACTAATAAAATAGAAACTTTTTAGGTTTTTTTTCTTAAATACATCTTTAAAACCTACTAATAATTATAGTTTTAATTTAATGAAAACAAATGCAATAATTTCTATTCAGTTTCTATACAAATATTTAAGAAATAATCGAAATAGAAATAAACCGTCGGAAATAGCAATTACAGCAAATTTTTTGACCGTTTTTATAAAAATTAATGAACTAAAACAAAACTGACAAAGTTGACAGTGTGATTGAGTGGTTACAAGCGACGTGATTGTAATCCTATGGTCTTGATTTAAAACCTACTCGCGCCATTCTGTTGTTTTCTTGGGAAAGACACCTTACGGCACTTTGCTCTGCTTGGTGGTCTTGGCAAACAACTCTCAATTTCATTCATACAACTAAAAAACAAAATTTTAACCGGGCAACAATGTTTTGGAATCTCCAGAACCAGGTCGGGGCAATTGCTTGACAGTTGCTTTATTCATGGCGTCTCCAACGCTTTCCTGCAGGTTAGGGTCAATACAGAGATGAAATGAATAAACGAAATAATTGTGAAAAGCTTAATTCAATAAATATTAGCACCATTCATGCATAATCCAAAGGTGTAATATTTACCAATCTAGACAAATTCCAAAAATGTGCCACAAGTTTTTAACGTGAACAAAGTAAATATAAATATAGAATCTAATATCTAAATAAATGGATTAATTCATTTTTTCTCCCAACAGATGGGTAGTTTCATCTTTTACCTGTCCTTTTTAAGCGAATTTGAATAAAATAATACAACCTAGCAATTTGGATGCAAGTAACAAGTGATTTTGCATTGACACCTTGCTTGATTTTATCTTTTAAAACCATAAAAAGACAAGTGCATTTTTCTGGAAAATAAAAAGTCTTATTTAAACTTGACAACCCTTAAGCATTAATCAGTTAGTTGCACTGAAACCCGTTTAAAACTTTAAAGTATTGAGTTGCAAAACTATTTTTGTAGTTCTTTAACAAAAACCATTGCTTAAATTGTTAGGTGATGACGTCGTCAAACTGGTTTCAAACCAAACCATTTCTCCAATAACGTATACAATAGATTGCTGCCACGTGACCTTAAGATCAGAAGTTGATCCAGTTTCACCGACTTATTTTTTCGAATGGTTCGTGATCGATGGTGATAAAACTGTAAGTGTTTTCATAAAATTAAACCAATTTTAAAATGATGTTTTTAAATATCATTAGTCAAAAATATATGTGTAAAGGTTAAGAAAGTTTTAACATCTATATTAACTTTATTTTAAATATTGAAAAAAAACTAAAAATTGATTTATTTGAAGATTGTTTTAGATTTATCCTTGCAAACAACCGATTATGTACAATCTAGAAACCTCAGGAAACAGCGGCATGTAGTGTGACTTCACAAAATTGTTATAAAAGATATCGGCATAATTTAATTTTTTTTTTCATTTCAAAAACTTTATGCGCATTAGCGTTTTTTTAAAAGGAAATTACTCCGGCTTCAAACTGGCGCCCGAAATTTATCTTTTAACTATTTCTGGATGTTGTACTTTCCGGTTCTGATGCTGAAAGCTTGAAAAAATATTAAAAAGCTATTAGAAATATCTTTGGAGTGGGATTCAGGCATCCAGTGACAATGTACTGTACAAAGTGTTGTCGATGAGGCGAGTGTAAACTTGGTGTGTGGTATCAGCTGTAAAATAGATCAGAGATAGAACAGCTGCCAACAGTGTTGTGGAACCAGATCTTGAACTCGCAAACTGCATCAGTAGTGTGGCACAAAATATAACTTGTTGCGCTGTTCTGCAAATAGTTACAAATCTTTAGAATTGTTTCAGTTCTATCTCAATATAAATTGGAATTGAATAAAATAATAAGAGTTTTTAAGAGTTCTTGTTTTTTGTACCAAAAATGTCTTTGTTCTATAATATATTTCAAAGTTTTTGTTTAAGGTTGTTTTGCTAATGATTTTGTTTGAGTAGAGTTTGCGTTCAAAAATCAACTGTTTCATTTGCCCTCGTTTAATCTAGTTTTTTGTCTCCTCGTGGTCCATTAACCAAACTCAATTGTACATTCAGCCCAATTAGAAAGAATCGTTTAGACATTTAAATTTGGTCGTCTAGTAGTACAAAAACAAGTGTCTTGATGTATTAGGTTTGCTAAGTAGTCAATAAGCGTTGGAAAATATTTAGTTTTTAGTTAAAGTTTTAAAGGAGTGAAAAGATATAAAAAAAACTTGTGGTAACTGTAAATCATTTGTCGCAAGGTTTTTGGGTACGTCATTAGGTCTAAGTTTGCAAATTACTATTCACGTGAAGCATTGTAGAGGAAGTGACGGCTAGCGGAAATGCGTTAAACAAATGTTGCAAATCACATTGAATTTGATATTTTTAAAATAAATCAGTATTAATGCAAGATTTTCAAATTATGTCAATTTTTTTGATTTTTAACTTATTATCAAAACTGTTTTACTTTGTTGTGGCAAAAAAATTGTTCTTCATAGTTAGAAGCTAGAGGCTATCAAATCGAATACCAAACATTTTATTTTAACTTGATTCGTTTACTGAAACGTGTGACAATGCTATCACTGAAAAAGTGCGGCAAAAGAGTAAGTTTGCCACTTAAGAAAAAGGTGGAACCAAAGGATCATTAGTTTAATCTTTCAATCTTTGAAAGTAACTCCTAAAGTTATTTTAGGAGTCAAAATTTAGCTTTTTTATCCACCATCAAAAATTCTAGCAAAATGAAGCAAGCATGTAGGAGAAAACGAAACAAGTTGTTTTCCTGAGGTTAAAGTGAATTTTTCAAAGGTTAAAACAAAGAGATTTTGACCGATAAATATTATGTTTTATGATAATTTTTTTTGGCCCAGATGGTAGGTGCTTTCACGCAGCCTGGGCCGTGAGTAAGTCTGTTCATTAATTTGAAATGACAGACCGAAACCGAACCTACCAAAACGGAAGGGTATCCACCCATTCCGATGTTCAGTGTGGGTCTGCTAATCGGCAAAGGTTCTTTTCAGGACGGGGCAATGCTAGGATAAAACTGCCCTTTTCAGGGCACATTGCCAACAAGTTCCGAACTATTTTTCAGCTGAGCATCGAAGGCCTCACTGCAAGCAAGATGAATGTTCTTCATCACCTCGCTATGCAGTCTGAGGCACTCGTCATCCTACTGCAGGAGACTCACTGCACTGATGCAGAGAAGTTGGTACTTCCAAACTACCAACTAGCTGGGTCTTCTTTAAGCAGGAAGCATGGCCTTGCCACGTTTGTCCACAAGTGACTGAGATACACGCTTTTGGACCAATCTCCACCAAAATCGGAGATCGAGTGGTTGTGTATGGACGTTGATGGCTATAAAATAGTCAACGTCTACAAACCACCGCTAACGCGATTGCGAACCCTGGATCTCCCAGTGTTTCCTCACCCCTGTCTGTACGCTGGCGATTTTAACTGTCGTCATGCTGACTGGGGTTACGATGACAACAGTCCGGACGGTGAGTGCTTGGCTGACTGGGCAAGTATTAATTGTCTTGCCCTGCTATATAATGCCAAGGACGCTGCCAGTTTTTATTCCGGCCGCTGGAACACTGGCACCAATCCAGATCTAGCTTTCGCTAGCGTAGGTCCAAACAGTTGCTTACCTGATAGACGTGTCCTTGACAAGTTCCCCAGGTCACAACATCGACCTTCGCTTATTACACCACCAAGTTTTGCTATGGCAGTGCCAAACATGCCTGTTAAGCGATGGAACTTCCGCAAGGCCAAATGGAGTCACTACATTGCTTTGACGAATAAATTCGCAAAGACTTTGTTGCCGCCTGATTCACTTGATGTGGATGCGGCTTACCAGGACTTCTGTAACACCATTAAGAAAGCAGCCAAAAAGGCCATCCCACGCGGGTATCGAAATAACTATATTCCGTGTTGGGATGCAGAGTGTGAATCCCTCTATAAAACCTTTCTGCAGTCTCCTCAGGGAGACGACTCAAGTTTGGCTGCTACAGCTCTGCTTGCCAAGCTTGACAAAAAGCGGAGAAATCAATGGTCCGAGGCAGCTCGGAACATTGACTTCTCACACTCTAGTCGAAAAGCGTGGAGTATTTTGAACAACCTTACTTGTAGGTCACGACACTCTCCTCGTCACTGTCCCGTTTCAGCCGATGCTATTGCATCTCAGTTGGTTAGAAATGGGAAATACGAGGCTGTTGATCGCAAGTCATCTCGACTTGTCTTTCAAGAAGTGTCTGACCTTTGGAGGGCCACAACACCAGACGCAGTAAATATCTCTGACAGTTTTTTACAGAGAGAATTTGCTGCTGCCCTTTAACATTTAAAACCAGGTAAAGCTCCGGGACCTGATTCCATCCGCCCAGATTTTATACTCCATGCCGGAGCTGCTTTGAAGTCCTGGTTACGTGACTTCATTTCTTCCTGTTTGCGCCGACTCAAAATTCCCAAGATCTGGAGAAGAGCGCTTGTGGTCGCAATCCCAAAACCAGGAAAGCCCGTGGGGGATCCAAAGAGTTATCGACCGTGTGGTCTGTATCTGTGGTCTGTATCCCCTACAAGATCCTCGAGAGGCATATCTACACCCGCGTTGAACCATTAATCGATCCACTGCTCCCTAAAGAGCAGACTGGGTTCCGACGCGGGAAGTCAACCATAGATCAAGTTGTTCTGCTAACCCAGAACATCGAGGATTCTTTCGAGGCTAAAAAGAAGGCCGGTGCCGTATTTATCGATCTGACAGCTGCTTATGACACTGTCTGGCACCGTGGCCTTACATTCAAGCTGCTGAGACTACTTCCGGACAAGCACATGGTCAAAATGATTATGGAGCTTGTCCGAAATCGAAGTTTCACCCTTACCACCGGTGACAGCAAGCAAAGCAGGCTACGCCGTCTTAAAAACGGCGTTCTTCAGGGATCGGTCTTGGCTCCCTTCCTATTTAACATCTATACGTACGATCTTCCTTCCATGATTTCCAAAAAGTTTGCTTATGCTGATGATTTAGCATTGTTGCACTCTTCTGGAAACTGAAAGGACTTGGAGGGGACTTTAAGTCAAGACATGTCCACACTGTCAGCGTATCTCTAGATTTGGAGGTTGAAGCTCAGTCACACTAAGACGGTGACAGAAGCCTTTCATTTAAATAACCGAGAGGCCAAACGTGAGCTAAAGGTCTACAACAATGGTAGACTTTTACCGTTCTGTCCAACCCCTACTTATCTTTGGGTAAAACTGGACAGATCGCTCACGTTTCGTCACCATTTAGTGGCATTGAGCAAAAAACTATCCTCGCGCGTCACACTGCTGAGGCGACTCGTGGGCTCGGGATGGGGTGCTGGTGCTAAAACACCACGCACAGCCACCTTATCTCTAGTCTACTCAGCAGCTGAGTACTGTGCGCCAGTCTGGTGTCGCAGTGCTCACACTCGTCTCATTGACAGTGTTTTGAATGACGCCTTGCGCATAGTTACTGGATGCCTGCGTCCCACTCCAACGGACCATCTACCTATACTCTCAGCCATCCAGCCAGCTGAGCTTCGCCGATTGGGAGCGACACTCTCCTTGGCTCATCGTGGATCTCTGGACCCAGATCATATCTTGCATGGTCTATTAAGTGGGTCCTCAGATACTGGCCAAGTGAGACTAAGATCCAGACGCCCAATTGTGCCAGGTGCCCGGAATCTCTTGGACAACCTTGCCAGACTTGGCATCCGCGCCTCTGAATGGAAAAATCACAAATGGAACGCGGAGTACTGTGAAAATGCTTCCAGGCTCCGTGCTTTTGTGCCCGAGACCGGTGCCAGGCCTGTTGAGATGGGCTTACCCCGAGCAGCTTGGGTTAAGCTTAACCGCCTGCGGACTGGTGTTGGGCGATTCCATTCGTCCATGCACAAATGGGTTCTCGTTCCTTCACCGAATTGCGAGTGCGGCGCCTCTGAGCAAACCGCAGACCATGTACTAACAGCGTGCCCTATACATCAGGCACCACATGGAGCACGAGGTCTGACGGTTTTGGATGACGAAACTCGATGCTGGCTTAATGACATCACTGCCAGCATCTGATTCAGGCAGTGCAGCAGTCTGGGGTAGTAAAAGGATAAACCCTCGGCCCCAGTCCTGTTTGTGTCTGACCTGGAGTGGATACCCTTCAAACGACGACGACGACGACGACGACGACGACGGATGATTATTTTTGCGAGGTGTTGTAGTAAACATTTTATGTTTTATACCAAGTAAGTTCTATTTTGAAACAGTACCCATTAGTGGTAAAATGTAAAAAATGTTAGATCTGTTCTTACGAAACCAATGGATCATCATCCAAAGGTCCTACCTTCTAATAATGTTTTTATTTTTGTAGCAAAGTGTCCGCTTTTAAAAAATATAAAACTAAAAATCAAAAATATGGTGCTAATGATTAAATTTTGCTATCAAAAGTTATGTTTGCCCTTCTAACTTTATAAGCTTTTAACTTTGGGGAAATCTTCGAAATCGGCGAAATTATACTAAGGCTTGTTTTTACTATGAGTGTTGGCGGGAGTATTCTTTGTTTGTTTTATTGATCCTTTTTACTTTTCTTTACGCTTAAGCGCAGACAAAAAGAAATCATTAAAACAAACAAAGAATACTTCGGCCAACGGTCGTTGTGGAAACGAGTCCTAACAGAGAACAATAAACGAGACCCAGAAGTTTTATTAAAATAAATTAGTATAAAAAAAATCATGTATCAAATTTTTTGATCACGTGGTCTGTGTTTTAAAAAATCTACGATCAATGGTACTTAGGTCCACTGCACACCTTTCAAATATACTGAATTTTTTGAAGATTTATTGACGTACAATATTTGTTAAAAAAGTAAATAGTTTTACTATTTTAACTATCCGCATGTTCTTTTGCTCCATTGGAATTCATTTTAAAGCATCATTAAGCATAGATCCATAGTCATCACTCATGTGATCTGTTGGTCTCTTATGGATCAATTTTCGGTTATTCTTTTTTTGTTAATCTGATTCTACTTATCGGAGTAACTGCTAAATACTGGGTGTCCTACGGTAAATACGATTGTAGGTTTTGTCAAACAAAACAGTTCTTTTTCGGCCTCAGACTTGTGCGCTAGCAACCAAATTTTTGCTTTTAGTTTATTGGTCCCAGATTCTTATTGAGGAGTAGTCTTTATGCTATAGTGATTTGTTGTATTTGGCCATCTCTGTTATCAAATACAAATTTTCCTGGCCAAATTATTATTGTTTATCGCTTCTTAAATTCAATCGAATTATATCAAACTCGTTAAAAATCATATCAGTAGGACCATTTTTTATTTAAATTTGCCGTAAAATTCTAAGTTAAAGAAATCAGAACAAAATTGAAAGTGATTAAACGACACAATCGTAATAACATGAGATCAAGAAAAAAATCCAATTTCTAAGAAGTAGGTTTGTTTCGCTGTTTTGAACAAAGAAATTTCTTCTTGACCTTTTTTGACGCAATTCTCAAAGCAATAAAATAAAATTTGCAAATGAGTGTGCACAACAATGCACTTTGTTCTTGGATCTTTGTATTAACATTTATTATTATAATGTTGAGATTTCGGTATAAAGCATGTCTACACATAGACCTACTGGTTTACTTCTTATTTTGAAAAATAATTTGTCTAAAAGTAAAAATTAGGCCTAACATTTTGCATACTTTATTGATATAAATTAGTACCTTTCACCAGTTTTTTATTTTTCAAAAAAATGTATATACTTGGAAATATATTTTAGCTAATGGTTAACCGGTCAGTGGCGTATCTACGTAAAATGGTGCCCATGGCAAAGTTTAAAAGTGCACCCCCTACTTCACTTACTTCTTTTTTCAATTTATATTAAATTGCTTTTTTTCAATCGCGCAATATAATTAGGCAACAAGCAATTTAGTAACAACACTAAACAATAAACAACCAAAAATTTGGACGGTTACTCTGTGACAGGGTCTTACAACAGTACTTTTCGTGCCTTTCTTGACGCGAATATCAATGATTTTATCAAAGTTAGTTTTCTTTGTTTTATCCCTCTCTATACTTAACAAAACTATAATTGCACAACCTTTCCTGACGCATTGAGGATTGAAGGTACGACAGAGTTAGTTTTAGTTTACTGAATGATCACTCGCAATTTGCTATGGATACTGCCACTGTCAGCAAAATTTGCAAAGCTATTCGGAGATTGGGAAATACACTTTTATCTCCATATTCGACTATGAATGTAAAAAGATCTTCAGGTCGCGATAATTTAACGTTGGTATGACTTGATATCAACATTTTGCAATCAATAATTTCTCCATAGAATTGCTTGCCGTCAAGGTTGTCACTGTAAACAGAAGCTAAATTATCACACAGTGACTCTAAGCTTCCACAGTCACGACAGTAACAAAGTCTTTGGACATCAAGCAAAAAGCCAAACTTGACATCGATATCAAATAACCGAGAGAAACAGTCATTCATTTCTTTGTGAAGACGGTTGAGAGCTCCCTTCATGACGCGCTTCATTTGATCTGTTGCCGATAAAACTGCATTCCGGACATTCTCATCAGCCATTCTTTTTTGCGTCTCGGCCTTCTTTTAAATTCAACCCCTTTTGTCGCAAAGAATTTTTCCATTTTTTAAACATTCATTAACTATTTTCTCTCTTTCATCGTTAAAATGATCTCTCAGGCCTTTTAAATTGAGGGCTGCGTTGTGAAAATTCATTATTTTATCCTCTAATCTTTTTTGAACTCTATTAATTGGTATAAATATACTTTTCCAAAATTCTATCAGTGTGATAAAGTTGTATGTCAGAATACGATTCAGTATTTGTCGTCCTCGCTCTGAGTGTCAATTGTTTCACTGTCATCTTCTACCATGTTTTCAAGCAAAAGAATTATTTTTTCGACATATAGCTTTATTGTTTTTATTGCTTCTGTTCTAGAACTTCAACGAGTTTCGGCCTCAGCTTTTAAAAGCAGCGGAACGGCATTTTTTAGCTTTTCCCAACACTGCCTAGAACGAAAAAAAATTCTACAATGAGTTAATGGTCCCAAAAAAAGAAACCTTTTCTGTGTCTTGTCTAGCGGCATGAACACCCACCAGGTTAAGTGAGTGATTGTCACAATTAACAAATACTGCCAGTTTGTCTTTTTTGTACATTCTTTGCTATACACCATTCCGATGTCCCGCCATTACAGCAGCATTATCATAACACTGCGAGCAACAATTTTCTATTTTTATCTCATCCTTCTGTAGTTGTTGCATAATAACTTCAACAAAGCTTGCAGCATTTTTTTGATGAAGTTGAAGGAAGCCCAGAAAGGACTCTTTAACTGACACTGCTTTCTTATCAAAGTCAATATCAACACATCTTACAACTTCTAAAACCTGCTCGTGATGCGCCTGGTCAGGGGTTGAGTCAAATAAAAGACTATAGTACTTGGATGTTTTCATTTTTTCTGTTAAGTTTTTTCGAATATGAAATGCCATGAGGTGAATAAATTTCTTTTGAATACCTGAGAAAGGTAAGAGGTTGAATGTGGATGGCTTTCAATAAAACCAAAATGCTCTCGCAGCACAGGATCAAAGACGGCAAGAAATGTTATTAAGCCAAGAAAAATACCAACATTTGAATCACTATCTGCTTGACGTGAAACCGAGATTTTGTTCCGCCAGATATTTTCTTTTATGTAATATTTTCTTAAGAACCTCATGCCATTTTTGGTTTTCTTTTTCTATTTTACATAAAATTCGGCGTAAATAATTCCGGTTTTATTGCTCAAATTTCTTTCCAGTTTTTTCTACGTCTTAAAATACTCTCTGTGACGTTTAGTGTTTTTGTAAACGATCATCCTTTCCGGTGTTTTTCACTGACTAAATCCAGCTTCCTGTTGCAACGAAGATTGGTGATCTGATCGACAATAGAGCAAACACCAAATGCAAAGCAGCTTTTTTAGAAGGCGAATACATAAGAACACGTTACTTCTTTGCCATTTGGCACGAGCCATGGCTGCCATATCCTAGATACGCCACTGCAACCGGTTGGTTTTTTGATAATAAAATTTAGGGAAAGAATGTACTATTTTTTCAACCAACCACAACTATATACAGCAATACACATATAGTCATACTAAACTAAAACAAAAAGAAGCCATTATCATAAACGGTTTCGGCTTACATTTGCTCTCTTAACCCTTATCAGCACGGTGATTTTGGGTAACTTAATCGGCACGTATGTTGACAAATGTCAACATGCCTTTTTTGTGTGCATTTCAATGCTGCTGTAGCTGTTTTCAAGGTTTGTTTCCGTTTTATACAGTACTGGTATGATAAATATGTGCTATTAAACAACGTCACATTGCAACCAATTGATAACAACGCACATTCCTTTGAATGAACAGTTGATTTTGACAAATTATCACAATTTTCATTCGAAACTCCGTGTCTGCTTTGCACGCAAGGGCTGGTTTTACAAACATCTTAGCTGAACTAGAACGAAATTTCAACAAAGAAAGTTTATCGTTCCTTGCAAAGAAAGTTTATAAAAAACACAAAACCGCAGAAACATAACACAAACATGTAGGCGTACAGTATTTCATAGTTCAACCATACTTAGGTGTTCAGCATTCCATGCAATACGTGTTTTTAGGTGTTTTTCTGTGTTGCGGGCATACACGTCGGCGGCAAACGATGCATGCAAGGCGAGTATGCTTCGCACACCTGTAACATCTTCCCCGTTTGATGCGTTGAGCAGTGTCACTTGTGGTGCTACCACAAGCAGTAATGAACCCCATCTTTTCTGCAAGGAGCTTTGTTTCACCTTTCAATTTTCGTTTGCTGACATATGGTTGAGCCAGTTGAAAGCTTAGTTGCTTGAGAAAATTTGTTTTTTTGCCACATTTCCCACTGCTTCTCATTACGATAAAAGCGTTGTTAGTGGCAACATTTATCAAATTGTAGTTGATAACCATTGGCCACCGGTTGGTCATCCTCAAGCAATTGAATTCTTCACAGTTTTCATCAAGAGTGTCAACTCCTCCTTTGTGCTTATTGTAATCTGTGATAACTGTAGGTTTGCTGTGGCAGTCCGTGATTGAAATAAAGGAGTGTGAAGATGACATCATGAGCACATTCTTGTTGCGCTTGGGGACATATGACAGTAGAAGAATTTTGTTGGCATGGTCATACAGTGCCTTAGTGCTTTCAACTTCTCTTCCTCTTCTTGTTTTGAATTGCGATGGTACTTCCCGCCGATTAGCCATTATTGTACCAACCAATGTCAGGTTTTTCTCCAACAGGTTGCACACCAGACCATGAGAGGTAAAGTATCGGTCAACATATATGTCTCGACCTGTACCAAAATAAACTGAGCACAACTTCATTACAATATCATTGGCAAGGTTTCTATGAGGTGCTGAGTCAGATTCTCTCCCAGAGTAAATCATTCCATTTAGGGCAAAACCGGTAGTAGCTTCGCACAGCCAGAAGAACTTCACGCCGTATTTTCTTGGTTTTGGTGGCATATATGTTCTTCCGGGAATCTTTCCACGATATCCGACCAGTTGTTCATCCACAGTCAAGGCCTCGTTTGGGACATAGATGTTGCGTAAATTATTATTGAACATTTCCCATACCTCTCGAATAGCAGCTAATCTATCGGTTCTCTGTCTTGCTGGTCGAGAACGATAGTTGTCGAAACGCATGCAACGTAGTAAGAATTTGAATCGATTCAATGCCATCGTAACTCGATAAAATGGTCTACTGTCAATAGGATCCCACAAGCGACGCAAGTCTGTGAAATTGTCTCTGTCCAAGCCAGCACGAATCATAATAGCAAGACCTGCTTCAACTTCTTCAGAAGTAAAGTCTTTGTAGACATAGTTTGGCGGCAATGCACATTCATGTCTCACGTCCCTTGCTTTTCTGTTTGTCTCACGCACTATCTGAAGTGTAATTTCAGGTCGGTAAAATACTTTGAAGGCATCCACTTCATGTTCAGGAGCAGCAATAATTCGAGGTTGTTGCGTCAATATATTTCTCCTCCTGAGCCTTCTAGGAAAAGGATTTTCGTAATACGTAGCATTTCCAGCTGTAATTCCTACTTGATCATCATCTAAACTAGCATTATCGTCAATAGGATCTTGATCCTCATCACTAAAGTCGTCTTCACTTTCTTCCTCATACACATCTATATCAGAAAGTTCCTCAGGTGGCACAGGAAGTTCGACATCATCAGAAATAGATTCGGATTCGCTGGCACTTGTATCCTCGGCATCAGAGTCGTTATCAACATCATCAAACACTTTCTGCATTTGTCGTAGAGCCTCTTGAAACGTAAATCTTCTCTGTCTATTCATCGCCAAGTTCCAGCTATATTGTCTAAGCAATTGAAAACGCCTAACGCAGTTTGAATAGTTATTATTTCAAGCTGAATACAGTATTATTCTACGTTCTTATTTCTGAAATATATCACTAGATAGGTAAGGATTCAAAAAAATAGCTAGAAATATTTCCCTCGTCTCTGCCTGAGAACAGCAAGAACTGATTTCGACATGAAAGCTTCCCGTATGCTGGCTAGAGATTGATGTACCAGAGAAGAACACTTACTCTTGTGCAATAAAGAAGCAACACATAATGTCTTACAGCGCATGGTGCAATCAGAATCAATGGTGCAATAAAGCTGACGAAATCGAATAATTACTGGTTCTGGCCGCTCCTGGGAAAACTTCTGAAAAAAGAATAACTTCTTCCAGCCAAAGAACAAGTTACTAACTGCGCTTGCTTGTTTGATGCAAGTTATTGGCAATTCCATTGAAACAATGGCAATGGTTTCTTGTAAAGGCGCGTTTACAGCCGTTTACAGTACTTTTTTCTTTCAACGTGATCTTGGTTTGTTTTATTGACGCTCAAATCCACTCATTTTTTCTCGAAAACATGAGTGGATTTGAGCGTCAATAAAACAAACCAAGATCACGTTGAAAGAAAAAAGTACTGTAAACGGCTGTAAACGCGCCTTAACTCTTACTACTGCAATTTGACGTAAGTCATGGAACGATCTAAACTCTCAAAGGCCGTTTGTCTCTGCTAATCTACTGTTGTTACTACTTGTTGACATTTGTCAACAAGCGTGCCGATTAAGATAAAATGCAAATAACTCATTGTAAAAGCAATTTGGGATTTTGATATCACTTCAGTAGTAAGGTAGTCAAAAGTTCTCCATCGTCCGTGAATTGTGCTGAGCTAGCATATAGAGGGCAAGTGCAATCAAAAAACGAAAATAAAATGTTGACAAATGTCAATATAGAAGTGCTGATAAGGGTTAAGATAAATAAGATAAAATGTTAAGAAATCTTGCTATGTAATTTAAACATTGAACCCAAAGATCTGATTACGTAATTGTTTTGTCAAACGAGATTTTCATAAAAGGAATTGTTGAAAATTGATCTAAAAATGCAAACGCAAACTTACAACCGCAAAGCCGATACAACACGCAAAATCAAAATAAAATAAATAACAATCTAAAATATATTTAACAAAAACAATAATCCATTTGCAAGTAATTGTCCATAAATCCCAGGGTTATGTTTTTTTATTAATAAAGTTTTGTGAATTTTAGTTTCATAATTAGAATTACGTTTTTTAATTATCTTAGACGAAATTACGTTAAATTTGGTATTAGCACAAATATCACAAGGCATAATATGATCTTTAACGGCGCTTTCAGTTTACAAATGAAAGCCGAGTGTTCACCCATTTTAATGCTCAAATGACGGGTTCACATGTCCATATAAATCAAGCTCGAATCACACAAACACGAAAACTGATATACAATATTTGAACAGATCGCAAGCATAACACAAGTCTTCAAATTGAAAATACTGTGATACTTTAAGTTTTATAGACAGAATTCATTTTCAAAGTTAGTTTAAATTTAGAGTTAATAATGTATTGTAGTTTATTGATAAACCGTCAGGAGTTATGACCAAAATATGGAATATTATGATGATAAACACGATCAGGACTTGCAGAATGGGAATGTAAAAGTTTATCAATAAAATTTTTAAAACATTTTTCAAAAAACCAAAAAGTTTTTTTGAAAAATATTTTTAAAAATTTTAATGCAAGTTGTTCATATTCTCCGTGTATATATGCTGATCATGTAAACAATATACAAGATGTGTCCGAAAAGTAACGAGACTGGTGTTATAAAAACTTTACTGAAAAATATTGAAATATACCAAAGTCAAATTTCTTCAAAGTAATCCCCTTCCACTTGAAAACATTTGTGCATTCGCCTTTTCCACGATTCAAAACATTCTTGAAAGACATTTTCTGGGATCTTTTTGAGCTCCGTCGTCGTAGCCATTTTGATGGAATTGATGTCAGAAAACTGGGTTCCCTTCAGAACAGATTTGATCTTAGCGAAGAAAAAAAGTTACACGGGGCCGTATCGGGACAATATGGGGGTCTTTCAAAGTTGCAATGTTCTTTCTGCGAGAAATTGACGAATACTCAGGGCTGTATGAGCAGGAGAGTTATCATAATGAAGCGTCCATGCGTGGGCTTCCCAAAGGCTCTGCCTCTTGTCACGCACTGATCTTACCAGACGCCAAATAATCTCTTTATAGACGGTTTGGTTCACTGTTTGGCCTTGGAGTAGGAATTCGAAATGAACGATGTCTTGAATATTGAAGAACACAATGAGCATCACTTTTACTTTTGACTTTGGAAGGGCCTTTGGGAAGCCTTGTAGTAATGTCTTGCCAAAATTAAGTTTATTATCTGAGTACTTTTAAAATACTTAAAAAATACAATTTCAATTTCGAAACAAAAATCATTAAGTTTTATTTAATAAAATACGTAACCTTGAACAGTGATGGCTTCACAAAAGGGGCCCCGGTCGGTCGCTCCGTTTACTCCGCATTAAAGCCATGACTGACCGTAGATTTAATCGGCAACTTTTGAAGATAAATTGCTGCTGCTTTTGAATTTATTTTAATATCGTTGCTTTTGGGTATTTAGATTTAGTTCATACTATAGTTTCACGCCTTTTAATTTTGTATCCTTTTTTTCACTAATTTTTTTTGGAAAAACTTGTTGAAATCATTTACCCAGTAAGGTCATCGGCCTCTGTTTGCAATTATTTATTTGTATGATGATTAAAGTCAAAAGCGTTCATGTTGAGTTTACTTATTTTTTATCAAGGTATTAGTTATGTTGAGTTTGGTTGCTTTAATGCAGTGATTCTCAATGTTTTCGCCGCACTCTCGCCTTCTTTACAAAACTCAGATACGGTTACACCTCCGAAACATAAACTTTAGGAAAATTTTCTTTTGATGTATAAAATAAAGACTTTTTTTGTTCGACTTTAATCTTATGTGTGATCCGAAATTCCGGTGATACATTTATAGTGAAGACCAAAAAAAACAAAAAATAAATGAAACAACTTTTATCAGCTATCATGATTTAACTGTAAAAAAAGGAATTTTTTAAGGGCAACTTACATTGTACTTTAGATTTACAAATTTCTTTCCAATCCTTCCCTCAGTAATTATTGCTTCCTAAAGATTTTGATATCCTCTTTAAGGTGCCAACTGCTCGTTTTGAGAAACACGCTTTAAAGATTAAAGTTGTTAAACTGTTCAACTAGTATAAAAAAAAGTTATTTAGTTTATAAACTCATTTAATCAATTAACATAAAATACTTTAAACAACTGCTACAAAACAATGTACTTTTCTCACACAAAGCTAGCTGATGTCGGATTGGACGGAAATGGAAACGTCCGGTGCCGCAGCAGTAACGATAATAATGGAGATTCTAATTGTTTGGAAAGCTTGTACGAAATAAGGTAATTTTATTTAAAAAATGGGCCATTTTACTTCATTCCGAGACCAAAAAGTTTGATAAAAAATCAAAATGTAAGACAACTAATTAAAGTATATTTTGGGTTTTTTGTTAATTTTAAATGTAACATGGTATTTTAACAGAGTTTGAACAAAATACATCACAGCCTACTTTGTATAAAAAATATTGTTGCTGCTTTACTCCTAAAAAATATGTGTTTTCAAGATGTAAAAAATATGCTTCTAAACTTGTAAATAATATCCTTTATTGGTTTACGTAAAAAAGGTGATCCAATCAAAGTATAAGTGTCTTAGTTTATTGCTAAAGTAGTAAATGTACTTCTAAAATTGCTCTTTTTAGATTTGCATGAGTCAATAATTTATCATATTGTTTATCATATTGAAAGTGTTCCTATAAAAAATTCTTGCTCAATAAGTTGCACATTAGAATCAGGCTGTATCCTACAGCAATGTTCTGCAACCGGTTTGCAGCAAGAAGAAAATAGGTGTGACGCTTATTATAACATTTATGAATACGATTTGGGATGAAACATTTGTGCTTTTTCGAAATTTGAATTTTATTACTGCTAGAAGAGGGCTGGCAAACATTTTTCACTTGCGAAAATCTTTTTTTTTAAATACAAAATGCGACCAAAAATAACCCGAAATTTTAATTTATTTCCCTTTTTTATGTAGCAAAGAATTTTTTGGTCTTTGCTTGATTTGGATGAAAAGAACATTCATATCTAGCAAAGACCAAAACAAAAAAACCTTCACTGCAAAAAAATGCAAAAGAATTAAAATTTGACAATGACTATATGTGACCGGACAATTGATCGAACGACACTTAATCGAATCGACACTTAATCGAATAATGAAAGAGAAAATTTACAAGTTTGAATCTGTCACAATTTTGTCAATTTTTTGTCCTAGAAACATAGTAATTTCCAAAAAAAAGGACTTCACCTGGAATCGTTCCCAGTTTTGCTGATTTTTTGTCCCAAAAACATAGTAATCTTTAAAAAATTAAGTCTTTCCTTGGAATCAGGCTCTAATTTCTGCAAGAGGTCTGCAAGGGTGGGGCCATGGCACAATCCCCCCCTTAAATAACTAACCACAATGTAAAAAGAATGCAAAAGATGGCAGCAATAGGCACCTAATAAAACATAATCACTACAAAGCATTTACTTGTTTACCCTCAAAAAATTTTTTGTTCAGGAACCTTGTTAAAAATCCTGACCTTGACATTGACAAAAAATTATATAAAATAAAAACAAACTATCTTCTGGTGATGGCCTCCGCTTCTTATAAATCTAATTTCCAGAAACAAAGAGATTGTTTAATTGCAGAAACACACAAAAGTGAATCTTATTTTTTATCAACTGTCATTTTGATCAAGTGTCGTTTCGATCAAATTTCGTTTCAATCAAGAGTCATTTCAATCAAATGTAGTTTCAATCAAACGTTGTTTCGATTAAGTGTCGTTTTGATCAACTGTCGTAACGCCGGTTATACTTTTGTCCCTAAAGTCAAGTGATGACCAAAAAAAGGTCTTCACTTTGAATCAGTCTCGAATTTCTTGATTTTTGTCCCAAAAAAAATAGGTGTTCTCTAAAAACAAAAGGTCTTCACTTACAATCTGTCTAGAATTTTATCATTTTTATACCTAAAATAGAGTGTTCCTCAAAAATCAACAAAAAAAAAAGCTCTTGACTTCAAATCTTGTCTTCGATTTTTGTCGGTATTTTTGACAAAACGGGCGGGACAAAGCCCTAAAATTTGGGACGTATGGCAAGCCTACCCAAAAGTAAATGGAATTCAAAATAAGGATTTTTTTTATGGCCTCCTTGTAAAGTCTTCGTAGACCCCTTTGAGAACCCCTGATCAATACACTACCACATATAGCATTGGATTGTAGCTGTAGTTTCAGATATAACACCAGAGGATTGTTGAAAAAACCTCAAACACATTCACACTACCATCACCTCACAATACATTAGTTCTAGAAAAAACATCTAAATTACTAATACCATATCCTATGACATTCATTCATCAGAACAAACATTACCGCGTCATATGCATACAAAACTGGCACAGATCAGAGCGAATAAATCACTACTCTTGCAAAGTTATCTGCATACAGTGAATCCTGATACTTACACGACACAGTGCCAACTATGCTTGTCACACACACATGACACTAATCACTTCTTTAAATGTAGTCAAGTACCAACACAACACAACACAACACAATATAACACACTACTCTGTGAAAAAATCTTTAGAAACAGCAGAGGTAATTCAAGAGTGGAAATTTAGATTGGCTTTTTTGAGAAATTAAGGGATAGCTACTCCAAGATATTCTTGGAGGAGGGACAACAACAACAACATACACTACCAAAAAAAGGCTGATTTTCCATATAACCGTAAACCAAATTTCCGACTGCTATACAATTACTTTCCCACAGCAACCTTCAAGCTTCAATTTGGACGTTTGTGAAGCATATTGGATCCATTTATTAGATGCCTCCATAAATATTCAAATTACTATTCTTCCCATTCAACGTTGAATACTTTTTTTAATATCATTTTTATATACTTTTCTCTTTATACAGTATTTTCTCCACGCATTTTTACTTCATATTTGCAATTAATTTTAAAAACAAATACTTACTTTTTATTTCACATTTAATTACTTCGTTAGGTATTATCGATAAGTTATATATCTATATATATATCTATATATATATCTATATATATATATATATATCTATATATATCTATATATATATCGATATATATATATATCGATATATATATATCGATATATCGATATATATCGATAAGTTATAATAAGATAGGTATAATCGATAAATATGTGCTATTAAACAACGTCACATTGCAACCAATTGATAACAACGAACATTTCTTTGAATGAACAGTTGATTTTGACAAATTATCACAATTTTCATTCGAAACTCCGGGTCTGCTTTGCACGCAAGGTCTGGTTTTACAAACATCTTAGCTGAACTAGAACGAAATTTCAACAAAGAAAGTTTATCGTTCCTTGCAAAGAAAGTTTATAAAAAACACAAAACCGCAGAAACATAACACAAACATGTAGGCGTACAGTATTTCATAGTTCAACCATACTTAGGTGTTCAGCATTCCATGCAATACGTGTTTTTAGGTGTTTTTCTGTGTTGCGGGCATACACGTCGGCGGCAAACGATGCATGCAAGGCGAGTATGCTTCGCACACCTGTAACATCTTCCCCGTTTGATGCGTTGAGCAGTGTCACTTGTGGTGCTACCACAAGCAGTAATGAACCCCATCTTTTCTGCAAGGAGCTTTGTTTCACCTTTCAATTTTCGTTTGCTGACATATGGTTGAGCCAGTTGAAAGCTTAGTTGCTTGAGAAAATTTGTTTTTTTGCCACATTCCCCACTGCTTCTCATTACGATAAAAGCGTTGTTAGTGGCAACATTTATCAAATTGTAGTTGATAACCATTGGCCACCGGTTGGTCATCCTCAAGCAATTGAATTCTTCACAGTTTTCATCAAGAGTGTCAACTCCTCCTTTGTGCTTATTGTAATCTGTGATAACTGTAGGTTTGCTGTGGCAGTCCGTGATTGAAATGAAGGAGTGTGAAGATGACATCATGAGCACATTCTTGTTGCGCTTGGGGACATATGACAGTAGAAGAATTTTGTTGGCATGGTCATACAGTGCCTTAGTGCTTTCAACTTCTCTTCCTCTTCTTGTTTTGAATTGCGATGGTACTTCCCGCCGATTAGCCATTATTGTACCAACCAATGTCAGGTTTTTCTCCAACAGGTTGCACACCAGACCATGAGAGGTAAAGTATCGGTCAACATATATGTCTCGACCTGTACCAAAATAAACTGAGCACAACTTCATTACAATATCATTGGCAAGGTTTCTATGAGTTGCTGAGTCAGATTCTCTCCCAGAGTAAATCATTCCATTTAGGGCAAAACCGGTAGTAGCTTCGCACAGCCAGAAGAACTTCACGCCGTATTTTCTTGGTTTTGATGGCATATATGTTCTTCCGGGAATCTTTCCACGATATCCGACCAGTTGTTCATCCACGGTCAAGGCCTCGTTTGGGACATAGATGTTGCGTAAATTATTATTGAACATTTCCCATACCTCTCGAATAGCAGCTAATCTATCGGTTCTCTGTCTTGCTGGTCGAGAACGATAGTTGTCGAAACGCATGCAACGTAGTAAGAATTTGAATCGATTCAATGCCATCGTAACTCGATAAAATGGTCTACTGTCAATAGGATCCCACAAGCGACGCAAGTCTGTGAAATTGTCTCTGTCCAAGTCAGCACGAATCATAATAGCAAGACCTGCTTCAACTTCTTCAGAAGTAAAGTCTTTGTAGACATAGTTTGGCGGCAATGCACATTCATGTCTCACGTCCCTTGCTTTTCTGTTTGTCTCACGCACTATCTGAAGTGTAATTTCAGGTCGGTAAAATACTTTGAAGGCATCCACTTCATGTTCAGGAGCAGCAATAATTCGAGGTTGTTGCGTCAATATATTTCTCCTCCTGAGCCTTCTAGGAAAAGGATTTTCGTAATACGTAGCATTTCCAGCTGTAATTCCTACTTGATCATCATCTAAACTAGCATTATCGTCAATAGGATCTTGATCCTCATCACTAAAGTCGTCTTCACTTTCTTCCTCATACACATCTATATCAGAAAGTTCCTCAGGTGGCACAGGAAGTTCGACATCATCAGAAATAGATTCGGATTCGCTGGCACTTGTATCCTCGGCATCAGAGTCGTTATCAACATCATCAAACACTTTCTGCATTTGTCGTAGAGCCTCTTGAAACGTAAATCTTCTCTGTCTATTCATCGCCAAGTTCCAGCTATATTGTCTAAGCAATTGAAAACGCCTAACGCAGTTTGAATAGTTATTATTTCAAGCTGAATACAGTATTATTCTACGTTCTTATTTCTGAAATATACCACTAGATAGGTAAGGATTCAAAAAAATAGCTAGAAATATTTCCCTCGTCTCTGCCTGAGAACAGCAAGAACTGATTTCGACATGAAAGCTTCCCGTATGCTGGCTAGAGATTGATGTACCAGAGAAGAACACTTACTCTTGTGCAATAAAGAAGCAACACATAATGTCTTACAGCGCATGGTGCAATCAGAATCAATGGTGCAATAAAGCTGACGAAATCGAATAATTACTGGTTCTGGCCGCTCCTGGGAAAACTTCTGAAAAAAGAATAACTTCTTCCAGCCAAAGAACAAGTTACTAACTGCGCTTGCTTGTTTGATGCAAGTTATTGGCAATTCCATTGAAACAATGGCAATGGTTTCTTGTAAAGGCGCGTTTACAGCCGTTTACAGTACTTTTTTCTTTCAACGTGATCTTGGTTTGTTTTATTGACGCTCAAATCCACTCATGTTTTCGAGAAAAAATGAGTGGATTTGAGCGTCAATAAAACAAACCAAGATCACGTTGAAAGAAAAAAGTACTGTAAACGGCTGTAAACGCGCCTTAACTCTTACTACTGCATTTTGACGTAAGTCATGGAACGATCTAAACTCTCAAAGGCCGTTTGTCTCTGCTAATCTACTGTTGTTACTACTTGTTGACATTTGTCAACAAGCGTGCCGATTAAGATAAAATGCAAATAACTCATTGTAAAAGCAATTTGGGATTTTGATATCACTTCAGTAGTAAGGTAGTCAAAAGTTCTCCATCGTCCGTGAATTGTGCTGAGCTAGCATATAGAGGGCAAGTGCAATCAAAAAACGAAAATAAAATGTTGACAAATGTCAACAGAAGTGCTGATAAGGGTTAAAAACAAAATAAAAAAATATGATACAAAGAAAATAAAGAGAAACCAAATGATGAAGCATCAAACAATTGTCCGTCGGTGAAGTTAACCAGGTCATAAAGTTGAAGGAGTTTGAAGTTGGGATTAGAGTTTTGTTGTTTTTCAAATTTAATCGGAAAACTGCTTTGTCAAAACTGCGAAACAGAAGAAGCTATGAATAAAAGTTGCTTTAGTAGAAAAAAGATAGCTCTTTGTAATGGAATCGAGCTCACAATGTTTGCCTGTATGATTCTGAACAGGAGCAACCGAGGCGAAAAGAAAACACCTGACAATAAGGGCTTAAAAAAAATAGAAACTTAATATAGTCTTGTGGTAAATACGGGAGAAAGTTGCCGTAATTTTGTTAGTATAGCTTTGCTTTTTCCTACCTTTTTTTTTGACTTTTTTTGTAAGGTAAAAAAATTTGTAATGCCTGTTTTAACTAATAAAATCTTTTGAAAACAGTTTTAAATTCTGTAAAAAATGGTATCGTAAAATTTAGAAACGCTGCAAGGTTGCCAATTATTACTTTAGTTGTAAGAATTCTAAATAATTCCAATTTGCATCATGGTGAAGACATGGTATATAATATGGCCTCTTAAATTATGATTTTGGTAAAAATTAATTAGAAAGAAAAGCTTAAATTAAACAAGATTGAAATGTTTTGAAAGATTTGCCGTGAAAATAGTACTTTGAGCATGAAAATTACACAAAAAAAATTTGCTCTTGCAAATTAATGACACAAGCGTAAAGACCAATAAAAAGCTGAAAAATTTTTGTTATGTTCGTAATTTATATTTTTGTTATTTTCAGTACAAACTCGCAGCGGTTGGATTAGATGGTAATGGAAATGTCAGATTTCGAATTGATACGAATAATCCTTACGTAAACATGTATCAAATACGGTAAGGCAATAAAATGTTTCCAACTAAAATTTTTTTTCTTGTAACTTTCTGTATCAACTATCCAAAAAAATAAATCTTGCTTTTTATAAACAATAGCTGAGGTTAATCAATCAAACTGAACAAAAAATAAGGGGTAAAATAAATTACCGCATATACTCGTGTATTAGTTGCACTTTTTTGATCTTAAATGTAGTCCAAAAATCGGAATGCGGCTAATACACGGGTATTCAGAATTACTAAAATTTTCTAGAGGAATTTGACTTTCTGCAAATTACACATGTACACGTAAACAGCTTCGTAACAATTGTAGGTTTCAGAAGTTAATCATACTTGTGTGCAAACTAACCAATTATGACGTAAGAATGCTTATTGACTGTCTTGAATTTTTATGGACTTACTTATGTACCTGTAATTTAATCTCTCAATTTTGTAAAAAAAGTGTACTAATACCGGTATATCAAAATTCATTAAATTTTATTCGATTTGTGGTATAAGATTAGTTTGTTGTAAATCAAAATATCGTCTTTTGATGTTGAATGTTTACATTTATTGTAATCATTAAAATTGTCAAATTAAAATGGGTCTTATATACGGGTCACTATTGAGAGGGGAGATTTTAAACATTCAAAGAAGGTGCAGCTTATGTACGGGGGCAGCTAATGCACGGGTCTTTACGGTACCTAAAAAAAGGTGGCACCAAAAATTGCAAGCTGCAATTGGTTAGAAACTTTTTTTCTGGCAATATCATCTAAAGAAAAAAAAAGGTTTTCACTTAATGTTCTATCATGAAACTACATTTAAAATAATTTATTTTGTTCTGCTTGGCATTGCCAGTAAAATAAGAATGTTTTTTAGAAATGCTATAAAAAAACTTATACATGATCTATATTATTGCTCAATACACACTTTACTCGAAAATAAGTAGGTTTTCCAAAAAAAGCACGATAAAACTCATTAAGACAATTTTTATAAAAGTATCCCCAAATCTTAAAATAAGCATGAAGAATGTGCAGCAAAGCAATGGGCCGAAAGCAAAGAACAATTGAAATTTATGAAGCTAGATGACAAATCCAATTGTTGAAAAACATTCTTTTGTCGTCGTCGTCGTCGTCGTTTGAAGGGTATCCACTCCAGGTCAGACACAAACAGGACTGGGGCTGAGGGTTTATCCTTTTACTACCCCAGACTGCTGCACTGCCTGGATCAGATGCTGGAAGTGATGTCATTAAGCCAGCATCGAGTTTCGTCATCCAAAACCGTCAGACCTTGTGCTCCATGTGGTGCCCGATGTATAGGGCACGCTGTTAGAACATGGTCTGCGGTTTGCTCAGAGGCGCCGCACTCGCAATTCGGTGAAGGAGCGAGACCCCATTTGTGCATGGACGAATGGAATCGCCCAACACCAGTCCGCAGGCGGTTGAGCTTAACCCAAGCTGCTCGGGGTAAGCCCATCCCAACAGGCCTGGCACCGGTCTCGGGCACAAAAGCACGGAGCCTGGAAGCATTTTCACAGTACTCCGCGTTCCATTTGTGATTTGTCCATTCAGAAGCGCGGATGCCAAGTTTGGCAAGGTTGTCCAAGAGATTCCGCGCACCTGGCACAAACGGGCGTCTGGATCTTAGTCTCACTTGGCCAGTATCTGAGGACCCACTTAATAGACCATGCAAGATATGATCAGGGTCCAGAGATCCACGGTAAGCCAAGGAGAGTGTCGCTCCCAGTCGGCGAAGCTCAGCTGGCTGGATGCCTGAGAGTATAGGTAGGTGGTCCGTTGGAGTGGGACGCAGGCATCCAGTAACTATGCGCAAGGCGTCATTCAAGACACTGTCAATGAGGCGAGTGTGAGCACTGCGACACCACACTGGCGCACAGTACTCAGCTGCTGAGTAGACTAGAGACAAGGTGGTATGCGTAGTGTTTTAGCACCAGCACCCCATCCTGAGCCCACGAGTCGCCTCAGCAGTGTGACGCGCGAGGATAGTTTTTTGCTCAATGCCACTAAATGGTGACGAAACGTGAGCGATCTGTCCAGTTTTACCCCAAGGTAAGTAGGGGTTGGACAGAACGGTAAAAGTCTACTGTTGTTGTAGACCTTTAGCTCACGTTTGGCCTCTCGGTTATTTAAATGAAAGGCTGCCGTCACCGTCTTAGTGTGAAACATTCTTTTGTTAATTCTTTTGTGATAACATTCTTTTATTAATTAAATAAGCTTTATTTATTTATTTTTTTTGCTCCTTGTTGTTGACTCATAAAATGAGAAACTTTATTATATGACTTAATGCAGTAATTAAAAAGAACTTGTCAAGATTTAAAACGGAATCATGAAATTAGGCAGAAACTGGGATTTCAGAAAAAAACTTTACTTTAACTATTTACGCTTGTAGTCTGATTAAACACAGAGAAAATTTTTTCTATTAACACACACTGAAATTTATTTAATATTTGCTATTTACATAAATATTTCTCCAAATCATGCTTTGATATAGCTTTTGCAAGCTTTTGGTTATTTTTAATAGTGATAAAGCATTTATAATTGTTTATAAAACTAGAAGACGAGAAATTAATTTAAAAAACGAAATTACAGCAATTTTCCATCTCAACTCTCTCCAAACAATGCTCCGTTTAACAGCACTCTTATTTTTAACAACAACCAGTCGATGTGCAGCTGGATTTTTGAAGCGGACTCAGCTGCGTCAAATGCGAAAACAGAAATAATATGTGATCGAGGTGATTTACAAAGAGCTTCAATTTTACTTATGTTTAATAATGAAAATATCAAACATTTCTCCTAATCACTTCTTCAAACAAAAAATTTCAAGTTGCCACAAATTTGTTAGTAAAGTTTGCTCGTTCTTTTCGTTGACCATATTTGATGCCAGCTAAAAAATAAAGTTTTACTTCTTAACCTGCAATAACCAAAAAATGTTTTTGGTAATTGCTTCAATAATTGATATTAAAATTTTCCGAATTTATTATGATGATGAAGATACAATTGGTTGCTATTTGCAATCCAATTTTTGGCCTTAAATTTTAAATGAAGACCTTCTTTAATAGTCTTTTTTTCCAATTTAATTACAAAAAATTTAGCTTTATTTGCCCCATCGCAGAAATTGAATGTTTTGGAGACTTGCTTGATAATAATTAAGTCGTGATAATTCTTTATCAAAACGTAATAATATTCTCTAAATAGATTTTATTTGCCTTCAAACTGAATAAGCAATTTGTTTAACGCTTGAGGTGACCAATAAAAACAAATTTGTAAAGCATAACGAAAACTTTAATCTACTTTACAAAAACCTAAAGTTCTTTTTATATGTTTTTGAGTTATGCAAATATTATGTGGAAATTAATTTAAAAGTCATTATAAACGTGAGCAATTCGGTATAAAAAAAAAAAAAAAAAATCAATTTATAGTTGAAAAATAGCATTGATATATTCGAGTTTAAAGCATGGTATTTTTTTTAACTCAAAGCGTCAAAACATTTTTGAGGCTAATTCTATATCTTTTGTATTTGTTGCAATAATTCATGAGCCAACTGCTGTTGTTTCAGATTGTACCGATGTTGATCCAAATAACTGTTCTGGAATATGTTTCTGTCATCATGAAACTACTCCACAACCGACTACTTATTATTCAACCTCTTCTTTATCATCATCATCATCATCATCATCATCATCATCATCATCATCATCATTATCATCTTCTCTTTTAATTACGTCGTCATCAGCAGGTTTGATAACAACACCACCACTACCATCATCATCATCACCACTTTTGATTACGTCGTCATCACCTAGTTTGATAACAACGCCACGAACAACAACAACATTATCATCATCATCATCATCATCATCATCATCATTATCGTCGTCGTCCTCGTTATCATCATCAGTTTCAACAAAAAAGCCAACATTATCAAAGTTTTGTTATTATCTGCTTCTTAATTGGCGTCGCTTCATTTACATGCAAAGGTTATTTAATTTTTTGTTATTTTTGTGTTGTTTTTGATGTCAAAATTTGTTAATTTTAAAAAAAGTCTGCTATTTTTCCTCGACTTTGCCCGTCCAAATGGAAATGCATCATGATGTAAGTTGTTGCCATATGCAGAAAATTTTAATGCTCAATTTTACTTCTAAAACTTTGGCTGCCACGGCGCGCGAATGCGCTTGTGAATGCAACTCAGCGACTTCAATTTTTTGTGTGTTCTAAATCTGTGCTTCTCAACTTTTTAACCCAGGGTCGCACTTTTTATTGATAATTTATTGTAGGCCTCCAGTAAGGTATGGCGATAAAAAAAAAAGAAAAAGAACGCATAAAATTTACTGTGTCCAAAACTTGACCTTGCTTGTTCGGAGATCAAGTGGGGCTTACGGATTACGATTCACGCAAAGTGGCATACAGATTATCAGGTTTAAAGATAGTTTATTCCTTCAAATTTGTCACAGTTACTCAGGAAAAGCCTGATTTACAAATATTACTTACTCTAACAGTAATATTTTTTGGTATAACATTATAAGAATTTTGTAATTTTAGTTTAATTGTTGCTTTACTTGTTTTAATTTAAAAATTGGCCCGGTTAGTTATCAGTGGACTGTTAAGAATTTAAATTTAAGCAAAAAAAATATCAAAGTTAAAGTTAACATTTTTAATATTTTAGAAACCTGACAAAGGTTTGAGTAAGCCAAAACCGATTGTTTTTTTTTTTTGTAAAGTAATTTTAAATCTTAATTAAATAAATGAAATATATTAAATTTACTCTGGTTGCTGTTTACTAATTTTTTATTTAACCAATCAGTTGTTGTGCATTCGAACAATAAAATCTGTTTGTTACTGTACCAGAACATAGTTTAAAAAAATAAATATTTCATCGATGTCCTAAAGTTTTAGTATTGTTGCGGGTGCTGATTTGCCGAAAATGTCCAATGAAGTTATTTATTGCTGGCCATAATTATGACGTAATAATAGAAATATGCATTGCAAAATTATTTGTGTTTTAAAAGAAGAAAGACTTTTACTGCTATCATCAGTTGTATCATAACAAAGCTTTTTCGGTACTGATTAATTATGCAGTCTACCTGGTGTAGCAGTCTACCATATATTTGAGTATGCTGTGTACGTACAATCTTTATGCGGTCTACTATCTGATTTAGTATAAATCAAACAAAAAAGATCAAAGTTAAAAAGAACTTTTATTTTGCATAATTAAAAACTAAAAAAAAAAAAAAGAAGTAAGCCAACAGCTTTTACAGATGGTTGACCGCATATTGATCTGCAATGCCAAACAAACGCCAAAAAACGTATTTTGTATAGTCCTAACCATTACATTGATTTTAATAGCATTACTGTTTTATCAACTGCAAATCATTGGCGCAAATTATTAATCAAAAAAGTTTACTTGTCAAAAATTTAACACCAATTTTATTTTGATAAAAGTTGTGTCCCTTTGTACATAATTAATTAATTTAAAAGATCATTAAATATTCTGTATTACGCAGCAATAGTTTATTTTAATAATTTTTCCTGTTTGTTAAAAGTTTAAAAAATCTATTTTTTTATTATTTTAAAAAAGAGTTAAGTTATGTACTCAAAAGATCAAATGTAATAAAATCATTACCACGTAATTGGCTCTTTGTTGTATTTTATAATTTAATATAAATTGAAATAAAACTAAAAAATAGGTTTAAATCTGTACTGTTACAACTGTAATGCAGAAAATTTATGCAATTTGCACTAGCTCTACAGGATGCACGAAGTGGTACGGAAAAAAGCAGAGTTTTGCTTCCCGGTTGTTTAGTTATTCCTGACTTGGAACAACCAAAAATGTTTGGCGTAATCTCTAGTGTTCAAAATTTAAAGCTGTCGTTTTTGTCTTGAGGTTATAGAACAATGGTTTCCAACCATCTTTTTATATATTCTTTCCTCTGGCCGTTTTCAAATCTTAATTTTGCCCCCATATCACAAACAACAAAGCTATCGACATTTTTTTTTGCTTTTATAGCGGTATGACTGAAATTTGGAACTGCTTTGTCTGACCATCAAGCAAGGGGAAAGTGCCGTAAAGTGCCTTTTCAAAGGACACAACGGAATGGCGCGAGTAGGTTTTGAACCCAAAATATATCGATCACAATCATAGCGCTCTAAACACTTGACCACGCTGCCAAATGTACAAAAAAATTGGAAGGAAAAATAAACATATTTCACGAAAGATTAAAAAGGGGTGAAAAATTTTCATAGTTGGTTTTACGAGAGCCCGTTCAGCGGATGAGGCGTAAAAAAACTCCTTGGAGATTTAATAACTGGGCAACTCCCTACGGTGAACTAAATATCTAATGTAGGAAAGGAGGTGTTTAATTGGCTAAGCAAAGATTAGAATAGTTAAGTAGGAGATGAAAAAGATTCCATTTTGGCTTGCCGTAAGCCCTCCAGAAAGAATTTTGCTGGTTTCTGATGCTAAAAAGTAAGATGAAAGAAAAAAATGTGATTAATGTAGCGACGTTTTAACAAGACAAGACGCAGCTGTAGATGAAAAAGAGGTAAGTTTTTCAAAAGAGACCAAAGAAATTTGGCCATGATAAAAACGTTAAAGAAACAAAATGTTTATAATTGTGTGATGAAAAAGTTTTCACACGGCTAGTACAGAAACAGATAAAGGAATAGGAACTGTTGAAGAGAAAGTTAATGCACTTTTACGGGCAAACTGATAAGCAGTATCTTGCCAGAAAATTTTGTTTAATAACGTATCAGTCAAAGGGTTAGATGAGTCTTGGTAAAAAAAGACCAGACGAAAACCAGAAGCTTCGAACTGTTTTCGTTAGAAAAAAAAAGGAAAAGGGGAAAAAGAGCAGAATCAGCAGATTTAGAGAAAATGAGAAGAGATTAGAAGTGAAGGGCACTGGTTTGTTTGTAACACCAAACTAGACTCATTTCCACTGTGTAACTGTTTGAGATCACATCATATTGTAGACGCAAAGATCTGCAAGACTCGCGTTTGAAGCGGTGTTTAAATGGCATTTGTTATTTTAGGTTGAGTAATTTTGTATATAATTGTATTGCAAAGATATTAAACTTAAAAGATCGGGGAATTGACAACAAAATTCTAAAGCAAAATTTCTCGCCGAGTTTATAAAGTTTTCTTCTAATAAAAAAATTTCTTCCCGGTCGGAAATCACTGAGCTAGAGAATAAAGTGAAGTCAGTTTACTTCTTGGAATTTTATTTTTTTTATTAGTTTATTTTACTACAACTTGCAAGTTTATTTTACTATAACTTGCAAGTTTATTTTTAACTTTTTTTAAAAGAAAATCTGCAAAATATAAATTTTAATTAAACAAGTTTCAGTGGAGGTAAACTAAATGACAGTTTAATAGGCCTACAAAAGATCATAAAGATCAAATAATCTTTTTGTAAATTAGGCTTTTTTGCTTTTGGCATAAACTTGCATTGCTATAGCTATATTGGTAGAATAAAAATAAAAACCTTTTAAAATTTTTGCTAAAAAGTGACAAGATAATTGCATCTTAGTTATAACTTCCTAGCATGCTTAAGAGCGACACTACGCGATGATCAACGAAACAAAATTTGTCCTCTCTCTACTTAACTGTTTACCAAAAAAGAGTCAAATTGGACTTTTTCTTTCCTTTGCTTTAGATCAAGTGTTTTGGTTGGTTTCAAGTCAAACCATCTCCTCAATAACGTACAAAGTCTCAAAGTTTAACCTGGAAATGACGTCAAAGATCGATCCATTTTCACCGACATTCTTTTTTTACTGGTTTGTTATAAACACAAAACAAAAATTACCTCGTAGTGATTAATATTTCACTAAAGTTTTGTAAATTAAACCTCAAAAAGTACAGTACTTAAAACAAAGTCATTAGTGTAAACAAAGTCATTACTGTTAACTGGTTAAAAAGAAGTAATTCTACAAAAATTTAAAATTAGCTCAAATTGATTTTTTGAAAAATAAAAGTTTTAAACATTTGTTCGGAATTATTGCGTATAAACCAGTAAGAAAACAGTTTTAAAAATTTTTTCTTTACACCTGAAATGCTGAGCACATAAAACGAGACATAGAAGTAATCTAAGACTTGTTGGCTTCTGCCAGACGCATTGCTGCATCGGTGAAGGTGACATTGTCCATCCTGCAAACCAAGGATCAGATGACCAGAGACTTGAAAATATAACAGATGAAACAGATGGCGCTAAAGAGTACTCTCTGTCGCATTGTGCGTCACGCCCGCAGAACCCGAGCAAATCTTAGGGCTTGTTTGCACTACGTTCGTGAAATGAAGCATTCTTTGTTTGTTTTATTGATTTTTTTCCTTTGCTTAGCGCTGGGGCGCGGAAAGATAGAAAAAAGAAACAAAGAATGCTTCGTTTCACGCTCGTAGTGGAAACAAGCCTTAACATTTTTCTTTTTATGCATTACCCGCTCTGCGACATAACCTGAATGAGCAGACTGTCCCTGACGAGAGTTTGAAAGTCGAAACCATAATCAGACAGTAGACCGGGATTCGGCTGCTGATTCACAATCTTACAAATGATGCTTTTTATTGCTATTTGTTCAAAGCTTGGCATACTCGTATAAATAATATATTTTACTAGAACAGAATGCGTTTTTAATAAATTTTGAGCAAAAAAATAAAATAAATTTTTTTTACAGAATAGATAACTTTTTATTGTACAAACACTTTGAAGCTGGTAAAGATAAGCATTTTATTTATAGATTGCTAATCACCTTTAACTAAAAAATTTTGGGGTTGTTTATCTTTACCTGAACTTAACACACTTATCTAACTTACAGGTATAATTCAATACAATTCAGAGGTTTATATTTGCATTGACTAGAGTTAATTGTATTGTTAAATTAACAAACCTAATACTAACCTTACCCCATATATATTTTTTTAATTTGAACATTAAATGAAATTAATGTTATTGTATTTTGCGCAATAAAAATAAAGTTCAATTTTACAATTCATTGAACTTCATCTAGCCAACAGGGCTACTTATCTTTACCTTGAGGATTTGGAATTTTTTATTTTTATATGACTCTTTTAGGGTTGCTTATCTTCACCAGCTTTGATGTTTTAAAAGAAAGTTTTGTTTATTTTTAGCTTGGCTATTTTTTTATTACGAGTTGCAGGTTTTGAATTTTACGCAAAGTTGCAATCGATTCAAGACTTTGTAGCCTAAACTAAAAAGCCTTGAAATAAAGCTCTGTTATTGCTGCTTTGCAAATTCAATCTTAATTAAAGCTGAAAGCGATTTACAGCTATTCTTGATTTGATAATCCATTTCTTTTAATTTCAACTTGGAATTGTTGGATCAGACGGCAATAGAAATTTTAGGTTTATCTATAAAATGAATAATTCTTATCTAAACATTTATGAAAAAAGGAAAAAAATATTGCGATTATTATTATGAATCAAAAATGTTTTGTGTTAATAAAAGAAAATTATTAAATCATTTTTTTTACAACGGAAATAAATTGGAAAGCGCAGCGATGGAAAAATACATTATCAATGCGACTTAAACTCAAAAATTTAACAATGGAGTTTGAAAAGCCCATCGTTTAAAGACAACCCTTTATAGACAGCGGCGGAATTCCAAACTATACGACAAGATGTCAATTTTCCCTGCCGCATAATTGGAAAATGATTTATATATCAACCTCTTTTTTTGTTGATATCGTCAGGAGAAACTGGTTTGGCATACTCGTCTAAAATAAGCTTCATTTCTTTGCTGTAATATTTCATGAGATCGAGTTTATTTAAACGTTTTTCTAGTGACGTCAATTTTATAAGCGCTTTGTCACGATTAAATTGTAAGCAATTGGGAAAACCCGCTTTCCAGGGAAGCGACACTTCGATTCTTCCTTCCTTAGTTTGTCGAATAGTATTTTTTACGTGTTTAAGAAATTGTGACTCAACAACTTCTTTATCGGTACAGGCACAAATTCGTGTAAGTTTTACTCATTAGACTCGTATAAAGATTGAAAATACTCTGCGCTTTGCTCAACATAAACGCGATGCACGCAACTAAGTTCATCAGTATCTAAAGCATTTTGGTTTTTAGGGCCATATATGTACCACCCTAACGGAGTATCAACACCTGTTGGATTATTCTCCGGGTCGAGAGAGTGATGCGAGTAGCTTGAAGCTTTGAATAAATTTGCACAGTCGAAGCCGAATACAATGTCAACGGAAGTTTCCCGCTTGGGCACAAAACTTTCAATTGATCTTAAATAAGCATACTCTTCAAATAGCTGTTCACTAAACTTTGGTATATTATGAGCCGGTTTTTCGAGTTCAATTGCAGTAATATTAAAACGCGAAGAGGGTTGATTTTGATGACGTATCTATAGAGAAATAGTTGCGGAATTTTCGCGACAAAAACCACCGCCGGCTGTACCAAATTTAAACATAAAGGGTTTGCGATTTGACGTCAGGTGAAAATTTTGAACAGTATTTTGTTTTATAAGAGTAATGTCGCTACCTGAATCTAGCAATGCAACCGCTTTACGCCACGTGCCATTACCATCTAATAACTCAGTTAAGACTGATGGGGAATATTTTGTTATTTTCGGATCGGCTTACTGTTTGAATATTTGATGCTCGAGGTCGATATTCGTCAGCAGAAGCATTAAATGTGGATGTGGATGGGACGTTTACAGTTTTAATTTGATTTTGTGGTCCGTTATGCTGCACGCAAGCAAGCATTGAATGATGAGAACAGTTACACAATGCACATCGTCGTCGGTAGCGGCAATCTTGAGATATGCGGTGCTTAGGAGTAAGGCATGTAAAGCATCTTCCAAGTTTACGCATGGCTAGAGTACAGCGCAATCGACAAACCTGTGGTAAGATTGTTTGCATAATTTACAAAATTTACGAGAATCAGTACGCAATTAATTGACGGTAGTGTTTTTGTTTTCTTGTAGGTAATTGGGATTTTTATTTGTAATTTTTCTTCTAGTTCCGTTTCGTCTTGTAAAAACACTATTAAAAGATCGATCGTAACAGGTTTATCTTTATGCTCTTTGTTGACCCATCTACGAAAACTCCTCACTAAATTGTTCGATAATTTTTGCTCAATTAGATCAAGAGTAGTTTGACTAGCTAATTCTTCTGTTCGGTCAGCGAGTTTGGAGTGTCGGGAAAAATCTTTGATTTGTTCTAAAATTCTGCGCATTTCGCGAGCGGAAGCGGAGGACATGGATTTTGTGTCTTTTAAGTCTTGCAAAATAGCTCTTGGTATACTGTTAATAGGAAATTTGGCATCTAATCTTTCCCAAACTCCATTTTTTGGTTTATATTCGTACAATCTTTTAAGTTAAATTGAATTGAATTTGGTAAGACATTTTGATATAGTAAAACGACTAATTGCTCCGGGTCAGTAGTTAAGTTGGTTATTTTAAAATAATCTTTAATTTGTTGTTTCCAGGCGTTGTAGGTAATTAGGTTGCCATTCCATTTTGGCGGGGCGAGATCTTTCGACTTAAATTTTGGTTTGTTTATTTCTTTAGTATTAGGAAATACATTATTTCGCTTTGATAAGGCAATATCGAATTCGCATTTTAAATCGACCGCTTGAACTTCAAAGTTTTCTAACGCTTCTTCATTCTTTTCTACATCATTTTTAATTTCTTCATAAAATTCCTTTGGTAGTTCAAACGTTAATGCACTTATAAGTTTCAAAGTCGAGCGTAAATTATTAAGAGTTAGTTGCAGAGACGCGTCGCATTGTTTAAAGGCGGTTTTATTAAGCAATTCGTGTTTGGAAAAATTTGAAACCTTCTTAATTTTCTTGTCACAGAGCCCTTTAAATATTGGACAAATTTTTCTTGTCACGTGCTTTTAGACGTTCGTATAGTTCCGATTTTTCTGCCATATTTAAACCAAAAAAAGGAACGAACTTGCCGAAATTTGAATAGAGCTTTTTCGATAAAGTTGAACAAATTTCCACTTCTGACAACTTCTGATTACTGTTTTGGATTTACTTAATTCTCTCCCCTCTAAAACTTGATCGACAAGTATCCTTTATTATGCAACTTTTAACTTTGATTTTACTTGTAATCCTGTAACATAAATCAACATAAAAATTGGTCCAAACACACGCCAAAACATAAAATTACTTACAGAAGTTGATGAGGGAGAGGAGTCAAAGTAAATGTTATGAAGATAAATGTGAAAACTTACTTCCGAAGTTCAAGAAAAATTGGATGCATTTCGGCCAAAATCTTATTTGTATTAAATCAACGGGGTTCTTTTTATCTCTTCGTGTCTCCAATCTCAATACTAAAAAGTGGCCTTGCCTCTCAAAATGTAAGTAGTGTAGAAAAAAAAAGACAATCAACTAAAACGCTTTAGGAATTCAAGGTAAAATTATGACGTAAACAATAATTATCTGATACAAGACGAATCACTATACACGCGGCTTCGAAACCGAAACATATTTTTTTAGTTGATTCTCAGTCATTTATAGTAAATTTTAAGCTTTTGTTTAAAAAATTGGTACACCATCCCCCATTTAATTTATTTTGTCTGCAAGTTGTTCTTACAGATAATTGTAAAGATTTGTTTTACCTTCTTAATTCATTGACTGACTAAAAATTTAAGCTAGGAGTTCTGAAGAGGGCCACGGGGCCTTTATCAAGGGGCTACAAGAAGAATCCTCATTTCGGAATTTAATTTACTTTTGAGACAAAATGGACAAAACTAGAGACGGTTTTAACGTGATGATCTTCTTTTTTTGTTCTTCACTTGATCGTTGGGACAATATTATAACCGGAAGCAGGTCGAGGTAATTGCTTGACAGTTGCTCTATGAATACTGCCTCAGACGTTTTCCTGCAAACCAGGGATACAAATATATATATATTTTAAAGTCACAATTTACAATACGATGCTATTAAACATTAAATTACACAGTAAGGTTACATTAAAGTTGAATGAAGTGAACGACAGGTTGTAAAGAGCTTTGCAATTAAACTGACATCTTAGGTAGTTTTAAATACGGTACTTGACTCAAAATTTACAAACAATCTTTCAATGTTGGATCTATGAAAACATTTTAATAAAAATAAACTGTAGATATGTTGGGTAAACATGTCAAGCTCAGTAGGGTTTTTTATTGAAACAAAGAAACTTCTAAAGTTATAGTTGATGGTTTCTTCAGTAGAATTTATTTTAAAATAACTGAACTTTGCTATAGCAAAAAATTTGTAAATTAAGCTTTCTGTAGAAGTAATACAAAATTTTTTTGTCAACAATAGAGTTTGGTTAGCATCACTAATAAAAAAACTCAGTGAATGATTACAACAAATTCAGGTGATACGTAGGCCGAGAAATAATCAACACTCATTTAAAAAAATGCTGATTAAAATTATGTATCGTGCAGTAACTTTTTGTTTGAATCTCTGAGTGATTAACTTTGCTTTAAAATATGATTGTAACAGAAAAGCTGTTCATCAAAAGAGTTTTTATATAGGGTTTTTTTATACTACATGCAATTGAACCGGTTCTTTAAAATTGTAATAAAAAATTTTGCATTTGTTCTTTTCAACAGAATAAAATAGAACATATACTTTACATTTTCGAGCGACACTATTTTGGTTACAACAGCATGAATCTACAGTAAATAAACTTTAAAGATTTTTTCTTGTGATTTTGCTGGTTCGTACTTAATTTAGATAAAATTTTGTAAACGCTTTATACTTTTACCCTTACTAGAGCTACTTTTGTGTGGTATCAACATTGATTATGGTGTATTAAGCACTTATATTGACGAAAATAGTTAATAACTTTACTTGAGCTTGCAGAATGAAAAAGACTAAAATTTATAATGTAACTATTAATTGTAGCAACTAAAGTTGTTAATTTTAAAATAATCTTTATGTAAATTTTTTATGCTTTATTTTAGATTGATGTAAAAATATTTTCCTTGTTAAAATTTAAAAATTTTTAAACATTAAAATGGTTTGGAAATATTTTATTTTTGCTTTATTTATATAATCTCAGGTAGGTAAAATTAAGAAATAATATAAATTTCGATAGAAGAAAAAAAAAAGAATTCTATATCTTTTGAAATAATTTACTTTAGCCAAATCAAAATGCGCCATTGTTCAAAGGTGAGAAACCTTTTTTGTTATTGAAGGCCAAATTTTAAAATTTTTGGAAAGGAGGCCGCATAAGTTAAAATATCTTAGAAATAAGCGTAATAACTTTGAATCTGTCACTGAATTCTTGAATTTTGTCTCCAAAAAGTGGCAATTTCTACAAAAAAGATTATTACTTCAAATCTGACTTGAATTTTTTGATTTTTGTCCCAAAAATAAAGTGATCTCTAAAAAATAAAGTTTTTTTTATCAGCAGTAATAATTGACACATAATTCTATTGTCATGGAAGCCGCACAAAAAACTTATGGAGGCCACAGATATTCCACCTCTGCAATAGTCTATAGTCGTTTGTATTTGAGTTATTGAAATCATAATTTTTAAAATTTTTGTAAATTTGGCCGTGTGCAATAATAAAAGGATCTATTTTCTCCATTAGGACAACTATTTTTTCAATCCACTGACAAAAAATGAAATTTTTAACAATATCATAAACTCAATTAAATGTTTTTTAGATTTTATTTGTAGGCATGTACAGTTTCAAATTACGCAATGCATAAAATTTTTAAATTTTTCAAATATTTCTTTCACACAAACTCATGCAACAAAAAGTTAAAAACTCCATTTTAGTTTTGGTTACTATAAGTACGATTTTCTTCTGCCCGTTTTTTTGACTATAACACTTTGTTAGATAAAATGTTGTCTTATATGGAATCTTTTTTTCATGTTATGGTTGTTTCAGTCCAAATTTTTTGTTTTTTTCTTGCAAAAAGAAATCATAGAAAGGAGGCTTTAAGATAGAATGATTGTTGTAAAAAGATATTAATTTTTAACTCCGATAATGAAAAGATAGAATGTAAAACTAAAAACAGATCTTTACTTTAACTCGATATAAAAATATTTGGTATCGTTTGTAAGTGCACTCAAAAGGGAGGTTTACCCATAAGGCTATTGCACAAGCGGGACCAGTCGGCAGCGTGGTCGAGTGGTTAAAGCGTCGGGCTCGTAACCAACACGGACTCGGTTCAAAACCCACTCGCGCCATTCTGTTGTATCCTTGGGAAAGACACTTTACGGCACATTCCCCTGCTTGATGTTTTTGGCAAGCAGCTCTAAATTGCAGTAAAATCTCTATTACGGACAGCAATATCTTGGTATCTCCGGAAGCAGGTCGGGATAATTGCCTACCCTATGTATTAGCGCCTCCGTCGCTTTCCTGCGAGTCGGGAGGATAAATATAGAGATAAAATAATAACTAAAAAAAATAAATTTATATTTATCATCACCATTGCTACCGGCTTTCTCTCAAAAATGAAGACGGCTCAAGCAGTTCAAAGTAGACAGTCTCTGTATGAAATAATGCAATTCGAGAAAAAAATAAATTCTTCGGGCAATATTTTGCTCAACTTTCATTGCCAAGTGTTTGCATTTTTTTGTATTTCTACTTTAATTTCAGTTTGCGAGAGTGTTCACTTTGGGTCAGACACAAACAGGACTATGGTAGAGGGTTTATCTTTTTACTACCCCAGACTGTTGTACTGCCCGGATCAGATGCTGGCAGCGATGATGTTGAGCCAGCATTGGGTTTCGATCCAAAATCGTCAGACCTCGTGCTTTATGTGGTGCCCGATGTATGGGGCACGCTATTAGGACGTGGACTGCAGTTGGTTAAAAAGCGCCACACTCGCAATTTGATGAAGGATCAAGACTCCGTTTGTGCTTGGACGTATGAAAGTGCTCAACTTCAGTCCGTAGGCAATTTAGCTTCCCAAGCTGTTGGGGCAAGCTCAATCTAACAGGCCTGGGTTATGGGTATGAAATCATGGAGCCCGGATGTATCCTCACAGTACTCCGCATTCCATCCATAATTTTTCCACTTAGAAGCGCGGATGCCGAGTCCGGCAAGGTTGTTGAATAGATTCCGTGCAACTGGCACAAATGGGCGTCTAGATCTTAGTCTCTCTTGGCGAGCATCTGAGGACCCACTTGAAAGACCATACAGCATATAATAACTTTCAGTCTTGTTATGATCATCTGCAGTACTTAGATCAAAAGATTCTAAAAGTGCATTGTTTAATTAATTAAATTAACTAACAAGAATCCTTGAATTTCATTATCTGTGGAAACGAAACTGTGAAAAAGAAAAAAAAGAAACTATCGCAAAGTAATTTTATGTGGTTTTTTAATTATACCATTAAAACACAAAAAATTGCTTTTACGTTTTTGGGTGGTTAAAAGAAATGGATTAAGTTTTTTAGCTACTCAAAACAAAAAATTATTTTTATTAGTAATTTAGCTCATGGGTCAATTTCCTCACTAAAGGCTATTCAGAAAAACGTTTAGTCGACTTACACGTTCCATAAATAAGAACTTTTTCAACGAGATTCGAAAATCAAATCACCACGTCAGTCAACATTTGAGAAGCACAATGTATTCTTTATTACCGCAACAACAAATTTTCAATTTTTTGTTTCACAGCTTTCTATTTTTTTCTTTTCAGCTCTATAAACCATTATTACCAAACTTGTTCCTATTCTCTCTAAATAAAAAAATTTTGTGTACGTCTTCAAATTATTTCGGCTTCCTCTCTTCTCATGTGCGAATACTTTCAGCAAATGAGAATTCTCTTTTTTTATAACTTAGTTCTAACCCCTCTTCTTTATTTTGAGAATTTCTCTTAAAAGTTTCAGATGAAAAGCTTGGGAAATGACTATACTTCTACAAACTATGGTTTTTATTGTACTTCCATACATAATAAAAAAATTGTATTCTTAAAGTTATCTCGGCATCGGACCGAAAAAAACTTCTCAATAAAAATTATTTTGTACAAAATATTTTTTTGCTAAAATCATTTTTCTTAAATCTTCTGTTTTTTTACAAAAAGTCCTACTTGAAGTTGTAAAAATTGCGTTCTTATTTTATTTCCTAATAAAGCTGAAAAAAGATGATTGGGTGTTTGAGAAAAGTGTCACAGCACGTGATCAACGCAAGCGCTTCAAGTTGTTAATATAAATTTGGCTTGAATGATTTGATGTAAACGGCTTCTATAGCAGATACATGAAAAGATGAACCGCCAAATGAAAGAATAGTAAATTTTTCATCACCGTAATTTTTGGTGCACATAGAATTATTTAAAAAGTGTTGATCAATCTCAGATTCACAAAACATATTTATGCCGCCAAAAAGAGTTCGTTTACAACTTTAAATCCTGCGTTGATTACGTGCTGTGACCCTTTTCTCAAATATTTTATTTCCAGAATAAAAGTAATATTTTATTACTTTTAAATGATCAAAGCATTATACCAGGGGCATGCAAACTTTATAGCTCGAGGGCCAGATTTAGAAGACGATTTTGATTGTGGGCCGCACTACTCTTTACAACGTGAATTAAAAATTACAATTACACGAATACAAAAAACAATCTTCAATTTGGTTTGTAACACAATTCTTGGAGGTGAAAGTCAAAAATTGTCTTGATTTTGCTTTTTACACCGTTTATCTTGAATGCTTAACAGGCCGGATCAAATGACTTAGCGAGCCGCATTTGACCCACGGGTCGTACTTTGCTCACCACTGCATTATAAAGATGGAACGCAGACATTTTCATTAATTTATCAACTAAAATTTAGTGCACGGAATTCCCCCATTTTTAAAATCAGTTGTTTTTCCTTAATGTGAAAAATATGTGGAAAATATGAAACAAAAATAAGTCACTGTGTTTTAGAAAGCGTTTGATAGAAAATTAAAAAAGCCATACAGACAGAGTCATATGCCGCTGTCAGATCAAGAAATTGACATAAAAATCCTCTATGTTTTCTGTCAATAAAACAATTTGATCCACGGTTGTATCAATATTTTTAATATTAATTGCATGATGATTTTAATAGTTTCCCATTTTACTTAGATTCCTTATTATTTGATCTATTTTAAATTATATTATAATACTCATCATTTGGTATTGGCATCTGAATACTAAAAAGAGGAAATTTTATACACATAATTTATGGCCCGCCAAATATAGTTAAATTTATAATTTGGCCCATTATAAAAAAAAGACTGAATATCCCTGCTATAAACTAATGCTTTTTTTAAAGTTTTGTGGCACACTTGAAAATCTCCCGCCTTCTCGTGGTTGTTGTTTAGAAAAGTATCCACTCCAGGTCAGACAAAAACAGGACTGGGGCCGAGGGTTTATCTTTTTACAACCCCAAATATTACCTATATTACTCGGATCAGAAGCTGGCAGTGATATTCTTAAGCCAGCATCGGGTTTTGTCATTCAAAACCGTCAGGCCTCTTGGTCCATGTGGTGCTTGATGTAAGGGCCACGCTGTTATAACGTGATCTGGAGTTTGTTCAGTGTGGTGTTTCTCTCCACTCACTCTCCACATCTCTTGCCGCGCTCTGGTGCAGTGCTCCGCAACCGGTAAGCCGTGCCACGGTGGGATGCCGCAAGGTGACGCCGGGGAATAGTGTTAATCTTCAATATTTTTTCAAATTGAAAAAAATTGTTTTTCTTTTTAAATTTAAGCTTCAAAACTTCTAAAGCAGTTAGATTTATTGCTGAATCAAATTTTAGAAAAAGTTTGATTAAATTTCATTAAATGAAAATAAATTAACTCCCTTATTATGTGTTCTCATTTAATAATTTTTTTCAATTTTGATCAAGTTGTGATTTGGTCTATGTTGTGACCTGGGAAACGTTTTTGTAATTGACCTTCAAAATTTATATTATAAAATTTTCTGAGCTTGTGTCTCTTTTGTACTTATTGCTTGAACTAAAGCAACTTAGGTAAAGTCTCGCTACCCGAATGTCTCGTCTCGGTCTCAAGGTTCCGTGTATCGAGTCCAGTTTTCTACAGTATATTAAATGCAATTATCATGGTAATAGTTGCAAATGATCCATCTACGAACTAATGCATCAAATCTTTTCTATTGAGTTGTTCTCTTCGACATCCATTAAACACCATTAATTTTGAGTTTTTCTTTAAAAAGAACTCTTTTAAAAAACGAAAACATCAAATCCAAAAAAAAATGTATATAAAATACTTAATTAATTATACTTGATAATGTAACAAGCGCACTAAAAAAACGACAAATTTACGCTGACAAATAACTGTATAACAGGGGTGAGCAACCTCTGGCACGCTTGCTGAACTTGGCACGCGTGCACTTCCATCCGGCACTCGAGTGAGGCCTCAGAAACGAGATTCTTCCTCTTTCAAATAAAAAAATAATAACTTACAAGTCGCAGGACCACTAGATGAAGGATTGGAATTTCCGAGTTTCTTAATCATGTTTTTATTAACCATAAGACAATTATTGCAAAAACTCTTGCATTTTTCATTTAATTAATTAATTAATTATAACAGTAAAAGAAAAAACAAAAAATACAGCTCAACGTTTTCAGTTTACAATAAACCCTTTTCAAAAAATCATTTAAAGTTTTTTATATAATGATTTTATGCACTAAAGAAATTTTTAAAACGTAAACTATTAAGTCATCTAAATTTAATATACTGTCTAGATCATTGATTGATTAAATTAAAATATGTGGTTGATGAATTAAATTTTTATAAAATACATCACAATGGTTTAATTATTTTACTCTAAAGCAAGTCAATCAGTTAAATTACTTCAAGTCTATCGTAGTCCAGACTATTTGTATCAAATTGTCCCGCCATGTATATTCTGGATTGTTTTGACGAGCACCGTCATCAAGAGATTTATTTGTGTGCGTGGGTGAGCATGAACAAGTCAGCCTGTGGTCTTCGTCAGAACCAAAAAAAATGTGCGAAAGGTGCCTCAGCTGCTTCATTTAAGGACTCCATGCTAAAAATTGCAGGTTTCAATCTGTCGATAAAAATGTGGTCTTGGTGTGTCGTAAAATCTAATGTAAAATACATTGAATTGCGATCTACAATTAGGAACGAATCTTTGTATGCAGGCTACAATGAGTGGCGTCGCACTTTATTTCTTACAAAGACATGTGTAACTTGCGGGTTAAACAAGGCAGTGTCAAGATATGAGAACCTATTTGCTTTCCTGGGAGGGTTATAACGAAAAGGTCCCACCCTTTTTGTCAGTGAATTAACAAAAGCATGCAATAACTTTAATTCATCTTTCTCATAAGACACGAAAAATTCACCAGTTAGGCGTAATTTGTCTCCAAATACAAGATCATTAGACGAAAAGTGTTTTGGATCTTTTTTGGGTAAATTCCTCAAAGCTAGAAGAGCCCACGGCAGATTATTATGCACCTCTGTTGGAGGTTCTGCACATTTTAAAGCCGTTTTTAAGGCTCTGTTAATACGTTCTATCATGTCCTGTGCTTGTGGGTGGTAACCTGTGATGTGATGCAATTGTGCACCAAGAAATTGAGCCAAATCTCTCCATAAGGCGCTTGTAAATCAAGCATCTCGATCACAGTATATGAGCATAGGACTGCCAAATAAAAAAACCTACCCATGCACAAAAGCTGAAAAACACTCTTCTGCGTAATTCCTCGAAGAGGCACTGTTTGAATGAAACGTAAATACCTGTCTATGATCATCAGCAGATAAGAGTAGCCGTTACTGGGAGTAAGCGGTCCAGTAATGTCAATATACACGTGCGTAAACCTTTTACTGGGGGGAGTATTTATTCCATTTAATGGGGCTTTAGTGTGCCGTTGTATTTTTGAGCGGCTGCATTTTAAGCACTCTCTAGCCCATTATGCCACATCCTTCTTTATTCCTACCCAACCGAAACTTTGCGTGAGCAATGCAACGCTGCCTTTAATACCTGTGTGAGATAGGCAGTGAAGATGTTTAAAAACAGAAAAACGGAGAGCCCTCGGGATTTTTCTTTTGGGTACATCGGACAATATGTTGATTCCGTGCTCGGCTAAAGGAATATCTTTTAAGACGAAAGCGCTGTGGTTATCGTGACGTAGCTCTTCGCATTCTGACTCTGACCGCTAGCCATCGCCAATTTCAGGAAATCTAAGGGTTTGTTGACTGGAGTCAGCGAATCGATCTGTGGAGGTTCAAATGGTTGAAAAAGTGCGTCAGCTATGTTGTCGTTTCCCAATACGTTCCCAATATTTGAAGTAAATTGTAAGATATAATCATTATAACGTGCTTGTCGCGAAGATCCCGCTGGAGAGTTGTGTTGAAATTTTTTTACAAGAGGCTTGTGATCGGTTTTTAAGGTAAAGTCGCGGCCTTCTAAAAAATACTGAAAATGCTTCATTGATGCGTTGCAAGCAAAATATCTCTTTTGAGACACGACCACGTCTTTTGTGCAGGAGTTAACGCTTTGGAACAAAATGCAAGCGGTTGACATTTTCCACAGGACATCTGGTGCAATACAGCTCCAATTGCTCTATCACTGGCGTCTGTTATTAGCTCCAAGTCCACTTCATGATTAGGGTCAGCCAAAATTGTCTCTTCAGTAATTGTTGTCTTAGCTCTTGTAAAACATTTGTCAGTTTCTGGGGTTCACGAGATACGAAAAGAATCTGTTTACTGCTCCGGTTAAAGAATATAAGGGGCAAAGAATTTTGGCACAGTTTGGTATAAACCGATTGTAAAATTGAGTTATACCTAAAAATCGTCTAATTTGCTTTTTAGTACGCGGTTTTTTGTAGTCAAGTATAGCCTGTACGTTGGTGGTCGTTGGTTTGACTCCCTCAGATGATGTCACAGAAAGAAGAATTGGTTTACGGCCAATACGCATTTTTTTGTGTTCACAACTAAACCATGCTCTTCCTGTCTTTTAAAAACCAAATTCAATAGTCTCTGATGATCCTCCAAGCTGGAGGACATAATGATGATGTCATCTAAATACACAAACACTTGCGAAAGACCAGAAAGAATCTCGTTTATGAGTTTCTAAAAATAATTGCTGGAGGTGGCCAGACCCATTGGCAAGAAAAGATATCTAAAATTTTCAATCGGAGTAGTTATTGTCAGTTTGTGTGAGTCTGCTGGACGGACTGGAATGTGGTAATATGCATCTTTGATGTCAATTAAACTAAACCAAGAGAATCTGTGTGGCATGGCTGAAAAATCATTAACGTTTGGAATTGGATTGCGAGTTACTTTTAAAATTTTGTTTAGGGCTACAAAATCAGGCACAAGCGATACTTTCCAGAGGGCTTTTTTACCATAACAATTGGATTTACCCATGGACTATGGCTTTTACCTAATACGCCTTGAGTGACTAATTGCTTTATTTCACGTTTCAAAGCTTCAAATTTATCCGGTGTTAATCGTCGAGAGCGAGACCAAACCGGCACTTCGATGTTTGTTTCAAGATGAGCAACAACGGAGTGTTTTATTTTTCGGCAACGAGTGGCTTGCTCAAGAACTTGCGAATATTGAGATTTGAACTTCTCTAAAATAGAGGCGTTAGAAGCTTGCGAAGATTCTACTGTAAACTCCATGGCAACGCCTTCATCAATTAGAAAAAACAAATTTTTCTCGTCGTAACATTTAAAAAGTGTTCGTGCATTGAGATTGACACATAAATTAAAATAACGTAGGATATTTGCTCCTATAATTCCGTATGGTAAGACTGCTACAACAAAATTGTAATCAAAAAGTTGCGAGAGGCCAAGGTTAATTTGTGTTTTCAATTGTCCAGCAATTTCTAGTTTGCCACCAACAATAGTGGAAACATGGTAAGTACCTGTGTTTAAGCTTTTGGAATTGTTAATTACAATTGACAGTATGATTAAATAACTAACCCCAGTATCGATTAAAAATTCAATGTCATGACAACTGTAATGTATAAAAAGCAGAGGACTTGACGGTGTTGTCTGTGATCTCCAGGCCTCTAATTCGTGGAGGTCGACTGGCCGTTTTTTGCCTGATGTTGAGTGTACATAGAGCAAGGAAGACCCTCACATTTAAACACCCGATGTCCAAAGCGGTGATGGTAGGAGCACAACTTGTGTGAAGGAAAAAGGAATGCCTTTGAGGGGTGAGTGATGGTCACTGTGGGCTCTGGAAAAGGCATGTCCACTTTCATGGCGGCGATTGTCAACTGGTTTTCGTGGTGAATGGTGACAACTGGAAAGGGTACGATCAAACTTATCCAATCGCGATTCTAGCATTTGACTAATGATTGCTTGATTAGTCGAACTTTGAGAGACATGCGAATCGGTTATAGGAGAAGTAGCTGTAATTAACTTTTTCCTTGCTAGAATACTGCCTGTTTAGCTAGCGATTTCAATGGTTCTTGTTCATAAGGATATAAAGCGATGTAGGTCTCTACATCAACAGAATCTAATAGTTTTTGTCGAATTAAAGCTTGCGCTAGGTCTGAGTCGCTTGAGTAATGCGAGGTTAAAAGAGTTTGTAATCGTACCAAGTATTCGGTCACTGTGTCATCACCTCGTTGAGCTGCCGAGAAAGATTCTAAGCAATCTGTGGTTATTGGTGAGCGCTCTAATAAAATAGTTTTTATTGTTGTGAAAGGTATGTCCGAATCTTTCTTCGGCCATAAATCGGCAATTATACGCATGATTTTGCTATCGCTCTTTAGTGCTGTAGCTAGCGGAGCACAATTTGAGCGTTCTGATGTAACATTAGCTTCTGCAAAGAGTAGATCGATCAAGGAAAGTATTCCTGTGCGTTATTAGACCAAAACTGTGGTAACCGAAGTATGTTTTGTTGTGTATTTGAGATTGTATGTTCGTCATTTAACACATCAAAAACGTGGTTATTAAGAGGTGGGATACACGTGCGCTGATTTGTGAACTTAAATTAACTGGAGGCGATTGCCGATCAGGTCAGATAATAAAATTATTAGCATAATTTGTCACTGTACAATTTGAATGTAACCAATACTACCAAATCCAAGTTAAAAAGGTAACAAGTAAAACGCCAATTAAAATATAAAAATAAACCACAAATACGAATGAGTCACTTTAGGTATTAAAGTCATGATCTTTGTTGCATTAAATTACTTGAAATAAGTAATATCTTTTTATGTTTAATATATATATAAAAACTAGCAAACGCCAAAATCCAGAAATCAAAAGCAACAGAATTAGAGCAATGATTATCTTAATTTCTTTTTGTACATATCACCCAGAGTTGGACAACTAAAAAATTTTTAGCTTTTCCAAATTAGATTAGAATTAGAATTACTGAATTCGCAAAATCGTGGAAATTAAATTAAATGCCGAATTAGAAAGAAATTTAATAAAAATCAACTCCAGTAAATATTAAATCAGAGTTCATTCTCATAAGCATGAGAATGGCAAATGTCTGTTACACCAAGATTGGCTCGTTTTGCGCTATACAGTTCGCCTGCATGGCTGAAAACTCTTTCCGACGGAGCTGATGTTGCAGTCATGCCTAAGAGATCTCGAGCAGAGTTGGACAACTAGTAAATTTTTAGCTTTTCCAAATTAGATTAGAATTAAAATTGAGCATAGAAACATTTCATAAATTAGATTAGAATTAGATTACCGGCATTTCGCTCTAATTAGTTTAATTAGACAACTAGAATTATCTAGTTGTCCAAGTCTGATATTACCTCGCCAGTCAAAGTAATAATCCCTAAAAAAACGCTTCTTCTTTTTTTTCGCATGTTTTTCTAGACAAAGCTGGATTGTGACGTAACTTTGAGAGCTGCATTAGCTTTATGTGAGCAAGCAGTTTGAAGCAAGCTGAAGTTAAGAATTGACAAGTACAGTAACTGTAAGCACAGTGATAATTTCATTTCAAAGTTATACTCAAATTTGACGCTGATTAAAGTTTTTTTTTTTTTTAATTTCAGTTTGTTTTTTTTTCATTTCAGTTTGTTTTTTTTTTTCATTTCAGTTGTAAGTATAAAAGAATTTTGGTTGAATAAGTCTAAGAACTAGAATATGAAAATGATTTTGAAATATTTTATTTCGCCTTTGTTCCTTTTTATTTTTGGTAAGTAGACTATAACTTACTGTAAAAAAATCCATTATTTTTTATCACGTGTCATAAGGTTTGTTTAAACGTATTTTATTCAAAAGTTTGGTTTTCCTAATCTTTATTGTTTGGTGTAAAAATTTTTTTTTTAATTTATTAACATTTGTGCTAAAGTATTGTGCGTCATGTAATAAAAGCAAATAATAGAAAAGAGGTATTTTTCATGCATTGAACAATATGGATGGTTGAAACAAATATTATTTTGCATTTTTGAATAAATTCGTTTTTTTTTCTAACTTCTTAGATCCAAAGTACAGATCTGAAATTAAATCTATCTAAGAAATTTTAGACACCTTTATCTTTTGACTTTTGATGAATTTAATAAATTTAATATTTTCTAGATTCCATAGAAGCAAATCAAAAAACGTTTAAAATCGCTTTTAAACCAAAATATATTCAAATAAAATGATCACAAACAGTAATGTGCTCAATAAGGACAGACTTTGACGTTGAGAATTACTGTTGTAAATTTTGATATATCTTGTCAATTAGAAGGGCAATTTCATGCAGAATGCTTAAAGCTTGTCTGGCATCTTACCAGTGAAAATAATCACCTCGTTTTTTTTTATGTGGTCAATTGTTGTAGACCTAAAGACTTAACTCGCGTCCTTCTGGTAGGGAGTCAGCGTGTGGCAGCACATTGAACTATCCGTCGAAAAATAATTGTTATTTAATACAGATGCCAAATTAAAAAAAACATCACTTTTCACAACTTTCAAGTCTTTTGATTGATTGGATAATTTTCTGGCCTCGATAAAATGCTGACTTTACGGTCAGAACAAAACGAGGTAAAAAATGGCAAAATAAGAATGCTATCAAAAGTAGGAAAGTCCCTGAAGATGATTTTGTAGCCCGAAATCAGTCATAGATTAAATCAATCATGTATCATGTGCAAATTTTACTTTAAAAAGTTTTTTTTAAATATCATTAATTTCTTTGGGAATTGGACAATCTTCATTTAATATATATTTTTTAAGTTATTTTTTGAAAAAATATTTTGAATCAAATTATTCCTTGCAGCGCTTTCATAATTAAAAAAATTTTAACACTCTTTGAAAAAAAATTTTTTTAGTCGACCATGAAAACAAGTTGGCATCAAGTCAAACCATTTCGTCGATGACGTACAAAATATTATGTTGCAAAATTGAATTGACGTCATCGATTGATCCATTCTCACCCACATTCTTCTTTAGTTGGTTAGTTAACAACACAAAAGAACGAGTACGTAAGATATTTTAATTACTCTAGTTTATAAAAACTTGCTGTTGTTGTCAATCAATAAAGTGCAGATATTTATTCGCTTGCTTGGTGCTTTGATGACGTTTCATGACGGTCAGCGATCTTTTCTTAAATTATTTTTTCTGATTTATATTGAACAGTTATTAACCGGAAGCCACGTTTCTTTAGGAGAACATTAAAAGGAGAATGATGACAAATATAAAATTACATACTGTATTTCCAGCAATTTTTTTTCTTCGTTATCTTCAAAGTTATTTTTGTGTCAACTTTTTGTTGAGTCTTGAACTTGAGGAGTAACATTAGATTTAATTACTTTTCTAAAATTCAATCGAAGACATTTTAGTATTTCAATTTAAAGAAGAGGCCTTTGCTGGTTTTTACCTCACTTTCGAGAATATCCATCGTTGTTTCATCTTTAATAGAACGGAAGAAAGTATTGTTTCTTGATTGCTGCATTGCTTTCAAAAACAAAACAATATTTTCTCAGGTTGTTATAAAATCTTGGGGCCTCCTTTCTTTTTGAGGTTGAAGTGTGCAGCCAAACCTCCTAAAAGGTTAGTACTAAAAAGAAAAAGAAGAACCACTGATGCAGATCATATTATAGATATGTAATTTAATAAGCTAATGACTTGGCAATTGCCACCAGTAAATTTTTTTAATTGGTAAGATGCGTTAAAATTTAAAAACTCGATAATCTGAAAAACAAAGACTTGGACTAAATCTTTAACATGATTTTTGAACTAAAATATCTTAATATTTTCAATTAAGAGTTTGGTTTGTATCTTGGATTGAAGAATTTATCATCCCAGCAATGTTTTAAATGAATTACATATATTTACTTCAATCTGATAAGTTTAGTCAAGTGTGATTTGTCATTTTCATGTGCAAGTGATAAGACAAGCAAAATAGTCCGGACAAAGAGCAAGAGAAAAACGTGATAATTAAAATCAAAACCCGAGAACAACAGAAACAATCGGGGTAATTTTACGAAAACAGATAATCAATGTGTTATTAACAATTGGATATTATATCCAAGCTCGTAAAGTTAAAAATAAAGCAAAAAAATATGATGCAAAGAAAATAAAGGAAAACCAAATGATGAAGCATAAAAAGATTCAAACAATTGTCCGTTGGTTAAGTCGACCAGGTCATAAAGTTGAAGGAGTTTGGAGTTAGGATTAGATTTTTGTTGCTTTTCAAACTTAATCGTAAAACTGCTTTGTCAAAACTGCGAAAAAGAAGAAGCTATGAATGAAAGTTGCTTTCGTAGAAAATAGCGAGCTCTTTGTAATGAAATCGAGCTCGCAATATTTGCATCTATGATTCTGAATAGGAACGATAAGAAATAAAGAGGCGATAAAACATCTGACATTAAGACCTTTAAAAAAATAGAAACCCAAGATAATCTGATCTTAAATATTGGAAAAAGTTGCCATAATTTTGTTGGTATAGTTTTTTTTTACTACCTTTTCTTTTTGACTTTTTATGTAAGGTAAAAAAAATTTGTAATGCCTGTTTTAACTAATAGAATCTCTTGAAAATAGTTTCAAATACTGTAAAAATAGTATTATGAAATCTAGAAACGCTGCAAGGTTGTCAAATGTTGCTTTAGTTGTAAGAATTCTAAAATGATTTCAATTTGCTTTATGGTAAAGACATGATATATAATATGGCATTTTAAAAGTTATAATTTCGCTAAAAATTAATAAGAAAGAAAAGCTTAAATTAAACAAGTTCGAAATATTTTAAAAAATTTGCCGTGAAAATAGTACCTTAGCATGAAAATTACACAAAGAAATTTGCCCTTGCAAATAATGATAGCCTACAAGCGTAAAGACCAATAAAAAGCTAAAAAAGTTTTGTTATGTTCTTAATTTATGTGTATATTTATGTTATTTTCAGTACGTAATCGCAGCGGTTGGATTAGATGGTAATGGAAATGTCAGGTTTATTTATAACACGAATAACCCTTACGTAAGCAAATATCAAATACGTAAGGCAATAAAATGTTTCCAACTATGAAATTTTTTTTTTCTAAAATTTGCATCAACTATCCAGAAAATAAATCTTGTTTTTTACAACCAATAGCTAGGGTTAATCGCTCAAACTGAACAAAAAATAAGCTCGACAATTACCTAAGATAAGGAGGCACCAAAAATTGAGAGCTGCAGTTGGTTTGAAACTTTTTTACTGGCAACATCATCGAAAGACAAAAAAAAAAGGTCTTCACTTGATGTTCAATCACCAAACTACCTTTAATGCAAATTTTTTTTGTTTTGCTTTGCATTGCCAGTAAAATAAAAACGTTTTTAGTAATACTATAAAAAAAACTTATACATAATCAACATTATTGCTCAAAATACACTTTACCCGAAAATAAGTAAGTTTCCCAAAAATAGGCGCGATAAAACTTTTCAAGACGATTTTTATAAAAGTAAGCCCAAATTTTAAAAATAAGCATGAATAATGTGTGGCAAAGCATTGGGCCGAAAGCAAAGAACAATTGAAATTTGTGAAACTAGATGACAAATCCAATTGTTGGAAAACGTTCTTTTGGTAATTGACTTTGCTTGATTTTTTATTGTTCTTGACTCATAAATGAGAAACTTCATTACATGACTGAATGCAGTGATTAGAAAGAACTTGTCAAGATTTGAAACGGAATCATGAAATTGGGCAGAAACTGGGATTTCAGAAAAAAAACTTTACTTTAACAGTTTCGCGCTTGTAGTATGTTTAAATACAGAGAAAATTTTTTCTATTAGCACACATTAAAGTTTATTTCAACCATACTTTGATATAGCTTTTCCAAGCTTTTGGTTATTTTTAATAGTGATAAAGCTTCTGCTGTATAATTATTTATAAAACAAGAAGACGAGAATCTAATTTAAAAAACGAAATTACAGCAATTTTCCATCTCAACTCTCTCCAAACAACGCTCCGTTTAACAGCACTCTTATTTTCACCAACAACCAGTCGATGTGCGGCTGGATTTTTGAAGCGGACTCAGCTGAGTCAAATGCGAAAACAGAAATAATATGTGATCGAGGTGATTTACGAAGAGCTTCAATTTTACTTACTTCTATAATCATTTTTTTAAACAAATAATTTCAAGTTGCCACAAAATTTGTTATTAAAGTTTGCTCGTTTTCATTCGTTGGCCATAGTTGATACTCGCTAAAAAATTAAGTTCTACTTTTTAACCTGCAATAATCAAAAATGTTTTCTATTGCTTCAATAATTAATATTTAAATTTTATGCATTAAAATTTTCCAAATTTATCATGATGATGAAGATACAATTGGTTGCTATTTTCAATCCGATTTTTGCCGTCTTAAACTTTAAGATGAAGACCTTGTTTAATAGTCTTTTTTGCCAATTTAATGACAAAAACTTTAAGTCTATTTGTCCCCATTCCAGAAATCGAGTGTTTTGGAGACTTGCTTTATTGTCAAGTCGTGATAATTTTTTATCAAAACATAATAATATTGTCTAAATAGGTTTTATTTGCCTTCAAACTAAATAGCAATTTGTTTAACGCTTGAGATGATCAATGAAAAGAAATCTGTAAAGCATAACGAAAAGTTTAAACTACTTTACAAAAACTTACCAAAGTTTTAATGTTTTTGAGTTATGCAAATATTATATGGAAATCAATTTAAAATCATTATAAACGTGAACAATTCGGTATCAAAAAAAAAAGCAATTTATAGTAGAAAAATAGCATTGATATATTCCGAGTTTAACCCATGGTATTTTTTTACTTTAAAGCGTCAAAACAATTTTGAGGCTAATTCTATATCTTTTGTATTTGTTGCAATAATTCATGAGCCAACTGCTGTTATTTCAGATTGTACCGATGTTGATCCAAATAACTGTTCTGGAATATGTTTCTGTCATCATGAAACTACTCCACAACCAACTACTTATTAGTCAACCTCTTCTTTATCATCATCATCATCATCATTATCATCACTTTTGACTATGTTGTCATCACCTAGTTTGATAACAACGGCATCATCATTATCGTCGTCGTTGTCGTTATCATCATCAGTTTTAACAACAAAACCAGCATTATCAAGGTTTTGTTATTATCTGCTTAATGGACGTCGCTACATATTTATACGAAAGTTGTTAAGTTTTTTGTTTCACTGGTGGTGTTTTTGATGTCAAAATTTGTTAATTTAAAAAAAACGTCTGCTATTTTTCCATGACCTTGCCTGTCTAAATGAAAATGCATCATGATTTAAGTTATTGTCATACGCAGAAAATTATAATGCTCAATTTCACTTTTAAAACTTCGGCTGCCACGGCCCCCTAACACGCTGGTAAATGCAACTCAGCGACTTTAATTTTTTGTGTGTTCTAAATCTGTGCTTCTCAACCTTTTTTAACCTAAAACCGAATTTTTTACCGAGAATTTATTGTAGGCCCTGTAAGGTATGGTAAAAAAAAGCAAAAAGAAGACAAAAAATTTACTTTGTGCAAAACTTGTTAGTAGATCAAGTGAGGCTCATTTGGAAACAAAGTTTAGGCAAAGTAGCGTTTAGATTATCAGGTTTAAAGCTGTTTTATTTCCTCGAATTTCTCACAGTTACAAAAAAAAAGCCTGATTTGCAAATATTACTTTATATTTTTTGGTATAACATTGTAAGAATTTTGTAATTTTAGTTGTATGATTATCGCTTTACTTGTTTTATTTTTAAAATTGGCCCAGTTAGTTATTAATAGACTATTGGGATTTTAAATTTAAGCAAGAAAAATATCAAAGTTAAAGTTAACATTTTTAATATTTTAGAAACCTAATAAAGGTGTGAGTAAGCCAAAAACGATAGTTTTTTTTTAAAGTAATTTTAAATGTTAAATTAGCTCTGGTTGCTGTTTATTAGTTGTTATTTAACCAATTGGTTGTGCATTCAAACAATAAAATCTGCTTGTTACCAAAACATATTTTAAACAAATAAATGTGTTACCCATGTCCTAAATTTTTTATATTGCTACGGGTGCTGATTTACCAAAAATGGTCCATAAAGTTATTTATTGCTAGCCATAATTATGACCTAATAATAGAAATATGCATTGCAAAATTATTCGTATTTAAAAAAAATAGAAGCCTTCCACTGCTATCATCAATTGTATGATAGCAAAGCTTTTTCGGTACTGATTAAATATGCAGTCTACCTGGCATAGCACATATATTTGATATATTTGAGTATGCAGTGTACAATCCTTATGCGGTCTACTATATGATTTAATATAAATCAGCTTAATTTGTTAAAAAACCCAGTGGATCTGTTCAACCCTATTGGATGAAGATTTTAGGACGATTCTCGTGAAACGCATCTCAAAATTTTTCAATAAGAGAGACAAGAATCAGTCCAAATTTATTAAAAACTTATTTATTTTAAATTTAAAATCGATTTCGATCAAAAGATCATCATCAGTTAACGATTCTATTAAGTCTTATTCAAATAGAATTTGGTATTATCATCATCATCATTTTCAAGGAAAACAATGAATTAGTTCAGTATATTTCCCTTTGCCCGCTTATCCTTTTGGGGTTGTGAGGGCAACAGCTGAGTTGGGATCTCCAAGTCTCTCCTGCAACTAGCGGCAATTTCGCTGGAGGAATTCTATTTGTGGTGCATTTTATTTGAATATTATCAATATAATATTTGCATAATTTGCATTCTATTTGCAACTAGCGGCAGTTTCGCTGGAGGAATTCTATTTGTGGTGCATTTTATTTGAATATTATCAATATAATATTTGCATAATTTGCATTCTATTTGAATAAGACTTGATAGAATCGTTAACTGATGATGATCTTTTGATCGAAATCGATTTTAAATTTAAAATAAATAAGTTTTTAATAAATTTGGACTGATTCTTGTCTCTCTTATTGAAAAATTTTAATATAAATCAAACAGAAAAGAGCAAAGTTAAAAAGAAATTTTATTTTGCATAATTAAAAAGCTAAAAATAAAAAAAAGTTAGCTAACAGCTTTTTGACAGATGTTTGACCGCATGTTGATCAACAATATTAATTCAAACAATCAAGAAACAGATGTAAAGCAAGCAAGGAGGCGAGCGAGACGGCAACAAAGCAACAAAGAAATTTTACAAATAATGCTTATTACATGAGTGCAAAACTCAAAATTTAAACCAAAATTTTCCAAGATTCTTAACAAATTAAGGACTCAAACAAAATTCATAAAAGCAAAATATAAAACAGCAACACAAGACCAAGCGGTAAAAGTGATGAGTTGAGGATGAGTTGAGGATAAATAACGAATTTACAATTAAGTATTTGCATTTTACAATAACGCGCGGGGAGTTTCATTTTTTGTCCGCGTCTAGTTAGTTTCGCGGCGCTCTCGACACTTTCTGGCGCTAGAACAATTGGTCTAGATCAGAAAATCGCAATAAACAACAAAGTATTTGCAAACAAACTTGGATTTTAATAACGTTATTTGAGAATTATAGGTATGAAAATCATTTTGAATAGCAAAGAACAATAGTACAGAAAACCAAGAAAAAAATTTCAATCGCCTAAAAGTTCAACGAATCGAAACATGAAACTTTCGGTTACTTTCTTGAAAATTATACAACGTAATCATAAAAAAGTTTTAATCAGCGATATTTGTTGAGTGAAGCGATTTTAACAGAGCCTGCATTTTTCCTTTGCGTTTGGGTTTAGTACGACATATGCTTTTTTGTTCAAACTTTTTATTAAAATATCAAAAAAAATATCCTTTGTAAATCAAATTACCCTAATTCCTACACTTTTCCATTTTTGTAGCTTAAATGAAATTTGTATTTTATACCAAACAAATACCACTAGAGAAATTCCATCACCACAAATAGAATTCCTCCAGCGAAATTGCCGCTAGTTGCAGGAGAGACTTGGAGATCCCAACTCAGCTGTTGCCCTCACAACCCCAAAAGGATAAGCGGGCAAAGGGAAATATACTGAACTAATTCATTGTTTTCCTTGAAAATGATGATGATGATAATACCAAACAAAATTTATGCCCCTGAATATTTTTTATCATTGTTTTTTAATGTAAATGTCTCAGCAATGTAAATTTATTCGAAAAAAATTACGTCATGCCGTCAGTACTTTGGCTACCAAATAAAATCAACTGAGTTTTGATATTAATCATTTGGAATTTTAAATATAATATCAGATTGTAAAAACTTTAACTGATAGTTTCTGTTAGAAAAATCAATTGTCGTCGTTTGAAGGGTATCCACTCCAGGTCAGACAAACAGGACTGGGGCCGAGGGCTTATCCTTTTACTACCCCAGACTGCTGTACTGCCTGGATCAGATGCTGGCAGTGATGTCATTAAGCCAGCATCGAGTTTCGTCATCCAAAACCGTCAGACCTCGTGCTCCATGTGGTGCCCGATGTATAGGGCACGCTGTTAGTACATGGTCTGCGGTTTGCTCAGAGGCGACACACTCGCAATTTGGTGAAGGAGCGAGACCCCATTTGTGCATTAAAAAAAATCAATAAAACCATATTGTAATTTACAGATAACGGTGTAAATTGCTCTTACAAAAAAATTTTATCATATCTCAATCTTTTACAGTGATTTTTTAACTTTTGATTTTGACGTCATTTCTTCTATTGCTATATAGTAATTGTTACACCACCCCCTTACTTAAATTTTGTCTGCAAGTTATTCTTAGAAATGATTACAAAGAGTTGTTTTGCTAATTCAAGCGGATTGGCTGACTGAAGATGTAAGCCATTGCGACGCTTTTCGGCAGCGATGTCGTAATTTTGCCTTGAGTGTTGTTTATGGAACAATTCGTATTTTCCATTGATTTTAAAAAGACTTCAACATAATAAATTACATAACGTTTTTACTACTTTACAATATGGTTGTAATGTGACGTCATAAGCTACTTTGTCTTATTGCTAGACCTAACTAAAAATTCTTGTCCATTTCACTATAATAAATTTTCATTCGGAAACTTTGGTTAATTTTTATGTCACATATATAATGTCGTAAATTTTTTATTTATTTTCGTTGAGTCATTCCAGTTGAGAATTTCTTAGAAATAGTTTGGGTTACTGTCGCTGGGTCGATTGTTTAAGTGTTTAAGTAGTTAAGGGTCAATGTTGACGCCTTAAAAGTTAATTCTATATACGTAGTTTTTTATTTTTTATTTATTTTTATTTATAAATGTTTGAGTCTGTGTGGTGTTAAGTAGTAGTTAAGGGTCAATGTTGACGTCTTGAAAGTTAATTCTATACACGTAGTTTTTATATTTTTTTTATTTTTATTTATAAATATTTGAGCGAGATAAAATGTTTGAGTCTGTGTGGATGAGAAACTATTAAGTTTAATATTAACGATTGAGGTGATAATTTATTCTTATAGTTAGTACAAAACTGTTGTGTGATTATTTGCAGTTGTTGGCGCTGTGAATTGCTTTAAAGTTTTGTGAAGTTTGAGAGTCGAGTTTTAGGAGAATCGCTCAAGTTATTTTAAATTTTGTAAACATATTTTTTATAGTTAGAAACTGTGGCTTCTTTCTATTTGTAAAGAAAAGTGTTTTAAAGAATCTATTCATACTTAGCCTAAACTAAGCCTATGACTGAAATTTAAAACTGCTTGCCAAGACCAAATAGCAGGGAAAAGTAGCATTAAGTGTCTTTTCTCAGGACGCAACAGAATGGCGAGAGTAGGTTTTGAACCTCCACCATGTTGATCACAAGCACGGCGCTTCAACCACTCGACCACGCTGCCGATGAAAAAAAAATGTTTTTTTTATGAAAAACTTGCAAAATTTTTAGTTTTCTTTAATATTAACATTGCAAAATATATTTATGTACAGACAAATCATTTCTTTAGGTTTTAAAATCTATTGAAATCTGATTTTAAATTAGAGCCTTCGATTTCATATGCTTGCTAAAGCTTTCATGATCGGATCCAGGGAGCGAAGGGGCCTAAAAATCTTGACATTTTCAGGTAGATGATCTACTTTTTTGGCACAACCATGACCTCTCTTTAGGAGGACTAAAAAAATTTTGATTGTGCTTTTACGCATGACCTCCTAACGATTCAAAAGTTTTTGGGTGTTTCCTAATCAATTTTTTTCGGTGAAATAAAAAACAACATCGTAGTATAAAAAAATCAAAATCATCGAGAGAGAGGACTAAAAAGTATTTTCTTGCAATGAAAAGACGAAACTTTGAATTTTTATGCACACTTAATTGGAAACAAATGATATTTTTAAGTCGGCAAAATATATGCATTTTTTTAATTTCGTAATTAAAACTGGCCCCTGAATTTTTTAAACTCCCTTCAAGAGAGGCGTGTCTTTTGTTAGGAATTAACTTGAAACTGAGTTCCCGACGGTCGTCTAAATATACACCAGGACATTCTACATTTTTAAACTAAAAGTTGGAAGGGCTATTGTCGTTCACAATGGCAAATGTTTCATTAGTTTCAATTGTCTTTACAATAAAACTAAAAAATTTCGCAATCTGTTTTTACAAGTTAAGGTAAGGTATAGTTTATACTTTATTGTTAGTTAGAAATGTATGTTATAAATATAAAAATGCTGCCGAAAATTAAGGTTCAAACACTGAATTGTAAATATACCAAAATTAGGTTGAAAGCTTAATGTTGAAAATTTTCTGAGCTTAGATACAAAATTATTTTCCATAATTAAAACTTAAAATAAATTTGTTGCTTCGCAGTTGCACAATGCGTGTACTGTATTCCGACGTATTGAGAACAAATTGATTTATCTTGCTTTAGCAAATGTCGGCAGCAAGAAAAACTGTTTTTCTCTACAAATTCACTATCTGCGGCATGTCTCAAATCTCTCTCATTTCAACAGATATTTTTACCAAAAAAGTGCTATATTGTTTCAGTTTTGTTTCTTTTTTTATCTGAGGCAATCTTGAATCTGCCTCACTAACGTGTATTAGCAAGGTCTTCTTGGTATTAGCGATTTTGTTGCCAAGAACGCTTAAAAAAATAATTAAAGCGCTGAAAATACAACAATCAAACGGTCAAAAAATGAGTTAAAGAGCAAAACTAAATAAACTACTACAACTACGGTATAATTTTTCTATTCTTTTTTCAACCAATAGCAAGTTGCATCAATTTTACAAACACAATAACTTTAATATTTTATTTCTGCTTTATTCGATATCCACAGGTGAGGCATTGCCTCACTTGCCTGCCGTGACGGCATGTCCCTGATCAATGCTCATTAAAAAAATGCTGATTAAAATTAAATTTTTATATTAAAATTAAAATTAAATTAGTTTAAACATTGATGAACTAAAGGCAATAAATACAGCAAAAAATTTGAGAATTCACAAAAGAGAGATCAGTTTAAGTGAGTGACAATTTTGAGTGACGTCTGCAAGTTGCCTTCAATGCTGTTGCGCCCATTTAGAGCATATTTCAAACTATACATAACTTTAATGCAAAGTAACCAAAATAACTGAAATTATGAGAAATGATGGTACAAAGATTTATATTTAGGTCGACCAAGTTTCTTGAAATTCTATTGATGTTGATAAGATTTAATAAAATTTGTTTGGTTCTGTTTTTTTTGAATCACCCTGTATTATGATTAAGACATTGAAAGAACCTTTTTTTCAAGATATAAACCATCGTCTGACAATGTTTGTTATTTTTTTATTGTATATGTTTGTTTTTAAATTATTTAATTCAAATACAAGCAAAAAGTAAGAAAAGCAATTCAAATTTTATAGCAACAAATGTTAAAAACGAGCAGTAAATCAGCAGTAAAACAGATGTAAGCTATCGTCTGCAGCGTGGTTGAGTGGTTAAAGCGCCATGCTTATGATTAACATGTCCTTTGTTTGAAACCCTTTCTCGCTATTCTGTTGCATCCTGGAAAAAAACTCTACGGCAGATTCTCCTGCTTTATGGTCTTGGCAATCAGTTCTAAAGTACCGGTATAGTCATATCTTTGTTAAATTGCAAGCGGACAGCAATATGTTGGTATCTCCACAAGCAGGTCGTGGTAATTGCTCATCGGGTGTATTAGCGCCCCTACCGCTTTCCTGCGAATTAGAAGAATAAATATAAAAATAAAATATCCAGGTTTAACATTTTGTGCTTACTTTTATAAACATTGACTTAGATAGTTTTAATGTGTTTATTTTTGCTTAAACGTACTTTTTGTAATCAATAATGCTGACGATACTTTAGTCTTCAAAAGCATTTCAAAAAAACGTGCTTTTACCAAAATATCAAAAGCTCGCAGAAAACACTACCTTAAAAGTCATATTTTAATTAAACATACAGCAAAGACCTTTTTTCGGTAAAAACTTGACTTTTCCAGAAAAAGAAATTTCAAAATAACTACAGCTTGCACGTTTTTGGTACTTTATCGTTGTGGATAATTACCCGTGATTACATTTTGGTCAGTTCGGATGGTCAATCTGTGTGTATCTGAATTTAAACAATATGCAAGTATAAAAATTTCAGATATTATTTCAATAGATTGTTTTTAATAGTTCAATCATTACTAACTACTACTTACAATTACAATCATCAATTTGTTTGTAGCAGAGAGATAAGATATGAACAGTGTTGAGAGATCGATGGTGATACAAATGGTCTCGGTTCAAATCTTGCTCCAATCAGGTCTTTAATTTTTAAAAAACATATTTTACTACAATCGTTTTCTGGGTGAACTTAAACCACCTTTGAATAGCAATAACATCACTAAAAAAAACAAAAAACTAAAAAAAAAAGAATAATTTTATTGCCATAAAAATCACTTGACCAAATGCATTTTAAATTGATACTGCTGCAGTTTTTTGCCTTTGCTGTGTTCTGTCATATATATAAATCATTGACAAGATGATAATTAAACTATGTTTTTTTGAGAAAGACACTTTATGATACTTTTTTTTGCTCTGTGGTCTGCGCAAAGAGGTATAAACTTCATCATATCTTTAATTAAAAACAAATAACAGTTTTCAAATAACAAACAGCAATTTTCAAACGGCCGGCAATACATCCGGCAACAACTTGGCATCTATAAAAGCAGGTTGGGGTAAGCCTTGATAATTTTTCTAAGTATAACGCCAACGTTTTTATATTAATTTGAAAATACATATTTGGAGTAGCATAATTTTATTTTCAATACAAAAATGTGGACGGACCCACTGGCCGCGGCGCGGTCGAAACAATTATTGACCCAAAGCTACCTAGAGAGCAAGTTGGGTTTTGACGTGGAAGGTTGACCATAGATCAAGTCACTTTTCTACCTCAAAAATTGAGTATAGCTTTTTGGCCAAAAAGAAAATTGCCGCTTTGTTTGTCAATCTCACAGCAGCCTACAATACCGTATGGCACCGTGCCTCATCTGCAAGCTACCCCATCTTTTTTCTAAAAGGCACATAATCTCATTGATTATGGAACTTGTTTGTAATCTAAGGTTTACCCTTACCAACGGAACCGGAAAACAAGTTACGACGTCTTTAGAATGGCGTCCCATAGAGATCAGTCCTGGCTCGCCTCTTGTATAGTACCTATACATATGACCTGCCAGTGACAGTTGACAGAAAATTTGCTTATGCTGATGACCTGGCCATCTTGCACTATGCAAGCGACTGGCAGACATTAGAGGAGACTCTTACTCAGGACATAAAAACTTTATTGTACAAACGTAAGCTCAACCTCATACAACAACAACTGTGTCGGCATCTTTCCATCTTTACAACAAGGAAGCACGACGTGAGCTTAGCATCTTTGTCAGCGGTCCGACCCTAAGATTTTGTGCTAAACCCACTTATCTCGGCACTCACGTTTCGCCGACACTCAGAGTCAATGTGCAAGAAGTTAACATCTTGCGTTGGGCTTCTAAAGCAATTAGCTGGATCAAGCCAGAGTGCGAATGACACAATACTTTGTACGGTCACCCTTGACTTGATCCATTCCAAGGCTAAGTACTGTGCGCTTGTTTGATGTCGCAATGCCCATACTTGCCTTATGAACGAAAACTTTAGATTAATGATGTTTTACGGATAGTGACTAAATGCCTGCGTCCCACAACAAAGGACAACCTTTTTATCTTATCAGGCATCCAACCAACCGAGCTTTGCTGCCAAAAACCCGTAGTGTCTTTAGCTCACCGCGCTCAGGAATCAAAACAGATCTAGTGGCATTGAGCAAAAAACTATTCTTGCGCATCACACTGCTGAGGCCACTTGTGGGCTTGGGATGGGGTGCTGATGCTAAAACACTATGCATAGCCACCTTATCTCTAGTCTACTCAACAGCTGAGTACTGTGTGCCAGTCTGGTGTCGCAGTGCTCACACTCGCCTTATCGACAGTGTCTTGAACGACGCCTTGCGCATAGTTACTGGATGCCTGCGTCCCATTCCAACGGACCACTTACTTGTACTCTCAGCCATCCAGCCAGTTGAGCTTCGCCGAATGGGAGCGACACTCTCCTTGGCTCACCGTGGATCTCTAAACCCCAATCGTATCTTGTATGGTCTTTCAAGTAGATCCTCAGATACTGGCCAAGTGAGACTAAGATCCAGACGCTCGTTTGTGCCAGGTGCGCGGAATCGTTTGAACAACCTTGCCAGACTTGGCATCCGCGCCTCTAAATGGACAAATTACAAATGGAAAACGGAATACTGTGTAAATGCTTACATGCTCTGTGTTTTTGTGCCCGGGACCGGTGCCAGGCCTGTTGGGATGGGCTTACCCCAAGCAGTTTGGGTTAAACTCAACCGCCTGCGGACGGATGTTGTGCAATTCCATTCGTCCATGCACAAACGGGGTCTCGCTCTTTCACCGAATTATGAGTGTGGCACCTCTGAGCAAACAGCAGACCATGTTCTAACAGCGTGCCCTATATATCGGGCACCACATGAGCACGAGGTCTGACGGTTTTGGATGACGAAACTCGATGCTGGCTTAATAACACCACTGCCAGCATCTAATTCAGGCCGTACAGCAGCCTGGTGTAGTAAAAGGATAAACTTTCGGCCCCATTCCTGTTTGTGCCTGACCTGGAGTGAATACTCTTCAAACAACAACGATCGGCAAAATATAAACAATCTTTATAATGATGAAATTGGAACTTAGCACTCGATTTATAAAACTATTGGAATTTTGAAAAATGTATAGTCTGTGTGGTTTTTCTAGGTTTTATTCTGGTTATGGGCCGGCTATATATAGTAATAGATAAAAATAATAGTTTTAGTTTTGTTTCTTGTTTGACATTTCTTGAGTTTCTTAATTCAATTTTGTACTCTATGTTTAGATACATTTTGTCGGGCTTAAATTATTAAAAGTTTATGGTTATATTTTGCTACTTGTAATTCAAAATATTTTGATCTGATATTTTAATCAATCCTTTTTTTAAGAACTTATATCAAATCTTAACATTATACAGCTTAAATAGCTGCTTTTTATCCCCTTCAGGCGAACAATAAGGTAAATTTCATTGTATTAGTAAAAATCAAACGTGAATACATCTAAAAAAAGACAATCGCATAATCACTCAATACAGATTTTCAAATTCTGGTTTTACTTAAAATACTTTTTTTTAGAATACTTTTAACGGTTCAATATGAATGTAGGCTACTTTTACGAATTTGTTTTAAAAAAGCTTCTTTTATAAATAAGTGAATTTCAAAAACAGATTTTTGAACACCAAATGTTTCGTCTAAATTGTGGGTTCTTCTTTTTTCTAAATTATAAATCATATGCTTTAATAGCTCGGAATCGGACTGCAATCATGCAGTCTCCGGAAGCAGGTCATAATACTTGCTTGGCAGCTGCTCTATTAATAGCGTTTGCGAAGCTTTTTCGTGTGTTAGGAGGACAACTATGGAAATTAAATATGAAAAATTATAAAGGATTGCTGTGCCATATCCACGGTGACCTTCTGTTTGTAAAAATGCTTTATTGCTTATCACAAAGAACATTTCAATATTTGCATTAAAAAATTCATTTATAAATTTTAATTTGCTAAAGTTGCAAATTGTATATCAGCCAATTGAAAATATTTTGCTAAAACATATTACCGGTGTAGTTTTATGTTTCAGCAAAAATACATCAGTCGATGAAAATTTGTTACATAAGAATTTATTGAGTTACAACTACCTTACTTTGCTGAACAAGCTAATATAAGCTATGAGCTTGCCGTTTTTTCTTTATAAATTGTCACCAAAAAAGCCGAAACTTTTTTTCTAGATCAAAGTCAAAGCCGCGCAAAGATTTAAACAATGGCACGCAAGCACACACACTCAAATAAAGTTCAAAATTTCAATGTTCTAATTAGTAATCTACCGTTGGTCATGTTCTCTTGGGAATATAATCGAAAGTAGCGCCGTCGCTTTGCAAAATATTCAGACGAACTTTTTTTTCGCCCGACAGAGTAGAACTCTAGCGACACGTAGCGACTTAAAAATTTGAATTATCTTGTCGCTACTCAAAATTATTGGGGAAAAAGGGATTTTTTTGAAAGGAAAAGCGGGGTCTTTTATTTTCTTTATTGCAAACTTGTTTTTGAACAAATTTTTAAACATTTTATATCATTGTACTCAGGAAAAAATTATCTTTTCGATGATATAAAATTTAAACAATTTTTTTTATAATTAATGGGGAAATTATAATTAAATATTGCTTAATTCTTGAAAAACTCCTAAAATTGCGCAGCTAGTGACCAAAAGCCCCGTGGTGAAAGAGTTAGAAAGACTTGTTTTGTGCTCATTTAAGTATGATAAGATCTCAAAGCATGATTTTCACCTCACATCCAATTAAAACAAAACTTAAATTTTAGCTTGAAGTTCTTAATACATTTCCAACCTGCCGAAGGGAAGCAGGAGGCAATTTTCTTCCCAAGTCTCTAAAATTTGGAAAAAGAGTAGAATTTTTAGGGAAGCGACAACAAAGTTTTTGAGCAAAACTAGAAGTTTTCAGGCAGTGATAAAAAACATTAGAGCAAAATCAGACAGTTAGAGCAACGACATGGTCTTTTTTTTCAAAGATTACTGTGATTTTGAGACGAAAATTGAGAAATCAAAGACGAATTCTTTTTTCTTCTTTTTTTTGTTTGGTTTTTACCCTAAAATATCAGACTAATGTTTTTTTTATATTTATAAAACACTAGAAAATTATGATTCGGGCAAGTGTCATTAAATTTGTGCAAAACTTTATCGTTTCCAAGGTTTTTCGGCTGGTACGCCCATGCTTAAAACCCATGAAAAATTAGTTTGAGAAGTAGAAACAAGATCAGCTAAAGCAATTGCTCGTTTTTTGGACTCGTATTTTTATGTTATTGAGAAGCTGCACTTAATTAATATTTACTTGATAATTAAAGCTGTATGATAAAAAGTTCTATGATTAAAAGTTTTAACAACTTTTTTTACATTTAAATAGTAATTCGTGGATTAATTCTAGTTAATAATTGAAATGACATTAGCAGATTTTTTTGGCACAACATAGATATAAATGACGTCAAAAAGAACGGTCCAGTTTGATTTGTAGATTTCAACATTTTCTAGACTACTTGACTTAAACAAACGTGAGAAGTCCACAATCTTTACGCAAAAAAAGCAAGTAGTACTTATTGCTGGAAAATATTTTCGATCATGATAAGCCCGACCACAAAAGAAACATTTGCATCTTATAGCCGCAATTAAGGCTCGATGCTTATTCGTCTTTTTATTTTCATGACTAGCATTCAAAAAGTCTTTAGCAATAGCCAAGCTATGGTTATCTTCAGAGTACACTGGAGCTGTAAATCTGATTTTAGAGAAGTAAGTAGTTTATAAAAACTTAAATTTTTTTTTAAATGTTTTTGAGTTATTGCAAAATATTATGTGGAAATTAATTTAAAAATCGTTATAAACGTGAGCAATTCGATATTACAAAAAAAAAACAATTTTCAGTTGAAAAATAGCATTGATATTTTTCCTTGACTTTGCCCGTTTAAATTAAAATGCATCATGATATAAGTTCTTGCCATATGCAAAAAAATTTAATGCTCAATTTCACTTCTAAAACTTCGGCTGCCACGGCGCCCAAACGCGCTTGTAAATGCAACTCAACAACTTTAATTTTTTGTGTGTTTTAAATCTGTGCTTCTCCAATTTTTTTAACCGAGGGCCGCACTTTTTATTGATAATTTATTGTAGGCCTCCAGAGGGTATGGCGACAAAAAAAAAAAAAAAACTCATAAAATTTACTGTGTCCAAAACTTGACCTTGCTTGTTCGGAGATCATGTGAGACTTACGGATTACGGTTCAAGCAAAGTAGCATTCAGATTATCAGGTTTAAAGATAGTTTATTCCTTCAAATCTGTCACAGTTACTGAGGAAAAGCCTGATTCACAAATATTACTTACTCTAATTGTAATATTTTTTGGTATAACATCATAAGAATTTTGTAATTTTAGTATAATTATTGCTTACTGGTTTTAATTTAAAAATTGTCCCGGTTAGTTATCAGTAAACTATTAAGATTTTAAATTTAAGCAAAAAAATATCAAAGTTAAAGGACAATGAAATAACCAAAAATGTTTGGCGTAATCTCTATTGTTCAAAATTTAAAGCTGTCGTTTTTGTCCTGAGGTTATAGAACAGTGGTTTCCAACCATCTTTTTATATATTCTTTCCTCTGGCCGTTTTCAAATCTTAATTTTGCCCCCATATCACAAACAATAAAGCTATTGACATTTTTTTTTGCTTTTATAGCGGTATGACTAAAATTTGAAACTGCTTTGTCAGACCACTAAACAGAAAAAGTGCCGTAAAGTGTCTTTTCTAAGGACGCAACGGAATGGCGCGAGTAGGTTTTGAACCCAAAATATATCAATCACAATTACAGCGCTTTAAACACTTGACCACGCTGCCAAATGTACAAAAAAATTGGAAGGAAAAATTAACATATTTTATGAAAGACTAAAAAGGGGTCAAAAAATTTTCGTAGTTGGTTTTACGAGAGCCCATTCAGTAGATGAGGCGTAAAAAAAATCCTTGGAGATTTAATAACTGGGCAACTCCCTACGATGAACTAAATATCTAAAGTAGGAAAGGAGGAGTTTAATTGGCTAAGCAAAGATTAGAATAATTAAGTAGGAGATAAAAAAGATTCTATTTTGGCTTGCCGTAAGCCCTCCAGAAAGAATTTTGCTGATTTCTGATGCTAAAAAGTAAGATGAAAGAAAAAAGTTTGATTAATCTAGCGACGTTTTAAGAAGACGCAGCTGTAGATGAAAAAGAGGTAAGTTTGTCAAAAGAGACAAAAGAAATTTGGTCATGATAAAAACGTTAGAGAAACAAAATGTTTATAATTGTGTGATGAAGAAGTATTCACACGGCTAAGAAATAGACGAAGGAATAGGAACTGTTAGAGAGAAGGTTAATGCAGCTTTACGGGTAAACTGATAAGCAGTATAATTGCCAGAAAAATTTGTTTAATAACGTATCAGTCAAAGGGTTAGATGAGCCTTGGTAAAAAGAGACCAGACGAAAACCAGAAGCTTCAAACTGTTTTCGTTAGAAAGAAAAAATGAAAGGGGAAAAAGAGCAGAGTCAGCAGATTTAGAGACAATGAGAAAAGATTAGAAGTGAAGGGCACTGGTTTGTTTATAACCCCAACCTAGAATGATTTCCACTGTGTAGCTGTATGAGGTCATATCATGTTCTTGACACGAAGATCTGCAAGACTGGCGCTTGAAGCAATTTTTAAATGGTCATTATCGTTTTACGTTCAATAATTTGTATATAACTGTATTGCAAAGATATTAAACTTAAAATTAACAACAAAATTCTAAAGCAAAATTTCTCGCCAAGCTTATAAAGTTTTTTTCTAATAAAAAAATTTCTTCCCGGTCGGAAATCACTGAGCTAGAGAATAAAATGAAGTCAGTTTACTTCTTGGAATTTTATTCTTTTTATTAGTTTATTTTACTACAACTTGCAAGTTTATTTTTAACTTTTTTTAAAAGAAAATCTGCAAAATATGAATTTCAATTAAACAAGTTTCATCGGAGGTAAACTAAATGACAGTTTAATACGTAGGCCTACAAAAGATCATAAAAATCAAATGATCTTTTTGTAAATTAAGCTTTTTTGCTTTTGGCATAAACTTGCATTGCTATAGCAATACTAGTAGAATAAAAATAAAAAAATTTTAGGATTTTTGCTGAAAAGTGACCAGATAATTTCATCTTAGTTATAACTTCCTAGCATGCTTAAGAGCGACACTACACAATGACCAACGAAACAAAATTTGTCCTCTCTCTACTTTGACTGTTTACCAAAAAAGAGTCAAATTGGACTTTTTCTTTCCTTTACTTCAGATCAAGTGTTTTAGTTGATTTCAAGTCAAACCATCTCCTCAATAACGTGTAATCTCAAATTTTAACCTGGAAATGACGTCAAAGATCGATCCATTTTCACCGACATTCTTTTTTTACTGGTTTGTTATAAACACAAAACAAAGATTACCTCGTAGTGATTAATATTTCACTAAAGTTTTGTAAATTAAACCTTAAAAAGTACAGTACTTAAAACAAAGTCATTAGTGTATATAAAACGGCTGTTAACTGGTTAAAAAAAAGTAATTCTACAAAAATTTAAAATCAGCTCAAATTGACTTTTTGAAAAATAAAAATTTTAAACATTTGTTCGGAATTATTGCGTATAAACCAGTAAGAAAACAGTTTTAAAAATTTTTTCTTTACACCTGAAATGCTGATCATATGCTGAAATGCTGAAATGAACATAAAACGAGACATGGAAATAATCTAAGACTTGTTGGCTTCTGCCAGACGCATTGCTGCATCGGTGAAGGTGACATTGTCCATCCTGCAAACCAAGGATCAGATGACCAGAGACTTGAAAATATAACAGATGAAACAGATGGCGCTAAAGAGTACTCTCTGTCGCATTGTGCGTCACGCCCGCAGAACCCGAGCAATTCTTAGGGCTTGTTTGCACTACGAGCGTGAAATGAAGCATTCTTTGTTTGTTTCATTGATTTTTTTCCTTCGCTTAGCGCTGGCTCAGATTTTAAGCGCGGAAAGATAGAAAAAGAAACAAAGAATGCTTCATTTCACACTCGTAGTGGAAACGAGCCTTAAAATTTTTCTCTTTACTCATTACCCGCTCTGCGACATAACCTGAATGAGCAGACTGTCCCTGACGAGAGTTTAAAAGTCGAAACCATAATCAGGCAGTAGACCAGGATTCGGCTGCTGATTCACAATCTTACAGATGATGCTTTTTATTGCTATTTGTTCAAAGCTTGGCATATAAATAATATATTTTACTAGAACAGAATGCGTTTTTAATAAATTTTGAGCAAAAAAAAATTAATTTTTTTTACAGAATAGATAACTTTTTATTGTACAATTACTTTGAAGCTGGTAAAGATAAGCATTTTATTTACAGATTGCTAATTATCTTTAACTGCAAAATTTTGGGGTTGTTTATCTTTACCTGGACTTAACACGCTTATCTAACTTATAGGTTTAATTCAATACAATTCAGAGTTTATATTTACATTCACTAGAGTTAATTGTATTGTTAAATTAATAAACCTAATTCTAACCTTACCCGAAATATACATGTATATATATCTTTTTTAATTTGAACATTAAATGAAATTAACGTTATTATATTTTGCTTAATAAAAATAAAGTCCAATTTTACAAGTCATTGAACTTTATCTAGCCAACAGGGCTACTTATCTTTACCTTGAGGATTTGGGATTTTTATTTTTATATGACTCTTTTAGGGTTGCTTATCTTCACCAGCTTTGATGTTTTAAAAGAAAGTTTTGTTTATTTTTAGCTCGGCTATTTTTTTATTACGAGTTGCAGGTTCTGAATTTTACGCCAAGTTACAGTCAATTCAAAACTTTGTAGCCTAAACCAGCGGTTCCCAAACTGTGGGAACCGCACCGCGAGACTTTGTCAGGGGCGCCGCGAAAGCATGCGAAAGTTGTTAAACTTACTGCTTTTCTCACAATAATTGCAGTGTGAAAGTTGTTAGCAGCAACGTTCCTTCTAAGAGCTTCCTTAGTGTGCGCGGGATGAAAGCCGTGTGAGCAGTGTTGGATGTTGGGTGAGGCGAATGAGGCAGTCCCCCTCGAAAACAGCATATACAGTTTTGAATCCGTTGCAGATGTTTCTTCAGAGAACGATTCTGATTGAAGATCTTATTTTTTTTTAGAGAACACCCTGATTTTGGGAGAGAAATAGGGAAATCAGAGATGAAATCGAAGTGAAGACCTTTCTTTTTTTTTTAGAGAACACCCTGATTTTGGGAGAGAAATAAGGAAATCAGAGATGAAATCGAAGTGAAGACCTTTCTTTTTAGAGAACACCCTGATTTTGGGAGAAAAATAAGGAAATCGGAGATGAAATCGAAGTGAAGACTTTTTTTTTTTAGAGAACACCCTGATTTTGGGAGAAAAATAGGGAAATCAGAGATGAAATCGAAGTGAAGACCTTTCTTTTTAGAGAACACCCAGATTTTGGGAGAAAAATAAGGAAATCGGAGATGAAATCGAAGTGAAGACCTTTTTTTTTAGAGAACACCCTGATTTTGGGAGAAAAATAGGGAAATCAGAGATGAAATCGAAGTGAAAACCTTTTTTTTTTTAGAGGACACCATGAGTTTTGGAGAAAAAAAGTTGTTCAAAGAAGTAATTGAACTGAATACCTTTTTTCATTAGTATTGTTAAGTTTTCAAAGGGCGCCGTGAAAAAAAGTTTGGGAACCTCTGGCCTAAACTATAAAGCCTTGAAATGAAGCTCTGTTATTGCTGCTTCGCAAATTCAATTTTAAATTAAATCTCAAAGCGATTTACAGCTATTCTTGATTTGATAATCTATTTCCTTTAATTTCAACTTGGAATTGTTGGATTTGACGGCAATGGAAATTTAAGGTTTATCTATAAAATGAATAATTCTTATCTAAACATTTATGAAAAAATAAAAAAATATTGCGATTATTCTTATGAATCAAAAATGTTTTGTGTTAATAAAAGAAAATTATTAAATCATTTTTTTTGCAACGGAAATGAATCGGAACGCGCAGCGATGGAAAAATACGTTATCAATACGACTTAAATTTAAACGCTTAACAATGGATGATATTGTTTTATTTTTTGTTTAACCCATATCCTCCTGAATCAAAGTTTTTTGTTCATTTCTCTATTGTAGCTTTGGAATGATGTAACTTGAAGAAAAAAACGCTCTTTTTGTGAGAAACTTTTTTTTTGTGAGATATGAATGATTTCACTTCCGTCAGTTTAAACTGACGCTAGGAGCAGGAGGGTACATGTAAAACAAAACGCAAAATTACTTTTCTTTAATATTTTTATTTTTGAACCAAACCAATTTTTGATAACAAGCAAGCATACAAACAAATAACATCGTTAATAAACGAAAAACTTTAGTTCACAATCTTTCGTTCACATGTCAAACTAAATAACATTGTCTATTGGAAATGGTATTCTTTAAAACAATCAGGATTTAGACAAACATTGCAGGATTACCTGGAGGTTCTGAGCACTCTGGTTTTGCACATCGTCGTGCGTCCCCTTAACAATCCAGTAATTGGTAGCACTGAAACGTACATGTTCACACTGCTGTGACCTTGATCCAGAAAATAGAACCTGTGACATATCTTTACTGTATTACAAGTGTTTTTACTAACGGACGGAATTGAATACAGCATCGCGACGGCTTTGCCTGTACCCACAGCTTCGGTAGCCAAACTTAATTGGTTTCCATGAATACGATATAACTGTTTCGCTCCGTGCTTTCTAAAGTATGGTACCATGGATTTGTCAACGCTTAGATTTTGCTCGGGTTTGTAGTAAGCCACACACTGCTTGTTTACCGCATCAAACTGGCTAAACAGGTCTAACTTTGGCAAATCTGTCAGTTTATCCAAGGTTTTATTATCAGCAAGATGAAGAAAGTGTTTGATTTCTTTAAACTCATTCTTGATCATCAGCACCGTGGCCATTCGGTCCTGCTTGTCCTCCCTCCTCTGCCAATACATTTCTTGTTGTGGCAATTGACTATAACCGCTCAGCACAAGGATGGCAATAAGTTATTTCAACTTTTTTATGGTCATCATAAACGAGCGGTTGTTTTTGTATCGAGCATACTTATGTGATTCCAAACATTTTCTTTCCATCTCTTCAGACGTCAAGAACTTTTCAAATATTTCATTTGGCAAGATATGCTTTTCAAAGGAAGGGTGTGTCAAGGTCCAGTTATCAAGAACTCTGTGCACATTTATTTTACCCTTCTTCCATTGCAGTTTTGAAACAAGAAGTTTTATCATTCTTCTCTAAAAAACAAATTATAAAGTTGAATACCAACATAAAATACAAAATTATACAATTTGAAAACATTTGGCGTTGTGTACCAAGTTCACATAGTGCAAGCGTTGCAGCAAGATTGCATAAAACAGTTAAATGAAGATACTGTATATCATAGTATAGCAAGATCTATAAATTCATTGTTAAAATATGTATATATGCTACTTTTTTGTTGCTAGCAGAACACAATATTGTTCTGACAGGGAAACATTTTTTGGTTGAAGCTCACCAGCAGGTAACCTAGTATTCTAAAAACAAGAGAAAATACAGAACCTTACCTAACCGCTTGCTAAAGCTTGCGATTCATCAGTAGCAGTTTTATGCTTCTTGTTCCTTGCAAATCCTATTCAGCATCTGATGGAAGTTGCCTTCTGCAAAGGTTTTCCGGAATACAATTAACATCATTTCCATCATCTTCGTCGGCGTCCATACCATTATTCTTTGGGAGGAAAATGATAACATTTGCGGTAGACACAGATTTACCAGCAACAAAGCTGTACTTAGAATCCAAAGCTTCAAGTACTACTAATGCTTCAAAAACAGTCATCTTTTTGTTTTCCTGCAGCAGGTTAGCCATAGCGGCCTAATGGATAAAGCGTAGGAACGCTAGGATTAGCAGTTGTAAATATTACTTTTGTCGCTTATAAAAACAACTCAAGCTACTCAATACTTTCTATCAACTGTCTAATTTATAGTGATTTTTAGTGTCAATAAATAGACACAATAAACAATTAAATCCTAAGTTATTTAGCTCTAATGAACAACTTTAAAGTTAACACGATTCAACTGGATTTAAACTTGTTAGGCTGCCTGTTAAAACAATAATCCCAGTAAAGTGTGTCCGACCAAAATAAAAAAGAAACTTTGTGTATATTACTCTACCTCCTGGCAAGAGTTGCTCCCAGCGTGCTTTCTGTCTAGATAAGCAAATAACAAGAAACTTGGCTTATCAACTAGTTATCGACTAGTCCTGTAACAGTGTAACAGTTCTCAATTACCAATTAACTAACGAAGTATTTGCAAATACTCGAAAACCACAACCATTCTGTGACATCACAATGAAACGATATAATTTTATCAGGTTTTCGCATTCGATAAAAGAAATCGTGTTTAACGTCTGAGTGTACCCTCCTGCTCCTAGCGTCAGTTTAAACTGACGGAAGTAAAAGACTCCTTAAAGAGCAGGCTGGGTTCCGACGCGGGAAATCAACCGTAGATCAAGTTGTTCTGCTAATCCAGAACATCGAGGATTCTTTCGAGGCTAAAAAGAAGGCTGGTGCTATATTTATCGATCTGACAGCTGCTTAGGACACTGTCTGGCACCGTGGCCTTACCTGCAAGCTGCTGAGACTACTTCCGGATAAGCACATTGTCAAAATGATCATGGAGCTTGTCCGAAATCGAAGTTTCACCCTTACCACCGGTGACAGCAAGCAAAGCAGGCTACGCCGTCTTAAAAACGGCGTTCCTCAGGGATCGGTCTTGGCTCCCCTCCTATTTAACATCTATACGTACGATCTTCCTTTCATGATTTCCAGAAAGTTTGCTTATGCTGATGATTTAGCTTTGTTGCACTTTTCTGGAAACTGGAAGGACTTGGAGGGGACCTTAAGCCAAGACATGTCCACACTGTCAGCGTATCTCCAGACTTGGAGGTTGAAGCTCAGTCACACTAAGACGGTGACGACAGCCTTTCATTTAAACAACCGAGAGGCCAAACGTGAGCTAAAGGTCTACAACAACGGTGGACTTTTACCGTTCTGTCCAACCCCTACATACCTTGGGGTAAAACTGGACAGATCGCTCACGTTTTGTCACCATTTAGTGGCATTGCGCAAAAAACTATCATCGCGCGTCACACTGCTGAGGCGACTCGTGGGCTCGGGATGGGGTACTGGTGCTAAAACACTACGCATAGCCACCTGTCTCTAGTCTACTCAGCAGCTGAGTACTGTGCGCCAGTCTGGTGTCGCAGTGCTCACACTCGCCTCATTGACAGCGATTTGAATGACGCCTTGCACATAGTTACTGGATGCCTGCGTCCCACTCCAACGGACCACCTACCTATACTCTCAGGCATCCAGCCAGCTGAGCTTCGCCAAATGGGAGCGACACTCTCCATGGCTTACCGTGGATCTCTGGACCCCGATCATATTTTGCATGGTCTGTTAAGTGGGTCCTCAGATACTGGCCAAGTGAGACTAAGATCCAGACGCCCGTTTGTGCCAGGTGCGCGGAATCTCTTGGACAACCTTGCCAGACTTGGCATCCGCGCCTCTGAATGAACAAATCTTAAATGGAAAACGGAGTACTGTGAAGGTCCGTGCTTCCAGGCTCCGTGCTTTTGTGCCCCAGACCGGTGCCAGGCCTGTTGGGATGGGCTTACCCCGAGCAGCTTGGGTTAGGCTCAACCGCCTGCGGACTGGTGTTGGGCGATTCCATTCGTCCATGCACAAATGGGGTCTCGCTCCTTCACTAAATTGCGAGTGTGGCGCCTCTGAGCAAACCGCAGACCATGTACTAACAGCGTGCCCTATACATCGGGCACCACATGGAGCACGAGGTCTGACGGTTTTGGATGACGAAACTCGATGCTGGCTTAATGACATCACTGCCAGCGTCTGATCCAGGCAGTGCAGCAGTCTGGGGTAGTAAAAGGATAAACCCTCGGCCCCAGTCCTGTTTGTGTCTGACCTGGAGTGGATACCTCTTCAAACGACGACGACGACAACGGAAGTAAATGAATCGCAAAATTTTTGCAAGCCTGTTTTTGATTCTTTTTTTGCTTATTACCACTTCAATAATGTATGTTTAAGCTATCTTTAGTAATTTTTCAATTTATTTTCAATTCACAACCGTTTGATGGCAGTTACTTCTTTTTGCAATGAAAAAAATGCTTTTTTTGAATTAGATTGCTGTAAATATCGCAATAGCTTTTTATTTATAATTTAAAACGGTCAGACAATTAGCTTGATTCCTCATTGTCAATTTAATCTAAAAACTGGAGTCCTGCAATTATCAATGTGCTTAAAATCCTTCGTTTTTCGCCGTCAGTTTAAACTGACACTAGGAAGATGTGGGATAAAATATTCTCGGTCCAATCTGCTTTACTATTGGTCAAATCATCAATCAAAATCTACTTTTTAGTATTATTTAATTATTCCAAATATTATTATCAACCAATAAAACACATCAATTCCAAAGATATTGCGGAAACTGTCTAGTAATACATAAAGTAAAATGTAAAAAGTGCTTTTAACACTCTTTGTAGATCCTGAATAAACTAAGACAAAACTACTTTTTGATTTGCAAATTCAAAATGACGAATTCCAAAAATTTATTTCTGCAAATTCAAGAAAGTTATTTCTGAGAGTTAAATCATTACAATATTAGCACATTATGGTTAACTAAACAAATCATCTCTGCTTCACATTTTTTAATAAATTTAAATGTAATTCTTTATCATATTGTCTCGTTTCACAACAATATAACTTTACAAAAACTCGACAATCCAAAACTTTCTGTTTTGAGCATCTCACACTTCATTCGTGGTTATATTCTTAACGTTATACTTCTTTAGTTGATTCTCAGTCATTTACAGTAAATTTTAAGCTTTTGCTTGCGGAATGGTACACCACCCCCCACTTAATTTATTTTGTCTGCAAGTTGTTCTTACACGTAATTATAAAGATTTGTTTTACCTTCCTAATTCAAGTGCATTGAATGACTCAAAATTTAAGCTAGGGGTTCTGAAGGGGGCCACGGGGCCTTTATCAAGGGGCTACAAGAAGAATCCTCATTTTGGAATTTAATTTACTTTTGGGACAAACAGGACAAAGCTAGAGAAGGTTTCAACGTGATGATTTTCTTTTTTTGTTCTTCACTTGATCATTGGAACAATTATATAACTGGGGGGCCACGGGTGTTTGAGAAAGGGGGCCACGGATCACCAGACCTTGAAAACCACTCTTTTAAGCCATTGTGACATTTTGGCAGCGGCGACGTAACTTTGCCTAGAGTTTTCAAGAAACAATTGTTATCTTCCACCGGTGCCAAGCAATTTCGATATTATAAGTTACATAAGGTGTTTACTACTTCACCATACAATTGCAGTTTGACATCAAGCACTGCTTTTTCTTATTGCTAGACCTACACTAGTATAATTGCTATTTTAAAAATTCTTGTTCGTTCTAGTAACTTTAATTTTTATCTGATAACTTTGGCTGATTTTTACGTTATATTGCGTCGTAAATTTTTCATTCAATTTAGTGGAATCATTCCAGTTGAGAAGTGCTTAGAAATCGTTTGGCTTACTATCGTGGAATTGAATTGCTTAAGTGTTTAAATAGTTAAGGATCAATGTTGATGCCTTAGAAGTTAATTCTGTGGTGAGATGAAATATTTGAGTCTGTGCGGATGAGAAACTATTTAGTTTAATATTAACCATCGGGGTAATAATTTATTCTTATAGTTAGCGAATATAAGGTTTTTGAGTAATTATTTGCAGTTGTTGACGCTGTGAATTGCCTTAAAGTTTTGTAAAGCTTGTGAGTCAAGTTTTGCGAGAATCACTGAAGTTATTTTAAATTTTGTAAATATATTTTTTTATATTTAGAAACTGTGGTTTCTTTCTATTTATAGAGAGAAGTTTTCTAGAGCAAGGGTTTTCAAACTAGAGTGCGCGAGAGAATTTTTGGTAGTATGAGCTTACACGAGCAAGTTTCTTAAATTTGCATTTCAACGACTGAATTTAGACAGCAATTTCATTATCATCATTTTGTTTTAGGTCTTCTTTCCCTTAAAAATCAACATAACATCACAAGGTAACTCAGCTTTTATCATAAACTTTACAGAAAAATTAAAAACATTTTAAATAAAACTAATCTTGTGCAAGAAAATATGATTTGTAATCGATGTAACATCGTCGAGAACATAAGCGAAAGCTTCACCTTACAGCAGAAAGACGAAATTACAGATATTAATAAGTTTGTGCAAAATCACTTGCAGTTGCTACGTGATCTGTTGGGAAATTATTTCTCGGATTTAAATGATTTTGATTATAAGCTGATTCGCAATCTTTTCGGGTTGATCCCAGACTTTTTTCATACAGTGTGCAAAATGAATTAATTGAACTTTTGAATGATTCAACAGCCAAAGACATCTTTGATCCTCATCCCTGCGGAAATTTTGGTCATAAATGGTAAAGTCACATCAATTGGTGTCAAAAAATGTGTGGAAAGTCTTATGTTGTTTCTACCAACTTACTGTTGTGAACCAGGTTTGTCAATTATATGAATAATCAAAAACAAGTTTCATGTGAGGCTTTCAATTGAAGATGACTTACCTGTGTGCTTTTCTAAAACGCTTCCAAAAATTGATTTACTTGTGAAATAAAGTCAAGCTCATCGATCTCATTAAATTTATGAAGAGATGATTAAAGCAGCTAAAAGATACTTTTTTTGTTTTGTGAATTCAATTGTTTTTGTTTTTTGTTAAATTCTTTTTAAGGTTACGCCACAAGTTGTTTAGCAAAGCGGTAAGTAGCTAAAAAAAGTTTGAGAACCCCTGTTTTAGAGAATCCATTTGTAATAAGCCAAAATCTAATTGTTTAAAAAACTTCAGGCTTGCGAGAAACTATTTTTAAAGTCGGTATAAATGAAAATAAACACAGATTTACTTCAACGCAGGTATTTGGGTTACCTAGTTCAATTGTTTCTTTCGAATTCCCGAGTAAATATGTGACAAAGTGGTATACTCCATATGCTTTATTTGCGCTAATGGTAAACACAATGTTCTTTTTCTTCTTAGCTCATTTTTGCTGTTGTCACAGGTTTATTCTATGCCGCCGATGCTTTGTTAGAAAGGTGTATTCTTGGTTAAATTGTAGTTAACGAAAAGCGTCTTAAAAGTTAGTGTGAAGTAAATCTCGCTAGATAACAACAAAACAGCATTTAAAGAAAAAAAGATTTCAGTCAAATTTATTCTCACTAGACTTGCAAAACACATTATCTAAAAATTGTGCAACTTCATAATAGGGTAAACATAAGTTAAAAAAAATTTTTATATAGTGTTTTTGGAAAAAGTATTTAAAAAAATTTATATACGTAGTAAGATTTATTCAAGTAACGAACAAAAAAATTAAATGAAAAACAACAATCTTTGAAAATCAGAAAAAAGTATAATGTTTTTTTTGTTTTCTGAAATAATTATTCTTAGTTGTTTAAATTAAATAACAAGAAATTCTTGATTGTTAAATGCGAAAAAATAATATGAATAAGAGAATATCTTTAAGTTTAGGGTTTTTCTTCAAGTTTGCAGCAATCTCTAGACCGATTTAAGAGCAGAGAAAGATGCAATTACACCTATTTCTTGTTCTTCTATTTAAATAGAAAACTTTTTGGTGACTGTTTCAAAAAGAATCAAGAATTTATATGAGATTGAGAATCAGCGACTCGTTGTATTTGAGTAAAATAGAAAAAACAAGTTTATTTTTTGCTTAATCTGAATATGACACTATTAATCTTTTGATCATAAAATTAAAAAATATGAAAAATGGTAAAAACATAAAAAAACAGTTACTTATAATTATCAGCACAAGTTTTTTGGAAGAGCAGACTGTTTTAGTTGTGAGGCTTATCAGGGGACACAACATCTGATTCAAATAGAATAAAATGTTGCATCTCCATGATGAACCGTATGCAAAACTATTTGTTGAACAAAGATAATAGTTAAAAAAACAAAGTTGTGTTCTGATAATTATAGATAAAATCGCTTTGACAATTGAAGTCATTGACCCCTCTGCTGAAGAGCACTAATAACTTAGTTATAAAAAAAATATTATTACAGCTTGATATGCTCAAAACCTACGGCAAATAACTAAATTGTTAAGCAATAAAACTTTAAACTTGCATGCAACACCTTTTTGAAAGAATTTGTAATCTTTTCCGTAATGGTCTTGTCACACTTCATTTCTAATAATTTTAATCATGGTGATATAGCTTATTTTCCGCTTTAAACTAATTCAAAGTTTTGTTATAACGCAGAGATCGCTTGGTCAAGAGAAAATCGCTTTTGAACTATGTTTTTTTATTTATCTACTTGCAATTTTTAGAATGCAACTTTATTTTTTTCTTTCGCCAGACGGTGAGACGTAATGCGCTTTGCCTGTATCGTATGACCGAGTTAAGTGCAGTCTGGAATGTACTCACTTACCATAAAAAATGCGTTCTAATTTTAACGCGCGTGACCGAAGCGTTTTTGAGGTAACTCCAGCCGATTTGCATCATGTGACCTTTTGTCCATATACTGTATATGTACGCTCGCTCGATTGAAGGCATGCGACGAAGAGAGAAGAGAGTTAAATGTTAATTTGGCGTGGAGCGCGGCGAAGGGTTCTTTGATCGTATTACAGTGATAAATGTTAAATTATTTTGCACCAGTGTTTTGGAGTTTTGTTCTACGAAGGTAGAATCATTTGTGGTGATCGAATTAAGTCGCAGCGCCGATTTTCGCTTTGCAGTGTGGCAAAGCGCAGAAGAGAATTTTCGTCAGGAGTGAGTCGTAAATTTTATAATACATTCGTTTTAGTTAGTGTTGTGATATTGTGCAATCGATGACGTAGTGTTTTCTTAAACGCTTAATCTTAATCAGCGCCTTCTCCTCAATCAATTATTGGACGCGTATCTCCAAGCATACTGTAATTGTAACAAGTTAAATTTGTGCATCTATTTCGGTTCACCAGTCAGTTCAAAGTCATCAAGCTACTACAGTAAATGAACTAAAAAGCATTCTATTTCAATACGGTTGTTTTGGCTAAATATTTTTTGTGAATTTTAATTATTGTTATTTAATAAACCTATGTATTCGTGCAAAGATACAACAGTTAGAGACAGTGATCTCTGTTTGTTTACGGAAGAAAGTTTTTAACGAATCAACCAGAACTTAGCCGAAGCCAACTGTATAAAAGCTTCAGGTTTATAGCAAACTACTTGAACCGGAATAAAATAAAATTTAGAAACAGCTTTGTTTCAGCTCAGGTATTGAGGTTACTTTGCTCAACTGGTCCCTTAGGATTCCCAAACACAGTCTGTGACAATTTTTTATCTCCGGAAGCAGGTCGGGGTAGTTTCTTGACAGTTGCTCTATGTATATTGTCTCAAACGCTTCCAGCCAGCCAGGAGGACAAATATGAATTCTTTTTTTAAAAAATCACAATTTACAGTACAATGCTATTAAATTACACAGTTAGGTTACACTTTAGTCAAAGGAAGTGAATGACAGGTCGTAAAGAGCTTTGCAATTAAACTAACATCTTATATAATTTTAAATACGCTACTTGACTTAAACTCTACACAAAGCTTTTCAATTTTAGATCTATAAAAGATATTTTATCAAAAATACACAGAAGATATGTTGGTTAAAAATATATCAACAGTTTGTTGCTAGTTTTTTTATTGTGCAATGTTAATATGAAATAGAATTACATAGTCCTGCATGTCAATCTCTATGGGATTTTCCATAAAAGAACTGAAGTTCTAAGTTATAGTTGGTGGTTTCTTTAGCAGAAGTTTATTTTAAAATAACTAAATTTTTTATAGCAAAAAATATTATATATTAAGGTTTAATAATCTGTGAAAGCGATAAACAAAGTTTTTTATTAACAATTAGGTTTGGTTAATATCAGCAATGAAAAAACTCATTACAATGAAAAACTGATTACAACAAATTCAGATGGTACGTGAGCCGAGAAATATTCAGCACTCATTAAAAAAAACGTTTTTATGTATATTACAGTAATTTTTCTTTTTGATCTTTGAAGATTTATTTTGCTTTAAAGTACGGTTGAAACAGAAAAGCTGTTCATAAAACGAGGAAAGTGTTTTTTGCATACCACACGTTATTTAACCTTTTCTTTAAAATTTTATTAGAAAAGTTTTGTATTTGGTTTTTTAAATAGAATCAAATAGAACCAAGTATTTCGCATTTTTGGACGCCACTAATCTGAGTACAACTGTACTACATTAAATAAGCTTTAAAAATTTTACTTTGTGATTTTGCTGGTTCGCAATTAGTTTAGATAAAATTTTGTAAACATTTTAAACTTTTAACTTTTCTAGTTGCTTTTTTGGGGTTTTAATGTTGACTATGATGTACGAGTACTTATATTGAAGCAAAAATATTTTGGTTACGGTTTTTAAATTTGTAGAATGAAAAATGTTAATTTATAATGCAACAATTGCTTATAGCACCTATAGTTGTTTTATCTAAAATTTTTACGCTTTATTTTAGATTGATGTACGTAAAAATATTTTTGCTTGGAATTATTAAAGAAATTTAAAATTAAAAATGATTTGGAAACACTTTGTTTTGGCTTTATTGATAATAATATCAGGTAGGCAAAATTAAAAAATAGTTCAAATTTTGATAATAAAAAAAAACTGAACCTTTAAATATGCGATAATCTATAGTTTTTTTGCTGTTGAAGTTACAGAAATCACATTTTTTTAAAAATATTTGTACAGTAAATGTTGACTCGTGCAATAATAAATGGATCCATTTACTCCATTAGGAAAACTATTTTTGTAATGTAATTTTTTTTATATGTTTTATTTTGCAAAATATTATATTTTAATTGTTTGAAATTAAAATCCGCATTCATTTTACTGAAGATCCGACTTGTCAGCAGCGTAGAAATTTAGCCTTGATTGTATAAAGTATAGGTAACATAAAAGTTAAATTTGTTTAAGCTATTTATATAGCCTTATAAAGTAGTGGTAGACACAGCACTGACAAAATCCTTAAGACCGAAACAGTACTCTCAGCTGATATTTACGTTATCAAGCTTCGTAAATAACAAAACGTTCTTGATCGTTTTTAAAGCGAAAGAGTTTTCAGCGACCTCGAGATGAACTTAGAGCAGAGAAAGATGCAATTACACTTAACCTTTCATTTAAATGGAAAACTTTTTGTAAATTATTTTAATAAGAATCAAGAATTTATATGAGATTGTGAAGCACCGACTCCGTGTAGTAAAATAGAAAAAAAACTAAGTTTATTTTTTGCTAAATCTTAAAATGAAGATTTTAATCTTTTATTCATAAAATTGAAAAATAAAAAAATGGTAAAAACGTAAAAAAATAATTATTTATAATTATCAGTACACAATTTTTTTGGAAGGACAATTTACTAACATTGTCCCAACGGACTGCTTTCTATGTGAGGCTTTTTAGAGGCTTATAAGATTTTGTGTCCCCTGATGAGCCTCATAGGCAGAGTAGTTTGTTTAGCAATGTTAATAAATTGTTTTTTTTAAAAATTGTGTTCTAAATTATAGATAATCGCTTTGGGAATTGAAGTCATTACCCCTCTACTGAAGAGCACTAGCAACTTAGTTATGAAAAAAAGTATTGGTTTAGCTCAACGGTGCACAACCTGCGGCCGTCAGTGCGTAATAATGCGGCCGTCAAACATAAATTGTACTTCAAAATGCACGTTGTGGCGGCCGTGCATTGATTAAAATGTTTTGCAACGTAACTGTTAAGAAATAACTGTTAGGAACAGTTATGATTTGCTAACTGTTACTTTTTTTTTTTTTTTTTTTAGAGATCACTATAATTTTGGTGCAAAAAGTAGCAAATCGGAGACTGATTTCAGGTGAAGACCTTTTTTTTTTTAAAGATCACTATAATTTTGGTGCAAAAAGTAGCAAATCGGAGACTGATTTCAGGTGAAGACCTTTTTTTTTTTAAAGATCACTATAATTTTGGTGCAAAAAGTAGCAAATCGGAGACTGATTTCAGGTGAAGACCTTTTTTTTTTTAGAGATCACTATAATTTTGGTGCAAAAAGTAGCAAATCGTAGACTGATTTCAGGTGAAGACCTTTTTTTTTAGAGATCACTATAATTTTGATGCAAAAAGTAGGATGTTTTCTTTGTATGGCCCGCCAATATTTTTTGTGCGTCAAAATGGCCCTCGGCTCAAAAAGGTGGACACCCCTGCACTAGGATGAAATAAAAAGAAACTCGTAGGGGGGGAATTCCGGGTTAGTTTCACCAAAAAAATTACTGGCAATAGATGGTGGGGCGATAAAAGGAAAGTACCGAATTTTTCTTGACTCGATAGCTACCGCAAGTTAAAACTACCTTTGTATTGCGGCCGGCAATAACAAAAAGGTTGTGCGCCGTTGGTTTAGCTTGATATACCCAAAACCTACGGCAAACAACTAAACTCTTCAGAAATAAAAATTTAAATCTAAATTTAAATCTAAATGCAACACATTTTTGAAAAAATTTTTAATCTTTTTCGTGTATGTTCTTCATCTCCGGAAGCAGGTCGAGGTAATTGCTTGACAGTTGCTCTATGTATACTGCTTCAGACGCTTTCCTGCAAACCAGAGGGACAAATATATATTTTAAACTCACAATTTACAATACAATGCTATTAAATTACACAGTAAGGTTACGTTAAAGTTGAAGGAAGTGAACGACAGATTGTAAAGAGCTTTACATTTAAACTGACATCTTAGGTAGTTTTAAATACGGTACTTGACTCAAAATTTACGAACAATTTTTCAATGTTGAATCTATAAAAAATATTTTAATTAAAAATGCAGTAGATATGTTGGGAAATTATGTCAAGTACAGTAGGGTTTTCCATTGAAACAACAATTTAAAGTTGTAATTGGTGGTTTCTTGAGCAGAAATTTATTTTAGAATAACTGAATTTTGCTATAGCAAAAAATTTATAAATTAAGCTTTCTGTAAAAGCAATACAAAAAAGTTTTTGTCAACAGTCAAGTTTGGTTAACATCACCAATAAAAAAACTCATTGAGTGATTACAACAAATTTAGGTGGTACGTGGGCCGAGAAATAATCAACATTCATTTAAAAAAATGCTGATTAAAATTATGTATCCTAGAGTAATTTTTTCGTTTAGATCTCTGAATGATTAACTTTGCTTTAAAATACGGTTGTAACAGAAAAGCTGTTCATCAAAAGAGAAAAGGGTGTTTACATACTAAATGCTACTGAACCTGTTCTTTAAAATTTTAATAAAAAATTTTGAATTTGGTTTTTTCAATAGAATAAAATAGAACCTATACTTTACATTTTCGAGCGCCACTATTTTGGTTACAACAGCATTAATCCACAGTAAATAAAAGATTTTTTCTTGTGATTTTGTTGGTTCGTGCTTAGTTTAAATAAAATTTTGTAAACACTTTATACTTTTAACCTTACTAGTTGCTTTTTTGTGGTATCAATATTGATTATGGTGAATCAAGTACTTATATTAAAACGAAAATAGTTTTGTAACTGTACTTGAGCTTGCAGAATGAAAAAGACTAAAATTCATAATGTAACTATTGATTGCAACAACAACAGTTGTTAATTCTAAAATAATCTTTATCTAAATTTTTTATGCTTTATTTTAGATTGATGTAAAAATATTTTTTCTTGTAAGAATTTAAAAATTTTAAACATTAAAATGGTTTGGAAACATTTTCTTTTTGCTTTATTTATAATAATCTCAGGTAGGTAAAATTAAAAAATAATTCAAATTTTGATAGAAGAAAAAAAAAAGAAAAATTCTATATCTTTTAAAATAATTTGCTTTAGCCAAATCAAAATATGCGATAGTCCAGAGGTGAGAAACCTTTTTGTTATTGAAGAACAGCTTTTAAAATTTTTTAGAAAGGAGGCCGCATAAGTTGAAATATCTTAGAAATAAGCGTAATTAGTTTGAATCTTTTTCTAAATTCTTGAATTTTGTCTCCAAAAAGTAGCGATCTCTAAAAAAATAGATCATTACTTTGAATCTGACTCAAATTTTTTTAATTTTGTCTCAAAAGGGAAGTGATCTCTAAATAAAATTTTTTTTTTATCAGCAGTAATAATTGACACATAATTCTATTGTCATGGAGGCCGCACAAAAAACTCACGGAGGCCACAGGTTTCCCATCTCTGTAATAGTCTATAGTTGTTTTGTTTTTGAAGCTATTGAAATCATAATTTTTCAAAATTTTTGTAAATTTTGTCTTGTGCAATAATAAATAAATCTATTTGCTCCACTAAGAGAACTATTTTTCAATCCATTGACAAACAATAAAATTTTTAACAATATCATAAACTCAATTAAATGTTTTTTAGATTTTATTTGTAGGTAGGCATGTACAGTTTCAAATTACGCAATTCATTAAATTGCTAAATTTCTCAAATATTTTTCACACACAAACTAATGCAACAAAAATTCAAAAACTCCATTTTGGTTTTGGTTACTACAAGTGCGATTTTCTTTTGCCCGTTGTTTTTACTATATTTAACAGTTTGTTAGATAAAATGATGTTTACATGGAAACTTTTTTCATGTTATGCTTGTTTCGGTCAAAATTTTTTGTTTTTTTCTTGGAGAAAGAAATCATAGATAGGAAATCTTCAGATAGAATGATGATTGTAAAAAGATATTAATTTTTAACTCCAATAATTAAAAGATAGAATGTAAAGCTAAAAACAGATCTTCACTTTAACTCGATATGTATTTGATATCGTTTTTAAGTGCACTTAAAGGGAGGTTTACCTATAAGGCTATTCCACCAGAGAAATTTGTACAGCCGTTCCGTTTTTTTATATTTATTGTCACCATGGCTACCGGCTTCTTCTCAAAATTAACATAGCTCAAGCAGTTTAAAGTAGGTAGTGTCTTTGCATTAAATAATGTAATTCGAAAAAAATTCTTCGGGGAATATTTTATTCAACGTTTATAGCCAAATGTTTGCATTTTTTGTATTTCTGCTTTAATTTTTAGGTTTTCAGTTCTTCAATTTTCAGTTCACTTTCAATTTAGAAGATGATTTTGATTGTGGGCCGCACTAATTTTACAACCTGAATTAAAAATTAAAAATTTTCAGTTTGGTTTGCAGCACAATTCTTGGAGGTGAAAGTCAAAAAATGTCTTGATTTTGCTTTTTTACACCGTTTATCTTGAATATTTAGCCGACTGGATCAAATGACTTGGCAAGCCGCGTTTGACCCACGAGCTGTGCTTTTCTCATTGCTGCATTATGCAAATAGAACGCAAACATTTCCATTACTTTATCAACCAAAATTTGGTGCGCTAAATTCCCCATTTTTAAAATTCGTTGTTTCGCCTAAATGCAAAAAATATGTGGAAAAATGTGAAACAAAAATAAGTCAACGTGTTTTGGAAAGCGCTTGGTAGAAAATTAAAAAAAAATAACTGCCAATATTTGATAGTTTGAGAACAATTATTCAATAGATTCACTTGCTAGCAATGAAAAAAAGTAATAACTATCAAGTTATGACATAATTACATATATAATATAAAAATGCAAAATCGTTTTTTTTTGGTAGTTGATGACCTAATCAAATTGGCTTCATGTCAAACCATCTCACTAACTTACAAAGCGACAGATTGCAACGTTGAATTAACGGCACAGGTCGATCCATATTCACCGACATTCTTTTTTACTTGGTTTGTTTACAACACAATTAAAAAAGTAAGATAATATGATCGAAAGCTTATAAAATTTTTTTGTTTTTAAATAATTGTGTCCTAAGGTGGTTAAAGCTGTTCGTTTAGTCGTTTAGTGATTCGATAAACGGCAATCTCTTCGTCGTTTTTTTTTCTTATTTTTTGTTTAACTTTTTCATTTTGATTTTTTCTAAGCAATTTTTAAAAATTTACAAAAACTTACTCAAAATTTACAAAAACATTGCTCTCACCGAAGAAGAATCTTGAGCAACCTCTGTTTGGCAAATCAAGACAAAAAATACTTAATTTTATAATTAAGACATTGAAAGAATCTTTTTTTCGAGATATAAACCATCGTCTGGCATCGTTTGTTATTTTTCATTGCATATGTTTGTTTTTAAATCATTTATTCAAATATAAAAAATACGTTAGAAAAACAATTCAAAAATTTTTCTAAACGTCATAGCAACAAATGTTAAAAACGAGCAGTAAACCAGCAATAAAACAAATGTAAGCTATTGTCGGCAGCGTGGCCGAGTGGTTAAAGAGCTATGCTTATGATCAACATGTTCGTGGTTCAAAACCCTATCGCGCTATTCTGTTGTATTCTGGGAAAGACGCTCTACGGCACTCTCCCATGCTTTGTGGTCTTGGCAATTAGTTCCAAATTACAATTATATCTTTATTAAATTACAAGCGGACAGCAACATGTTTGTATCTCCGTAAGCAGAGAAGGGTAATTGCTCGTCCTGTGTTATAGCGCCTCTATCGCTTTCCTGCGAGTTAGAAGGATAAATATAAAAATAAAATATCCAGAATTAATATTTTGTACATACTTTTATAAACATTGACTTAGATAGTTTTAATGTCTTTATTTTTGTTTAAACGTACTTTTTGTAATCAATAATGTTGATGATGCTTTAGTCTTCAAAAGGATTTTTAAAAAAACGTGGTTTTACCAAAATATCAAGTAAAACTTGCAGAAAACATTACCTCAAAAGATCATATCTTAGTTAAACATATAGTAAAGACCTTTTTTTGCTATTAACTTGACTTTGCCAGTAAAACCAATTTCAAAACAACTACAGCTTGTACGTTTTTGGTACTTTATTGTTGAGAGTAATTAAACGTGATTATTTTTTGTTCAGTTCGGATAGTCACTCTGTGTGTATCTGAATTTAAGCAAAGTGAAGTATAAAAGTTTCAGATATTATTTAAATAGATTGTTTTTAATAGTTCAGTCATTACTAACTACTAACAGTTACAATCATTAATTTGTTTGTAGCAAAGCGATAAGATAAGAAACAGTGTTGAGAGATCGATCGTGATACAAATGGTCTCGGTGCAAATCTTGCTCTAATCAGGTCTTTAATTTTTAAGAAACGTATTTTACTACATTTGTTTTCAGAGTAGACTTAAATCACCTTTAAATGAAAATAACATCACTAAAAAAACAAAAAAATAAAGCAAAAAAGAATAATTTTATTGCCATAAAAATCACTTTACCAAATGCAATTTAAATTGATACTGCTGCAGTTTTTTTGCCTTCGCTGTGTTATGTCATACATATAAATCATTGACAAGATGATAATTAAACTATGCTTCCTTGAAAAAGACATTTTACGACATTTTTTTTCTCTGTGGTCTGCACAAAGAGGTATAAATTTTATTATATCTCTAATTAAAAACAAAGAACAATTTTCAAACGGCCAGCAATATCTTGGCATCTATAAAAGCAGGTTGAGAAAATCTCTTGACAATTTTTTTAAGTATAACGCCAACAATTTTATATCAATTTTAAAATACATGTTTGGAATAGCATGATTTTATTTTTACTTACTATAAAAATGTGGTCCGACGCACTGGCTGCGGCCCGGTCAAACCAATTATCGATTCACTGTTACCTAGAGAACAATCTGGGTTTCGGCGCGGAAGATCGACCGTAGATCAAGTCACTCTAAATAAAGAAACTGAGGATAGCTTTTCTGCCAAAAAAAAGCCGGCGCTGTGTTTGTCAATCTCACAGTAGCCTACAATATTGTATGGCACCTCAGCCTTACCCGCAAGCTACTTTGTCTTCTTCCGGACAGGCACATCATATCATTGATTATAAAACTTGTTTGTAATCAAAGGTTTACCCTTATCAACGGTACCGGAAAACAAGTTACGACGTCTTAAGAATGGCGTCCCTCAAAGATCAGTCCTGGCTCCCCTCTTGTATTGTACTCGTACCTATATATTTGAACTGCCAGTGACAGTTGGCAGAAAATTTGCATATGCTGATGACCTGGCCATCTTTCACTATGAAAGTGACTGGCAGGCATTAGAGGAGACACTTAGACAAACGTAAGCTCAACCTCATACAACAACAACTGTCTCAGCAGCCTTTCATCTTTACAACAAGGAAGCACGACGTGAGCTTAACATCTTTGTCAACGGCCCGACCCTATGGTTTTGCACTAAACCCACTTATCTCGGCATAAAGCTAAATAGGGCACTCATGTTTTGCGACACTTAACGTCAATGCGCAAGAAGTTAACATCTTGCGTTGGGCTTCTAAAGCGATTAGCTGGATCAAGCCAGGGTGCGGATACCACAGCACTCTTTACAGACAACCTTGCCTTGGAGTTCCAAAACACTTTCTGTATAAAAGCTTCTGCCTCCACCTGGTGGACAGCTGCGGAAACTTAAATCAAGACATCCATTTATGCGTGCCGCATTGGAACTGCTGAACGGCCCCGCTCAGTCAGGCACCGATGTAGCACAATGATCAGAATATAGAGCATAAAAAAGCGCGCGAAAACTTCTCTTAACTCCATACATTTACTAAAAATGTTAGCCCAACGTCATTAAATTTACTTTTATCAGAACTGCATGGGTCAGGGTTAATTGCCTCCTAAACGGCATTGGTGTATTACGCTCAGAAACGCACAAATAGTGTATGGCTTCTAGGACGGCCTGTAAATGTGGTGCAAAGGAGCAAATAGTTAAGCACGTAATAACATCTTGCTCCTTTTATCACCATCCAAATGGAGTCTGTGCTCTCTCTCAGATATCGAAAAGAACCTGGAAACCCTGCTGGTGGAAATTTGTCCGGCCATTTAGTAAACTATCCAGCTCCCGTCTAGCTCTCCCAAACAAAAAAAGAAGACAGACATCCAATCGAAATCCCTAAAAATCTCCCTGCAATAAATGATTGTGCATGCAAGATTAAGGTTATTGCGGATAAGATCGGCAAAATATAAACAACCTTTATAATGATGAAATTGGAACTTAGCACTCGATTGTTAAAACTATTGGAATTTTGAAAAATCTATTGACTGTGTCGTTTTTCTAGGTTAATTCTTTTGGTTGCGGGCCGGCTATATATAGTAATACGTAGATAAAAAGAACAGTTTTAGTCTTGTTTCTTGTTTTACATTTTTTGAGTTTCTTAATTTAAGTTTGTACTCTTTATTTAGATAGGCTACAGTCTTTGTCGGGCTTAAATAATTGAAAATTTTTGGTTATATTTTGTTACTTGTAATTCAAAATATTTTAATCAGATATTTTAATCAATCCCTTTTTTAAGAACTGAAATTAAATCTTAACATTATACAGCATAAATAGCTGCTTTTTATCCCCTTCAGTTAAACAATAATGTAAATTTTATTGCATTAGCAAAAATGAAAATTGAATAGATCTAAAAAAAGACAATTTTATAATCCAGTGCTTTGCAAACTTTTTTTCATTACGGCACACTAATAAACTCTGAATTTTCCTGCGGCACACCTACAATACTAAATACACTCTTCAAGTTTACATACAAAAACTATATTTAATATATAACAGTAATACCTAATGAAAGGGTGTGCCTACAGAAATTGTTTTAATACTGGGTAGAACAGGGATGTCCAACCAGTGGTGGATATTGGGTGAGGCGAATGAGCTATTTGCCTCGGGCCCCCCTTAAAAATACCGCATATAGTTTCATTTTGCTGCACATGTTTTTTAGAGATCACCATGATTTGGGAGAAAAATAGCGAAATGTGAGATCAAATCGAAGTGAAGACCTTTTTTATTTTTTTTTTAGAGATCAGTATGATTTTGGGAAAAATAAGGGAAATACGAGATCAAAGTCCCCCCTTTTTTTAAAGAACACCAATTTTTAGGGATTCTTGCCTCGGGCCCCTAACTTTAAATATCCGTCACTGTGTCCAACCTTGTTTTAATTTGGGCCAAATTTTAAATTAAGCCAAAGTTGTTGGGCCGCAAAAAGCTTGTCATGCAGAATCTCGCTGCAATTTCTTGATTTTGTCTCTAAAATTAAGTGTTCTGTAAAAAAAAAAGATGGACCAAGACTCTATCCATGGCTTTTTGTCAAAACACGAAAATTTCGCGGCACACTTCAATTCCTTTCACGGCACACAGTTTGGGAAACCCTGGTATAATCACTCAATGCAGATTCTCAAATTCTGGTTTTACTTAAAATACTTTTTTTTAATACTTTTAACGGTTCAATATGAATGTAGGCTGCTTTTAAAAAAGCTTCTATGAACAAGTGAATGGTTTGCAACCGTGCAAAAACTATTAAGCTTTCAAACACAGAGCAACAATAAAGTACTAAATAAAACTACTGTTTGAACATTCCTATAAAAAACTCAACCCCTAAGAAAAAATTATCTTGTTTCTTTTTTTTGCCTTGTTTCTTTTCGATTAACATATGTACTCGTTGTTGCTAAAATTATATTAAAAATCCAAACTTTAAATTTTGAGTTTAAAAATTTTAAGATAAAAAATACGAATTCACTTTTGCTTTGCTAATTTAAATCAAAAAAAAATATTCAGCATTTAAAGTTGAATAGTACTTTACTAAATACCACTTTTTTAAAATAGAATTTTTTAGTAATTATCTAAAAAAACCCTTATTGCAAATAAAATTTAAAAAAATTTTTGAAGCAGTTTTGAGAAATGAAAGCTTATAGAGTCGAGTGGCATTCAGGTGAAATTTTTCGTTCGTAATAGTTTTATAGTTTTTACTGTTTATATATTTTTTAAGTTTAATCGGTCTTTCACTCACTGCAAGTTTGGACCTGATCAAGCTATAAACAGTTTTGGTTTATTTGTTTTAACTTTAAACCAGAAATTTAATAAAAATTTTTTAAATTTTGTGCAATTTCTTTATTTCTTTTAGTTTCGACTTGGAAGTGTTGGATTAGATGGGAATGGAAATGTCCGATTGGCTTATGCTGAAAATAACCCCTAAGTAAATTCTTATAAAATAAGGTAAAACAATGAATGTTATACGAGTCGTATGTTGGTTGGCAGTTGAATGAAAAACATTGGTTTTCTTTCATACCAAAACCAAAATCTTTCTTTTTTTTCTTCGTATAACAGTATTGGCCAGTGGTTCTCAATTTTTTTAGTTTTAGAGACAAATTTCAAACCTCAAAGTTGTTTAAAGCGGCATACTTACAACATAAGTTGAAATTACAACAAAACAAAACTCAAGCATGTATTGTAAAACACAACAACATAGCTCAGGAAAAATATGAAAACCCATTCAATGCGCAACTTGACATTGTTTTTGAGTTTTAACAAGTTTGTCAAATCGAGGCGCAATTGTGGAGAATGCAGTACGCGTAGAGTCTGCTTGAGATGCTCATCCGTTAATCAATTGCGATATTGATTTTTAATTCTTACCATTTTGCTAAAAAGTACTTCACATACATATGTTGATCCAAATACAGAGGAATTTTTCAATATGTTGGCAATTAGGTTGGGATATTTTCGCTCAGGAACTTTACTTCAAAACTCCAGCAGACCTTCACTCTGAAATATTTTCCTTAACCCAATATCTGACTGGATATCAAGCAGCTCTAATTGAAAATTATCTGGAGCGGTAGTTACATCCATCGACATTGGGTTTGCAAAGATTTTCATTCAAGACAAGGAAGAATTCATTTCGCTAATGTGGTGCTCAAATTCATTAATCAAATTGCTAATAAGTCTGTTGTATGCATTGAAACAACCGTTGGTTTTTTGGTTTGAAAGTGTTGGAAAATCAGTTGTTACACCACTTGCAAGCTGCAATTTCCAAAGGAAAAGTTTTTTGATGAAAGCAGATGTTGTGCTGTACAAATCGTGGCAAAGCTTATTGCTGCCTTGCAATGTGCACTTTAAAGATGAAAAATGTGTGGTAATATCGACCATGAACGCTAAATCAGCAACCCACTCTTCTTTGCCAAGCTGAGGAATGTCCTTCTTACCTTCGATAAATCTTTTAATCTCCGGAATCAGATCATAAAATCTTTTTGAGGCATGTAGATCGGTTAAACCATCGCACTGCGTCAAACCTAATCAGGTCAAGTCAGTATCAACATCAGCAAGAAACTTTTTGACCCTACGATGGTTAAGTGCGTTTGCTCGAATCCAATTTACAGTTAAAATTGCTACTCTCGTCACATTAGACACTTCCAAAGACTTAGCAACTAGATTTTCTTGGTGCAAAATATAATGATGCCAAGTCACAAGAGCAAGGTCATTTTCTTCACGCCACTTATTAATGAGTCCTTGATTTGCCCCAAGCATGGAAGGGCACCCATCGGTTGCTACTGCACACAACTTTGATGGATCCAATTGTGTTTCCGATAAAGTAGCCTGAAATTCACGATGTATATCTGTTCTTTTTGTGGAGCCATAAATGGAATGCAAAGTGAGAAATCCCTCGTAAATCTCAAAGTTTGGCATGACTCCCCAGATGAATACAGCCAATTACTCTGTATTGGTAAAGTCTTTTGAGGTATCAAGTGCGACTGAGTAGTAAACAAAGTTTTTTGACTTGTGAAGAAGCTGGTCACGTTGGTTATTGGATATGCATTCCATGCGTCGAGTAACCGTATCATTACTAAGCTGTAATTTTTTAGCTTTTAGTTGAATACTTGCAGGACAACATTCTTTGGCAAACACAATAATAGCTTGCTTCATAATTTTACCATCTGAATACGGTTTCATATTGCAAGAAAGCAGATGGCTTACCTTGTAAGATATCTTAGTTATTTCTTCGGATTCACTACACTTGAAGATACTCGTTTGCTGCTTTCGTGCTGACTTAAGTGACACCAACTTTCTTTTCCTTGATTCTTCTTTATAGCAATCATTGTTATAGAGAATTTGATTCGTTTAAAATGCGCACAATTTAAAAGGAAGTTGATTTATTAGATTGCGACTTGAGCCAAATTATGCGATTCAAATTGATTTCAAGTTGATTCAGAACGATACTTGCGTGCGTGCGATCCAAATAATGCGAAGTGATGCGATGCGATGCAGTTCAAAACGATGCAATTCAGAATGATGCGATGCGATTAAGAACAAGGCGATGCGATGCGTTTTTAAATTGTTTTACTCCAAATATACATCTGTGCTATAAAAAATAAATTCAAACAGTATACTTCTGTTCCGTTCCTAAAAATCGCCCCCATTATGTATATTCACAATCTCCTGAAAAATCTCTGTTTTCGCTTTGGTCCGGCTCAAATAGCCGAAGAAATAACGGTTTTATAAGCAATTTAAATATTTTACATTTAGTTATAAGAAAATGTCAACACTGCTTAATTTCGTAATGTGGAGTACATTATACACTTTCCGCGTGACCTGTTTTGACTACGACGTAATAGTGATTGTTTGTGATTAACTTGATTTGAGTAACTTTTAGAACGTTCGAGACATTCACGACCGAGTGATATAAATAAGGCTCACTCGGAAGCATTATTATGATTCGTTGTGGTAACTTAGTATTGGAAATTTCTTAACTGTGGGAATTCATAGTTTTTTGGTCGCAAGTCACTGGTTGCCTACGTTATTGTGAAGAATTAAGCTACTGAATCTGTATTTGCTGTTTACTATTGCGAACTCCTAAGTGGATTGGAGCATATTTTTTAATAAAGAAGTTATTGTGGTAGTCTGAGCTGTGGTTTAGCTAGACTATATTTTTGCTGTTATTGGTTCCTAGGGCAGGTCCAGTAAGAAGATTTAAGAATTTTGTCTTTTGGTAGGCGGCCAAGTTTGCGTTATCGGTGAGGCCTTCTTAACAGGCACCGAAAGGTTATAAAATTAAAAAACGTATTAAGTTACCGTATTAAGTTCTTCAAAAATTCAAAAATTTTTACCAGCGGAACATAAATTTCAAAAACTTCTACAAAATTTCAAAAACTAATTCTGTGGAAGTAACAACTTCGTAACAGTCGTCTACAAGTATTCACTTACAAACCAATTCTTATCTATCGATAATTCTTTGGTCGAGTTTACAAAAAACGATCTACTATAAATAAGGATAAAAAAACGTTGATTAAATATAATTATGTGACAAAGAATGTGACGCGGAAAAGAAAGAATTAATTAAAGCGAACAGAAGGTTTCTGATAACAAAGAATCATAAATCACAGAAAGCGGTTAGAAACTCAAGTAAAGCTTGCTGTAACAATCATACGTTGTTGAATGAATTTTCTAATGTCTCTCCACATTAAAAAAATTTTTCAGTCTTTGAATTTCAAGTCATTTAATAACTTTCAATAAAAGTAATTAATTTTCAAAAGGTCAATAAGAGCCGCAAAAATAATAGTTAAGAGTCGCGCTTGAGAATCACTGGTATTGAGCTTACTGCTGCTTTCTGTTTTAAGCAGATTCATCACGGTAGATATGCAGCAGACTGAATATTGAATTGGCAATCTTTTGTTCAAAAGTTGGATACTAGCACCATAAGCCAGTGCTTTTCAACTAGTTGTCTGCAGAGGTCCTTCATGTGGTTGTGCAATTTTTACAGACTTATTTTAATGTTGTAGGTGTGAACAGTAGCTATATCCATTTTTTAGTAAAAGTTAAACTAAAAATTTTTATTGGCAAAGATTCACGAAGCACTAAAAGCATAAAAATTATAAACCTTTTTTGGCATCAGTAAAGTTGTGGATATAGTTGCGGGATTAAGAGATGAAATAAAAAAAAGAAAAAAGTATCACTATCACCAGCACCATTACGTGGACTTATCGATTCACAGCAAACAACTTTCTGTATTCCTGCATGCGCCAACTCAAACTTTCAAACATTTGGTGGAGAGCATTAGTGGTTGCCATTTCGAAGCCAAATGAGCCATTAGGGGACCACAATAGCAATAAACTTATCTCTTTGCTTTGCTTCCCCTTCAAGATCTTGGAGAGTTTATCTATGCCCGCGTCGAACCAATTATTAACTTATTTTATTTTTTTATTTATTTTCATTTTTACTCACAATCAACTTGAAATTAATCAAAGTGCATGTAGAAATAAAGATTGTGAATAAGGAAGCAGCGACTAAACGAAGTACGTTATTACATGCACAATGTCAGTTGTGCATGGTCGCCGTACCTTTGAACAAAGCGATGTGATGTTAATAAGAAAAGGAAAGCGAAAAGAAGAAAATTAATACACACATCCGAGCCATATTCAGAGAATGTTGTATAATCATGGGTGGGAGAAACAACAAACTCAAAGACCAAAAGGTCTGGACCAAAAAGGGTCAGGCAGGCAAAGAAACCCACCAAAAGAAATCCTGCCACGGGTCAAAAGGACCATTTCAAAAGCATATGGCTGGACAAAAAATTTATATACGTAAAACATACAAATAGCAAACAAGAATAGGTGCAAAAGAATTAAATTATGTGAATTTTCATCAAACTGGACGGGCCATAATGATCTGGATGTTGCCTTTGAAGTCGCATCGGGCTTTTATCACCTTCAATTTCTTTGTCCAATTAGGTGGAGTTACCTGTAATAATAAAAACCAGCAGCAGATGTTTTAAAATTTGTAAAGTCTATTACCATTAAAAATTACGTTGCTATAAGGTGCTTTTGAAATTCTGTTCGAAATTTACTATATGATTTTATCTGTTTAATGCTTGATGGGACTTTATTCCAAGCAAGAGGACCTCTGTATCTTAAAGATTGTTTAGTTATATTTAATCTACAAAATGAAGGATAAAATTTGGACTGGCTTCTTGTACATTTAGTGAAATTGTCGCTTACCAGGTTATTTTGAAAAAAATGATCAAAACATGGTGGTAACATGCCTTTTATATATTTATACATAAAACAAGTTATTTCTAATTCGGTTATTTGATCAATTGTCATTATGTTGTTGTTTCGCAAGATGTCAGTAACGTTAGCTCTGTGATGTAATCCAAATGTCATTCGTATAAATTTATTAGCGATTCGTTGAATTTGAGGCTGTGGTTTTATTACCAATATGCCAAGTTGTAATGCAATATCTTATATGACTGATTATTAGGGAGTTGTACAATACAAGCAACGTTTTTTTGTCAAAGTGTTTTGAAATTTTTTTGATAGTACCATAACTTACGCAGATTTTTCGTACAACAAAGTCCATATGCAATTTCCAACTTAAATGTTCATGAAATATTATTCCCAAAAATTTCGTTTTTGGTTGCTGAGAAATAAATTTATTTCTGATTGAAATTGTCAGTTTTTTTGTTGGAGGCTTTGTTTTGGGTGTGCGAAAGATCACATAATGTGTTTTGTCAGTGTTTAGAAATAGCCTATTTGCTAGAAGCCACTTATCTATGTTCACTAACTCCTTGTTTGCAGCTTCATATAAGGTTTCATAGCAATTACTTTTTAAAAATATGTTAGTGTCGTCTGCGTACATGATGCATTTTCCTAAGGTCAAGCAATTATTTAAATCATTTACATAAATTGAGAATAGTAAAGGACCTAAAATTGAACCCTGAGGGACACCATATTTTATTAACTTAATATTGGAACAGATATTATTTATTTCAACTGATTGTTTTCTGTTACTAAGATAGCTACAAAACCAATCATGCGCTACACCACGAATTCCACAATGCCATAATTTGGATAATAAAATTTTATGATCAATGGTATCGAATGCTTTAGATAGATCAAGAAATATGCCTAGTACATGTTCTTTATTTTCAAAAGCTTCAGCAATATTTTCAATTAATAATGAAGTTGCATGACTAGTTGAGTGATTTTTTCTAAAGCCAAATTGATATTTATAAAAAAAGTTTTGTTTTTTTAAAAATAATACTACACGATTGTACATTAACTTTTCCAATATTTTTGACATGGAGCAAAGTAAGCTGATTGGGCGATAATTGCATACATTAGTTACACTACCCTTTTTATGAATTGGTGCTACTTTTGCAGTTTTAAAGTCAGAGATAAATTCACGACAAGCTAACGAAAGATTAAACACATGTGTTAGAGCTATTAATATATTGTCTGGTGTGCTTTTTAAGATAGTTGGGGGAATTTCATCAATGCCAGTACTTTTTTTAGGCTGAAGGTTACTGATTAGTTTTTTTATTTCAGTTAAACTAGTTGAATAGAGATAAAGTGTGCTCAATGTGGGAGATTGCATGAATGTTTGAAAACTATGAGATGTTTGGGGTAAATCTGATACTAAATTATTTGCAACATTGACAAAGTAGTCATTAAAATAATTAGTAATCTGGAGAGAGTCATTCACCAAATTATTGTTTATGGATATGGAAGAACATACAGATGATTTAACTTTACCTAATTGCTTGTTTATATTTTTCCAGGTCTCTTTTAAATTATTACTTAATTTCTTAAATGTTTGTCTAAAATAACTCTGTTTTTTTTCTTGTAAGGCGCGATTGTATGTATTTCTTTCTTTATTGAAGTTTGCTTTATTTAAAACACTCCTATTTTTCAAAAACTTTTTAAAACACTTGTTTTTTTTAAGCATTAGTAAATAAAGATCGTTATCAAACCATGGCTGCTTATTTTTGTTTTCAATATTTTGCTTGATAAAAGGGAAGCAGTAGTTAAATGTAGATTTATAACTGTCCATTAATAATTTAAATGCTAAATTAGTATTAGTTTCATTTAGTATTGCATTAATATCAATATTTTCTAACATTTCATTAAACTTGGTTATATTTTGGGGGGTAAAAGATCTTTTTTGTTGAGGTCTATACAAATTCTGTTTATTAAGATTAAAACACATATATACTGGTAGATGGTCAGAAAGTGGATTTAAAATGACTCCTGATTTTATGTGCTGATGGTGTAAATTTGTCCAGATATGGTCTAATACTGTTGCACTTGTATCTGTGATGCGAGTCGGTTTGTTAATAACTGGGAAGTAATGACCTTCAAGCATCATTTCAATAAAATTGCATACATATTCATTATCTTGATTTGATAAATCATAATTAAAGTCTCCAGTGATAAAACATTTGTTTAGTGATTCATTACTATTATGGATACAGTTGTAAAGATTATTCAAAAAGTTTTCATTTAAACGACTATCATTAGAAGGAGATCTATAAATGTTACCACAGAATAAATTTTCATTATGTAATTGAATTTTTATAAAAATTGATTCAAAAATTTTTTCATTCATTATTGTTAATTCATCAATTAGGTTAAATTTATAGCAATTTTTAATATATAAACCAACTCCACCACCCTTGGTAATTTTTCTGCTGTTAGAGATAAAATTATAATTTTCAAGATAACAGTATGGGCCAGGTGAATTATTCTGAATCCATGTTTCAGTTACAGCAATTATGTCTGGTTTGGGGTTTAGATTATAAACAAAGCTTTCTAATTTACTAAAATTTAAAGGACTAGAGAGTGACCTAATATTAACACAAATAATAAGAAAACTATTACAAATTTTTTTATTAAAAATCAATGATTTTGTAGAGTGAATCAATGATTTTGTAGAGAGAAACTACCTTGTATTTTTAGAATAGAGTGAAACTACCTGATTTTGTAGAGTGAAACTACCTGGTGATTTTGTAGAGTGAAACTACCTGGTGAAGCTTTGTAGAGTGAAACTTACTTCTACCTGGAGAGCAAGCTAGGTTTTGGCGCGGTAGATCAACCGTAGATCAAGTCACTCTTTTAAATAAAGAAACTGAGGATAGCTTTTCGGCCAAAAAGAAGGCTGGCACTGTGTTTGTCGATCTCACAGTAGCCTAAGATACTGTATGGCAGTGGGCTTCACCCGCAAGCTACACAGTTTTTTTCCGGACAGGCACTATGATCTTTGTACAGGGGTTTTGGTCAGACGCTTGCGAAGGAAATATTTATTATAAGGGCTTTCGTCTCACAACGCCTCTAGTAGTTTCTGCATAACGAACAAAAACAAATTACACGTTCGAAAGTTTGAAATGCAAAAACACAAATGAACTTTAACATAAAAAAGCAGTTAATTTACACGGCAGTAAAGTTACGGAGTCAGTAACAATAAAAAATCAACGATTAAATTTGTTAAAATGACTCACCAAAATTTTTCTTTAAACAAATGTTTCATTATACCAAATGTACTATAACTTGCGTAGCAGAGTACTTCCTAAATGTAAGTTTTTACCAGTCAACGCAAATTATCCAACAAGTACAATTACAAATCATTACACTGATCCTTATTCAAATAGAAAATAAACACAATGTTAATAGTTTAACTTTACCTAGTTGCACTAAAAAAAATTTCTTTTTTAAATTTAAAAACTGTAGATTACAAAACTTGAGGCTTCACTACACCTAAGCACGAACAATACTAGGCATTCCCGCTGGACAAAAGTCACAAGGAAAATTAAATTAAATTTGAAAAAAACAGAAATCCTAGAGACTTACGTCATAGAAGAAGCAAAACCAACAGGCAATGGCCTCATCATGCATTGATTAAAAAAACAAGTAACGACGTCTTAAGACTGGCGTCCCATAGGAATCAGTCCTGGCTACCCTCTTGTATTGTACCTATGCATATGACCTGTCAGTGACTGTTGGCAGAAAATTTGCTTGTATTGATCCTGGCCGTCTTGGACTATGCAAGCGACTGGCAGACATTAGAGGAGACTCTTACTCAGGACATAAAAACCTTATTATACAAACGAAAGCTCAACTTCATACAACAACAACTGTGTTTGCAGCCTTTCATCTTTAGAACAAGGAAGCACGACGTGAGCTTAACAACTTTGTCAAGGGTCAAACTCTACCGTTTTGTGCTAATTTTTTTTCTTTATTTTTATCTCTATATTTATCCTCCTGACTCTCAGGAAAGCGACGGAGGCGCTAATACGTAGGGTAGGCAATTACCCCAACCTGCTTCCGGAGATATCAAGATATTGCTATCCGCTAGTAAATTTAGTCGAGATATTACTGTAATTTAGAACTGCTTGTCAAGACCACCAAGCAGGAGAAAGTGCCGCAAAGTGTCTTTTCCAAAGACACAACAGAATGGCGCAAGTGGGTTTTGAACCGAGACCATGTTTAGCATCAGTCCGGTGCTTTAACCACTCGACCACGCAGCCAACTAATTCCACTTATCTCCGCATAAAACTAAATAAGGCACTCACGTTTTGCCAACACTTAGAGTCAATGTGCAAGAAGTTCACATCTTGCGTTGGGCTTCTAAAACAATTAGCTGTATCAAGCTAGGGTGTAAATGCCACAATACTCTATACAGCCACCCTTGTCTTAGTCCATTTCAAAGCTGAGTACTGTGCGCTTGTTTGATGTCGCAATGCCCATACTTGCCTTATCGACAAAATTTTTAGATTAACGATGCTTTGCGTGTAGTGACTGAATGCCTGCGTCCCACACCAAAGGACAACCTTTTTGTCTTATCAGGTATCCAACTAACCGAGCTTTGCTGCCAAAACCCGCACTGTCTTTAGCTCGCCGCGGTCATGAGCCATAACACTTTCTGTATAAAAAGTTCCTGTCTCCACTTGGTGGATAGCTGCGGCAACTTAAATCAAGACATGCATTTGTGCTTGTATGTTTTCACCATAATTTGGAAATTTCATTTTTTTCACCAGTCTATATTGATTCAAATGCAATTTATCCATTTACTTGACTTATAAGAGTGTTGATTGCAGCTTTTTATAGTGGGTATTCCAATTATTAAAATTGAGATTTTGAAAATTGGTTTGCAAGCTGAACTGGTAAAACAACTCTAAATAAAAGTTAAAATTTTATATATTCCATTCATGCAAAAAAATTAAGGTAAAAGTTATTTGGCAAGTAATTTGATTTTAAAGGACAATTTTAAGAGATAGCCTGACGTATAATAAACTAAATGGCTTTTCACATTTTAAGTAAAAATAATAACCAGGATAACCATTTCAATAATATTGCACAATACTTTTAGTTTTTTTCAATTGTGGTTATTATTGTATGATTGCATTCCATACTACTATTTCTTTAGCCAAAAATCTTAAGAATATTTGATGCACCAACATAAACTAAAACTCTTAAACAGATAATTAGCTGCTTTAATAATAAATTAATCCATCAATAAGCTTAATTTTTGGGTTAATATTTTTAGACTTATTTGACTAAAAGCAAGCATAATTTTTTTACAAACTTTGTAAAATTTCAAATTTTATTTCATTTTTTATAAAAATTAAGTAAGATGTTCATATTTCAATATAGATGTAGTCATGCCTGCTCACGCAGTGATAGGCATTTTTGTTAGGGATATTAGAACACCGGATCAACAACTGATTTTGGCTATTTACGTTAGAAGGACTACTGCAAAAATACTGTAGTGTCAAAAGTCATACAAAGCTTCAAAACCTTTCGTTTGAAGGTTAAACGCATTTTAGTTAGCTAAAAAGATTTCTGACAGTTATTTGTTAAAAGAAATTGAAATCTTTATTTCGATAAAGACATTAACCAATACTAGATTCTGAATACTACAGTAAATATATATTGACTACAGTTATTAAAGGAAAACAAAAATAAACTTCTATATGCGAAAACAGTAAAACTAACTAACAATTTGGCATGCAATAAAGCTAAAAATACCCAATCAAGAAAGAAAAATAAACAAGTATTAACATTAAGCTTAAAATGCAACAAGAAGCAACAAAACTACTAAAATAAATAAAAAAACTATTACACAAGAATTAAAACCGGGAGCTTTTTAAAGTTAATTTTCACAGTTTTTAGGTTGATATTTCTGGTAATTCAACTTTAAATACGTTCATCACTTTAAGTTCGTTTTTTTCAAAACAATCAAAAATTAGAACTAAACACTTCTTTTACATTCAAATGACCGGCAGAACATTGCTGAAACAATAGATCACTGAGAGTTTCAGTTGCTGCGACAATGTTATTAATGTTTTGAGAAAAACAGATCATGGGTTGCTCATGGATAAAAACTCGGTTTTTGTCGGTTCTCCAGTGGATAGAATGACCGTATAATGTTGCACTGCCAGTGCTGTCACAGTGTAAATAAATTTGGATGGTTGCGACAAGCCCCCGAATATACATTCTCAAACAACTGTTTATATTTATCTAACTGGTAGTGGTGAATTGAAAAGGAATCATCACCTGCAATGAGCAACTCTTTGCAGGAAGAGCATTTGCGACAGCGTCATATGCTTCTACCAACATAGCCACTGACATAGTACGTTATACGTTATATCATCCAAAGAAATACCAGCGAATACATCATTCAACTAAAGCACTCATTTTCTTCAGCTCCTTTATCAACACTTGTTTCTAATAAAGGAAGAGTATCAAAATTTTTAAGAATATTTACATTAAGCAAGAATATTTACACCAAGCATTTCAGTCACTGTCTGCAGAGAATCACATGAAAGCAAATGTATCTATTGATCTTTCCGCTCTGAGACCATTGATTTTTGAAATTTTACGGTATAGAGCAATCTACAAAAACATTACTATTATCATTATTTTTTGGTATTAAGTTAGAAAAAACAAAAAGCTTTGATTTGTAGCTCACTTGAAATTATTACAGACACTGCAAGTTCTGGAGCTACTTTATAACCATTGTCATTTTTGACAAAATAGAACCGGACAGATGAAGCTGAATAAATACTATCCAAAGGGAAGAACTGCATTTTTCATTTTGCTTGTAAAAGATAAAAAATTTGAAAAAGAGTGTCGAATGAGAAAATCACTATTCTGCTTTTTTAAAATAATGTTACCTTTTTCATGTCTCAAAAAGAACCTGGTAGAGGAAGTTACATGCATTGTTGCTAAAAATGATAAAAGATATTTTGGCAAAGAAGAAAAAATTATAAGATCAGCATTAGGTTTCAGATGCACTCTCTTCAGTTTTAGGGTCTTTCTAAATTTACGTCTGCTACTACAGATATCAGTTGAGGTAGTTTTGAAATCACTTTTATGAAAGTGCTTTGTACAAACTTTAATACTTTCTAGTTTGGCCTTAGAATATCCCTATACCATTTATCACAAAGCGCAGAATTTACAGGAAACTAAAATAATGCAACTTTTTTTTATTCTTGTTGGATCTATAGCCAGAATTGCAAGTTGGCACAAAGCAAGTGTTTACCATTGTTAAGAACTTTCTGTAATACTTAAAATCCAATTAATCAAATAAAACTCAACTACCTAAACTCAAAAATGCAGCAAATGTAATAACACTTAATTTTAGATAAAATTTTGTAATATAGATTTTGAGTTTGGTCTTTTAAGTACTAAACCATAGAATTTATTTAAAAAAAACAGTTCAAGTGAGAGTAAAATTTTTCTATACTTATACGAAACATAAATACTTGAACTGTTTAATACCATATTACATCCAACAGCCTACCATAAAAAATATGAGTAATTACACGAAAAATTAAATTGTACATCAATTATAAATATTTTACAACACCAAACTTTTATTAATAAAACAAACAACTTTGAAGAAATGAATTGTTGGCTACGACACTTTTAACTTTTAAAAATAACTGTCTTATTAAAAATTTAGTAGAATTGCCAATTTTCTCACCATAACTTTTTAAATCAAAGAAATTTTTTTCAGTCTTGATCTATAATTTAAAGACAAAAATTTTTTTCAAAATTAGTTTTTAATTACCATATTTTATTTAAGAAATAATTGGCTTTTTGTGTAATCAACCTAGTCACTTTAAATTTGATAAAAATAATAAACGTTTTTTTTTTTGATCAAAATGCTAAAAATTCAGGTTTTAAATTTTTTATTATTTTATTATTTATTTTTCTAACTGCCAAAACAAATTATATTAATAATTTTTCATACTATAAAACTTTTTATATTTGACCAACTAAATAAAAACTTGAATTACGCTAAAATTAATTTTTGACTATAATACTAAAATTTTAAAAATTAATGATTTATTAAAAAATATTGAAGTAGGTAACCAGTCACTAACAACTATTTAATTTCAATACTTTTTATAGCTTGATAAATTTTCATCATTAATTTTTTGTTCTAATCAAAGTGCTTAAAGTTTATTATTTTAATTCGGTAATTTGGGTAAATGACAAATAAACTTTTTTCAGTAGTTTTTTAATAAATATTGACGACAACTAGAAAGTACAAAAAACACTTAATTTATAAAACTTTTTTTGTGTTTATCCATAAATGAATATTACGTACAAATTTTTTTATTAACTTGAGTAATGACTAAAACAAAATTTTGCTTTAGTTTTGATTTAAAAACTTGACCCTACTAACGTAAACCAAAAACTGGATCCAAAATGGAGTTGTACATCCCGATATCTAAAATCCCTAATTTTTGTAAGCCCTCGCCTGGCCCACTGTGTCACTGATTGGATCCAAATTGGAGGAAGGATTTGTCTCCTTAAGCTTAGGCTACAGAAGCGGTCACTGTGCATTTTGCAGGTGTAGGCACCAAAAGCTGCAGCACAGTACCAGCGTTTCTCAGATTAATTAGGTGTTGCTTTACAAAAAATTAAATCTGCAGAATTAATTGTCCTACCGGGTAATTTCAATGCATATGTGGGTACTCACGACAAGATATGTAAGGGTGTTATCGGAATACAAGAAGACTCCGACATTGATAAAAACGGAAGATGTTTGCTACAGCTCTGTGCCAGCAAGGACATCTTTTTTCGGAACAAGGAGATTCACAAGTACATCTGGTACAGAGATTCCGTGGGACAGCGTTTTATAATGGATTTCTGTATTGTCTCAGCGGACTTATTTTTGTCTGTGGTCGATGTTTGTGTTAAAAGACGAACTAAACTCTCTACCAACCATCACCTAGTCTTCTGCATTTTAAGAGACCTAAACCATCCAAGAACAAGGAAACGATTAGAATAAAGTTGGAGTTACTGGCCGATAAAAAGGTGAGACACACTTTTGCAAGCAAAGTTGCTTTCCTGTTCAGAGAACTCTCTGACTATACTGAAGACGTTGAAACTGAATGAGATTTATTTAAATTAGTAGTTATTACACTACAGGCCAAAAGTTTAAGTTCACCCCTTGAATTTTCAAATTTTGAAATCCCCAATTTTTTGGCATAAATCGCTGTGAAAATCCCTCTGCTGCAAGAATATCTGTCCTCGCCCTCTGTTCAATTGATAACTGCTTTTTATTGGCCATTGTATAAGAAGGGCTCCGTAAATAGTTAATAATAGATGAAAACTACTGTAAATACAGTAGTATTTTTTACAATGTTTTTTTTATCAATTTTTATCTCTGTAAAAGAAAAAAAGGATATTAAATTAGACAAACACCTTCTGAAAAGTAGAGAATATGGATTAACTTCATTATAACTAAAAATTTAAGGAATAAGGAATATGCAAGGAAGAAGTTAGGATAACCCTCACAAGGAGCTTATATCCAAACTCAGTTGAAATGGCAGCGAAATCCAATAAAAGTTAGTCAGGTTTTGTTAAAACATTTTGTCGATCTTCATTATACAAGGGTTCATTGTTTCTGATGAAAATTATTTGCCAATACAGACTGATTTAACCGCTTTTTGAAAATTCAAGGGGTGGACTTAAACTTTTGCCCTGTAGTGTACATCTTCAGCTGCTAGTTGCGGTTGCAAACGTGTGGGAGATCAAATGGGTAGTAAAAAAATAATTTCTTGGTCGAACCAAAAAGTTAAAGAAGCTATCCGTGCAAAGAAAACTGTGTTTACAGCTTGGCTAACAAACAAGTCATCTAAGCAGCTTCGATTGCGGTACTTCGGAGCACGACTGTTGCCACTATTGTCAAGCATTCTATTTTTTTTATCTCTATCTTTATTTTCCTGACTCGCAGGAAAGCAACGGAGGCGCTAATACATAGGGTAAGCATTGCCTACCCTATGTACAATTGCCTACCCTATGTATTAGCGCCTCCGTCGTTTTCCTGCGAGTCAGGAGGACAAATATGGAGATAAAATAAAATAAATAAAATAAATAAATAAGCAATTACCCCGACCTTCTTCCGGAGATCCCAAGATATTGCTGTCCGCTTGTAATTTAATAGAGATATGACTGTAATTTAGAACTGCTTGCCAAGACCACCAAGACCACCAAGCATGGGAATCTGCCGTAAAGTGTCTTTCCAAGGACACAACAGAATGGCGCGATTGGGTTTTGAACCGAGACCATATTGATTATAAGTACGGCACTCTAACCGCTCGACCACGCTGCCGATAGATCAACATCTAAAAGAAAAGACAACATCTAAAAAAAAGTCATGGGAAGAATTTGCACAAAAGTTGGATACTAACTATCGGCAAGCAAAGTATTTTGGCAAACCATACCAACAGTTGATTTTGGGGCAAAAAATGCCAGTTGCCACTCTCATTGAAAATGCTAATGTGAGCTTGTGAAGTATTAAAAGGGCATCCTAAATTGTTGGAGAGACTACTTTTGTCAGCTCTTAATCCAGTAACAGTCCAACATTTGAAAACATCCGAGGAACAAATTGGTAAAAAAATTCATCTAACCGAAGCGGAGGTGAGCACAGCAATCAAACTTTGAAAGCTGGCAAGGCCCCTTGTGAAGATGATATTTGACACAAAATTTTAAAGGCCATGAACAACTTTGGGGTTCGTTGGCTGATTGTGTGTGGCAAGTAACTTGAAAAATTGGTGAGGTACTGAAGCAATGACAGATCAATGTGTTGATACCTATTCACAAAAAAGGAGACAAGAGAAAATGCACTAACTACTGGGACATTTCTTTATTAAATCTTCCTGGAAAGATCTACGCAAAGTGCCTCGAAAAGAGATGTCGTGAAATAGTGGAAACTTAACTTCAAGATGCAAAATGCAAATTTTATTTTGGCAGATCCACCATAGACCGAATCTTAGCCCTTTAGCAAGTTTTTGAGAAATAGTGGGAATATGTCAAAGAAGTGTATACATGATTTGTAGACCTTGAAAAAGCATATGATCGTGTCCCAAGAAACAAGCTGTGAACATTATTGCTTGAGTATGACGTGAGAGGTCAGCTTTTAGCTGCTATTAAATCGTTGCACAAACAGCCGCAAGTCTGTGTTTTTGTAAATGGAATGAAAACAAAGCCTTTTAGGGTTACTGTTGGACTACAAAAAAGCTGTGGTCTTTCTCCTCTTCTGTTCATTATACAGTATAAATGGACAAGATAGACAAAGACAGTTCCTCCAGTAATGGTATATTACATTTGGGCAGTGTAACGTTCGGCGCCTGGTATTTGCAGAGGATCTTGCGTTGTTAAGCTTGAACAAGGGTGATCTCCAATATGCACTTGATCGGTTTTCTGATGCATGCTTGGATGCTGGAATAAAAATTAGTATGGCTAAAACTGAGATTATGTATTTGTCAAGCCACCCTGTCTAAAGTTTGTTCCAAACAAATGGAGCAACTCTCAAGCAGACGGAGAAGTTTAAGTATCTTGGAGTCACATTCTCAAGTGATGGTCGACAAGACAAAAAATTGGATCATTTATTTGAAAAGCAAGTGCCGTAATGTGCCAGCTTTACCGATCAGTTATATTGAAATAAGAACTGTGGACAAAACCAAAGTTTTTTGTTATCAGATCAGTTTTTGTTCCTATTCTTACTTATGGTCATCAGTGTTGGGTAATGACCGAAAGAGTGAGATCTCGGATACAAGCGGCCGAAAGAGGTTTCTTGCGAAAAGTCAGAAGCTTATCCCTACTTGAAAAGGTTAAAAGCATTGACATTTGTCAATCTTTCAACATCGAACCGCTGCTACTCTGCATAGAACGATCGCAAATGGGCTGGCATGGTCATGTAACACGAATGTCCCATGAGCGAACAGCAAAGTAACTAATGGATGCTTTTCAGAGAAACAAAATGCCTATAGGGCAACCCAGAACTTGCTGGCGAAATTATGTTGAAAACCTGGCCTGGTCATGTCTTGGAATTCCGTGAAAATGCGACTTACCATTACACAAGCACAATTATCCATCTCAACCATGACAAACAACAGTTCCACTGAATGTGATGGCATAAACATAAGACACCTTAAACACCTAGGCTACTTGCCATCAGATACCACAAAGACTGTACAACATTGTCCTCAACACTAAAACAGTACCCCATCTTCGGAAACATGCCACAAACATACCCATTACAAAACCAAACAAAGACCAAAACTTGACACAAACTACCAACCCATATCACTTCTATCACTCATTTCCAAAACACTAGAGAAAACACTATTGCCATACATAGCAAAAAACATTCCAATTATTTTTTATCAACATGGATTCAAACATAAACACTCAACACACAATGCTTTGCACAACATCTGCCACAAAATCACAACAGGCTTTAACAATCCAAGACCTCCACAACGCATTGTAGCTCTTGTTTTGGATATTAGCAAAACGTTTAATACAGTGAACATACACAAACTTATACAAAAACTCAAACTAACAAACATTCCAAACATCATCATCATGTTCACAGAAAACTACATAACAAGCATGCACTCATTACAATGGCACACTCTCAAAACTGAAACGATTCAATACAGGAGTACCACAAAATGCATTTCTGTCTCCAATATTATTCAGCATTTACACGTCTGACATTCCACTCCACCCAAAACACATACAAATTGCAATATACAGTATGCTTACGACATACCAATCACGGCAACTCACATCAAACACCGTAAGGCCCAACAACTCATTCAACCATATATTCCCAAGATTTTAGAATGAGACACCACTAATAATCTTCACATATACACAGACAAAACTGCCTCCACACTTTTTCATCAGAACCATCTGAATATGGCACAACTTTATCACTTAAATTAAACAACCAAGCACTACCAACAACAAACACCCAAAAATTCTTGAAATCACTTTAGACCTAAAACTGACATTTTCACAACGTGTAAACGTCAGCCCAATCCTAACCTTAACCCGAACCCTATACCTAACTCTAACCCTAACGTCACTAAAGCAAAACAAACGCTTAATATTCTGAAAGCACGCACTGCTGCCAAATGAGATAAACAAAAGGATTTAATTGTATCCACATTCAAAGCTATCACTTGTTCCAATTTGGTATATGCAAACGCCATATGGAGCCTTATCATATCAAACACCAACATCAAGAAACTGCAAACCATGTAAAACACAATTTTGCAAATTGCTACTTTCTGCATTCGAGATACAAACACTCAACAGCTACTTGACAAAGCCAAAATCTTTCCAATGATTGGGCACTCATCTCAAACTTCATGTTACTTAACTAAACACACCTTTTACATGATCTTAATACATACTCAGATCCATTCAGAAACATGTCATATGGGTACAAAACTGGCACAGCTCAGAGCCAACAACTCACCACTCTTGCAAAGTTAGCTATATTCAATAAACCTTGATACTTACACGCCACGGAGCCCACTATGCTTTTCACACACACATGACACTAGTCATCTCTTTAACTGCAGTCAAGTAAAAACACGACACAACACCAATAATCTGTGGAAAAAGCCTTTACAAGCAGCAAAGGTAATACAAGAATGGGAATCTAGATTGGCTTTTTAAGGGATTAAGGGATGGTTACTTCAAGATATCCTTGGAGAAGGGACAACAACAACAACAACATTTCTCAACTTTTTTGTCTTAACAAAGAGTCAAAATAAAACTTTTTTCTAAAAATGCTTTAGACCAAGGATTTTGCAATTTTTATGATAAAATTGTTTTAACATTGTGAAATCTGAATAATTATTGAAATTTAATTTTTCTCCGCTGGTTTAATTGTGTTGTTAATAATTTAGAGTTATTGTTTAATATATGTCCAATAATAATTGTTTTAGTTGCTATGTAATCAGTGCAAGTTTACTTTTTTGCTGCCTAAAAAGATCAGATTTTGTCTTTGATACTACCTTATCTATTACGTCAATCCAAGTTTTAGTTTAGTTGAAATAAAGTTATTTTATTGTTTTAACCTGTATTTTTTGATACTATTAAGACTTTGGCTTGAATGTTTATTCTGAAGTGGTGGCAGAATTTTTAGAAATATACCTCTGATAGATTGTGTGCATGTTAACAACAGTCCAACAACTTATAACTTTCGAATTTTAACTGAGGTTGAGCCCTTTGTCAAGAAGCTCAAATCTAGATCAAGTTCAAGTTTTGAAAAAGTTATGTATTTTTAGCATAAGTCCTAATTCGAATTTACAAAACTATTTGCCCAAGTCGTTTCTATGCATTGCATATGTAGCTACAAAGCAAAGAAAACAACTTCAAGTCAACAACTATTGATTTGAGGATTTGGGTTGAGTTCCTATTTTTGATAAAGAAGACCCAAATCGAGTTCAAGTCTGTCCATGACTTTAAAAAAAAAAAAAAGAATTTGTGTTAAAGGCATACGCACGGGGCAAAAGGTTTAAAAAGTAAGCCCATTCTTTAAATAATGCATGAAAATCAATCAAAATACAATAGAGCTCTTGATAGAGCTGGGAAAAGTATAGGCAAAAAGAAGGTCTTCATTTTATTTTAACTATTATAGTAATTATGTTTTCATCTCTTAAACTCTCCAGCCCCTTGAAAAATTTCTGCATCTACAACTGGTTTGAATTATTTCAAGTTTTGTATAAGCATCGGTTTTTTTCTAATACTTGGTAACCTATTTTTCTAGATGGCATTGCTTAAACGGTAATTGAATTTTCGTGACGTCATTTGTTGGGGAGCCTCAATTAAAACTTTGCCTCAGGTCCCTAATTTTAAATATCCACCACTGCTTACAATAGCTTGAAAACATCAATAACAGCAACAATGTTACTGTTTTTACCTATAGGGCCTCGTCAGTGTTGAGTTGACCTGCACATGTTTAAAACTACATAAATAGCCTAAACAAAATTTATCTTTATTGTACTTACAGTATATCTAGTAGGCGACAATCAAGGTTAAATTGCATTCTTCTGACAAGCTTGATCTCCAGTAAAACAGAGGCGAATATGCCAGTTCACTATAATCAAAGCAATTTTTAAAGATATTTTTCAACTTCCATTGCACTCGCAAACCCCTGCAACTTTTCCACGGACTCCTTGGAGTCCGCGGACCACTGTTTGGGAAACACTGTTCCAAAGATAGAAATAAAGAAGACATGATTTGTTTACATCATCATATCACCTATTCATTCTGACTTGCAAGAAGCATGCCAGGTGTTAACTTTTTTAAGCAAATTTTAACGATTACTCAGTTTGATTATATCTTATTAGAATTTTTATTTGTTTTTTTAATTTTGCTGAATTGTAAACTTGTAATAGTATGCTGAATTGTAAACTTGTAGCTGAATTGTAAATTTACTACAGTAGTCTGAAATGGGTCCACATAATTTGATTGAGTATCTAAGCGTACAACCAGAATCAAATAAAAAATTTTTTACAGCAACAATATTGAGTTTCTTCTTGCCATAGTTGAAATAAAATTTTATCATTGATCGAAAGCTATGAGATTGAAATAAATTGGATTAAGTAAAAAAATATATAGTTTAAGAGAGACAGCTAAGACAATTCAAAATCGCAGTTAATCAGATATAACCAGTGATAAGCTGTGACCGGCAGTTGATCCAACAACAATTTATCAAACGACAGTTGATCGAAACGACATTTAATCGAACGGCACTTGATCAAAACAACATTTAATAGAAACGACAGTTGATTGAAACCCTTTATGGACAAATGGGACATATCTGGCACGTTTCAAAAAAACGTTATTTAGTAAACCTTTTTAGAAATTTTTTTAAATAAACGAATTCCTTAGATTTGTCATATCTAGTTGATGTAGTTTTAAGTTGGAAGCCCTAAAACGTCAACCAGTAAGAAAGTAATAGTCAGTTATTTGCTTGTTTGACAAGGTTAGTGAGAAGTGCAGATACTTACTATTTTGCATTAAGTAGTTCTTGATAAGCAAGCAAATTTTTTGACCAAATAAAATTTTTTTGTATTTAGTAAAAGTAGTTCTGTCATATCAATAAAAAATTTTTAATGTTTGCTTATTGTGATTAATTTGGTATTAATTATTTTAAACGTGCCAGATCTGTCCACCTGGTCCATAAAGTTTAATTTATATGCTAAAGTTCTAAATATAATCTGAGTGCTATGTTGCAGTTTTTTTAAATATTTTGAGTAAATATATTGTAATAATAAATTACTTATGAATGTTCAAAATTTTTATGGCATAAAGAATTGGGCAGCTATTGCTGGTGGTGAAAATAGGGAGAGCAAAAATGAATTTCTAGGAGAAAGTGACTCTGATGATGAATATGTTTATTGTGAATCCAGTTACAACAACCCTCAAAGTGAAGAAAGTATCCAGATTACAGAAAAAAAGAGCCAGATGCAAACTGCATGGGTACACAAGCAAAACCTACATTTTTTACATAAAATGCAAAACGTTTTTTTGCCTGAACAAAAATAAAAACTGCTTTAAAACATTTCACAAAAGCTAAAAGTATTTAAATTGTAATGTAAAATTACTTGTGTACTCGTTTTTTACTTTTATGGTTTAATTATTGCATGATATATAATGGTTGATTTTTTGTACTATGGACCAGTGGGACAGAACTGGCACGTTTAAAAATATCAAAAATACATAAATTTTTTTAAATATTTTGTCAAATATTATATAATAGAAAACTATTGTCACTAAAAAACAGTTGAAATATTTTTATCGTGCACAAAATTAAATTTGTCCATATAGGGTTAAGAAGAAAATTTACAGCAAAGCATTACAAAGCCACCTTGATTTTCTTCGCAAGAAAAAATCTTTGTTTTGCAGATTTTATAAACAGTTGTCTCTGAAAAACTGAAATTTCTATCGGACCGGCGAAAAGAGCGATATTACCAATGAAAATCTACATTTTAAACAGGAAGTAGGTTAACCAAAAAACAAAACAAAAAGGAAGAAAAGGTAAAGTTTAATGAAAAACTGCTTAATGTGCTATACAAAACTATCATTTATTTTATACTGCTCTCAAAACATTAAAATTGTTATGACTACAATCAGTGGCCTACCAGAGAGTTTTGAATGGGGGGCTGCATACAACCAAAATTAAATATTTTTGCTTGAAAATTTTTTTAAGTGTTAGCTAAAGAAGAAAAAAATTTTCACTTTGAATCTGTCCCGGGTACTAACAAAGAGATTGTTTAATCGCAAAAACATACAAAATTAAGTATTTCTTTTATTAGTTGTCATTTCGATCATGTGTCGTTTCGATCATTTGTCGTTTCGATCAAGTGTCCTTTCGGTCGATCAACTGTCGTAGTACCTTGATAACAAGTAATAAGTTACTTTTTCAGTAACAGTATCTGAAACGACTTTTGTGAAATTGCTACTTCTTTTTATCCTGTTAAAAGTTATTAATTACAGTTACTTTTTAAATTAAAAAAGATTTTTTGTCAAAACAACCAACCACCCGTATTCAAACTGTATGTCTTCAAGCGCGGCCTTTGAAAAGCTTTTGGCCTGGAAAAAGACATTTTTAGGCCGAAGCGCGGACTAAGCAGTTAACATTTTGAAATGCATGCATTTTGGAAAAGAAATTGAGTACCTCACTCTTTACTTTGTCTACTTTCAATAAGTTTTTGTGCTTTTGTTCCGTTTTGTGAAATACTGAATTAAAAGCTGTAGTTATTAGTTACTAAAACAAAATTTAAGTTAAAAAACTCTCAAAAAATTTTTATAATCTTTAAAAAAAAATTTATAGTGCTTTAATTCCAAAAGTAACTGTATCGGTAACTTGTAACTAGTTATTTTTACAAAATAGCTTGCTCACCAATAAATATAACCTGCCTGATTTTGCACCCAGAATTTCTACTCCAATATTTAAAATAAACAATTCTTTATTTAGTCGTTTTTTTGCAATAAAAATTTAAAACTGGTTAATTGCTCAATTGTTCTAAAAGCTTAAAACAGCAACTTTGACTATTAGACAATGTACAATAAAGAAAATCAAACATTTAATCACTTAGTGCTTGGTATCTAAAAAATATATCAAAAACTTAGCTATGCCAATATATTTAGGCAGACCGAAATATGCGCGTACCAAGAATTTTTGAAAAAAAAGGAGGGCATGCAACCACAATCATATATGCTTAGTGGAAAAATATTTTCAAGTGGTAGGTAAAGAAAAAAATCCTCATTTTGAACCTGTCTCAGTTCTGTCGATTTTTCGTCACAAAAAAATAGTGTTCTCCAAAAAGAAGATCTTTATCATAAATCTGTCTTTGATTCTCGTATTTGTGATCTCCAAGGGGGGAGGCATGGCACAATGCCCCCCTAAACACGCAACTGAATACAAAATAAAGTAGATTATAATTAAATTTGAAAAAATCATAACATTAAAATTTGGCACAAAAGTTAAAGGCCAATATGTCTCGGTCTCGTAATCCTAAAGTTTCGTCTTAGTGTTCGATCTCTGTGTCTCGAGTTTAGGTCGAGACATTTAATCAATATAGGCAAAGCCCATAGGTGTTGTAACAGTTGTCATAATTTTAAAGTAAAAATATGTAATATTTACCTTGTTCAGAGATTAAGAGAGTTTAGGCTAGCGTCATGACCCTATGTAGATTTGATATTAATCGCAATAGAATTGAACCATAGTAATCTTTATTACCAAGACACCGCATAAGGTGCTCAAGAAATGATGGACGTATTTTGAACAACATGTATACGTATGTCGGCCATATACATTTGAAATGGTCCTTTTGACCAGCGGCAGGATTTCTTTTGGTGGGTTTCTTTGCCTGCTTGAACCCTTTTGGGTCTTGACCCTTTTGGTGACATAGCTTGTTATTTCTCCCACCCATGATTATTCAACATTCTGTTCATATGACTCAAATGTCTATACTTGACTACAATTAATATTGAATTTGATTAAAATCGCTTCTAATTTGAACTTTTTCTCTTTTTCTCTTTTTGCTTTTTTGGTGACGCAGCCATGCTCCGTAGTGTTTTTTATTTCTTTCCGCGCTTTCTTCTTGCATACTTTAACGTCTGACGTTTTTCTGCGTCTACTTGTTCTTGACCCTCGACTACTTTTTACTGTGTAAAATTTACTATGTTGGTGGTCAAGAATAAGATTAAAATAAATGAATGAATGAATGAATGAATCTTGCGTTTCATATTTGTAAGCAATATTTGGTAAGTTAAAATACAACTATATCACAATGTTTTTAACAGTAGTCAATATGTTTTTTGACATTGTAAGCTACATATTTTGCATTTTAATTAAAGCAATTGACACGATTGCGCTTCAAAACCAAATTGCATCATTCTATTGTCTCGTTCGGAAAGGTACTTTGTAGCACTTTTTATGCTTGGTCATCTTAGCAAGTAGATTCAAATTTTAGTCATTTCATTAAATAAAATCAAACATTTCAACCAGACAACAAGATTTTGGCATCTCAAAAATTTGATGTTTCGAGAAATTACTTGATGTTCAAAATTCAGAGTTTTACTGTTAGTCAATGAGAGTTCCGCTTTTAATTGGAAAAGTTTAACTGACTTGATACCTGAAAGAATTGAAACGTGTTCTGTTGGAATGGAATACAGGCATCCAGTAACAATATGCAAGAAGTCATTCAAAACACTATCCATGAGGCAAGCATGTCTGCTGCAAGGTAGTCATTTGTCAAGTAGACTAAGCAGCTGTAAATATTGCTTTACATCAGCACTTTATCCCAAGCTCTTAACTCGGCTTAGTAGTCACTCTACACTGTGTGACGGGAAAGAGGCTAAGAGGAAAAGAGCTAAAACAGATTACTAAAAAAAGCCATTTCTCAGACATTGGAGCTTGCTTTGCTTGTTACAAGTAGTTAGAGTGAAACTTTGGTTCCAGACAAGCTCCATAATCATTCAAACCATGGGCTTATTTGGAAAAAGTTTTAAAAGCTGGCAGGAAAGGCCACAATGTCAGGCTGTGTTTTAGGAAGCTGTCAAATCAACAGATGCAGCATCTTCTCCTTCTTAGCCTCGAACGCATCCTCGATGTCGTGTATTATATAAAAAAACGATTTGGTCCACGATTAACTTTCTGCGTCAAAACAAATTAATAATTGGCTTTGCCAAGTTTCTCAAAAATCGTTTATGGTTCAGAGAGCAAAGATCTCAGGTTATAGCTTTTTAGGTCCTTCACGAGGATTATCGGTTTTGCAATCGTGACTAATGATCTTTTTAATTCAGGTAAATTCAGTGACAACGAAGCTTTTTCGAATTTGTTTGTCAAAGCAATGTAATTACTCCACTTTTCACAGGCAAAACAAAACTTGGTAATGTAAGCCTATAAGCGAGGGTCAATATTTGAACCTGAAACGCTTTTTATCATAAATGTTAAAACTGTTTAATGTGGAAACAAGTTTTCGGAGGTCATGTATTTTATGCACTTGTTGCTTGAATTATACTAGTCAATTGGGAAAAATTATATTCCAACTCCTAAAAATTGCCAAAAAAATTTTAAAAAGTGTTTGTGCTTGCTTATTTTTTGGTCATTCAGATAATAAAGGTGATACACCTTTCACACTATTTACCGAATACTGGAGTCTTCAATAAAGACAATTGCGACTCCGATAGCGGCTCCAGCGTACCTAAAAAATTGAATCCGTGTTCAGCATATCGGACAAATCACTCCGGTCCCGACTCCACGCCAAAACATGCAACTCCAAATTTACAATTGCTTAGAGCAAAATTCATAAAGCTTTGTGTCTTGTCTCACTTTCGCTACTCCAAAGTCTTGACTCCGTTTAGAATCTCCATGTCTTGAGGCCAGCTCTGCAAAACAAATTAAAAGTTGCGTTTGACTTGTTGCATAAAAAGGGTAATTAACACTAAAGTTTGATAAAATTTATATTCCTATTTTCATATATACAAAAGTTATAATTAAAAATTTTAATTTCAGTAATTTTCCAACGCAACTTAAACCAAACAACGCTCCGTTTAACAGCACTCTTACTTTCAATAGTAACCAATCCATCTGTGGGTGGATTTTTGAAGCGTACTCATTTGTTTCAAATCCAGCTACTGAAATAGTATATAATACAGGTAAAAATTACGGATAAGTTTTGCACGCTTATTAAATTTTTTGAATACATCAATGCCTTGCATATATATAATTTTTTGTTAATTTATTTTTATAAATATTGCGAATTTTTAAAATTAATTTTAAAACTTAACAATATTTATAAGTTGTTTTGATATTTTAGCTTTAAAAAAATTTGTTAAAGAATAAAAGCGTAATAAGTTTTTGGCCATTTGAAAATAACTCTAATGCAATCAAACTTAAACTTAAGATTATCTTTTCAAATAAGATGTTAAATATGCTACAGAATTTTATTTTGAATAACTAAGTCAAGTTTTTTCAGTTTGTAACAACGCCCGTGAGAGTAATTGCTCCGTAACTTGTTTCTGCAACCAAGAAGCAAGTTCACAACTGACCACTACATCTTCTATTTCCTTACCATCAGCATCACCATCATCTTTATTGATTTCAAGAATTACAAGTTTCAAAACACTATCATCTATATCAGAATCACCAACTAAGTTACCAACAACAAACTCTATTGCTTTATCGACGGCTTCACCTTTAATATCCTCAGGTTTAATGTCCACGTCAAAATTGAGTTTAAAATCCAGTTCAAAAACAAAATCATTGTTGCCTCCTGGAAAAATAAACATAAAAATTAATGTTTCTTCAGATTTGTTGCCTTTTTTGGGAAACAAAATCGAAATAAAGCTGTAGCTCAACACCGAGCTCTAAGTCGAGTTCAAGATCAAAAAGACAATTATAATCGAAACCAAAATTGCAATCGATTTCCATTTCAGCTAGTTTGTAAATTCAAAAAGAATAGTTTCTTGTGATTTTCTAATTTTAGTGTAAACGTTTTGCAGTTTTAATTTCTATAGCTAAGCAATAGATTTGAAAAAACTGGTGTTAATATTAAAAAAACATTTTTTTTGGTAGATTTTGTTTAATTAGAGTTTTGAACTATTGTGTTTGAGCTTATTTAATTAGCGCTTTTTTCTGGTGTTTTATCACCTGCTAGTAATCTTCGCGAACTTTCGAGTTTTTTGCTTTATTTAATCAGTTTGAAGTTTTGTCTTGCTTAAATGGATTTTTTGTATTGTTCACTGACAAAAGGAAATAAACTGTCATGTCTTCGAATCGTCGTTCATCAAAATTCATAACTACGGTACATATACATAATAATAGTTACCGTTTCGGTATTTTTGAAATTAATATCTCATTAGTGAAATTTTGTTTTTAAAAATCAGCGGCAGAATTTAGAAATAAAAATAAAAACGCACGACGCGACTCCAACAACAGCCAAAGTTTAAGGGAAACTCGTTATTAAAATTTTTAATTTTTTTAAAATCAACTACAAGAGTGTACAACAGTTTTTATATAAAGATGTTGGCTGAATTCCAATTTGTTTAGTTCATAGCCACTGCATACTCTTTGTGTAACCTGTTCTTTTCGCACCTGCTGGATAAAAATGGCTGTTGTTTTGAAAGTCTGCAACGTAGCCGAGTGGTTAAAGCACTGTGCTGGTGATCAACATGATCGTGGTTCAAAACTTACTCGCACCATTCCGTTGTGGATTTGGGAAAAACCCTTTACGACACTCTCCCCTGCTTAACGGTCTTGACAAGCAATTTTAAATTTTATTCATATCTGTATAAAACTAAAGAACCAAACAAAAATTGGCGGACAGTAATATCTTGGCAACTCCGGAAGCAGGTCAGGTAATTGCTTGCCTTATGTATAGCGCAACGGACGCTTTTTTGCGAGTCAGGAGGATAAAGATAGAGATAAAAAAAGCTTTGCATTTGCTTGGCTTATATAAAAAAAAAAGTTCACCCATTTAGACCAGTTTCAGAATCAATATCGGCATGAAGTATATAGCAACACTTTATCGGGATGCATGATTCTGGTAGTTCAAATTAAGACAATTCTAGAAAAATATATTGCTTTAGCTTAAAATACTTGTAAGTAGTCTTTTCGGCAGGATACGGAGAAAGCCACTGCCCCACCTCTTTAATAATGCAGCAGAGGTTATTGTATTGAGCAAGAAAAGGTTTTCAATAAGGCTTAGAAATCTCACCTCCCCCTTATTATTGGCCTGCTTATAGGACAGTTTGCCTCCAAACCTACAATTATTAGATAAAAATATTTTAGATTTGCTATAAAATTTTGCCAACTTAAAAAAAGTCTATATTAGCTATCAAGCATTTAAAAAGCAAGGGATTTTTTACATTATTATTTTTAGCAAGTTGGAAGACTTCTTGACACTGAGGTTTATTTTAAATATATCCCATCCTATCTACACCCACGACCCAGTCTTTTAAAAAAGAATTAGCAATATTTTCTATTTTGCTTTGCCTCTGAATAAAAGTTACATGGATTGAAGGGGCCCACCCTCTTGCGTGCTTGGTTTCACAATTACGATTAAAGAGACCCATCCTCATACATGTTCTGCTGCACGTTATTGTTTTTAGAGGTTGAAAGCCCAATGAAGTAGCATATTATGTCTTGGTATTTAAAATTTTTAAAGGATATGACTTCATTAAAATTAATAAAATTTAAGTAAAATTGATTGTTTTTAATTGTCTTAACCAACACAAATGATTTTCCCATGCTGTGGTTCATTATAGGCTTATAATTAGTTATCTGTAAGGTTGCATACACACATTGATGAGATTTAAAGCCATACACAAAAAATGATGAGATATCATAAGATATTGTTGTTTAAAATTTGACCTATAGCTATTCAGGCAATTATTTGCACAAGAATCTAATGACAATCATTTTAAGATCAGCTTGGAGTTAAAGACCAACGATTGCACAGAACAAACACTTCATTAAAATACTTGAAAATGCTTTCTCAAGAAAATTCTTATTTTAATAAGTTATTGGTTTAACTAACTAACTTAATTATATACATTTAACATCTAGGTCTAACTTTGCACTAATCATAAAATACCATTACCAAAGAAGGTAAACTTTTGGTGTCCCTTTTTCTCTAGCAGTACAAAACTATTTTGCCCCAGCAGAGAAGGTTTTGAAAATTGACAAAATCAAAATGAGATTAACCATAAACTTTTACTAAAAGATTTTAGGTTGATGTACAATATAATATTCCATAAAGCAAGCTTAATAAACTCAGAAACAAATTTTGTGCACCATATCCAAGTTTTACTAATTTTTTTCCAATTTTGAACAATATAACAATTTAGGTTATAACAAGTATAATTCAAAAGTTATGTAGCCACTTTTTTTCAGTTTAGTTAAATACTAATTCTAGCGGTTAATCCAAAAATTTTTTATTTTATCAAATCGGAAAGTATAGAAAACATTGTTGTTTGTTTTGCTTTGCATGTTCGCTTTATCCCAACCTTCCCTATCTTAAGTTTGTTTAGGCTTATGCATATTTAAACTGTTGTTTGCCTGAATCGCCGCTTTTTTCTGTTCCGACACATTATTGAAAAATGTCCGCGTTTAGAGCATTTAAAACAAATCTTATTATTAGCAGGAAAAAACTTAAGTTGGTGTCGACTATTTACGCAAAACGTACATTTCTCAGCTGTTGCTGCACTGTAGTCTTTTGAGTGAGAACAATCCAGGTCTTCTAAATTTTTGTCTTCCGCACAAGATTGCACTTTCGCGATGTGTACTGCAGAAGCAGATGCAAATCGATAGCTTTCAGCATTTCTTTGAACGGTTTTGAGAGAACGAGTTTTTTTAAAAGTGGCTTGGAGAGTAAGGTTGCTGCCTTTGTGCAGGCACTGTCTGATTTTATTCCAAATATCTATTTTATTCCAAGTTCCTCAAATATCTAATATCTAAATATATATCATATCTAATTTTATTTCAAGTTTCTCAATAAATGCGTCGCGGATGGCTTCTTCTTTGTGGAGCTGCGCAGATACGGCCTAATAATCGCAACCCATACTTAACCGCTTTAAGTTTTGCAAATAGCGATCGAGAGTTTCTCCGGACTGTTGTTTGCAGGAGTTTAGTTTGTATAGAGCGAATATCGGATTTGTCCTTTTTGCGTAAGTGCTTTCTAAAATTTTATTACTTCGGATATTAATTCGTACACAGAAGCGTCAAAATGGCTAACTAATAAATTTAGCTTATTAGCGTATGATATCTCTGTCATATTTGCAATATAAGTTGCAAACAACTTCTGCCAGTGTAGCCATTCTTTTCTAGAATCCACGTTCTCAGAATTAGCCGAGAATACTCGAAAGCGCAGATTTTTAATATTCATTAGCCGAAGAAGAAAAAATTATTTTTCAATTAATTAAATTGTTATAATGAGTATAACGTTTCCTTAAATAAAGGTTTAATTACCTGAAAAATTCGAGCAAGTCTAAAAAAGTAAAACATAAGTGAAATAAATTGTAACACATACAGAAATAATAAATGAGTGCTGCTAAACAGGAAACAAACGAGCTGTACTGAAGTGAGCTATACTGAGCAAAAAACAAACTAACATACCGAGAACATTAATTATGTGGAGAAAAGCGATAAGCGATTTTTTCAGTCAAGTCTGTAAAGTAATATCGGTTTGATCACCAGTTACGACAATGCCATTTCAAAAAGCTTTATTTGACTGTCTATAAGTCACTTATCTTAAAAAAAAAGCTTTCATTTTTGATTGAAGACAAAAAAGCGACCTATGGCAAGTTTTTCCCAGTATGAATCAATTAAAAACGACCGTACTTGACACAATAAAGAACAGTTTTGTCCGTGTTCATTTCATAATTTAACCCTATATTTCTAAAAACACAAATTTCTAGGTGTAGATTAAAGAATGTAGCAAATTTAGAAAGACTTGTTTTGTGCTCATTTAAGTATGATAAGATCTCAAAGCATGATTTTCACCTCACATCTAATTAAACCAAAACTTAAATTTTAGCTTGAAGTTTTTAATACATTTCCAACCTGCCGAAGGGAGGCAGGAGGCAATTTTCTTCCCAAGTCGCTAAAATTTAAACAAAGAGTAGAATTTTTAGGGCAGCGACAAGAAAATGTTTGAGCAAAACTGGACGTTTTCAGGCAGTGATAGAAAACATTAGGGAAAAATCAAACAGTTAGAGCAACGACATGAAATTGTTTGGTCTTTTTTTTAGAGATTACTGTGATTTTGGGAGGAAAATTGAGAGATCAAAGATGAATTCTTTTTTCTTTCTTTTTTTTGTTTGGTTTTTACCCTAAAATATCAGACTAATGTTTTTTTCATATTTATAAAGTACTAGAAAATCATGATTTGAGCAAGTGTCATTAAATTTGAGCAAAACTTTATCGTTTCCAAGGTTTTTCGACTGGTACGCCTATGCTTAAAACCCTTGAGAAATTAGTTTGAGAAGTACGAGTAGAAACAAGATCAGCTAAAGCAATTGCTTGTTTTTTGGACTCGTATTTTTATGTTATTGAGAAGCTGCACTTAATTAATATTTATTTGATAATTAAAGCTGTATGAAAAAAATCTTTAACAATAAAATGTTCAATTTTAACAACTTTCTTTTACATTTAAATAGTAATTTGTGGCTTAATTCTAGTTAATAATTGAAATGACATTAGCAGATTTCCTTGGCACAACATAGGTATAAATGACGTCAAAGAGAACGTTTCAGTTTGATTTGTAGATTTTAACATTTCCAGAGTACTGCTTGAATTAAACAAACGTGAGAAGTCCCCAATCTTTACGCAAAAAAAGCAAGTAGTACTTATTGCTGGAAAATATTTTCGATCATGATAAGGCCGACTACAAAAGAAACATTTACATCTTGTAGCCGCAATTAAGGCTCGATGCTTATTTGTCTTTTAATTTTTATGACTAGCATTTAAAAAGTCTTTAGCAATAGCCAAGCTATGGTTATCTTCAGAGTACACTGGAGCTGTAAATCTGGTTTTAGAGAAGTAAGTAGCGAAATGTTTCTGAGCTGTCTAAAGAAATATCGCATTTGTATGAGCACACTCTACGGTAAGTTCAGTATTTTCAAAAAATCTTTGTCAAATTCGATGCAAAACCAATCCATCAACAAATACAGATTCTTGCCTATATTCTTCCGCGGTGACAATTTAAAAGTTACAGAAGCTTAGTCACACTAAGATGGTGACGGAAGCCTTTCACTTAGATAACCGAGAGGCCAAGCGTGAGCTAAAAGTCTGCAACAATGATAGATTTGTACCGTTCTGTTCAATCCCTACTTATCGTGGGGTAAAACTGGACAGATTGCTCACGTTTCGTCACCATCTAGTGTCATACTGTTGAGGCGACTTGTAAGCTCGGGATGGGGTGCTGGTGCCAAATCACTACGCATAGCCGTTTTATCTCCGGTCTACTCAACATTGAGCATTGCGGACCAGTATGGTGTCCCAGCGCTCGCACTCGTTTTATAAACAGTGTCTTGAACAACGCCTCACGCATAGTCCTGGATGCCTGCGTCCCACTCCAATGGATCACGTACTCATACTTTCAGGCATCCAGCCAGCCGAGCTTCGCCGACTGGGAGCGACACTCTACTTGGCCCACTGTGGATCTCTGGACCTTGATCACATCTTGTAGGGTCTTTTAAGTGGGTCCTTAGATACTCGCCAAGAGAGACTAAGATCTAGACACCTATTTGTGCCAATCGCGCAAAATCTTTTGGACAATTTTGCCTGACTTGGCATCTGCGCTTCTGAATGGACAAATATAAATGGAAAACGGAGTACTGTGAAAATTCTTCCAGGCTTCGTGTTTTTGTGCCCAAGACCGGTGCCAGGCCTGTTGGGATGGGTTTGTCCCGAGCAGCTTGGGTTAAGCTCAACCCTATGAGAACTGGTTTTGGGCGATTCCATTTGTCAATTGGGTCTCGCTCCTTGACCGAATTGTAAGTGCGGTGCTGCTAAACAAACCACAGAACACGTTCTAATAGCGTGCCCCATAGATCGGGCACCACATGGAACACGAGGTCTGACAATTTTGGACGACAAAACTTGATGCTGGCTTAACAACATCACTGCCAGCATCTGATCCGGGCAGTACAGCAGCCTGGAGTATTAAAAGTATAAAACCTCGGCCCAGTCCTGTTTGTGTCTGACCTGGAGTGGATGCCCAAACGACAATAACGACGACGACGACAAAGACAATGACGACGACGAATTTATTAAATATTTTGTAATAAGTAAGGACCATTTTTAAAAGTAACTAATATCACCAGTATCAAACCTTCGTTTAAATTTTTCCGTTCCTATAGAAGTAAACCGTGCATTTCTCTCTAATTTTAAACGGTAGTTGCCATTAAATCAAGGATGTAAAAGTTTATTAATGATTTTACCTATAAATCAATCAGCGAATTCAATTCCGTTTATAAAATTTAACTTTGCGTAAAATTTTTTCAGAAATGTATTTTCTCCTAATAAAGTTTTTCATGCCCGTGCGACGTGGGTCTGACTTACATCGGTAAGTCAACATGTCATTTGGTAACAAGAGCAAAGGAACACTTAAATTTAGGTTCTTCTGTCAAAAGCAAAATAAAAGAACATATTAGTGAATGCAACTTGTTCAATAAAAAAGATACAATAGTTTAAAAAAAATCTCAACTGCACTAATTTCGTTATATATACCGCTTGTTGTAATATATATGCTCTGAAATTTATATTGGTCAAACTGTAAACCGTTTTTCCGTTGGAATACACACCGCCATATTTGGAATAACAATAAATTGGATTTTGAAAAGGCAGCATTATCTATACACTACCACAAAAACCACACTGATTTTCCATATAACAATAAACCTATCTCCGACTGCGATACGGTTACTTTCCTACACCAAACTTCAAACTCCTATTTAGACATTAGTAAATCGCGTTAGATCCATTTATTAGATGTCTCTATAAATATTTAAGCTACTATTTTTCCTATTCAACGTTGAACGATTCTCTTAATACTTCTTTTTATTCTATATTTTTCTCTTTATATTTGTATTTTCTCCAGGCATTTTTTCTTCATATTTGCTAATAGCACTATTTTGCACTTACATCTTTTTTTCACCACTAAAATATTTCTGTCTTGATCTACATTGCTATAAATTTTCTATTTCAACTTTTGACCCTTCAACACACCACAGTCGTCTTTATGAACATGCAATCAGCTGTTTTTCTTGATGTTTACTATCTTATAGTATATTTAATTTAATTTAATTTGCACGAGCAGTTTAGAAGTTTAACAATTTTGACAGTTCTTTTAAGTTTTTCGATAAGAATTTTTTATTTTAATATTTAAATTTTACGTTTTTTTGCTAGTGAGCACATGATATATATAAAGTTTAATCATTAATTAATAATTTTCTACGGCTTTTACAATTTTTATTCTTACAATTTGTGGATTTAACTGAAGATGATTTTATGTCGAAATCGATATTAAATTAAAATAAAGTAAGTTTTAACAAGCTTCGGGCTGATTCCCGTCTGCCTAATTAAGAAATTGTAATTGAGATGCTTTTTACGAGAATCGTCGCAAAGTTTTCATCCAATAGGATTAAATTGATTTACTAAGTTTTTTAATAAATTAAGCCCATCGATTCTTTGTTAGAAAGGTGTATTTTTAGTTAAATTATAGTAAACGAAAGCGTCTTAAAAGTTAGTGTGAAGTTGAATCTCGCTAGATAAGAACGAAACGATATTCAAAGAAAAATTAAAGGCAGATTTCAGTCAAGTTTACCCTTACATAGACTTAAAGAACAGATCATCTAAAAATTGTGCGACTTCAGAATTCGGTAAAAAGAAGTTTAAAACAAGTTTTTTAGAGTGTTTTTGGAAAAACTGTTCTTAAAAACATATATAGTAAAATTTATTCACGTAACGAACAAAAATTCAGATAAAAAACAACAATCTTTGAAAATCAAAAGGAATTGTAATATTTTTATATGTTTCGTTTTCCAAAAAAATTATTTTTCAATTGTTTAAAATTAGGTAACCATAAATTTTTGATCGTTGAATACAGAAAAACAATATGAATGAATCAATATTTTTTAAGGTTTTTCTTCAAGTATGCAGCGACCTCTAGATGGATTTAAGAGTAGAGAAAGATGCAATTATACCTACGTACTTCTTGTCCTTCCATTTAAATGAAAAACTTTTTCGTAACTATTTTTAAAAAGAATTAAGAATTCATATGAGATTGAAAAGCACCGACTCAGTGTATTGCAGTAAAATAGAAGAAACAAGTTGATTTTTGCTAAGTCTTAATATGACACTATTAATCTTTCGATGATAAAATTGAAAAATACGAAAAATGGTCAAAACATAAAAAAAAAATAATTATTTATAATTATCAGCACAAGTTTTTTGGAAAAACAATTTATTAACAAACTGTTTAGCTGCGAGGTTCATCAAAGGATACACATATGATTTACATAAAATAAATAGAAACCCGATGGGATTTTTAAAAAATTAACTGTTATATTCCCTTGATGAGTCTTACAGGAGAAACGGTTTCTTGGACCAAGTTATTAATTAAATAAAACAAACTTGTGCACTGATTGCTTTGACAAATGAAGTCATTGAGCAATCTACTGGAGAGCACTACAACTTAGATATGAAAAAATATTGATATAGCTTGATATGCCCGAAACCTACGGAAAACAACTAAATTGTTCAGTAACAAAAGTTTAAACTTTCATGCAACTCATTTTTGAAAGAATTCATAATCTTTGCATGATATTATTCATCTTTGGAAACAGGTCAGGGTATTTACTTTACAGCTGCTCCATGTCAGTACTTCCTAAACTTTTTATCTTGCTGGCTGATTTTTTTCTAAATTTTGATAGACGGGACAAAATGGCACAAACAACGCATTTAATGTTAATGAATTCTTTAAATTTTAGTTAAAAAGAATGTTGTTAAACAGTGGTTCTTAATTCTTTTCAGATTGCTGTGCATTTTAGGATTTTTTCGAAATTAGCGGCGCACTTGGTGCGGATTTTCGTCTCTAAAAAGTAGCGTTTTCTGAAAAACAAAGGTCTTCACTTTGAATTCCTCAATTTGTTCCCGGAGAACATCTAAACAATAACGTAATAATAAAGATGAATTGTTTTGCGGGCCGGATTAATAAGTGAAAAGAGCCTTAACTGGCCCGCAGCTGCGGTTTGGAAAACCCTGCACTATGCATAGTGTCTCAGACGCTTTCAGCTAGCCAGGAGGACAAATATAAATTTTAAAACCTTCACATTTCACAATACGATGCTATTAAATTACACAATAAGGTAACACAAAAGTCAAAAGACAGGTCGTGAACAGCTGTGCAATCAAACTAAGATTTTATGTAATTTTTAATGTGGTATTTGACTCAAGTTTACGAAAAGTGTTTCAATTTTGGATCTATAAAAAATATTTTATCAAAAATTCACAGAAGATATGTTAGGTAAAAATATGTATCAGCAGTTGGTTGTTAGTTTCTTTATTGAACAATGTTGGTATGAGGTAGAATTACAAAGCCTGCATGTTAATCTCAGTCGGATTTTCCATAAAAACAACTGAAGTTCTAAAATTATAGTAGATGGTTTCTCAGCAGAAATTTATTTTAGAATAACTGAATTTTTTTTAAACAAAAAAATTGTATATTAAGCTTTAATAGTCTGTAGAAGCGATGCAGAAAATTTTTTTTATCAACAATAAGGTTTGGTTAACATCACCAATGAAAAAACTCATTGCGTAATTACAACAAATTCATGTGGCACGTGAGCCGAGAAATATTCAGCAACCATAAAAAGAATGCTTTTATGTACCTACAGTAATTTCTCCCTTTTTTCTCTGAAGACTTTTTTTGCATTAAAGTATGGCTGAAGCAAAAAAGCTGTTCATAAAATCAGGAAAGTGTTTTTGCGTATTACATGTTATTTAACTTTATCTTATTTATCTTCATCACACGTTATGTTCTTTAAAATAATATTAGAGAAATTTTAAATTTGGTCTTTTAAATAGAGTAAAATAAAACTTGTACTTCACATTTTCGGACGCCACTAACCTGGGTACAACTAAACAGTATTAATCTACTCTAAATAAACTTTAAAGATTTTTTTGTAATTTTGCTGGTTCGTACTTAGTTTAGATAAAATTTTGTACACATTTTATACTTTTAACCTAAGTAGTCGCTAGTTGCTTTTTTGTGGTAGCAATATTGATTATGATGTATCGACTACTTATATTGAAATGAAAATATTTTGGTTACTGTTTTTGAGGTTGCACAATGAAAAAGACTAAAATTCATGATGCAACAATTTCTTGTAACAACTAAACTTGTTAATTTTATAATAATCTTTTTCTAAACTTTTTATGGTTTATTTTAGATATTTTTGCTTGTAATTATTAAAAAAATTCAAAACTAAAAATGATTTGGAAACATTTTATTTTTGCTTTATTGATAATAATATCAGGTAGGTAAAATTAAAAAGATTAATTTACTTCAGCTTAATCAAAGTAGGCAATAGTTTTTTGTTGTTGAAATTATTGAAATCGCGTTTTTTCCAAATCCTTGTAAATGTTGACACGTGCTATAATAAATGGATCCATTTGCTCCAATAGAAGAACTATTCTAGCATTATATTGACAAACAACAAAATTTTTAACAATATGATAAATTAAATTAAATGTTTTATAAATTTTATTTTTAGCATGCACTGTTTCAAAATACGCAATCCAATGAATTTTTAAATTTCTCAAATATTTCTCACACGCAAATTCACGCAGCAAAAATTTTAAAACTCAAATTTTAACAGTACAATGCATTCTCTAAAGAAATCACAATGTAGCCAATTAATTGTAATTTCAATAAGTAAAATAGGAACAGTGAAAAAGCGACTAAAACAAACTAACAGAGAGGACGATTATTATGCGACAGGTCTGTTTCGGTCTTATGGACAGTAGTGGATATTGGGTAAGTCGAGTGAGGCGATTGCCTCGGACCCCCCCTTTTTTACACTTATCAAGGGGCCCCCCTTTTTGAAAATGCTGCATGTAGTTTTATTTTGTGGTATTTTACATGGTTTCAGGAACCTCAAAAACTCTCAAAAGTTTTCAGAAAATACGTGAAATTTATGTCACATAATATGGCACATAAAGTAATGTTGGCAGAACATTTAAAATTTAAAACAAAAATCAATAAAATTTCTTCAGTTTCTATATATTGCAGAACAACTACATAATGTAAACTATTCTTAATAGTCAGATTGCTATAAAAGTTATCCAAAGGTGATTGAAATTAAGCAGTAACAATTCTACAACTAAAAATATGTTTAAGAAAAAGAGAAATCTTGTTTTAAATTTAAATTTTTCTATTGATAAAAACACTACTTAAAATTAGTTGTATTTATGCATACAATATTAATTACTTTCCATAATTGCAACAAAATAATGACTAAAAACAACAACATAACTAAAAAATTTACAAACACTAGTGATAAAAAATACATTTTTTTTCTTTTTGTAGCAAATGCTTCATGTATTGTACAATAGAAATCAATTGAACACTAAATCCAATCTGCAAATGTTTTACCATTAACCAAATTTATACGGAAATTTTCACTTTTTTTCAAAGTTCTAAATTGATGCATATGCAATTTATTCACTTGACTTTCAAGACTTGATTGCAGCTTTTTTTAAAGAGTTTAGCATTTTTCAAAATTGACATTTTGACAACTGGTTTGTAAGGTGATCTGGTAAAAATAACTGCTTGATAAAAGTTATAATTTTATATATTGTTATTCTGAAAAAAATTGAATTAGAAATTATTTAGGTAAAGTATTTTGATTTTAAATGACAATTTTAAAAGGTAACCTAACATAGAATAAGCTAAATGGCTTCTTACATTAAATTTAATTGTAATTATCAGTTGGTCTATATTACACAAACAATCATAACATTAAATGGTTTTGACAATATTTCACAGCACTTTTATTATTTTTACAATTTTAGTTTAAAGCTAGCTTTATTACAAGTTTGCATTGCATATTTCTATTCCTTCCAGACAAAAATCTTTAAAAGATTTAATTAAAGCAGCATAAGCTGAAATTATTAAATAAATAATTGGCTGCTTTATAATATATTAATCATTAAAAAATTTTTATTTTGAGTTAGTATTTTTTTGACTCATTTGCCTAAAAGTAAGCATAATTATATTTTTTTACAAACTTTGTTAGCTTTCGAATGTAATTTAAATTTTTTTTATAAAAATTAAGGTATTCATATTTTACAAAAGTTTGTATTACCAGCACTTCTTAATCTTTTTTGTGTTAAAAAAAAACATAACTAAAGCTTCTCTTTCTAATAATGTTTTAGGCCATAGATTTTTTTATTCTTATGATAAAACTTGTTGTATGTTGTGGAATCGGCATAATTGTTGAGATTTAACATTATTTTGCTTGACTGGATTAATTGATATTGTTATAAGTATATTCGATAAAAAAATTGTTTTTGTTGTAGTTGCTATGTAATCAGTGCAAATTTTTTTTTACTACTAAAAAAAGGATCAGATTTTTTTCTGTGATAGTAGCCTACCTATTTAGTCAGTTCAATTTTAATTCTGTTGAAATATATTTTGACAAATTTATTATTTTTTGAGACTATTAAGACTATGGTACAAATGTTTAATATGTAGTGGTGAGAAAGTTTCAAAATATACCTCTAATAAATTGTGCGCATGCTAATAGTAGTCCAACAACTTATAACTTTCAAATTCGAACCAAGTTCGAGTGCTTTTCAAAAAGTTCGAACCGATTCCAAATCCAAGATTACCAAAAATGATGTAATTTTAATATAAGTCCATGAGGGCATGAATTTGAGTGTACGAAATTTGAATTTTCAAAATCATTTTCCCAATTCGTTTCTATGCATTGCATATGACCTTGCTTACTAAGCACATAAAACCAATTTCAAGTCAACAATTATTGATTTGAGGCTTGGGTGGAGGCCTTGTTTTTGTAAAAAAGGGTCAAATCGAGTTTAAGCAATGATGAAATTCAAAAATTAAAAAAAATAAACAGGTTCTTTCTCCTATAGTATAGAAGTTATAAATAGGCTAATAGGTTCTTTCATCATCAGAGATATAAAAATACAGAGATTACGTTAAATTAAATTTAAAAGTTAAAAGTTTAAAAGTTCCTTTAAACTTTTAAACTTTTTCCTCCCACTTTGAAAAATGAAGAATATGCAGACCAATTAAAAGACAATAGAACAGTAAAAAAGTGTAGAGAAAAAAAGACTTTCACATTATTTTAACTTTTATACTAATTGTGTTTTTAGTTTGTAAACCCGGTGCTACGACAATTGATTGAACGACAGTTGATCGAACGACAGTTGGTCGAAACGACACTTGATCGAAACGCACTTGATCGAAACTACATTTGACCAAAACGACACTTTATCGAAACGACATTTGATCGAAACGGCACTTGATGAAAATGACAATTGATAAAAAAAAAAGATTTATTTTTGTATGTTTCTGCAATTAAACAATCTCTTTGTTACTGTAAATTAGATTGATAAAAAGCAGAGACCAACAGCAAGAAGACAATTTGTTTTTATTTTTTATAATTTTTTGCCAATGTCAAGGTCAAGGTTTTTTAACAAGGTCTCTGGGCGAAGGGCAGCAACAAGTTTTAGGGGGGCAACAAGTAGATCTTTTGTCATGGTTATGTTTTATTAGATGCTTATTGCTATTATTTTTTTGCATTTTTCTTACTTAGTCAGTTATTTAGAGGGAGGAGCATTGTGCCATAGCTCCAACCTTATAGACCTCTTGCAGAAATCAGAGACAGATTCACAGAAAAGATCTTATTTTTAGAGATTTATGTTTTTGGAACAAAAAATTGACAAAATTGGGATCGATCCAAAGTTGTAAATTTTTTCTTTCAGTATTTGATCAAATGTCATTTCGATTAAGTGCCATTTCGATTAGGTGTCGTTCGATTAATTGTTGAGTCGCGTGTAAATCTTTCATGATAACTTTCTGTGTCTGCCACTCATTTGAGTTATTTCAAGTTTCGTATCAGAATCAATTTTTTTTAAATATATTTCGTAGCCTATCTTTCTAAATGGCATTGGTAAAATGGTAATCGAATGTGACGTCATTGTGACGTCATTTTGGGGGCCCCTAATTTGGATTTTGCCTCGGGCCCCTAATTTTAAATATCCACCACTGCTTATGGACCTTATCGGGCATAACTTATCGTAACCTCTAAGGCGGATAGGCAGCGCGAAAAGTTAAGGTAAAAATTTCATGAAGTAACTGTTTTGGAAATAGAAATTCTAAAATGGAAATTTTTACATTAATTGTGTTGATTAAGTTATATCAACGTTTTTTGATTCTCAGTGATTTTTAAATTTTAGTTTTCATTATTACAGTATAAGAGCAATTTTTCTCACTGCATCACTACATTTATTGTCACCATTGCTACTGGCTTCCTCTCAAAAATGAAGATAATTTTAACAGTTTAAAATCGGAAGCCTTTTTACATTAAATATAGTTATATGAGAAAAAAAATTATTTTGCAATATCTTGTTCAGCTTGTACTGCGAAGTGTTTGCATTTTTTGTATTTCTGCTTCAACTTTCAATCCTCGTTGTGGTCATCGCCGTCGTCGTTTGGAAAAACATCATCTTTGGGTCAGTCACAAACAGAATTGGGGCCAAGGGTTTATCCTTTCACTAGGCTGCTGTGCTTCCCGGATCACATCCTGGCAGTGATAGTGTTGAGTCAGCATCGGGTGTCGCTATCCAAAACCGTCATATTTTGTGCTCCTTGTGGTGCCCAATGTATGGGACACGCTATTAGGAAGTAGTTTGCGATTTGTTCAAGAGCGCCACACTCGGAATTTGGTGAAAGAGCGAGACTCTAATTGTGCATGGAGAAAGGAATTGGTCCAACACCAGTGCGCTGGCAATTAACCCAAGATGTTCGGGGCAAGCTCAATCCAAAAAGGCGTTAGACTGGTAATGGGTATGAAAGCATATAGCCTAGATGTATTCTCATAGTACTAAGGGTTCTATCTATAGTTCGTCCACTCAGAAGTGAGGATGTCTAGTTAGGCAAGTTCTAGATCTTAGTCTCTCTTGGCGAGCATCTGAGAACCCACTTAAAAGAACATGCAGCATATGAGAACTTTCAATCCTGTTGTGATCGTCTGTAGTACTTAGATTAGATAAATGTAAAAGTACATTGTTTAATCAATTAAATTAAGTGATAAGGATCTCTGAATTTAATTATCAGTAGAAAAGAAAAAATCTATCAAAAAAGAAACTATTGCAAAGTAATTTTATATGGTTTTTTAATTACCATATAAAGACAAAAAAATTGATTAAACTTTTTTGGGAGCTAAAGGAAATGATCAAATTTTTAGCTCCCAAAATGTAAATTTAATTTTGTCGGTACAATAGTTTTGTTTCGTTTATAATCTCCACATTAGCGGCTATTTGCAAAAACATTCAATCAACTTCCACGTTCCATACGAGCTAAGAATTTTTTTGCCGGGATTTGAAAAACAAATCATTAAGTAATTCAAACATTTGAGAACCCACAATGCGCTCTTCATAGCGACAATAAAATTTCAATTCTTTGTTGAGAGCGATCTATTTTTCCCTTTTTCGGTCTAAAAGCCATTAATATTAAATCTCTTCTTACTTTCTGCAAACAAAAGAATTTCTTTTTTTTTTGGCTTTTTCTTTGTCATATGTCAATACTTTCGACAAATGAATGCTCTTTGTTTTTTCTTTTATTACTTAGTTCTGCTCGCTTTTTGTTGCACAAAAAGCTTCGGATTAACTTCTTCATAGGCTACAATATTTGATAGTTTGACAGCAAATATTCAATGGATTAACCTGCTAGCAATGAGAAAAAAGTAATAACTGTCAAGTAATGATATGATTATTATTATATAAATGTACAAGTTCTGCCTTTTTTTCATAGTTGAAGATCTAATCAAGTTGGCTTCATGTCAAACCATCTCATTAACTTACAAGTCGACAGATTGCAACGTGGAATTAACGGCACAGGTCGATCCATTTTCACCGACATTCTTCTTTGATTGGTTTGTTAACAACACAATCGAAAAAGTAAGATAATGGGATAGAAAGCTTATAAAAACTTTTGTTTTTAAATCATAGAGTCCTGAGGCAAGTAAAGCTGTTGGTTTAATCAACTGGTTCTCAAACTTTTCAAAGTTTTCAGGTCCGTGGCCCCCTTAAAAAGATTTTCAAACACCTGTGTCCCTGCTTAGAATAGGAGCCTACTGTATTAAAATTCAAGAAAAGACCAAAAAAAAGGTATCGCTTTCAAACTGTCTCCGTTTTCTTTGATTTTCTCCTGAAATTGAAATGAAGACCAAAAAAAAAACCGTCATCATATTGAAACCGTTTCGGATTTTGTAAATTTCCTCTTAAAAATAAATTGCAGTTCAAAATAAGTATTCTTCTCGTGGCACCCCGGTAATGGTTCCTTGCTCCTCTTGTGGGGTGCCAGGGCCTCTTTGAGAACCTTTAGTTCACTCCTTTATTGATTAGATAGTCGGAAATTTTTTTATCTTTTTTTTTTTGTTTTACTTTTTCATTTTGATCTTGTCTGAGCAATTTTTAAAAATTTACAAAAACATGCTCAAAAGCATTGCTCTCATGGAGGAAGAATCTTGAGCAACCTCTGTTCAGCAAATCAGGACAACAAAATACTTAATTTTATAATTAAGACATTGAAAAAATTTGCTTTTCGAGATATAAATCATCGTCTGATATTGTTTGCAATTTTTCAATTGCATATGTTCATTTTTAAATTATTTTTCACATATAAAAAAAAGTAACTAAAAGTGAAATTTTTCCTAAACATCATTGCGACAAACGTTACAAAAGAGCAATAAACCAGCAATAAAACAAATGTATATCCATGGTCAACAGTTTGTGCTTACTTTTATAAACATTGACTTAGATAGTTTTATTGTTTGAAGAATTATGAGGACTTTGGAATTAATTTTTTTTTTAACAAGCTGCGTAAAGATGAGAAACACCAGACTCGAGTTTCGCTCTTATTAGAGCTCATCAGTGATGATCATCAGAACTCATTGTCGGGTAAGTCCCGGTCTGGTCGGGTAAGTCCCGGTCATGTGGTACGGCCTTTGAATTACAACATAATCGATTCTATGTATTCCTTGTTCAGTAAATCCGGGAATAAGTTATAACAGCTGCTTTGAGTCCATATGTCGTCCGGGATCTGTAGTCTAGTGGTAATCTGCGTGGATGACTACAGGTCCCAGGTTCGATTCGTGGTGAGATAAGCATCGCTGATGAGCTCTTATAAGAGCGAAACTCGAGTCTGGTGTTTCTCATCTTTATGCAGCTTGTTTAAAAAAAATAGTTTTATTGTGCTTATTTTTGTTTAATGGACGTTCCACTCACTGCAGGTTTGAACTTAAATAAGTTATGAACAATTTGGTTTATCTTTTAAATTTTAAACTTGAAATTTAATAGAAATTTTTTAATTTTATGCAATTTCTTTATTTCTTTTAGTTTCTTTTGGGAAAGGTTGGGTTAGATGGGAATGGAAATGTACGATTTGCTTATGCTGAAAATAACCCTTACATAAATTCCTATCAAATACGGTGAAATAATGAATATTGTACAAAATAAGTTGTGTGTTGGTTGCAGTTGATTGCAGTTTTGTATTTTATCAAAACCAAAATTTTGTTTTTCTTCATCTTCATATAACAGTAGGTTGTCTTTGTTGCTGCTTTCTATTGTAAGCAGAGTCACCATTGTAAATATGCAGCAGATTAAGCATCAAATCGGACATCTTTTGTTAAAAAGTTGGTACGATTACCCTACGCCAATACTTCTCAACCAGTTGTCCGCAAAAATCTTTCATATGGCCGTGCAATTTTTACAGAGTCATTTTAATATTGTGGGTGTGAAATGAGCTATATATTTTTGTTTTATTAAAAGTTAAACCAAAAGTTTCCAACTTGACATATTCACGATGTACTAAAAGCAAAAATTTTAAGACCTTTTTTTGGATCAGTGAATTTGTTAATTGTTAAGGCTGAGAAGCACATTCCTAAGCTGTCTCGCTATCGACTGGGTTGTATTAGAAACAAATCTCTGCAATTTTTTGAAAGATAATATTAGTCATAGCTTTGCAACATTGTCCATTGGCGTTGCTTAAGTAATTTTAGTGCAGCAAGGTTAAACTAGTAAAAGCGCATTAATGACAACGTGATCAAGATGCACACACTACATTTGCTCGGCAGTCTTTACATGAAGCTTAGGATAAGTCATAGTCATATTACTGTATCGACATGTAAGAATCTGATAAGAAAATTTAACAAACAGAAATATCTAGTTATTTTCAAAAGCAGATCGAGAGAACCGCTTGACCTTTGCCCAACGTAATGCCTTCGACATATCTTGAAAGACCGTAATATTTATATGATGATTTTATAGCAACATAGGCTTAATTCTAACTTACATTTCGATATTACAAAAAAGGTAAAAGAGCCCCCAAAATATCAAATCACACTGCTTTTTGATGTAAGAAGAAGCATAAAAATTTTTAACAAAATTAGCCGACAAATTAAATATTCAAAAAAGTTATAGACTGAATCAGTCAAATGATTTTGAAAAGCATGGCTACAAAGCATAGTGTTGACGAAGGTGTGTTTCAAGTTTGATTTGCTTTTGTATTTAAGTCTTCTTGTGTCATTTTGAGTCTCATGTTAGTTGTATATGCCAGCCTAGGTAAGTCTCTCAAAGATTGTTTAGGGACCAGAGAGCAGAGACATTGGGTGGTAGCTTTTAAGGTTCTTCACCAGCTTCATTGGTTTCGGAATTGCGACTACAAGCGCTCTTCTTAAGTCGGGAGAATTCAGTGGCAACAAGACCTTTTCGAATTTGTTTGTCAAAGAAAGGTAATAATTCTACTTGTCACTGCAGAAATTCTATTGTTTAGCTCAGGCAAAACAAGTCTATTAGCGAGGGTCAATGCTTGAACCTGAAAAACTTTTTGTAATTTGTGTTGAAAATTTTGATTGTGGAAACAAGTTTTTGGAGTTCATGTATTTTATGAACTTGTTGCTTGAAACAGGGTTGCCAATTGGAAGAAATTATATTCCAACTCCACCTATTCAAAAATTCCCAAAAAATTTTTAAACTGTATTTGCGCTTGTTAATTTTTAAATCATTCTATGGTAAAAGTAATTATAGCTTTCACATCATTTAACAAAAATTGCAGTCTTCAATACAGACAATTGCAATTGTAGTAGCGACTCTAGCATATCTAAGGAATCGACTCCGACTTCAGCATATCGGAAAAAGCACTCCGGTTCCGACTCCACCAAACATGCAACTACAACTTCACAACAACTTCACAATTCTTGGCTAAACTAAAGCAACGTCCATAAAGTCTTGTGTCTCGTGTCGTCTCGGTTTCAAAGCTTCGAACTTTTAGTCCAGTTCTTAAAATAAATTATAAATTGCTTTTAAATTGTCGCATAAAAAAGCAATTACCACCAAAGTTTTATAAAATTTATATTCTTATTTATAGATAAACAAAAACTACAATTTAAAATTTTGATTTCAGTAACTCTCCAACGCGAGTTGATCCAAACAACGCTCCGTTTAACAGCACTCTTACTTTCAATAATAACCAATCCATGTGTGGGTGGATTTTTGAAGCGTATTCATTTGCTTCAAATCCAGCTACTGAAATAGTATATGATACAGGTAAAAATCACGGATAAGTTTTGCATGCATATCAAACTTTTTGAATATATTCATGTCCTTCCATATATTCTAACTTTTTAAAATTAATTTTAAAGCTTCACAATATTCATAGGCTTATTTGACAATTTAGCTTTAGCAAAAAATTGTTAAAGAAATAAAGCGTAATCCTTTTTTTTGGCCATTTGAAAATAACACCAATAAAATCAAATTTAAACTTAGAATTATCTTTTCATATAAAATTCTATGGGCTGCAAAATTCCACTTTAAACAACTAAGTCAAGTTTTTTTCAGTTTGTAACAACGCCCATGAGAGTAATTGCTCAGTCACATGTTTCTGTAACCAAGAAACAAGTCCACAATTGACAACTACGTCCTTTATTTCTTTATCATCAACATCATCAGCATCACCTTCATCATCTTCATTAATTTCAAGAATTACAAGTTTCAAAACACTATCATTTACATCGGAACTAACAACTACGTTATCAACCACAAAATCATCCTCGTTTACATCGGTGATAGATCGGGCACTAGACAGGAAAAATAAAATTTATCCAGTTATTTGTCACTTACTAGAAGAGGATCAAAACAAAAAAAAGTTTATTCAACCTCGATTTCTTTGTTCACTTAATAAGTTTAAAAAAGGTCTTATGTGATCATCCAATTTCGGTGTAAACGTTTTGTAGTTTTAATTTTTATAGCTGTAAGCAAAAAGATTTAAAGCAAAAGATTTGAAAAAACAGATGCTATTAAAAAAAATTTTTTTACGGATTTTGTCCAATGAGAGGTTCGAATCTTTGTGTTTGAGCTTATTCAATTAGTGCTTTTTCTTGTGTTTTATCATCGGGGGTTAATCTTCTCCAGCTTTCAAGTTTTTTGTTTTATTTAATCAGTTCCAAGTTTGAAGATCATTAGTTTGATGGTAGTAGTAAGTTTTGTATTGTTTGCTGACAAAATGAAATAAACCGTCGTTTATCAAAATTAATTACTATGTATTCATGGTAATAGTTTACCTTTTCGGCATTTTCGAGATTAATAGATCCTTAGCAAAATCTTGTTTTAAAAAAAAAGCTGTAGAATTTAGAAATAAAAATAAAAACGTACGATGTGTCTCCAACAGCAGCCAAACTTTATGAAAAATTTAAAAATTCGTTGTTAAAATTTGAACTTTTTTTGAAATCAACAGCCAGAGTCTGTAATAGTTTTTAATTTGTGATTTCGGCTGAATACAAATTTTTTAGTTTTTTTCTGTGGATTGTCTTTTTAAATACGTTGAATTTTACAAATCTTTTAGTTGTTGTTTTGAAGCTTCACGTTTGCTTAGCATATTACAAAAAAAACAAGTTTTGTTCATTTAGACCAGTTTTAAAACTAAATATCGGCATGAAATATATAGCCAAAAAGTTTTAAGTTGTCACCACTTGCAAACTTTATCGGTAATTAGGCGTAAGCTATACATGCAAAAAATCGCCCAGGGAACAAAAAACAAAAAACTATTTGCACCTTTGGTCCTGAGCAGCATTGCAGCATTTTTTAATTAGAATTATTTTTTTAGTTTTAGGATAAATCATTTGCTGCAGATATCTTAAAAAATTCTGGAGTCCATGTATAACCTCAAAAAATATTTTTTTGATTAACCTAAGCAAGAAAAATTTTGAATTTATTATTAGCATGACAAGCCACTGCAATAACAGCAAAGGTGTACATCAAAGTTTGTGTTCTAAACAAAACTGCAAACTTGAATTTAAAAAAGTCAATCAAGTTCGACTGCAGTAACGGAAAGTCAACACCAAAAAAAGTTCTCCAGCTTAGTATTTCTTTGGGTCTTTACTTTATAAATAAGAAATTAGCAAATTCGATGAATTAAAAATATTTAACTTGAACTCAAAGTCAATTAAAGTGCTTTGAGTTCGCAGCTTCGGTACGAACTAGTCTTATATTCTCATTGAGATTTTATATTCTAACTAGTTTACATTATATACTAACTTTGATTTGAGAAAAAATACGTTAATTTTTTTTCATAAACGGCTAAAATAAGCAATTAATTTTTAAAAAATCTGATATACGTGACTATTTTGTTCAAAATATCAAAATAGCCACTATCAATCCTATTCTGAAGGTTTTTGACTTTTTCAAAATTTATTAAAGCAATGTTGAGTTTTAAAGGGACGTTGTATACTGTTTAATTTAGTCTAAAAAATGTTAGCATTTCATAAAAAAGTTTTGTGTTTTTTCGACCTAATCATCAGTTAAAACAATTAATAAAAATAACTGACGCATGAAATTCCAATGTATGTGCAACTTGAGTAAATGCGTCAAACTTTCTGAATTGCTAATAGGCTAATCACAAGTGATCTTAGATTTGCTGGGCAGTTTCAATTACACTTTTTGCGCTTAAAATAATCTGCCAGCGCTTTGATTTTAGAAAAAAAATTTTGAGCTTTACAACAAAAAAACATTTTTTTTTGGTGCATTATTTTCGACGTGAAATATTGGAGTAGGCTATACTGTATTAAAAGCTAGGGAATAACCAATATAATTTATAAATGTGAACAGTATGACTAAAGAATTTAAACTACATGTTAACACATCATTTTGTATTCTAATCCAGTGTGTTCCAAACCCTGGCCCGCGGAACAATTTTGCACAAGTCTTGTCGATGACAAGCAGCCGTAATTTTTTTGGGGAACGCTATGATTTTGCGCGAAAATAGGAATTTTGCAGACCGATTCCAAGTGAAGACCTTTTTTTTTTTAGAGAACACCCTGATTTTGAGACGAAAATAAGCGTTTTTATCCGGTTGAGGCGCTCAAACTCAAATAATTTTTCAAAAATGTGGCCCACAAGAGTGGAGAAATTAGACCACCCTGACTTAGATTTTATCTTTGCGGCCCGCGAAACTTTTTCAAACCTTAATGCGGCCCTCCATGTTCTTAGCCTTAGACCACACTGTTCTAATCCAAGGTCGTAATTATAATAAAACTTATGCTATTGTTCTAAAATGACCGATAAAAGATTAATTTTTATCTAATTGCAATTCATTTAATGTTGCTAGGCCAATAAAAAATACAAAAAAGATTTTTTGATAAAAAGAAGTAAAATAAACAAATTGGGTCACAAGAAATTTTTTATTTTGATTGCAAAATAAGTTTTTGTCCAAATGCTCTAAAAAAGCAATAATTTTTGAAAAAAAATTGTATTTAAAGCAGTTGTTGTTAAAAATAATGAAGATCGAAACACAAAATATAGTAGACCTTGGTTAATCCGGATTCGATTTGAAAGATAAAATCTCTAAATGGGGCGAAGTCGGGATAATCGGAAGCTTTTACGAGTATATTAAAAATTAGATTATACGTAGAATTTGCCCATCAACCCGTCAGCCCGATTTCGGCTCAGTTGCCAGTTCGCCTAAGTCGTCACATATTGCTTGGTCCCGACGTAGAGCCTATTTTCTGTGTTATTATGTTCGGCTAAGTTGTCTTCGACTAACTTATCAATTCGCCTAACTCGCCACCGTTTTTGCTTACCATGAACAGAAAAATTTATCTACGTTGTCAGACCTATAAAAAGTTTGCCAGCGAAATTACATTTCAAACTTTTAGTACGCTACCACAACTTAACAGTTATTTTGCTTATCTGTCTGCAGCCCTCACTTATGTAACACATCCCCACTTTGCACCACAAACATCCTTTATATCCCTATTATTTCATTATTTTAGATTGTTTTCATCAGTTTTAGTTTAGTTCAGTTAGTCATCTTACTGTCATGCAAAGCTGCGTAACTATGACAATTACGAAGCTATCAGCTTGTTGAAATATTTGAAATAAATCCGAAAAATGCTTTTTGTTTATGTTCTTTATTTTCAAAACGTTCAGCTTTTGCAGAAACAAAGGTATCTTAAGTTTATGTAGGTCTATGCATATTGAAACTGTTGTTTGCCTAATCGCCAGTTTGCCTAAATTGCCACTTTTTGTGTTCCCCTTGAAGTGGTGACTTAGGCAAAATCTACTGTAAAGCAAATCATTTGTACTTCAGTGTTATCTGAGTTAAGCAAAATTCGACATTAATGCACCCGAATTACCCGAGGTCTACTCTTCTTCACAATTTGTACGAGGTGATTTCATCTCGCTTATATCGAGGTGATGCAACTATAAGTAAACTATGAGAAAATAATTAATTGAAATTAATGGAAAAATTAAAGTTTTTTAACATTTAATTTGTACGAAATCATAACTAATGTTTTTATATTAAACTACTACAAGTTTTGAGTGCTATCAAAAGACCAAAAAACTTTGAAAGTATCATTTTTTTAAATCTTTAGGCACTTGAAAACTTAAAATTTCTATAAACCAATTTTTTGCCAAACTATTCATCACCAAGTTTTAGAATAAAAAGACAAACTTTTAAAAGTTACTTATTTATTTTCAATCAAGAAAAAATTTTAGTACTGTAAAAATACTTTGTTCAGAATTTCTACGTCTCCACGATTAGACATAAAATATAAATGGTTTTCAATATGGAATAAAATTTTCTAAATTGTGGCACATATGCCACCAGTGGTGCGCGAATCTTTCAGGTGGCAAGCGAGTAAAAAGTTAATTATTTTTTTATTTTACATTTATCTCTGTATTATCCTCACTCACAAAAATACCTCAAAGACGTTATGCAAACGTCATGCAATTACCCGGACCTGTTCCGGAGATATCAAGATAAGGTCTTCGAATTAAATTTCAATGATGCAAATTGCAATTAAATCCAAACCATTATTACATTTGTAAAATAGTAAAAAATATCAAATATATGGTAAAAAATTCCAAGAAATAACTGAGCTTTGAGAACAAAATAAAAAATCTAATAGATCGTAATTGACCATAGCGTTAGCAGAATGACTTTAAAAAAGAAAGCTTGTTTGGGCACATATACAGTAATAAAATAGAAAAGGTTTACCTGAAGCAATTAAAAATGCAACTTAGAGTAAGGATTTTTCTTTAAAATCTAGTGGTAAAACGATAAAGGTTGGCTTGTCTTATGTCGTAAACAAGTGCAGGTTTTTAAAATGTAATGTTGCTTTCCACTATTCAACCACTATTAGAAGCTAACAAAAATATTTTTTTAAAGTGCCCTGTATAAATCGCGTGACCAGACAGTTGATCGAAACGATAGTTGATCAAAACGACAGTAGATCGAAGCGACTAGAGATCATAATTGCAATTCATTGAATCATGACAGAAAAAAATTTTTAACGAAACAATGCAAAACATTTGGCTATGTTCATAATCATGCTTGCATGATTGCAATTGCCATATTCATGATTTTCTTCGCAAATAAGCTAAAAAGATTTTTTTAATTTTTTCTAGCTTCTACTCTATCAAGTACTTTGCATAAATCATAACAATTTAAATTTTGCACTTGACTAAAATTAAACTGCAAGATCCTCAATTTGCCCGGTTTTAATTTGGTGTTTGGCTACCAAGTTTAAAAACAATTTTTGTTATAATAATAAAACTTTTTGTTGCAATCAATCAATAGTTGTACGCTTTTATTAATTATTAATTAAATTAGCTTTTATTAATATTAAATCACCTTTGTTTTGCAGTTCTTACACCGTAAAGATAAATTAACTTTATTGAGAAACATTTGTTCTTTAAATAAATGCCACTGAAAAATTTTAATTTCTTTCTGAATAACGATAAGATCAATAGCACGGATGAAAATTTACATTTTATGCAGGTAGGCTAATAGGTTAACGCTATTAAGATTGAAATGGGAGCGAAAAATGGCAGCGCTGTTAAAAAACGCTGTGGTACTCTCGAACTAACCCCACAATTGTCTTTAAATTTTATCATTTTTTAAATTTTTTATTCATATGAAATTTTGTTGATTTTTTTAAAATTATTACGTGCTTCGGGTGATACCGTAGTACCGGTATTGCTATTCTCTTTCAATTTTCATTTAAACGTTTTTTAAAAATTTTCTCTTAAACCTATCAAACCTACATAAATAAATTAAGCCAAATATAATTTTTTTATAAAAAATGAATTAACCCTCTATCGTCCGCTTTTAGGTTTTGATGAAAAGGAATTTATTTAGTGTGTTTTTGCAGTTGAAATTACATTAAAAATGCAACTGAAACAAAACTTTGAAAAAATTTACCCCCCCCCCATTTTTTTGAACTTTACAAATTTGTAACGGTGGTCCATTCAGCAACTAAAGTGATTAAAATATTGAAATTTATTAAAGATTTGTGTACTTTCTAGAGAAGGGGTGTGCAAAATACGGCCCGCGGGCCAGAATGCGGCCCGCGACAATTTTTTTTATGGCCCGCTTCTAGTAAATTAAATATGAATTTAAAAAAATGTTAAAAAAATAATTTTTTGTGGTAAAATAAGAAAAAATTTTAAAGTTAAATAAATAAACCATGTTCAATGACTGTTTCTAACCTGCTCAACAGTTTCCTATTCTTATGGTTATTTTTGCTCTTTCACATTAATTAAGGCACGTTCACACACAATGAGACCAACGAGACGTTGTCTCATTGACAATGAGACATTGAATAAAAATTTGGTTCACACTGAATGAAGCAATGCGACATTTTGTTTCAATGAATGAATTTTGATCAAAAAAGAAGTTTACAGGAATGTAAATTAGTTAAGCTTTTATTCACACGCTAAACATTCATAAAAAAATAATTTATAAGCGTAGACCCCACATGTAAGAAAAATGCTGAAAATCTAACATGTGGCTGACATTCACAAACATCCCTATTGTAAAAACAGGCGGATTTTACTATAGTTTCGCTTATGACGTTTCTGGTTGTTCTTTATAATCATACCTCATGGTTTTGCAAGTTCAACTAGATAATTACTAAAGTTTCATGAAAAGCTAGTTAGAAAATCTAGTTTGTTTAATTTTTCTAGGCCTATTTCAAAGTGCGGTAGCCCTAAATAAAAGCAGGGTAAAGTTTTTGAATATTTTTTTACTTATCAGTTTGATTTTAATGGACTATTATTTATAAGCTTAATTAATCTCAATTATAATTTAGTCACAAATTTTTTCTATTTATTTTTTCTAGTTGTATGCTAAAGAGTAAAATTGGTAATTATTGAATATGGCAGAAAATCATGTTACGCAAAGTGACATTGAACTTGTAGAATGGGATTCGTTATTTTGTTGTAGCTTTTCTTTTTTTTGTAATTAGCTTATTGTAATATATTTTCGTTACAAAAAGTTGAAGTCGACAAACTATGATTTGTAGGTACGAATCTGTGATATGAGGTAAAGAAATCTCAGACCAAACGTAAAAATTAACTACTATTAAAGGGTTAAAAAACTGATTGTAACGGTGAAAGGCGCTTAAGCTGGCTGATTGCCGCAAAATGAATAGTCGAATAACGAACGCGGTTCTGCTTCGATAAAGGAAAAAGTCAAAATAGCCAAGGATGTTTAATATAAAAAGCAAATAACGATAAACGAAACGAAGCAGTATTCTGTAAATAAATAAAACAAACTAAAAACCAAACATAAAAAACACACAGTTGCCTTACCTTGCAGTTCACGTCAGCGCTTACTCATGGCGAACAAACGGGTAAAATTCACAATATTTAATCAGGACTACACTAAAATCAGTCTGACTTCTACTAGCTGCCACAATTGTTGCTGCTGGTTGCTTTACAAACTGAAGCGTGAAAAAAATGCGATTGAGCCAGCAATAAATAAACACACTGCAGAAACAAACTATGCTTGGGGAAAAAATTAACTAAGTAAAAAACAAAAAGATACTGTTTTGTCAGCATCGTGGTGGAGTGCTTTGAGCGCCGGGATTGCGATCGACATAGTCTCAATTCAAAACCTACTCGCACCATTCTTTTGTGTCCTTGGGAAAGACACTTACAGCATATTCCCCTGCTTGGTGGTCTTGGCAACCAGTTCTAAGTTTCAGTCGTATCTCTATTAGCGGATAGCAAAATCTTGGCATCTCCGGAAGCAGGTCGGAGTAATTGCTTACCCTATGTATTAGCGCCTCCTGCGAACCAGGAAAATAAATATTGAGATAAACGTAAAAAAATAGTGGCAGCGAGTGCACCCGCAAATAATGATTAGAAAAGCAAAAAATAAACATGCACGTTGCTAATTTTCTACAATGATCTTGTGCAAAAAACAGGTAAAAAATTTAAATTATTTACGTACTAACTAAAAAAGGTACCACCTACGAAACTACTGTAAATCAAATAAGTATAAATCAAAAGAAGCAACTAGTAAAAAACATAAAACAACAAACAAAATAGAAATATGTAGAGAACTTATACAAGATAATAAACAAGAAAAATAACAATACAGTGCTAAACAGAAAACAAAATTATTCAATTAACAAATTAAGCTTGAACGAAATTTAAATTTTGGAAACCATAGCTAATCTTTTAGAAATGCCACGGAACCCCGGGAAAGAAAATATTTCTCTTATGTTCATACCAGCAGTGGGCATTCGTCCCAAGGGGCAGTTACTTATGTTCTGCATACCACGAGATGTTTCTACATTAACATCATGCGTCAGAGGGAAATCACGCATTAAAAAGTTGTTTAGACAACATGATGCTTTTACTATTTTATAAGCCACATCGACGCGTACAGCAATCGGCCTTAAAAAAACACGAAAACGTTGAGTAAGAATACCAAAGGCCTTCTCGACGACTCGACGAGCAAGCGAAAGACGATAATTGAACACACTTTTTTTTCGCTCTAAATACCGTCCAGGATAGGGCCGCATTAAGTAAGGCCTTAAAGGAAATGCCTTGTCGGCTACAAAACAGTAAGGAAGTTGTGGCCCGCCATCGTATATAGGCGCACTGCTCGGCAAGGGAAACGATCAGTTTAATAGTGCCTGGCCAAAGCAGGAAGAAGCAAATATTCAACCGTCGGAATTTCGCCCATAACTTCCGACGTCAATAATTCTAAAGCGGTATCTGCAAAAATATTACAAATGAAACTTGAATTCAAAAGTTCAGCGTAAAAATACATTGGTTCGCAAAAATTTCAAATACAATATAATTATAATTTTATCGCTTTAAGTAGTTCTAAATTTCAATCGTATCAATTTATTAAAGCAAAAAAAAACCAAATAAATAAAATCTTCATCACGAGGGTAATCGCTTTACGTCCCCGACGTTGACCAGCGAGTCGGGAGCATAACTTTCAATACTACAAAGTTGATCTATTAAACTATTTCTGCATACAGCCTTTCTACTCTGCTGTAAACCATTGTAATACTAAAAATTTAGTAGGAATTTATTTATCTGAAGAGGGCTGAGGCAAGCCGAAAACGTTTATGGTTTCTTCTTTTGTTTATTTTTGTTAAAATTTTTTTTTTTTTTTTATTTATGATGAATACATTTATGCTGCTATATTTTGTCGTTTTATGGATTAAGAAAACATTTTATTCTCTTCCTAAATTGTATTAGTAGGAAAAGTAACAAAGTTTAAAATCTTTTGCTGCTTTCTATCACAGCAACTAAACTAAAGCACTGACAAAAAGCAAAGTGTGGGCAGCGTAATCGAGTGGTTAGAACGCTGGGATTGCGATCAATATGGTCCCGGTTCAAAACCTACTTATGCCATTCTGTTGTGCCCTTGGGAAAGACACTTAACAGTACCTTCCCCTGCTTGATGGTCTTGACAAGAAGTTTAAATTGAAGTCATATCTCTATTAGATTACTGGGGGACAGCAATACTTTGGCATCTCCAGAAGCAGGTCAGGGCAATTACTTACCCTATGTATTAGTGCCTTTGTTGCTTCCCTGCAAGTCAGGAGGATATAGAGATAAAATAGAAATAAATAAAATATAAAGCAAGAGTGCTAAATGGAACTGCTATTAAAGCATGTAATTAAGTACATTATAAAATATTTAAAGTTATTATAAAAAAGGAAAACTTACTGGGCATCAACTACAGCAAGTAGAACAATCCTGAATATTCCTTTATGGTTGAAAAACAAAGAACCTGAGTTTTTTGAGCACTGAAGGGCAACATGCTTCCCATCCATGGTACCAATACAATAAGAAAAATTCCAAATTTTTTCAAACTGTGATACAATTTCCAGTAAATCTTTGCATGTTGGTGCCATTAAGTGGGTTTTACTTAATTTTTCCCAAAGAGCATCACAAACTTGTGGAATAATGCTGGAGACAGTAGATTTTCCAATGTGAAAAACGCACTGATAGTGCGAAAAAATCTCCAATTGCTAAATATCTATGAAAGACAACAATTTTAAAAACATTTAACAATAATTTATACAATTAAAAGTATTACCTTAAAGTAAAGGCTAACCGCTCACCAGGTGAAATTGCCTCCCTCCAAAATAGTTTTCAATTTTAAAATGGAAGGACTAACAATTTTGAGCAGTTTATTAAATTGGCAAGGGGTGCATCTCATGTAATCCCTAAAATATGATATTTTCTTTAGCTCCAATTCTTTCAATAATCGATGATATTCACTTAAAAATGTTACTTTTTTAACTTGTGAGTTTAATCATAACAATTTATCATAGTTTGGGTAGCTTAGTAACAAAAATAAAACAATAGAAGCTTATAATCACCTAGTGCTTTTCTTCTCTTTAAAATAGGATGGACCCAAACACATCTTCTTTTTTTTTTTAATGTTTAAAACAGCAGCAGTCAAAATAACAGGATCCATATTTTAAATAGAGCTATTGAAAACAGTCTGACAGAACAAAAAATGTCAGATTATTCTACAGTTTTAATCATGTCAAAGAAAAAACAATTAGCAATCATTATTGCGTATTAGCTTAAGGAGGAAATATTATATGTAAGAATATTTGAAAGCAAATGAAGCCCAACACTTGATTTTTATAATAATGCAAATAAGCAACATACCATAATCTAAATTGAGTGTCAAAAACTGTCAAAAAAAACTTGAAACTCAATAATTTTGCTTACCAAGACTTGGCCAACTAGTTTTTTCAATGAACCAAAAAGTTGCAATGACATTTGTTACAGAAACTTTTTAGATACAAATCTATTATGTCTATTTGTCATTGAAATTAATGAGACCAATGTAATTTTTAAGTGTTAACATCATAATAAAAAAAAAAGCTATTAAATGTTGGATTGATTCATTGGCTTCCGTGTCTTGCTAATTTCATTGCAAGCAAATGTCTTATCAGTACAAATAAGAAAAACTATTTAAAACAATATTTGAATGCAATAAATTTCATTATTTATTTTTATACAAAATTAAGCAAGCACAGGCAATGTTTTTTAACCAAACATTAGAAAATTGTAATTATTTGCTTTAATTGAAATCATTTATTTGAAAGGTCACAAAAGAAATGCAATTATTGTAAAAATTATGGATCTATTAAAAACTCACAGGTTCATACAAATAACTGTAGCTGGACAAAATCCAGAATAATAACTAATTAAAAAAAAACTTAAAAATGTACACAGAATAGCTTATTCTTAAAGTAATTAAACAATTTTCTCATCTAAAAAAAACCTTTAGCCTTATACTTTCTTATAAGTTGCTATACTATTTATTTTTAGCAGAAAAGTTGCCTATTTTTCTTTTATTTAACAAAAAACATCCAAAACAAGCAATGATTGGATTTGACCGAAAGTGTTGCAGCACCAAATCAAAATGTAATTAGGTTAAAAATATCCAAAGTTGTGGAAAATAAGATTAAATAACAAGGAAAATTTATTTAAAAAAATTATACCAACATTTAAACAGCATTAAGTGTTAACAATTCCAAAGAAAAATTAAATAATTTTTTTTTCAAAAAATTCTGTCTAAATTTGATGATAAAACAGTCTTTTTTCATTAAAAACCAGTGATTAAATTTTTTTTATACTTTTCTATACCTAGAATTTTATATTTACCTACCATTTTATCTGTAAAACGTCACAAACCGTCAAAAAAAATTAAAAACCAGTAAATTTGCTAAATAACTAGCTTAGCGAGACGTGGCTAACTAGTTTTTTCATTGAAGCAAAATGTCTCAATGACGTTTGTCAATGAGACTTTTTAGATACAAATCTAAAATGCCTATTTGTGATTGAAACCAATGAGACCGGTTCATTGTGTGTGAAAGTCATAATAAAATAAACACAATCTAAAATGTCGCATTGATTGGTTTTTTTCAATGTCTCGTTGGTCTCATTGTGTGTGAACGGGCCTTTAAATTCAGATTACAAACCGTGGCAATTTGTTCTTGTTGCATCATAGTGCTTGTTGAGCTGCTAATTAAATACAAAGATTTTCGATCTGGAAATTATCTTAAAACCTAAAAATGCTTTGAAGTAAGAGAAGAAAAGTTAAATGTGAAAGAAGACTGTTCAGCAATGAGTGGTGCAAAAAGTACTTTGTTATTTAACATAATGAAAACGTAATTTGTTCCATTTGTCAAATTAATATTATTAGCAGTAATGGAAAAGTGCAATATTAAGCGTCACTATTCACAGAACATGCTGCCAAATTTGATGACATTAAAGGTCAATTATGGTTTGACAAAATAGAGCGATGTAATAAGTCTTTGAGCATGTAAGAGCTATTTCAGGCATATTATAAGACATCGAGCTTGCTACAAAAACTGAGCTTTGAGATTTCTGTAGTAATTGCAGAAAAAGTGGAAAGCGTACATTGATAGTAAATTCATTAACAATTGTTTGTAGTTGTTCACAAGACACTTGTTTCTAGAAAAGAAATGAGTAATGGAGCAACTACGTCTGTTTTGGTTTACGGTGGCAAGGTAAATAGATGACCTTTTGAAAAATATCGAACTTTTTTTAAAGCAGAAAATAAGCAAATGTTCTGCTTTCAGTATTGCTATGGGCGAGAGTACAGACGTTAGCGCTACTGTGCAGCTAGTTCTTCAGTTATCTCATTCATAATTTAACGTTACGTGTGAATTAATTGAAAAAAAATTTTTAACGTACAAGAAATAATAGCAATAGCTGTTTTTCCTTGGTACTAAATTTTCCGGCCCGTAGCATTATTACAATTGTGCGTGTTGGCCCATTGAGATAAATAGTTGCCCTCCCCTGTTCTAGAGAGTCATACTTCAATGTCAACTACAAGAAAAAAAATTGTTAGATTTATTATTACTTTTAACTCTGATGAAACAATCTATTTTCAACTGTGATTATAAAACTCTAATTTTTACGTCGCAGAAAAGAAATTTTGTATCGTCAAATACAAAATTTCTCAATATGTAAATAAAGCTTTTTTTATGTTTTAATTTTTATACCTTTAAGCAAAAAATTTGACAAAAAAATTTTGAAAAAACAGGTGCTAATAAAAAAATTTTTTGGAGTATTTTATCCTGCGAGAATTTCAAACTGTTGTGTTTGAGCTAATTTAATTAGTGCTTTTTTCTTGTGTGTTATCACCGGCTAATAATCTTTTCGAGTTTTTGATTTTTTCGCTTTCTTCAATCAGTTCAAAGTTCTGTTTCATGTTTCTGACAAAATAAAATAAATAATGATTTTTATGTGAATAAAGCCAATATTTACTTCTAATTAACATTTTAAAAACAAGATAGCAATGTACAGAGAATGCAAAACAATTGCCACAATAAGGATATAAAAGAAACAAAGCCACGAGCAGAGGTCTATTTGTGGTGCGCCCTAAAAATGTTTTGCCTGAAAATTCTTTTGAGATACCCTGACCTCAACATTGAAAAAATTGCAATAATTAAAACAAGTTGTCTTCTTACTAATAGCTTTTAAACAAGTGGTTTGCAGTACAAAATTTGAAAATAACCAACGAAAAACTCATCTCAAGCTTTTCGTCCGACACTCGTCAGGAGATAAACGTCGGAATGAAAGAAAGAAAAATTCAATTGATTTTGTAATGAAGCTGAACGAAGATAATATTTGAGAAAAGCGTCAGAACGTGTGATCAGCGAAAGATTTTCAAGTTTTAAACAATTTCTTTTTGGCGGCATAAATTTGGCTTGCATGATTTGATGTAAACGGCTTCTAAAGCAGACAAATGAAAAGACAAAGGGCCAAATAAAAGAATAGTAAATTTTTTATCACAGTAATTTTTGGCGCACATAGGGTTATCTAAAAGGTTTGACCAATAGTGGATTCACTAAACATGCCTGGGATTTAAGATTTGCCGAAACAAGTAGAGATGTTGCGAGAGTTTGAAATTTGGCTGATTCTAAAAATTTGACAAATTTGGTCCTTTAATCGTTGAGATGTCCAGCCTACGTACCGACTATCACAGTGGCACAAAAAAATTATAAACTACTTTGCTGAAAAGTGAAGCAGGCAACACATCTTTTTTGCTTGCAGGAAGAAGTGGAGAAGATGTAAAATTAACCTGTTGTTCTATTGCAAACAAGCATTTTTCCACATTTTGCAGTAGAGCAACGATTGGTCGTGTCGAGAATTTTTCGTGCAGCAACTGTTGTTCTGAATTACAGGACATCTTCCATCTCATGCTAGACTTCCCTGTACTGACTCTTTACGTCTGGCCATCTTTGGCCACTTTATTTTAATTTTAGACCTCTGGTCTCGTTTCTGAAGGATTGCCCGACTATTGGGAATCTGCGGATTTGTTCCGCGCCCTTATTCGTAGGAATGGGTCGGGTAAACCCGCCATCATCATCAGACCGTGACCCGATAATTTTTTTGAGAGACCAAGACCGAGACCGATAAACTGCACAAAAATATCGTCCATTTTCAATTATTCCAAAAACAATAAATTCTTTTATACAATGTATTAATTACATAAACAGACATTTTTAACTTTTCTTAACAAAAAATCTTATTCAAATAGAATGTAATGCAAAAATGGACTTTTACCACTGATTCAAATAGAATGAATAAAAATACGATCTACATAAATAGATAATATTTCGTTGGGATTTTTTGTTAAAAGTTTTTTAAATTAATTTTCCCGGTCTATGCATCCTACAACGGATCTACCACTAATTGCAAGTTTGAACCTGGTTTAGTTTTTGAGAGTTATAGATTATTTTTATCTTTAACACAGGGGTGGCCAATCTGCGGCGCATGCGCCACACGTGGTGGTTAGTGGTGGCGCATTGCAGTTGGGGAAAATATTTCAAATGGAAAATGTTTCACTGTAGTAAATATTTAGTAGTATTTTTAAATTATATATTCGTAGATATACACAGTAGAAAAAGTAAAAATTTAGAAAATCTTTTCTAGCGTTGGCCTTTTTTTTAGAGAACAGCTTGTTTTCACTATGAAATTTTGAAGTCTTTCGTTTGTGTGCAGGATATGAACTGGACTTGAATAAAATTGGCGCTTGAGGAAAAAAGGTTGGCCACCCTTGCTTTAACATGTTGAAAACAGCTTTGTTTTGTGTGGTCGCATCATTAAACACTTTGGTTAAAAAAAACTTCATCTAGAGTAGAAGAAAGCCGAAAAAACAAAGCATGTTGGTTAACAATGTAGAAAAAAACAGGATAATTGTTCAAAAAAATTTTCAAACCTTGAAAATACTGAAAAGCATACTGAAAGCATGGTCATTACGATAATGGTTGAAACTTCATTTAAATATTTGATTAGCTTGGCTATCTCTTTTGACATATTGCAGTTATTCAATATGTTCACTATTTTTGGCTTCATAGAATAAAATTTGTCTAATTAATCACTTGAAAAAGATGAAAAATAACGATAAATTATGCAAAGTAGAAACTGTTTGACAACTTGCTGGTCTTTTTTTCAGTATTACTCTTGTTTATTTTTTGTACATCTTCGGGTAGCTTATTCAAAGGAATTTTTAGTACGTTGTCTTTTTCTACCTTGTACATTTACACTTTTTTTGTTTAACTTTAAAGCAATTTCGTATTCTGTTTTAAACACTTGGATTCACACAGTGGCATATGCAAAAATTTGCTATGGAGGAAAAAGAGCAGTTTAGAGCCAAAAGCACGATCACAATAATCCGTGATATTTTTTACAAATAGGAGACCTGCTACAACAAAAAAGAAAGAGGCACTCGTAACACTAGAATTACCGTGTTTTTGACCTACCTAGAATTACCACGAGCGGTCAAAATGACCATTCGTCTAATAAAGAACAAAATGCGCAATAATTTAGCTTCACTTCATGTTATAAATTTTTTTAACTTTTGTAATATATCTAGTAATAACTTGAATGCTTTTAGGTGTGAGTTTAGTGCGTTGTGGGCTTCTTTTTAGTATTCTGTTCTGAAATATACTGCTAAGCCTTGATCCCCGAATTACAACATTGAAGGCCTTCAACCTGCTTTTTAGCTGCCTGGTTGAAATTTTCTCAGTTTTATTGTATTTACAACAAATATAAGCTCTGAAACTAAATGAAAAACAATTTATTCTAAAATGAGCTCAAAATATCAAATGATTATTTTTTATCATGCTGCTGTTTACATAGACCACAAGCGGCTATTCAAAAGTATACAAAAACAATGAAAAATGCAGCGCTCTACACAATTCGCACATTCTACTTTTACGCAACCTGTAGGCCTACACTTTCCGCAAACTGATCTACGGCATCCACAACATAATTTTGCAGTTTTATTTTGTTCACAGTTCACATTAACTTGGCATTGCTTTCGCTTTCTGCTTTTCTAAACGATCAAATTTTGATAAGAATTGTTGAAAAGTGAAAGCAAAACTGCTGCTAGTGGAGCTGTCTTTCTTTAAACATGAGCTTCTCTCAGTTCAGTGGCGAGCTGAAACATAAAGTTTCTTCTCGAGATAGCACCTCCAGTTTTGTTCTTGTGCAACACATAGGCGTTGATACAAGCAAGGTCCGAAGTATTGTAAAAGACAGCCACCGAGTACCGCCCGGTACTTGCCTTTACCGTGTATTGTCGTGTCATCTGGTCAACAATATCAACACCACATTAAGTTTTGTTGTAGAATGTAACTGTTTCCGGTTTCTTTTTTGTTATTGTATGGACCATATAAGATGTGTAGAGTGTGCTAAGAATACAAACGTTCTTGTTTTGTTTGCATTGGTAAACTGTCAAGGTTGTGGTTTCGTTGTGTGGCTTTTTATTTGCAAGAGTTTGTTGGAATATCTGCTCTGCTGTAAAGCTTTTACCAGTGGCTGAAATTCTTTTCGGATTTTGTTTAGGGTCACGACAAGTGAAGTCTTTCTTTTCAGAGCTGCGTGGGAAGATGAGTTCGAAGTAAAAAATCTATCAGATTTTACGTTTCTTTTTCCTTTGCCCAAGTATGGCTCCACTAACTTTATTACCACACTCTCAGACAATCTTTGTGTAGCTGGTCTGGCTTCATCTTTGCCAAGATATATTATATGGCGTTTGGCATATATTTAAATTCCACATCAACAACTAGCCAAAATTTTGTACCCAATTCGTCCTGTTTGTTGGCCATATGTCGAATTGTATCAATCTGCAGCAGGCTTTAGTTGGGAATAATTGTTGGTCCACTGTAAGATTTTCTCCTGGTTTGTAGCAAACAATACAGTTTTCAATAAACTTATCCCAGACGGCAGAAATCAAAGCAAATTTATCCGTTTGAAAAGTCGAGATATCCTTGTACTCCGCATATCAAATCGAAGAAACCTCATGATATCGAAAAACAATTTCTACCCATAGTTTCTAGAAAAAAACATACTTCCTAATTTTTATCCAAAACTCAAGAATCGGTCAGTTTTTTTCACATAATGCTTCTCGTACATACAGCAAGGAAATATAATCGTTTAGTTCACTTAGTGGTAGTTTCCACTCATTACTCTTTTTCACTCTATGAGCTTCAGCTTCTGTACATTGTTGAATATGGGTAAACATTGAATTATCGACGAGTAGCGCAAACGCACTCAGCGACCATCTAACATGCAATCGGCATATCGCGTTAGACTTCGCTTTTTGTTAGCACGTGCTGAGCTTGTAGCCTACCCCTCGAATCTAAAGAAAATTTGCTGTACTGCCATTTTGTTCCGTCCTTACCAACCAATCTAATATCCCAGGTGTTTGGAGTAGGCTCATCACTCTGCGCTTGTGCGGAAGCATTTGTATCGTTGCTGCCACTGCTAGAGCTGACAAGTTGACATCATCAAGAATCAGTTTGCTCCAGGTCATCAATATCAGTCTCTGAATCTATTCTATTTGAAGAAATCACTTCCCATATAGGTTGAACTTGGCGTTAGGTTGAACTGAATTTTCCAAACCCTGATCACAGTCTTTATAAACCTTTTCACCTTCGCCTTCATTCCCTAAAATTATTTTCTGCAATCGCGTTCAGCCAACCCAGAGCTTGGATACTACAGACTCATTCTAGTCTCGGTATTCTGCAAATGGCTCAACATTATAAACTAACCAGTAACCAACTCTTGCCAGATACTGCAGTAATACATGCATGATTATTTTGAAAAAATAACACAACAAAATGTTTTATTGTAAAGGCGATTTTAATTGTAGAGAAATTACAAGTATCTTACCGGTCAAAATGACCGTTGGCGGTAATTTAAGGTATATCGGTCCCCAATTTAAAGGTATATTGGTTTAAATTTAAGGTATATTGCTGTGATTATTGTAATAAAATAAAAATTAACATACTAAAAGTCGACAAAGACTTAGGAAAAGTCAGAAAGTTTCAGTATTCTAATTCCTATCTAGGCAGAGATATAAGCAATTAAAGATGAAAAACGGTTAAAATGACCGCATCGGTAATTCTAGTGTTAAAGATTCACAAAAAAAATAATAAAATTATTTATTTATTTTTAGTATTATCATTTTATTTTTATTTTAATCCTCCTGACTCCCTGAAACACCGGAAATCGTTGCAGGTGTTATACATAGAGCAAATGCCAAACTATTGCATTGCCAAAACAAAAGCCAAGATATTGCTGTTCAGTTGAAATTTTTTATTTTCTTTTTTTGGGCTATATTTAGAGGCATGATCAAAATTTAGAACTGCTTGCTAAGACCGCCAAGCAGGAGAAAGTACTAAGACCTGAAGCGTTTTTCAAGAACATAACAGAATGCTCGTATAATTTTGTTTGCTTTTACGACTTGTAAAACATTATTCTACAAAAAATTTTTTTATGTAGCTGCAAGTTTTCTTTGCTAATCTTGACTATATTTCGGACGCTTAGGTTTTCTCTATCAAGTCATGTTTTTGAGATACAAACGATACAAATTGTAGCATAAGCATTATTTTTGTTTACCAGTTCAAATACAATTGAATGACTGAATTGGAGAAATATGATAACAATAACTAATAGTATTGACGGAATCATTGGTTATCTTTAAATTCTGAAATTACTATCAACAACTAAAAGAATCAATTAAAAAAATTACTATCAACAATTAAAAAATTAATGATGATTTCCCTATCCTATAGATTGCTACCTTAGCGTGGTGGAGGGGTTTGCGTTTTCTATGATCTTAAGAGCAATGCGGTCTAGAGTTTTCAATTCCTCTCAGGGCTACCCATGGCGGTAAGGTCGAAGGTGAGAAACAGACCAATAGCAATCTAACAAATGTAACAAAATGAATAGTTTGCAAGATAATATTTATATTGTATCGGGCGTTGCGATGGAAAAAAAGGTCTGCATTTGGGCTTTAGGCAGAGGGGCTCGTAAAAGTAAGCTATATTCTCCTCCACAACCTGACCGTAACTGGAAACCCATCGATGCATTTGTTACACTTTTGCAGAGGCAAATAGGGCAGCGCACAGTATCTGTACTCGAGTTGGTCTCAAACATCGGGATCTTTGCATGGGAAACTGAAACGTTACTTCACTCAATCGAAAAGAATAGGAACTGGTTTGGGAGGCACAGCAGTATCATCTTGATATTGTTGGGGTTTCCTCTACCAAGTTTCGTGACTCTAATACTGTGGAATTGAATGAAAGCTGAAAGCTTTTTTTACTCAGATGTAGGTATAACCATATCTGCTCAAGCAGGTGTAGGCATTTTTGTAATCCCCCGCCTGGCCCACTGTGTTACTGATTGGATCCAACTCGGAGGAAGGATTTGTCCTTAAGCTTAGGCTACAGGAGAGGTCACTGTGCATTTTGCTGGTGTATGCACCAAACGCTGAAGCACAGTACCAGCCTTTCTTAGATGAAGTAGGTGTTGCTTTACAGAAAGTAACATCTGCAGAATCAATCATCCTACTGGGTGATTTCAATGCAAACGTGGGTACTAACAACAAGATATGGAAGAGTGTTATTGGAAGACAAGGATACTCTGACATGAACAAAAACGAAAGGTCTTTGCTACACTTACGTTTTACCAACGGAATGTGCATAATGAGTACCTTTTTTCTGCACAAGGAGATTCACAAGTACAACTGGTACTGAGATTCAGTTGGACAGCGTTCTATTATTGATTGCTGTATTGTCTCAGCGCACTTGTTTTCTTCTGTGGTCGATGTTTTTGTTAAAAAAGCAACTGAACTGCCTACCGATACTGAAGACGTTGAGAATGAGTGAGATTTATTTAAATCAGTAGTTATTACACCTTCAGCTGCTAGTTGTGGTTGCAAACGTGTGGGAGGTCAAATGGGTAGTAAACAAATAACTTCTTGATGGAACCAAGAAATTAAAGAAGCTATCTGTGCAAAGAAAACTGCGTTTAGAGCTTGGTTAACAAACAAGTCACCTGAGCAGCTTCAATTGCGGTACTCCACAAGACGTAAAACCGCCGCAACTATTGTCAAACAATCTAAAGAAAAGTCATGGGAAGAATTTAGACGAAAGTTGGATACTAACTACAGATCGGCAAATCAAGTGTTTTGGAAAACTATACGTCGTTTGCGCGGCAAACAAACATCAGTTGCCACCTTTATCGAGAATGCTAATGTGTGCTTGTGTAGCATCAAAGGCATCCTAATTTATTGGAAAGAATACTTTTGTCAGCTCTTAAATCCAGTACAGTCCAACATTTGGAAACACCCGAGGAACAAATTGGTAAAGAAATTCATCCAACGGAAGCAGAGATGAACACAGCAATCAAACTTTGAAAGCTGGCAAGGCCCTGGTGAAGATGATATTTGACCCGAAATTCAAAATGTTGAAGGCCATAACAACTTTTGGGTTTGTTGGCTGATTAGTGTATGCTAAGTAGCTTGGAAAACTGGTGAAGTACCGTAGCAATGGCAGACCAATGTGTTGATTCCTATTTACAAAAAAAGGAGACAAGAAGAAATGCACTAACTGCGGAACATTTCTTTATTAAGTTTTCCAGAAAAAGTCTGTGCAAAGTGCGTCGAAAAGAGATTCCATGAAATGGTAGAACCTCAATTTCAGAATGCACAATGCTGATTTTGTCCTGGCAAATCCACCACGTACCAGATCTTTGCCCTTTGGCAAGTTTTTGAGAAATCGTGGAAATATGCCAAAGAGGTGTATACATGCTTTGTAGACCTTGAAAAGCATATGACTGTGTTCCAAGAGACAATCTGTGGGTGGTACTGCTGGAGTATGACGTAAGAGGTCAGCAATTAGCTGATATTAAATTATTGTACAAACAGCCACAAGTCTGTATTTGTGTCAACGGCATGAAAACAAAACCTTTTAGTGTCAGTGTTGGACTATGGCAGAGCTGTACTCTTTCATCTCTTCTGTTCATTTTATAGACAAAGACAGTTCCTCCAGTAGTGGTTTCACATTTGGGGAGTGTAATGTTTGGCGCCTGCGGTTTGCAGATGATCTTGCATTGCTAAGCTCAAACAAAAGTTATCTCCAATATGCACTTGATCGGTTTTCTGATGCATGCTTGGATGCTGGGATGAAAATTAGTACGGCTAAAACTGTGATAATGTTTCGGTCAAGGTACCCTGTCCAATGTTCATTTCAAACAAATGAAGTAACTTTCAAGGAGACGGAAAATTTTAAGTATCTTGAAGTCATATTCTCAAGTGATGGCCAGCAGGACAGCGAACTGGACACACGTATTGGAAAAGCAAGTGCAGTAATGCGCGTGTTTTACCGATCAGTTTTACTGAAATAAGAGCTGTGTACAAAACCAAAGCTTTCTGTTTTCAAACCAGCTTTTGTTCATATCCTCACTTATGGTCATGAGCGTTGGATAATAACCGAAAGAGTGAGATCCCGAGTACAAGCAGCCGAAATAGGTTTCTTGCAAAAAATCAGAGGTTTATCCCTACTTGACAAGATAAAAGCACTGAAATTTGTCAATCTCTCAACATCGAACCGCTACTACTCGTAGAACGATCGCAACTGCGCTGGTATGGTCATGTGACACGAATGTTTCACGAGCAAACAGCAAAGCAACTAATGGATGCTCTGCCGAGTGGCAAAAGACCTAGAGGGCAACACAGAACTCGCTGGTGGAATTATGTCAAAGACCTGGCCAGATCACGTCTTGGAATTCCACCAGCAAAATTACCGCTAATTGCAGAAGATTGAGATGCTTGAAGATTCCAACTCAACTGTTGCTCCCGCAACTCTAAAAGGACAAGCGGGCAAAAAGAAATATACTGAACTAATTCAATGTTTTCCCTGAAAATAATAATGATGATGATGGTGACGTCAATACCATTGGTGATTTTTAAATTCTGTCAAGTCAAAAATTTATTGAAATATGATAACGCAAGTAAAAGGTTCACTGCCACTTACAAAACAATACACGCTTTTATTGCAATGATATTTTGTTTTAATCTGTTTCTGTAAAAACCAACAATAGTCTTTTAGCATACAAACATTGTTTTTTCCTTTGCAACGTTTTCCCACAACAGCAATGTCCCAATGAAAACTTTCACTGTGTTTATTACACACTGCACCTAAATTCTCTTGAAAGAATGCGAGATGTAAATGCAAAAAGTGCAACTTTAAACTCCTTTTACTACCCACATCTAAAAATGTTATCATATTTTCCACAAATTTGATTTAGTTTTTAGCTGTATGGTTTCCAAGAAGCCTTTCTGCACCCAACTTAAATGGGTTTTAAGTTTCCAATTCTTTTGCATTAAGATGTTTGGAAAAATTTTCATCAGCAAAAAGTTTCAAATTTCGGAACCAATGAAAATGCAAGCTCTCAGTTAACCGTCATTTTTGTAAGATCCAAACTTTTCTTAAAATAAGTGATATATTTTTTAAATTTCCGCAAATTTAAAAAAAAAATTTAGGATATTGATGAGCGTTAAACGACTGCTTCATTGTCTCATAAGTTTCCTTTAGTTGTATTGAATGTACTACAGGTATGGACGGGTGAGTATTACGTACCTTTATACAAAAGCACTACCTTTAGACTTGCTTCGCTCAAATCAATAAATAATCTCCAATCATCACACATGTCTTCATATCCAAACTCCATCATTAAGCCATCAACCTTTTTATAGAAGTACAAGCCATTTTCTAAGTTAAAGAATGAACTGAGTTTAGGTTAGAATAGTTTAGGTTAAAAAGATTTGATAAAAGTAGCTTTAAGAGTGGACCGGTGGAAAAAAGTACGTCCTCGGGCAAAGATGGAGAATTTGGCGTGACTATATTTGCTGGCACTAAAAAGGTTTTCCAAAAAATGCTGTCCAATAGCAGAGTCATGGCCAATGATCTAAGTAATGCTGTTTGTCTTGCAGGCACGTTAAAGATGAGAGCGGTTTTGAGAAGAATCATTGTTCTTGATCGGTCTGGAACGACGACCACGCAAGATTGACCTTCTGCGTGTAATAACGTACATCGTAACAATCTGTTTCCTACTTCGCAATCACATAGCCAATAACAACTTTTAAACGTAACACCTTGATTGTGTATAAAATTGAGTGGAAACGTGTTGCTTTATGCGTTTTTGCAGTTGTGGGGACATATGTTTTATGTACCGATTGTAAAGAATTAAAAAAAGGCTTAAGAAAAGGCTTAGTAAAACCAACACGTGTTTCAACAGCAAAGTAGCAACGCTGAATGGCTGTGATAATTGCTTTTCGAATCGGGTTCAAACATTTCCCAGCCTAGATTGTGCCGCCAACCGACTCTTCAGATATGGTTTCAGAGCAAACTGGCGACTTGGTAAACATTTTTAAATTTCTATTTATTAGAAAATTCTTTTATATCAGTTGATTAAAAACAACAATCATAGGAACTGCGAAAGACATCTTCTTTTGCTTACTAACACACGACTCGGGCTGTTGAGTGTGCAAGGATTGCAGAAAATACGAGGTGCCAATTTTTTTGGTTTAATCAGCAACTTTGCAGCTAAGTGGTACTTAAATGCACTTTTCATTTTGTGTTTAATATTTTTTCGATGGGCTAAAAATCAATATTTTTCACAAACATGACAAAAGCCATTGGGATTAGTTTTACACTTCTTTCTATCCACAATTTAGCAAAAAATAACAAAGAAAGAGGGGTATGTTATTGAAGCAAAAACATATTTGGGATTTTTTTAGATACATAGCCTGAGCATGCAGCGCATTGGACCCAAGAATTTGCTTTAAAATTTGTATCTAATAACGCACATAAAAAGCTCCTTAGCATTTATCTAACAAAATACTGAGTTGACATTTCAAGGTTTTTAAGTTTTACTATAATGAACAATATAAAAATTTACGGTTTCACTAACGAATGCCTCAATTTTCACTTGCTATGTTTATAACTAAAAAACCATACGAGATGAATGTAGTAAAGTTTTGCGATAAGTTTTATGAAGCGCTTTTGTTGTCAGCCATTGACACTTTTCTGACAGCCAAATCAACGCATGACTGTTGTTAAGTTTTTAGTTCAGAGGTTTTTGCAGCTACGTACAGACAATTGCTGAGTTTTGAGTTGTGATAAAAATAATAGTTTGCTGTTGAAGTTTAATTTAATATATGTGTTTATGTTGGGTTTTATTTAGATGCCCGTAACTTTTAGTTAATTAAAAGCAAACAAATGTGAACTGTAAATATCATTACAATGGAAAAAAAATTGTTGCATATTTGGATTCGGCAAACCATAATTACCCCGAAATCGTTTTTAACTTATCACCGACAAAAAAATTTGTTGAGCAGTGTAATTGAAGAGTTAAACGCAAAACAGAGAGAATTTGCTTTTGTGTACTTATTATTACTGTTTCCTTGCATTCTGCAACTTTTTGTTTATCTGTACCAAATTTGGATCTTTTGTAGTAAGCCCCCACCATCTATTGCGAATAATTCTTATCGCCCCACCATCTATAGCAAGTAATTTTTTTTTGGTGAAACTAAGCCGGAATCCTCCCTACAAGTTTCTTTTTTATTTCATACTAGTGTTGTATGGGGATTTTGGTTTAGTTTCAGCAAAAAAAAATTACTCGCAATAGATGGCTGGGGCTTTCTAAAAAAGATCCCAAATTTTTTGGGCTGGTTGTATAATAACCAATTTTGAATGATGTAAATTATATGGATAATCTTGCATGTTGCTATAGTGGCAAGTCAAAGAAAATCTAAAACATTATTACATCTGTGGAATTGTAAAAAATATTTAAAGTATTTGGATAAAAATTGCAATTGAATGTGAAAAAGTAAATTAAGTTTTCTTGAAAAAAAAAAAGAAACTAAAAAAAGATTCTTATTTAAAGTCAAAATTTAAAAAAATTGTTTTCTAATGGAAGCACTATGTGAAACAAATTTTTAAGCACAATTACTTCATGATAATTTACAAGAAAGTTTAAATTATTATACATTATCTCCAAATGAAAATGTGCTTTAATTTTATCTAAATTTTTAAGTTTCAATTTAATGTACTTTTTATATTAAGTCATTTTATATCTATTGTTTTCTCTCAGTTTATGGTTTAAAAAATATTTAATTCAATAACTTTAATATTGTCATTGGCTTACCAACTTTTGGAGTGCATAGTTTAACGTTGTGCATCATAATAAAAGCATTTTAAATTCTATTGCGTTTAAGCAAGTGAACCAAACCCCGACCTTTGTGAGTACACATTTTTCTGGATTTTTATAACTTGTTTGTTTTTGCAGTTTTTTAATCTTGAATATTAAATTGACTACTTTTGATATTTTTGAGCAACAGAAATGAGCTGATTTCTTGGCCAAGAAAATTTCGATGGTGTTTATCCTTTTCTCAGATAAAATATTCACCAAAAAGCTTTGTCTATTCAAATACGTACAATCCAAAACATCAAAAAACAATTAAATAAAGGATCGAAGATGAAATTTAACAAATAACAGATACATTTCAAAAATAGAATTTTAATTGTTTTGTGCCATACTAATTGATTAATATGATTTACTTTCCTTTTAATTATACTTTTTTGAAAACTTATGGCGATTTAAATTGAAGGGGTTTTACAACTAGGTTATAAGACTTTTTTGATAACAGGCAGATAATTTTTATGGCAGTGAGAGACCAAAGCAAGCAAGAGGGCCAGTGAGAGGGCTACAAAGCAACAAAGAAATTTTACAAATAAAGCTTATCACATGAATGCAAAACTCAAAATCTAAACCAAAATGTTCCAAGTCGCTCGTTGCAACAAATTAAGCACCCAAACATAAACAAAATTCAAAAAGGCAAAATATAAAACAGCAAGACAAGACCATGCAATGGAAAGTGATAAGTTGAGGATAAATAACGAATTTACAATTAATTATTTACAATAATGCGCGGGGAGTTTCATTTTTCGTTCGCGTCTAGTTAGTTTTGAGGCGCTCTCGACACTAGCTGGCGCTAGAATAATTAATCTAGATCAGAAAATTGCAATAAACAACAAAGCATCTGCAAATAAACTTGGATTTTAATAACGTTATTTAAGAAATATAGGTGTAAAAAGCATTGAATTGTAAAAAACAATGGAACAAAAAAACCAAGAAAAAAATTTCAGTCGTCCAAAAGTTTAACAAATTGAAACATGAACTTTTTGGTTACGTTCTTGAAAATTATACAACGTCATCATAACATAGTTTTAGTCAGTGCTATTTGTTGACTAAAGCAATTTAAACATAGTCTGCGTTTTTCTTTTGCGTTTGGGTTTAGTACAACTTATTCTTTTTTGGTAGAAATTTTTAGTAAAGCGATAAGTTTTATTAATTTACGTCTTTGATTAATTAATAGCGATATCAGAAAAAATATCTGATGTAAATCAAATTACTTTAATGCTTACACTTTACCATTTTTGTAGTTTAAATAAAATTTTTATTTTATACCAAACAAAATTAATGCCCCTGAATATTTTTAACCCTTTTTTTTAAGTAAATGTTTCAATAATGTAAATTTACTCAAAAAAATTACGTTATGCTGTCAGTACTGTGGCTACCAAATAAAATCAAGTGAATTTTGATATTAATTATTTGTAATTTAGAATATAGTATCAGTGTGTAAAAACTTTAACTGATAGTTCAATAAAAAAATTAGACCAATAAAAGCATATTGTAATTTACAGATAACGAGTAAATTGTTCTTCCAAAAAATGTTTTATCATATCTCAATCTTTTAAAGGCATTTTTTAAGCTTTTGATTATAACGTCATTTTTTCCATTGTTACTTAGTAATTGCGAAATTTGTACACCAACCCCACTTGATTTATTTTATCTGCAATTTGTTCTGAGAAGTGATTACAAAGAGTCCTTTTATTAATTCAAGCAAATTTACTGATTGAAGTTTTAAGCCATTGCGACGCTTTTTGGCAGCGATGCTATAATTTTTCCTTGTGTTCAAGAAACGATTGATATTTTCCACTGCTGTTAAAAAGACTTTCACATTAAAAGTTACATAACGTTTTTAATACTTTAAAATATGTTTGTAATGTAACGCCGTAAACTGCTTTGTAATATAGCTAGACCAATCCAAAAATTCTTGTCCATTTCACTATCATAAACTTTCATCCGGTAACTTTGGCTTATTTTTTATGTTATATTGCGTCGTAAATTTTTCATTTTTTTCCGTTGAGTCATTCCAATTGAGAAACTCTTAGAAATCATTTGGGTTACTGTCGCTGGGTCGATTTTTAAGTGTTTAAGTAGTTAAGGGTCAATGTTCACGCCTTAAAATTTAATTATATGGTGAGAGAAAATGTTTGAGCCTGTGTGGAGGACAAACTATTAATTTTAATAGTAACCATCGGGGTGATAATTTATTCTTATATTTATTCAGTGCAAAGATGTTGAGTGATTACTTACAGTTGTTGACGCTGTGAATTGCTTTAAAGTTTTGTGAAGCTTTAGAGTCAAGTTTCACGAGAAACGCTCAAGTTATTTTAAATTTTATAAACATATTTTTTATAGTTAGAAACAATGTTTTTTTTCTATTTGTAAAAAAAAGTTTTTTAAATAATCCATTCGTACTTAGCCTAAACTAACTGTACAAAAAACTTCAGTCTTGCGACAATTATTTCTAGTGCTCGGATAAATAAAAAAACACAGCTTTACTTCAACACAGGAATTTGGGTTACCTGATTCAACTGTTTCTTTCGAATTCTCGAATAAAGTTGTGACAGAGTGGTACACTTATAAAAATATGCTTTGTTTGTACGTGGTGTGGATTCGAATGGGCTGAACTCAATGCTTTTTTTCTTGGTAGCTCATTTTTGCTGTTGTCACTGGTTTATTCTATGCCACCAATCCTTTTAAAATTCCTCAGTTAGGCTGACGAGAATCAGTTCAAAACTTGTTAAAATTTACTTTATTTTAATTTAATATCGATTTCGACATAAATTCATCTTCACTTAAATCTACAAATTGTAAGAATAAAAATTGTAAAAGCCGTAGAAAATTATTAATTAATGATTAAACTTCATATATATCATGTGCTCACTTGCGAAAAAACGTAAAATTTAAATATTAAAATAAAAAAATCTTATCGAAAAACTTAAAAGAACTGTCAAAATTGTTAAACTTCTAAACTGCTCGTGTAAATTAAATTAAATATACTATAAGATAGTAAATATCAAAGAAAACAACAGATTGCATGTTCATAAAGACGACTGTGACGTTATCAAGAGCCAAAAGTTGAAATAGAAAACTTATAGTAATGTAGATCTCAAGACAGAAATACTTTATTGGTGAAATAAAGGTGTAGGTACAAGGTAGTGATAATACATTATAATTTTTTAATAGCAAATATGAAGAAAAAATGCCTGGAGAAAATATAAATATAAAGAGAAAAATATAGAATAAAAAGAGACGTATTATGAGAAGCATTCAACGTTGAATAGGAAAAATAGTAGCTTAAATATTTATAGAGACATCTAATAAATGGATTCAACGCAATTGGCAAATGACTTAATTTTGCTCCAACACCGTTTTGGTCTAACTCAGTCGAAGGAAAAAGAATGGACTAATTTAATTGATCATCTTCGTAGATGTGAATAGAACAATATTTTTTCTAATGACAACAAGAACAATTTGACCAAAACTATCGATTTTTTAACCCAAATTAACTTACCTCTAAACTTAAATTACCAAAATTTAATTGTCCTAACACTTGAACAGATCATCTAAAAATTGTGCGACTTCAGAATTCGGTAAAAATAAGTTAAAAAAAAAGTTTTTTAGAATGTTTTTGGAAAAACTGTTCTTAAAAATATATACGTAGTAAAATTCATTCATGTAACGAACAAAAAACTAGATAAAAAGCAACAATCTTTCAAAATTGTAATGTTTTTATATGTTTTGTTTTCCAAAAAAATTATTTTTCAATTGTTTAAAATTAGGTAACCATAAATTCTTGATGGTTAAATACAAAAAAATAATATGAATAAATCAATATCTTTTAAGTTTAGGGTTTTTCTTCAAGTATGCAGCAACCTCTGGATAGATTTAAGAGCAGAGAAAGATGCAATTATACCTATTTCTTGTCCTTCCATTTAAATAAAAAACTTTTTGGTAACTATTTCTAAAAAGAATTAAGAATTCATAACAGATTTAAATGCACCGACTCCGTGTATTGCAGTAAAATAGAAGAAACAAGTTGATTTTTGCTAAATCTTATTATGACACTATTAATCTTTCGATCGTAAAATTGAAAATACAAAAAATGATCAAAACATAAAAAAATAATTATTTATAGTTATCAGCACAAGTTTTTTGGAAAAACAATTTATTAACAAACTGTTTTAGCAGCGAGGTTCAACAAAGGACACACATATGATTTACATAAAATAAATAGAAACCCGATGGGATTCAAATAAAATTAACTGTTACATGTACATTCCCTTGATGAGTCTTACAGGAGAAACGGTTTCTTGGACCAAGTTATTAATTAAAAAAAACAAACTTGTGTACTGATTGCTTTGACAAATGAAGTCATTGAGCAATCTACTGAAGAGCACCAACAACTTAGATATGAAATAATATTGATATAGCTTGATATGCCCAAAACCTACGGCAAACAACTAAATCTTTTGCGTGATGTTATTCATCTTTTGAAACAGGTTGGGGTAGTTGCTTTACAGTTGTTCTATGTCAGTGCCTCCTAAACTTTTTATCTTGCAGGCGATTTTTTTCTAAATTTTGATAGACGGGACAAAATGGCACAAAACAAAACTTTAGTGAATTATTTAAATTTCAGTTAAAAACAATGCTATAAAACAGTGTTCTCAACTATTTTTAGATTGCGGGGCATTTTAGGATTTTTTCGAAATTCGCGGCCACTTTGTTGCGGATTTTTGTCCTAAAAATAGCGTTTTCTGAAAAACAAAAGTCTTCACTTTGAATTCCTCAATTTGGTCCAGGAGAACATCTAAAAAATGACTTAATAATGAAGATGAATTATCTTTGAGACGGGATTATGAAAAGGGCCTAAAGTGGCCCGCAGACCTCGGTTTGGAAACCCTGCGCTATATATAGTGTCTCAGACGCTTTCCTGCGAGCCAGGACGACAAATATACTGTAAATTTTAAAAAATTCACAAATTACAATACGATGCTATTAACTTACACAATAAGGATACACTAAAGTCAAAAAACAGGTCGTAAAAATATGTGCAATCAAATTAAGATTTTATGTAATTTTAACGTGGTATTTGACTCAAAGTCTACGAAAAGTGTTTCAATTTTGGATCTATAAAAAATATTTTATTAAAAATGTACAGAAGATATGTTGGGTAAAAATATGTATCAACAGTTGTTTATCAGTTTCTTTATTGAGCAATGTTGGTATAAGATAGAATTACGAAGCCTGCATTTCAATCTCAGTCGGATTTTTTATAAAAACAACGGAAGTTCTAAAGTTATAGTTAATGGTTTCTTTAGCAGAAACTTATTTTAGAATAACTTAATTTTTTTTAAACAAAAAAAATTGTATATTAAGCTTTAATAGTCTGTAAAAGCGATCCAAAATTTTTTTTATTAACAATAAGGTTTGATTAACATCACCAATGAAAAAACTCATTGCGCAATTACAACAAATTCATGTAGCACGTGAGCCGAGAAATATGCAGCACCCATAAAAAAATGCTTTTATGTAGCGTACAGTAATTTCTCCCTTTTTTTCTCTGAAGACTTTTTTTGCTTAAAGTACGGCTGAAGCAGAAAAGCTGTTTATAAAATGAGGAAAGTGTTTTTGCGCATCACACGTTATTCAACCTGTTCTTTAAAATAATATTAGAGAAATTTTAAATTTGGTCTTTTAAATAGAGTAAAATAAAATTTGTACTTCACATTTTCGGACCCCACTAACCTGGGTACAACTAAACAGTATTAATCTACTCTAAATAAGCTTTAAAGATTTTTTGGCGATTTTTCTGGTTCGTACTTAGTTTAAATAAAATTTTGTAAAAATTTTATACTTTAAACCTAAGTAGTCGCTAGTTGATTTTTAGTGGTTTCAATATTGATTATGATGTATCGAGTGCTTATATTGAAATGAAAATACTTTGATTACTGTTTTTGAAGTTGCACAATGAAAAAGACTAAAATTCATAATGCAACGATTTCTTGTAACAATTAAAGTTGTTAATTTTATAATAATCTTTTTCTAAACTTTTTATGGTTTATTTTAGATTAAAGTAAAAATATTTTTGCTTATAATTATTAAAAAAATTCAACTAATTATGATTTGGAAACATTTTATTTTTGCTTTATTGATAATAATATCAGGTAGGTAAAATTAAAAAGTAATTCGAATTTTGATAAAAAAAAAACTGAACCCTATGTTTTCTAGATTAATTTACTTTAGCTAAATCAAAATAGACAATTTTTTTGTTGTTGAAGTTACTGAAATCGCGTTTTTTCAAAATCTTTGTAAATGTTACCACGTGCAGTAATAAATGAATTCATTTGCTCCAATAGAAGAACTGTTCTAGCATTACATTGACAAACAAAAAATTTTTTAACAATATCATAAATTTAATCAAATGTTTTTTAAATTTTATTTTTAGCATGCATTGTTTCAAAATACGCAATGCAATGAATGGCTAAATTTCTCAAATATTTTTCACACGCAAATTCACACAGCAAAAATTTTAAAACTCAATATTGAACAGTACAATGCATTCTCTAAAGCAGGGGTTTTCAACCTATGGGCCATGGCCCAGTAGTGGGCCACAGTGTTTTTTTTAGTGGGCCATGGAGCATAAATCAAAATGAAAGCAATATGTATAATATATATGTATAATTAGGCTTGCCATCCATTCCATTTTTTAGGCATTTTTCTGGCGTCCTGTGCAGTCAATCACATGAAAACTTTTTTTTTTTTAGAGAACACTATGATTTTGGGACAAAAATAGGGAAAATTGACCCCAATTCCAAGTGAAGACTTTTTTTTTGGAGAACACTATGATTTTGGGATGGGAATTTAATTTTGTTGACCAAAGTAGGTTGTGAAGTTAATTTGGGTTGAAAAATAGGCCACGGTACAGAAAAGGTTGAAAACCACTGCTCTAAAGAGATCACAATGCAACCGATTAAATGTAATTTCAATGAGTAAAATAAGAACAGTAAAAAAGCGACTAAAACAAATTAACAGAGAGGACGATTATTATGCGACAGGTTTGTTTCGGTCTTATGGACCTCATCCAGCATAACTTATCCCAACCTCTAAGGGGATAGGCAGCGCAAAAAGTTAAGGTAAAAATTTCATGAAGTAACTCTTTTGGAAATGGAAATTCTGAAATTAAAATTTTTTACATCAATTATGTTAATTAAGTTATAGCAACGTTTTTTGATTCTCAGTGATTTTTAAATTTTAGTTTTCATTATTACATTATAAGAGAAAATTTTCCTCACCGCATTTTCTTTCACCATATTTAACAGTCTGTTGGATAAAATGACGTCTTACAAGGAATTTTTCTTTTTTGTTATGCTTGTTTCCGTCCAAATTTTTGTTTATTCATGGACAAACAAATCGTGGAAAAAATTTTAGAATAGAATGGTGATTGTAAAAAGATATTAATTTTTAAACAACTCTGACAACTCGAAGATAGAATATAAAGCCAATAACAATCTTTACTTTAACTCGATATAAAAACATTTGGTATCGTTTTTAAGTGCACTGAAAGTGAGATTTACCCGTAAGGCTGTTTGCACAAGAGGAACCTGGACAATTGTTTTGTTTTCTTACATTTATCATCACCATTGCTACTGGCTTCCTCTCAAAAATGAAGATAATTCTAACAGTTTAAAATCGGAAGCCTTTTTATGTTAAATACATAGTTATATGAGAAAAAAAATTCTTTGGCAATACTTTGTTCAGCTTGTACTGCAAAGTGTTTGCATTTTTTGTATTTCTGCTTCAACTTCAGTTCTTGTTGTCGTCGTTTGGAAAAATATCCTCCTTGGGTCAGTCACAAACAGAATTGGGGCCAAGGGTTTATCCTTTTACTAGGCTGCTGTGCTTCCCGGATCACATGCTGGCAGTGATGGTGTTGAGTCAGCATCGGGTGTCGCTATCCAAAACCGTCATACTTTGTTCTCCTTGTGGTGCCCAATGTATGGGGCACACTATTAGGACGTAGTTTGCGATTTGTTTAAGAACGCCGCACTCGGAATATGGTGAAAGAGCGAGATTTTATTCGTGCATGGAAATAGGAATTGGTCCAACACCAGTGCACTGGCCATTAACCCAAGATGTTCGGGGCAAGCTCAATCTGAAAAGGCGTTGGACTGGTAATGGGTATGAAAGCAGATAGCCTAGATGTATTTTCATAATATTAAAGGTTCTATTTATAGTTCGTCCACTCAGAAGCGAGGATGTCTAGTCCGGCAAGTTTGTCTAATAGATTTCGCGCAACTGGCACAAACAAGCGTCTAGATTTTAGTTTTTCTTGGCAAGCATCTGAGGACCAACTTAAAAAACCTTGCAGCATATGAGAATTTTTAATTCTGTTATGATCGTCTGTAGCATTTAGATTAGATAAATCTAAAAGTACATTGTTTAATCAATTGAATTAACTAATTACAATCTCTGAATTTAATCATCAGAAGAAAAGAAAAAAATCTATTGAAAAAGAAACTATTGCAAAGTAATTTTATGTACTTTTTTAATTACCATATAAAGACAAAAAAATTGATCAAACTTTTTTGAGAGCTGATTAAACTTTTTAGCTCCCCAAAATGTAAATTTAATTTTATTGGTACATTAGTTTTGTTTCATTTATAATCTCCACATTAGCAGCTATTGGCAAAATCATTCAGTCTACTTCCACGTTCCATATATAAGAATTTTTTTGCCGGAATTTGAAAACAAATCACTAAGTAATTCAAACATTTGAGAACCCACAATGCGCTTTTCATAGCAACAATAAAATTTCAATTTTTTGTTTGAAAGCGATCTATTTTTCCCTTTTCCGGTCTAAAAGCCATTAATATTAAATCTCTTCTTACTTTCTGTAAACAAAAAGATTTCTTTTTTGGGCTTTTTTTGTCATATGTCAATACTTTCGACAAATGAATGCTCTTTGTTTTTTCTTTTAAAACTTAGTTCTGCTTGCTTCTTGTTGATTTTGACAATTTCTCCCAAAAAGTGTTGCACAAAAAACTTCGGACTAACTTCTTCATAAGCTGCAATGCCTTTTTTTCAATTTCATATCTAATTTTAAAAATAACTGCATTCCTAAAGTTATCCAGGTATGGTAGAGAGAAAAGCGTCTTAATAAGTGCAATATCGGACGAAACACATAACGTCTCTGCCAAAATCATATTTCTTAAACTTTTCTGTTTGTACTAAAAATTCTACTCGAAGTTTCAGCATTTGTTTTCTTATTTCAATTCCATAAAAGACAAATTTTTCATGAGTTTGAAATGATCAACGCATTATACCAGGGATGAACAAACTTTATAACTTAAGAGCCGGATTCAGAAGATGATTTTGGTTGTGGGCCGCACAAGTTTTTACAACGTAAATCCGTGTCTTAAATTACACAAAGACAAAAAAAAAAAAAAACAATTTTCAGTTTGGCTTGTAGCATGATTCTTGAAGACAGCAAAAGAAGTTTTTTAAGATCAAAAAAATATACAGTAAAAAGGTCTTCATCTTGTTTTGTTCGATTGTTTCAACATTCTTGGAAGTGCTTTTTTATTACACCATTAATGTTGAATGCTCGACGGGCAGGGTGAAATTACTTGGCGGATAGCATTTGGCCATTGGCCGTACTTTGTTTATCACTGCAGTATACAGATCGAACGCAAACATTTCAATAAATTTTACAACTAAAATTTGGTTCGTTAAATTCTCCGATTTTTAAAATTTGTTGTTTTGCCCAAATGTAAAAAATACAAAAAAATTTGGTCAACATACTTTAGAAAGCGCTTGGTAGAAAATTATAAAAAAAATAACTGCCAATATTTGATAGTTTGAGAACAAATATTCAATGGATTAACCTGCTAGCAATGAGAAAAAAGTAATAACTGACAAGTAATGATATGATTATTATATAAATGTACGATTCTGCCTTTTTTTTATAGTTGAAGATCTAATCAAGTTGGCTTCATGTCAAACCATTTCATTAACTTACGAGTCGACAGATTGCAACGTGGAATTAACGGCACAGGTCGATCCATTTTCACCGACATTCTTCTTTGATTGGTTTGTTAACAACACAATCGAAAAAGTAAGATAATGTAATCGAAAGCTTATAAAAACTTTTTGTTTTTAAATCATAGAGTCCTGAGGCAGGTAAAGCTGTTGGTTTAATTAAGTGGTTCTCAAACTTTTCAAAGCTTTCAGCATTCAGCTTTCTACTAATCAAGTTGTAACGGTAAACGGCGCTGAAGTTGCCGATTGCCGCAAAGTGAAATGTCGATTAACGCGCTTCCGGCTTCGACGAAATAAAATTTCACTAATAACTAAGAAAATTATTTTAATGAAAATAAATGATAACTGAAACGTTGAAAGCGAAAGCGAAAGCAGTAATCTGTAAATAAATAAAACGAACTAAAAATTAAACACAAAAAGAAAACGCATAGATGTCTTACCGAGCAGTTCACGTCGGTGCTGAATCACGGGGAAACGGGAATTATCCAAAACTGCACTAAGTCTACTCAGACTTCAACCAGCCGCCAACAAACATTGCAGCTGGTCGCCTCACAAATAGAGAAGTGCAATTAGAATTCACAAAGCCAGCTCTAAAACGAACGCGCAGCAGACACAAACTATGCTCCGAAATGAGATTAACTAAAAATAAAGCGTATAACGAAAAAGGCGCTGGCAGCGAGTGCACGCGCAATATTATGATCAAAAACTCAAGGAAAATAAAGCAAACACGTGCATTGGTAATTTTCTACACAAGTGGTTCTCAAACTTTTCAAAGTTATCAGGTTTTTCAGGTTTCTTACAAAGATTTTCAAACATCTGTGTCCCTGCTTAGAATACTGTACTAAAATTCAAGAAAAGATCAAAAAAAAGTTATCGCTTTCAAACTGTCTCTGTTTTCTTCGATTGTTTTTCGAAATTGAAATAAAGACCAAAAAAACGGTCATCATATTAAACGGTCATCGTATTGAACGGTCATCATATTAAAACCGTTTCGGATTTTGTCAATCTGATCTTAAAAATAAATTGCAGTTTAAAATAAGTATTCTTCTCGTGGCACCCAAGTAATGGTTCCTTGGCCTTCTTGTGGTTTGAGAACCCTCATAATTTATTACTTTATTGATTGGATAGTCGGAAATTTTTTTATCGTTTTTTTTTGTTTTATTTTTTCATTTTGATCTTGTCTGAGCAATTTTTAAAAATTTACAAAAACTTTCTCAAAAGCAATGCTCTTACCGAAGAAGAATCTTGAGCAACCTCTGTTCAGCAAATCAGGACAACAAAATGCTTAATAATATGATTAGGACATTGAAAAAACCTGCTTTTCGAGATATAAACCATCGTCTGTTATTGTTTGCAATTTTTTCATTGCATATGTTCAATTTTGAACTATTTTTTCGGATATAAAAAAAAGTAAATAAAAGTCAAATTTTTCCGAAACATCATTGTGACAAACGTTACGGATGAGCAGTAAACCAGCAATAAAATAAGTGTATATTTATGGTTAACAGTTTGTGCTTATTTTTATAAACATTGACTGAGATAGTTTTAATGTGCTTATTTTGCTTGATCGACCTTCTATTCAGTGCAAGTTTGAACTTGATTAAGTTGTGAACAATTTAATTTATTTTCTTAATTTTAAATTTGAAACATAATAAAAATTTTTTAATTTTGTGCAATTTCTTTATTTCTTTTAGTTTCTTCTGGGAAAGGTTGGGTTAGATGGGAATGGAAATGTACGACTTGCTTATGCTGAAAATAACCCTTACATAAATTCCTATCAAATACGGTGAAATAATGAATATTGTACAAAATAAGTTGTGTGTTGGTTGCAGTTGATTGCAGTTTTGTTTTTATATCAAAATCAAATATTTTTTTTTCTTCTTCATCGGCGTTGTTGCTGCTTTCTATTGTAAGCAGAGTCACCATTGTAAATATGCAGCAGATTAAGCATCAAATCGGACATCTTTTGTTAAAAAGTTGATACGATTACCCTACGCCAATACTTCTCAACCAGTTGTCCGCAAAAATTTTTCATATGGCCGTGCAATTTTTACAGAGTCATTCTAATATTGTGGGTGTGAACAGAGCTATATATTTTTTTATTAAAAGTTAAACCAAAAGTTTCCAACTTGACATATTCACGATGCACTAAAAGCAAAAATTTTAAGACCTTTTTTTGGATCAGTGAATTTGTTAATTGTTAAGGTTGAAAAGCACATTCCTAAGCTGTCTCACTATCGACTGGGTTGTATTAGAAACAAATCTCTGCAATTTTTTGAAAGATAATATTAGTGATAACTTTGCAACATTGTCCATTGGCGTTGCTTAAGTAATTTTAGTGCAGCAAGGTTAAACCAGTAAAAGCGCATTAATGACAACGTGATCAAGATGCACACACTACATTTGCTCGGCAGTCTTTACATGAAGCTTAGGATAAGTCATAGTCATATTGCTGTATCGACATGTAAGAATCTGATAAGAAAATTTAACAAACAGGAATATTTCGTTATTTTTGAAAGCATATCGAGAGAATCGTTTGACGTAAGCTCATGCTTTGACCTTATCTTGTATAAGGCCGGAATATTTATATGATGATTTAATAACAGCATAGGCTTAATTCTAACTTGCATTTTAATATTAAAAAAGTAAAAGAGCCCTCCAAAATTGCGAAGCACGATGCTTATTGATAAAAGAAGAAGCATAAAAATTTTCAACAAAATTAGCCAGCAAATTAAATATTAAGAAAAAGTTATAGACTGAATTAGTCAAATGATTTTGAAAAGCATGGCTGCAATTCCTAATGTTGACCAAGGTGTGTTTCAAGTTTGATTTGCTTTTGTATTTAAATCTTCTTGTGGCATTCTGGGTCTCATGTTAGTTGTATATGCCAGCCTAGGTAAGTCTCTCAAAGATTGTTTAGGGGCCAGAGAGCAGAGACATCGGGTGGTAACTTTTAAGGTTCTTCACCAGCTTCATTGGTTTTGGAATTGCGACTACAAGCGCTCTTCCTAAGTCAGGTGAATTTAGTGGCAACAAGACCTTTTCGAATTTGTTTGTGAAAAAAAGGTAGTAACTCTACTTGTCACTGCAGAAATTCTATTGTTTAGCTCAGGCAAATCAAAACTTGGTAATCTAAGTCTATTAGCGAGGGTGAATGCTTGAACCTGAAAAGCGTTTTGTAATTTATGTTAAAAATTTTGATTGTGGAAACAAGTTTTCGGAGGTCATGTATTTTATGAACTTGTTACTTTAACCACAGTTGCCAATTGAAAGAAATTATATTCCAACTCCACCTATTCAAAAATTCCCAAAAAATTTTTAAAAAGTATTTGCGCTTGCTTATTTTTGAATCAATCAGATGTTAAAAGCGATTATAGCTTTTACACCATTTACCGAAAATCGCAGTCTTCAATACAGACAATATAACTGTAGTAGCGACTCTAGCATATCAAAAAAATCGACTCCGACTTCGGTATATCCAAAAAAATACTCCGGTTCCGACTCCACCAAACACATGCAACTACAACTCCACAATTCTTGGCTAAACTAAAGCAACGTCCATAAAGTCTCGTGTCTCGTGTCGTCTCAGTTTCAAAGCTTCGAACTTTTAGTCCAGTTCTTAAAATAAATTATAAATTGCTTTTAAATTGTGGCATAAAAAAACAATTACCACCAAAGTTTTATAAAATTTCGATATTCTTATTTTCAGATAAACAAAAACTATAATTCAATATTTTGATTTCAGTAACTCTCCAACGCGAGTTGATCCAAACAACGCTCCATTCAACAGCACTCTTACTTTCAATAATAACGAATCCATGTGTGGATGGATTTTTGAAGCGTACTCATTTGCTTCAAATCCAGCTACTGAAATAGTATATGATACAGGTAAAAATTACGGATAAGTTTTGCATGCATATCAAACTTTTTGAATATATCAGTGTCCTTCCATATATTCTAAATTTTTAAAATTAATTTTAAAGTTTACAATATTCATAGACTTATTTCATATTTTAGCTTTAGCAAAAAATTGTTAAAGAAATAAAGCGTAATATTTTTTTGGGCCATTTGAGAATAACTCCAATAAAATCTAATTTAAACTTGGGATTATGTTTTCAAATAAAATTCTATAGGCTGCAGAATTTTACATTAAATAACTAAGTCAAGTTTTTTTCAGTTTGTAACAACGCCCATGAGAGTGATTGCTCTGTTACATGTTTTTGTAACCAAGAAACAAGTCCACAATTGACTACTATGTCTTCTATTTCTTTATCATCAAAATCATCAACATCATCTTCATCGTCTTCATTAATTTCAAGAATGACAAGTTTCAAAACACTACCATCTACATCGGAATTAACAACTACGTTATCAACCACAAAATCATGCTTGTTCACATCGGTGGTAGATGGGGCACCAGACAGGAAAAATAAAATTTGGAGATGTATTTGCCACTTACTAGACAAGAATCAAAACAAAAAAAAATTTTTTCGACCTTTTTTATTACGTAATAAATTTAAAAAACTCTTATGTAATCGACCACTTTTTGTGTAAATGTTTTGCAGCTTTAATTTTTATTGCTGTAAGCAAAAAAATTACAGCTAAAGATTTGAAAAAACAAGTGCTAATAAAAAAAACATTTTTTTTGCTGATTTTGTCCCATGAGAGTTTCGAATCTTTTATGTTTGAGATAATTTAATTAACAATTTTTTCTTGTGTTTTATCACCAGCTAGTAATCTTCACGAGCTTCCGAGTTTTTCACTTTATTTAATCAGTTCAAAGTTTTGTATTTTAAAGATCGTTAGTTTTATGGCAGTAGTAAGTTTTGTATTGTTTGCTCACAAAATGAAATAAACCGTCAATTCTTCAAACCGTCGTTCACCGAAATTCAATGTATGTATACATAATAATAGTTTACCTTTTCGGAATTTTCGAGATTAATACTTCCTTAGCAAAATTTTGTTTTAAAAAAATAGCTGCACAATTTAGAAATAAAAGTAAAAACGTACGACGTGTCTCCAACAACAGCCAAAGTTTATGAAAAATTTGGAAAAATTGTTATTAGAATTCAAACTTTCTTTGAATTAACAGCAAGAGTCTATAACAGTTTTATTTGGTGAGTTTGGCTGAATACAGGTTTGTTTAATTTTTTGTGAGACATGTCTTTTCACATGCACTAGATTTTACATACCTTGAAGTTGTTGCTTATAGCTTCGCGTTTGCTTGGCTTATTATGAAAAAAACAAGTTTCGTTCTATTAGACCCGTTTTAGAACAGAATTTCGGCATGAAATGTATAGTCAAAAAGTTTTAATTTGTCACCACTTGCAAACTTTATCGGTTATTAAACTTATGATATGCATGCCAATGACCCCTCGGCAACAAAAAACGAAAAACTATTTGCACCTTTGGTAGCAGCATTGTAGCATTTTTTAACCGGAATTAATTTTTTTTAGTTTTAGGATAAACCATTTGCTAATAAACCATTTGCAGATACTTTAAAAAATTCTCGAGTTCATGTTTAATCTTAAATACTTTTTTTTGATTAATCTAATCTAGAAAATTTTAAAATTTATTATTAGCATGACAGGCCACTGAGTTAACAGCAAAGGTGTACATCAAAGTTTGTGTTTTAAACAAGACTGCAAATTTGAATTTGAAAAAAGTCAATCAAGTTTGACTGCAGTAACAGAAAGTCGACACCAAAAGAATAAGTCTCCGGCTCGGTATTTAAGCCTTTAAAATTTTTTTTGGTGTTTACTTTATAAATAAGAAATTTGATGAATCAAAAATATTGAACTCGAACTCGAAACTCGTTTAAAGATGCCTCGAGTTTGCAGCTTCGGTACGAACTAGTTTTATATTTTCATTGAAATTTTATATTCTAACTAGTTTATATTATATACTAACTTTGATTTGAGAGAAAATCTGTTAATTTTATTTTCTAAACGGCTAAAATAAGCAATCAAGGTCAACAAAAACTGATCCAGATGACTATTTTATTCAGTTTAGAAAATAGTTTTCTTCGTTTCCGCACACCATTTAGTTCGTCAAATTGACTCTAGTATTTTGTTAGTCTTCGTAAATTAATCAAGTTTGCTTGAAACCTGAAATATTTTTGCTTGCTATACTGTACAATTAAAGAGTTAAACACAAAATATAGAAACTGTGTTTCTATACAGAATTGTTACTTTTCCTTCTTTTCTGCAACTTTTGTTTATTTATTCCAAATTTTTTAGTTTAATCAAAATTTTGGCTCGTAATAATTTTTTTATGAAATCGCAGATAATTTAGATAATCAGCCAGTTCTTCAATGTTTACTTGTCAAGTGAAGCACACTAACTGATTTTGAATAGTTCTTTGATATTTTGTGGTCTATGTGGATATATACTGTATATATATATATATATATATATATATACTGTATGTGCATTTTTAAAAAATGATTGTCTTTGTATTAGCATTATTTGGCGAATAAGAAAAACAAAACTAAACGAAATGATGTAAAACTTTATTATTGTTTTATTATTGTTTAAAAACGAATGTTTAGTTGATAGCTAACAACATTACGGCAAACCTATGACCTTAATTTATTTAGTGGAGTGTAAATTAACACAAAAAAATTTTAAACAAAACATAAAAATAGCCACTATCAATCTTATTCTGAAGGTTTTTGACTTTTTCCAAAATTTATTAAAGCAATGTTGAGTTTTAAAGGGACGTTGTATCCTGTATATTTTAGTCTAAAAAATGTTTACATTTTATAAAAAATTTTTGTGTTTTGGCAACCTAATCACTAGTTGAAACAATTAGTAAAAATAACTAATGCATGAAATTCCAATAAATGTGCAACTTGAGTAAATGCGTCAAACTTTCTAAATTGCTTATAGGTTAAACACAAGTGATTTCAAATTTTCTAAGCAGTTTCAATTACACTTTTGGCGCTCAAAATAATCTGCCAGCGCTTTGATTTTAGAAAAAAAATGTTGATTTTACAAAAATCAAAACGTTTTTCTGGTGCATTATTTTCAACGTGAAATATTGCTGTAGGCTATATTAAGAGCTAGGGAATAACTAATATAACTTATGAATGTAAACAGTATGACTAAAAAATTTAAACTACATGTTAACACATCATTTTGTATTCTATTCCAAGGTCGTAATTACAATAAAACTTATGTTATTGTATCAGAATGCCCGCTAAAATATTAATTTTTAACCAATTATAATTTATTTAATGTTGCTACGCCAACAGAAAATCCAAAAAAAAACACATTTAGATAAAAAGATGTATATAAATAAATTGGGTCACAATAAATTTTTTGTTTCTGTTGTAGAATAAGTTTTTGTCCAAACGCTCTGAAAATGCAAAAAAATTTGAAAAAAATTTGAAAAAAATTTGTATTTAAAGCAGTTGTTGTTAAAAACAGTGAAGATCGAAACACAAAATATAGTAGACCTTGGTTAATCCGGATTCGATTTGACAGACAAAATTATCCGAATAACGCAAAGCCCAGATTATCCGAAGCTTTTTTTGACAAAACTGACATAATAAAAGAAATCATTTGTACTCGTACTTTTAGTGTTATCCGAGTTGAGCGAAATTCCGCATTAACCGAATCCGGATTAACCGAAGTCTACTCTTTTTCAGAATTTGTACAAGGTGATTTCATCTCGCTTATATCGAGGTGATGTAACTATAAGTAAACTGTGAGAAAATAATTAATTGGAATTAAGAAAAAAATCAAAGTTTTTTAACATTTAATATGTACGAAATCATAACTAATGTTTTCATATTAAACTACTACAAGTTTTGAGCGCTACTACAAGATCCAAAAACTTTGAAAGTATCATTTTTTAAAGCTTTAGGCACTTGAAAACTTAAAATTTCTGTAAACCAATTTTTTGCCAAACTATCCATCACCAAGTTTTAGAATAAGAAGTTAAACTTTCAAAAGTTATTTTTTTATTTTGTATCAAGAAAAAATTTTAGTACTGTAAAAAGATTTTGCTGAAAAAGACAAAACTTCCAAGTCCTTACGATTACAAATAAAATATAAATGGTTTTCAACATGAAATAAAATTTCTAAACTATGGTACACATGCCACCAGTGGTACGCAAATCTTCCAGGTGGTAAGCAAGTAAAAATTCAGTTCTTTTTTGTATTTCTCTTTCATCTTTTACACCCATTTACATTCATATCTGTATTATCCTCACTCACATAAAAGCGACAGAGGCGTTGGGCAAACGTCATGCAATTATCCGGACCTGCTTCCGGAGATGTCATGACAAGGTCTTTAATTTAAATTCAAATAGCATAAATATTTTGTCCTCAGCACGCAGCAACCCAGATTTTTAGCTAAAATTAGAAAAACTTAATTTACATATTTAAGTGCTTGCTTTTCTTTTGACGATAAATTTTTATAAAGCTCACATTCAAGTTTTGACGATTTAATTTTTGCAATTTCCTTAAAATTTTTTCACACAAACTGTATCAAATTTTTTATATTAATGGTCTATTATTTATGTTTGGATAAGGTTTTGTCCAACAAAAACCAAAGTGTTATAGAAACAGTAAGCTGTAATTCTCGAAAGCCTGCAACGTACGGTAACTTTTTCAAGCCATTAATTGCCGCTGGTTATCCCAACTGTATACTTATAGCATATTGCTATTGTCTTAATAACAAGTCTTAACACTTATTTACCTAGGATGTTTTTTTCTGTTTATTACCTAAGGGGGGGCCTCGGACCCTAAGTTTACATGTCCATTACTCTTAACAGTCAGCAGCTGCGCAGTTGATTTTTTGATATGTTGGAAAAAATTTATTCTAGTTTAGTCAAATGTCTTTACTTTTAATATATTCGCTATTAGTCTCTTCTTATTTTGCATAAAGTTGGAGGTCCTCAAATTTTTGTTGATTGCTTTGTTTTGCGACATAATCGGATTAGTCACGGTCCGCCGCAAAAACAAAAAACTATTACGTGACGCAGAAATCATGACAAACACACCAAGACGTTGAAAACGTTTTTTGACTTATCTCACGATTTTTGCATACTTTTGTGTACACTTTTTGTGTACAAAAATCATAAGGTAAGCCAAAAAATAGCCTGCTACATTAGAACTACCAATCGGATTTGCTCAAGTAAAATACCAAAATATTCAGGAATAAATTTCAGAAAAAGTCATAAAATCTTAGGTTTTTATCATCCGAACTTCACGAGTTAAAATGTTTTTATATGAGGACCCTCCCTTAGGTAAATTAGGGTTAAAAAACCCAAACCATTATTACATTTGTAAAATTGTAGAAAATATTAAATATATGGTTGAAAAAACTGCAAGAAACAACAAAATCTAATAGATCGTAATTAACCATAGCGTTGGCAGAATGACTTTAAAAAGAAAGCTTGTTTGGGCACCATACAATAAAATAGAAAAGGTTTACCTGAAGCAATTAAAAATGCAACTTAGAGTAAGGATTTTTCTTTAAAATCTAGTGGTAAAACGATAAAGGTTGGCTTGTCTTATGTCGTAAACAAGTGCAAGTTTTTAAAATGTATTGTTGCTTTCCACTATTCAACCACTATTAAAAGTTAGCAAAGATATATTTTAAAACTGCCTTATATAAATCGCGTGACCAAACAGTTGATCAAAACGATAGTTGATCAAAACGGCAAAAGATCGAAACGATAATAGATCAAAAATATAATTTTTTGAATCATGACAGAAAGAAATTTCAAGGAAAAAAAACAAAGCATTTTGCTATGTTCATAACCATGTTTGCATGATTGTAATTGCCATGTTCATGATTTTCTTTGCAAAAAAGTTAAAAAATTTTTTTACAATTTTTTTAGTTGCTACTGTATCAACTAATTTGGTATATATCATAAAAATTTTAATTTTTTTCCTAACAAAAATTAAACTGCAATGTCTTCAATTTGTCCAGTTTCAATTTGGTATTTGACTACTAAGTTTAATAAACAATTTTCTTTATAATAACAAAACTTTTTGTCGCAGTCAATCAATAGTTGTACGCTTTTACTATTCTTTATTAATTAAACCACCTTCGTTTTGCAGTTTTTACACCGAAAAAAAATTTTTTTTATCTCTATATTTATCCTCCCGACTCGCAAGAAAGCGACGGAGGCGCTAGTACATAGGGTAGGCAATTACCCCGATCTGCTTCCTGAGATTTCAAGATATTGTTGTCCGCTTGAAATTTAACATAGATTTGACTGAAATTTAGAACTGCTTGCCAGGACCACCATGCAGGGAAATGTGCCGTAAAGTGTCTTTCCCAAGAACACAACAGAACTAAAACATAATTAGTTTTGTAAAAACTGAATTAATAATTACTTCTTAAAGCGTAATATGAAACAAACAAAAAAACCGCATAAAGTTTACCAGAGCAAAAAGAATTATCATAAATTGAAAAACAATTTGATTGCGCATCAATTTTTAAATAAAGCTATTTTAATGTTTTAATTTTTATAGATTTAAGCAAAAGATTCAAAGCAAAAATTAAAAAAAAACAGGTATTAATAAAAAAATCATTGTTTGTCCGATGTTGTCTAGAAAAAGTTTAAAACTGTTGTGTTTCAGCTAATTTAATTAGCGTCACAAGTTTTTGAGTTTTTCGCTTTATTTAATCAAATCAAGTTTTTTATTGTTTACTGACAAAACGAAATAAATGATAATTTTTATGTGAATAAAGCCAAATTTATGTACAGAAAATGCAAAAACAATTGCCAGAATAAGGATATACACTGTAAAAGAAACAAAGCCACAAGCAAAGGTCTATTTGTGGTGCCTTCTAAAAATATTTTGCCTAGAAACCCTGTTGAGAAACCCTGACCTTGACATTGAAAAAAATTGAAAAAAAAATTGCAATGTTGTCTTTTAACAATAGCTTTTAAACAAGTTTTTCGTCCCATACTCGTCAGGAGATAAATGTCGGAATTAAGAAAAAAAATTCAATTGATTTTGTAATAAAGCTGAACGATCACACGTGTTGACGAATTCGGTCCTGTAATCGTTGAGATGTACGGCCGGCTTACCCATCACGCAACATTTCATCATGCGACTGTTAATCACGGACGTTTAACCACTAGACCAGTGGTTCTTAAACTTGTTGGAGGTACCGAACCCAGTAAGTTTCATGCAGGCACTCACCGAACCCTTCCTTAAAATGCAAAAATTTTACGAACTTGAGCCCAAAATAAACTGTGCATCTGTTGCACATAAAATCATATTATTCAAAGAAACAAGACCAACAAAACATGAACTACACACAAAAACACAACTCGATAAATATTTACAACAAATCAATGTGTCTTATGCTGTTGCATTTTGGAAACAATTCTAAAAATGCGCAGCTTCACTTTGGCAAGGCTCGTGGCAACAAAGTCTGTTCCCTTTTTTTGTTTTTATGTCTACCATCTTCGAAAAGGAGTGCTTGCAAAAATACGTTGTAACAAACTGTACGAATATCTCAAATGCTTTCTTAGCAAGAAGAGAGTAAGCTACGCTTTGGTGACACCAAAACGTTGAGAGCGTTGTTGTTTTGAAGAGTTGCTGATAAAACTGGCTCTGCTAAAGTTCAATGATTTCATTGAGGTATTCATCATTGACATCTTCTTTATCAGCACTAAACGTGAATGACTGCCTTACCCATGCTGGATATGGCTCTCTGGTCGGAAGTATCCATTGAGAGACTTTGCAAGCTCATCTAAGTGCATGGAAATTGCTTGCTTCAGTTTTCTCGGTACGGAAATGTTCCCATTTCCAGACATATCTTTGGTCTTATTTGTGCAGTCGTCAAACAGAGTAAAGTTAGTCAAGTTATCATTCCCCATTTGTCGTTTCCGTTAAGTTATTTTTTTTTGAAAAGTTTTCAGATGTTCTTCCACTTCGATAATGTTGACTCCACCCCCTGCATCTGTTGATTGAGATTATTGAGAGCATCGAAGATATCGACCATGTATGCCAAAACGAGAATAAACTCAGAATTTTTAAAGCAATCTGCATGACGATGTTGGTGCTCTCGCAATAACATGGCTAATTCCACACGCAAAGTAAAAACACGGTTCAGCATCTTTCCCCGGGATAACCACCAAACATTAGAATAGTACAGAAGTACCTCGAATACAGAGCTTATTTCATTACACAGCTACTTGAATATGCGCTGTTTCATAGCATTATTTTGCACATAGTTCACATATTCCACCACAATTTTTAATACTTCTGTCAGTTTTGAAGTGAAAGTTTTAGTTTCCTATGCATGCCTGTGTAAAAGACAATGCGTTACAGTTATGTGTGGTGCATTGGCTTTCAATAGCGTACCAAAACCAGAATTTTGTTCCAACATGACTCGAGCTCCGTCCAAACAAATTGCATAAACAATATCCCACGAAAGATCATTGTCTCTGAAGAAATTATCTATAAATTTCTTAACCTCGGCAGCCTTAGCTGTTATAAAGGGCTGACAAAATAAAAAATTTCCTTTTTCACGTCATCTTTATTCCCATAGCGCTCGAATACAGCAAGCTGGCTTAGATTGGAAGCGTTCGTAGTCTCGTCGAATTAGAGACTGAATTTTGCCGTGTCCGAAATCAAGTCTAAAACTATTTAAGCCAAGATGTCCATCGTTCATCTTATCAATTTCAATGTAAACACTGTTACCAGGGATATTATTTAGTTTAAAATTCATTCGTTCTTCTGGTAAAATCAGCAAGTTAAACTTTTAAGAAATAACAGAAGGCCCAATATATTACCATAGGCGTACCAGCCCAAAAAAATTTGGGGGGCAATGAAGTTTTGCCCAAATCTTTTGGTGTTTGCCCAAATCATGATTTTCTAGCACATTACGGATAGGACAAAAAAATTGTCTGAGATTCTTAGACGTAAAAGAAATTTCGTCTTGAAATCATGGTGATCTCCAAAAAAAAAGGTCTTCACCTACATTTGGTAACTGATTTTTGCAGTTGTTCAATGTCAATGCCCTAAAACTTCTAACTTTGCCCAAATTTTTCATGTCCCTGCCCAAAAAATTATTGGCCTTGCCCAAATACTTTCCTGTGACTGCCCGAAAAATTTGAATTTTGCCTAAATCTTGGAAACTTAGGGGCAATTGCCCCCCCTGCCCCCCCGGAAGATACGGCTATGTATATTACGTTTTTCTTTGATAATGCATTATACCTTCCGTTATTTGTTAAAGTTTAACTTGCTGATTTTTACCAGAAGTTTTTAATTTTTGATTACCAGAACTTGCTGATGATTTTTACCAGAATGAATTTTAAACTTATCAATTTTGTTGCTAATGGTGCCATTAGAAAGAAGAATTTGGGATGACTTATTTTCGGCTGCTTTTCCAAATATGATATTTGCTCAATGAGTACAAAGCCGAAAACTGGCAGAATAGCATTTTCATCAAATCTGGCTCTCTTCATTTGAAATTGTCGGCAGCGTGGTCGAGTGGTTAAAGCGCCGGGCTTGTGACCAACACGGTCTCGGTTCAAAACCCGCTCGCTCCATTCTGTTGTGTACTTGGGAAAGACACTTTACGCCACATTCCTCTGCTTGGTGGTCCTGGCAAGCAGTTCTAAATTACAGTAATATCTCTATTAAATTACAAGCGGACAGCAATATCTTGGCATCTGCGGAAGCAGGTCGAGGTAATTATCTACCCTATGTATTAGCGCCTCCGTCGCTTTCCTGCGAGTCAGGAGGATAAATATAGAGATAAAATAAATAAATAAATAAATAAATAAAATAAATTCAGCGAGCGTGGTGTTCCAGTATTTTCTATCGCCATGCACCTTTTGAAATTGTTCTTTTAATTTTGCCTGTGCTAAGCAACAATTGCTCAACCTGGCGTAGCAAATCATGTACTGAGGAAGCTGACTCCCATCAATTTCTGTAATATACGTAAATCCATATTGTACATATTTTTCTGACCACTCTTTTTTATCGACATAGTTAGTATAAAAAGATTAAAATACTATAAAAAGGTAAATGTCTAGAACAGATTAAATTTAAATATTAAAGAAAAAAATTGCATCTTTAATGCCTAATTGTCTTTGTTTAACTTCAAACAGAATTACAGAAGATTAAAACCCTGCATTATAACACAACAACTAAAAAATTAATGTAAAATAATGTCAAAAACTAATTGCTCAATATACTGTATAAATCGATAAAGCTTTCGATCTAAACTTGATAGACTTGATCTGGTGTGGTCGGCAAAATACAACATGATCTCCAAGAGAAAGGAGAGATTATACTATGTCACAATGAGCACAAACTGCGACTCAAGAAAAGAGGACATTGTGGTCGCCACACATACACATAACGTGTGTATACTTATCCTAATCTCCGCCGAACCCCTGATACTGGCTCATTGAACTCCCGGGGTTCGATTGAACCCAGTTTAAGAACCACTACACTAGACACTTAATCATGTAAACCTATTAACACTACGATATTTAATCACGTAGACTTATAACACATTTAACCACTAGACATTTCAGTGTATTTGCGGGGTATTGCGTATTTATCACATAAACAAACAATTACGTAATAACTTTTTTTTGGACTTTTTATAGCAGAAATAAACAATTACATATGACTTTTTCAGGCCTTTTTACAAGCTAATTGCCATACTTAACCACTCTTAAAAACATGATTAAGTGTCTCAGTAATTAAATTTTTAAAGTGATTAAATATCCAGTAATAAAATGTATATGATTAACAGTCGCGAACAGCCGCGTCCATAAAAATAATGATCATGAAATGTCGCGTGATAAAATGTCTGTACACTGTACGGCCTACGTACCAACTATCGCAGTGACACAAAAAATTATAAACTATATTGCTTAAAAGCAAAGCAGGCAACACTAACACGTTGTTCTACTGCAAAGAAGCATTTTTTTACACCATGCAGTAGAGCAACAATTGGTCGAGCCGAGAATTTTTCGCGCAGCAACTGTTGTTCTCAATCACAGGACATCTTCCATCTGGTGCTAGACTGCTCTGTACTTGATTCTCTACGTCTGGCCATCTTTGGCCACTCTCTCTCAATTCTAGACCTATGCTCTCGGCCCTGGGGCTTGCCCGACTATCGGAACTCTATGGATGTGATCCGCGTTCACATCCCTAGGAATGGGTCGGGTAAGCCCACCATCATTATCAGACCGAGACATGATCATTTTTCCGAGACTTAGACCGAGATCGAGACCAAAAAATGTCGAGACTTAAGCTTCGAGACCGAGACCAGAAACCAACAAGACCAAGACCGAAAAATTGTACAAAAATATGTCCCATTTTCAATTATTCCTAAAACATAAATTATTTTATATAAATTACATACACAAGCATTTTTAACATTTCTTAACAAAAAATTTTATTTAATTAGAAGGTAAAGTCTTCTCATCAATATTATAATGCCAGGGTCACTTTTTTATTTACAACGTAAAAATCGCAACTATTGTCCTGCAATTGGCATGTAATATAAAAGAAACACTTCGCATTAGCATTATATTAACGAATTCATTATTTATTGTTCATATATATATTGAAAAATATTACTATTTTCGAAATTAATCCCCAATACAATGGTTTAAATCTATAATGTCAGTGCTTGTTTTTGCAGAGAGCAACAAATATTAGGTTAAATTTTGGTTAATTTTTTTAAATTTAATACTTAATTGCATTATCTATTATTCCACGCGGAAAAAAATTGTCGAAAGAAGAGCAGGGACAAATTTTGCCTCTGAAGAAGACTGAATTGAGTAACAGGAAAATTGAACGGCAAATTTAAAGTAGGGAGACAATTAACAATTTTTTGAGAAATCCTAAAAAATATAATGCTGTTCATGCTGGTGGGAGACCAAAAGTTCTATCACCAAGAGACGAAAGACTCTTTTTAAGGGAAGTCAAGAAGAACAGGAAGACTTCATTTAAACAAATAAAGTCTAAAACCAATGTTTCTGCCTCAGTTTCGACCATCAAGAGGCTGTTCCAGAAGAGAAACATTAGCAGAAAGAAATTGAAAGGTCAACCAAAACTTTTCGATGATCACAAGCACCGTCGCCTGCAAATTTGCCCGTGACTATCAGACATGGGACGAAGAGTGGTCCAATGTTCTCTTCAATGATGAGAAAAACTGGAACTTGGATGGACCTGATGGCTATCAATATTACTAGTCTGATAGCAGCACGCCTAAAATGGTATTTTCAAAGCGTCAGAACGCCGGAGGAGGCATTATGGTATGGGGGGCCATCTCTACTAATGGCAAGCTTCCCCTCGTAATCATGAATAGAAAGTTTAATGCAGCGCGGTATGTCCAGATTCTTGATGAAGCCTGCCTTTTCGAAGAGGGCTCCCGACTTTGTGGACAGGACTTTGTGTTTCAGCAGGATAATGCCCCTATCCACACTGCTCGGGCCACAACAGAGTATTTTCATGCAATGGGAATCAACGTCCTTCCATGGCCTGCTCGGAGTTCTGATGTTAATCCAATCGAAAATGCTTGGAGTTAGCTTACACGTCAAGCTTATGAAAATGGCAAGCAATATGATACTGTTGCTGATCTGAAAACTGCTATATTGAAAGCTTCGGAGGACATTCCTGGTGAATATCTGCACAAGTTAATCTCAAGCATGAAAAATGGAATTTTTGATGTAATCAACAGAAATGACGGAAAAACTCACTATTAAATTAGTTTTGCCTTTAGTTCTAAATAATTTATAGTGATTTATCATAATATTAGAGTAACTTGTAAGTTACAATGCAGAATTTTTCTGGTTGTCATTTTAGTTTTGGACTTTATTTTTGTGTGGGTTTCATCTTTAACATTAATAAAATGATTAAAACTATACTTTTAGTTATAAATCTATATTTGAAGTTAAACATAGTTGTTGTTCCTTTATATACTACCAGGAACAAGAATGCTAACACTTAATGGCTATGTTATAAGTAAAAATGTTGTAGCATTATAGTTTTGTCAAGCACTTTATAAATAATGTATCAATTTAAAAATAGAATTTAACCACTTATTCAAATAGAATGTATAAAAGTACATTTTTACTTAAATAGATGGTATTTATTTGGGATTGATTTATTTAAGAAAAGTTTTTTAAATTGATTTTCCCGGTCTATGCATCCTACCATGGATCTACCACTCATTGCAAGTTTGAATCTGGTTTATTTTCGAGAGTTTTGGATTATTTTCATCTTTACCATATTGAAAACAGCTTTGCTCTGTGTAGTCGCATCATTAGGCACTTTAAAAAAAATTCAACTAGAGCAGAAGAAATTGAAGCAAGCAAAGCATGTTAGTAAACAATGTAAAAAAAAAGCCGGATAATCGTTAAAAAATTTTTTCGCAACTCAAGAATGCTGAAGACACGGCATCACAGTTATGCTTGGCACTTCAATCAAATATTTGATTGGCTCGGCTATCTGCGTAGGCATATTGCACTTATTCAATTTGTTGACTAGTTTTGGCTTAATAAAATACAATTGGTCTAATTAATTACCTTCAAATGATTAAAGATAACCACAAATTATGCAAAGTAAAAACTGTTTAACAACTTGCTGGTTTTTCTTTCGGTATTAGCCCAATTTATTTTTTAAACATCTTTGGGGAGATCATTCGGAGGAGTTTTTAGGACATTGTGTTTTTCTATCTTGCATATTAACACTTTTTTTGTTGAAGTTTAAAGCAACTTCGTATTCTGCTTTAAGCAATTAGATTCATATAATGGCGTATACAAAAATTTGTTATGGAAGGGAAAGAGCAGTTGAGAGTCAAAAACACGATCACAATAATCCGTGATATCTTTACAAAAGGGAGACCTGGTGCAACAAAAAAGAGTGCCACTTTTATAAATTCACTAAAAGAATGATAAAATTATTTATTTATTTATTTTAATATTATTATTTTATTCTTATTTTTATCCTCCTGACTCCCTAACATACTGGAAATTGTCGGAGGTGTTATACGTAGAGCAACTACCAAACTATTACATTGACCTGCTTTTGGAGAAGCCAAGATATTTTTATTTTTATTTTTATATAAGTTTTTTTTTTTGGTTATATGATTAAAATTTAGGACTGCTTGCTGAGACCTCCAAGCAGGAAAAATGCCCTAAAGTGTTCTTCGAAGGACACAACAGAATGGCGAGAGCACGCTTTTAACCGTCACGGTGTCGATCACGTTTGCAATCAATCACGGCGCTTTCAATCATTCAACCAAGCTGCCGACAAATGTAAAATGAAATTAAAGACTGTTTTTTGCTTTTCACTGTTTTCAAGCCCCAATTTTCTTTTATTGAAAAAAATCTTTATTTTAACAATTTTTAAGCTTCCAAGTGCTACTTTAAACCTTTAAACATCAAGCTTTATAAAAATCTGTTTAACCCCCAACCCTTCCCCTTCCGCACATGCGCCTATTTTTTAACCTGCTGTTAAACGGGTTGTCGAAGAGTGGTTGAATGTTTAAAGCGTTGTGATTGTGATCAAAACGGCTACACTTCAACAGCTACTCGCGCCATTCTGTTGTGTCATTGGAAAAACAATTTATGGCACTTTCTCTTGATTGACGTTATTTGAAGCAGTTCTCAATTCAATCACATCTCTTTAAAAAACTAAAAAATTAAAATAAAAAGTTTTAACTGGGCTGTAATATCTTGGGATTTATTGGAAGCAGGTCGAGGTAATTGCTCGTTTTAAGTATAGCGCCTCCCATGCTTTTCTGGAGGCAAGAGGATGAACATATATATGAAAATAAAAAATAAATAAACAAGCTATAGGGTTGGACAAAATTTGTGACTAAGAAAGCCACCAACTCTACATTTTTGTAAAAAATTGCGAGCTATAATTGATAAATATATAAATATGGTGTTTAAATTGTTGTTTAGATAAATTTTGTTACAATAAAAATTTGTTTGTTTTAATTAGGAAAAAATACGTATTAAGATCAAAGCAATTATTCTTTGGGGATAGGGTGTAATCCAAGTTCGTATTGAAGATAATTTGAAATAATAATTAAAATCAAAGTAAACACTAAAAAACGTTTTATCACTGTAATATTGCACCGATTGCGGACAATGGTGTGAGTACAAACGTTCAAAGCATTAGCCTATTAGAGTTATTTGTTGCCAAAAGAAAAGATTAAATAAAATGCTTTTGTGATCGGATTATTTTGTAACAGATTGCCCTGATTGCAATAAAAACTTTAATAGAATAAATGTAAAAAATCTTCAAAACGATGAATCAAAGAAGTGTGACTCTAAACGTCTTGCCACTTTAAGTTGAGATAAAGCAATCAATTTTTTTATTTATTTCATTTTATTTTTTTGTCGACGACCAAGACATGAAAAGTCAAGCAAAACAAAATATATAAATGCACTACAAAAACGTTTGGTCGCTATGACTAGATGCCAGCGAAAGACCGGCAAGGCCACCAAAGTCAGCCAGCACCTCAAAATATTTAAAGCGACAACATGTACATGTTCAAATAGGCTACCATTCAGTAGAAACAAACAATAGTACACACCAATATGCAATGATATACAACAGAATTAAAACAAATTACAAGCTGGTACAAAACACACTGAGAAATTCACAGAGAAAAAAACAAAAAAACCAAAAAAAAACTCAATTGAGAGTTGTTTTTAACCAATTGCAAAAATTCATCACAGCAACATCAAGTAACAAACATATCAAGAAATGTCCGGTCTCGAAATCAATTTAGAAAACACGAGACCGACACCACATGACCTCGAGACCGAGACAGAGATCACCAGCTCAAGGTTAAGACCGAAATTGCAAAAATTGGTCTGAAAATCTTCATTACAGTCAGTGTTGTAATCGAGACTAAAATTGTCGAGACCGAGACCGATACGATAATTTTCTTAAACCTTTGGTCTCGAACAAATTTCGAGATTTAAGTTCCGAGACCGAAACCAAAAACAATTAAAACCACAAAAAAATTTACAAAGCTGTAGTCTATTTTAATTACTCCAAATTTTTTTTTAATTGATCTAAGATTATATTTTAAATGAACAAGCATCTCTTACAAAACAGAAAGTGCATTGATTTGCATGCTTTTTTCTTTAAGATTTAAAGTAGATCTTTAGCTACAGATAGCGACTAAAATGTTTGAACTAATTAACCGCACAACGGCACAAAAGGAAAAATAAGCGTTTTCTCCGGATTAACCAGGGTTAATATTTTTTTCATTATTAACTTGTTTTTTATCAAATTTAAACAAATTTTATATCATTTTAATCATGAAAAAATTATCTTTTCAATAATATACAAATAAACGTTTTTCTCCAAACGAGCAAAGCGTTATGATTTATTGAATTAGGATAAAAATTTTCAGTCAGTCAAAATCTGCCGCTAGATAGAAAATTAATCCGGATGCGATCCTCCGCAAAAGAGTGAAGGTACTCAAAAGCATTTTATATCAATTATATTAATAGTAATAGTATTACTCAACATACAGGGTGTCCATAAAGTTTTTAGACAATTTAAAAAATTTATTACAAAGGCAGTTAATGAGATATCTTGTATAGATTTGTTTTATGTTAATCAGTGTTTATTAAAGTTTTTAGTCAAACTGAACTTTTGTGTTTCAGATTAAGTTTTTATGTGTTTAATAAATGTGTTAAAAAACTCGTGCAAAATGGCTACTCCCCTAGAAAAGGCACAATTTTTCCAGATGTTCTTGGTCACCCACTTCTAACTGTATCCAACACTGACCCTGTTTCTACAAATTTCTTGTGCCATTGATAAAATGAAGGACGTGATGGTGGATCTCTTCCATATTTAGTTCTGTATTTTTGCTGAGTCTGAACATCTGATTTTGTATCAATAAACCAGAATACAGTTTGTGTCTTCTCTTGAGGAGTAGCCACTTTGCACGGGTTTATTGACACATTTATCAAACACAAAAATTTAATGAAAAACACAAAATTTTGGTTTGACTAAAAACTTTAATGAACAATGAGTAATATAAAACAAATCTATATAAGATATCTTATCAACTGCCTTTGTAATAAGTTTTTTAAATTGTCTAAAGACTTTATAGACACCCTGTATTACCTTGTAACAGTAGAAAAATATATGCATAACTTATCGTATATTCTATGAATAACATGCTGAATTGATAAATATGACCATCATAAAAATGTAAGTCATGAGAATGGAAATAAAACTACAGCCTCAATTTAATTCGTCAATTTATTTCCATTTTGCACAAAAATCAAAACAAGCATTTTACTCAGTCAGGGTTGGCATTAAAAAACCTGCCCAAAAAAACCTTGTCTCAAATGTTTTTTTTTATTTTTTAGGATATTTAAAGGATTTTATATCAATTGTATTAATAGTAATGGTATTAATGAACATATTACCTTGTAATAGAGAAAAATATATGCATCGTTTTACATATCCTATAAATAACATGCTACCAATTGATAAATATGACCTTCATAAATAATATCAGTCATGAGAATGGAAATAAAACTAAAGCCTTTATTCAATTCGTCAATTTATTTCCATTTTATACTAAAATCAAAACAAGCATTTTACTCAGGATTGGCATTAAAAAACCTGCCCAGAAAAAAACAAAAGAACCTGGCCTAAAGTGGCTTTTTTATTTTTTTTAATTTTCTATTTTTTAAGGTATTTGTAAGTATTTATATCAATTACATTATTAGTAATAGTATTAATAAACGTATTACCTTGTAATAGTATAAAAATATATGTATATACTTACATATCCTATGAATAAAATACTACCAATTGTTAATTATAACCTTCTTAATTAACCCTTAAAATACCAAGGGGGTCTCTCAACTCAATTTCAAGATACTCAAGATACCAAGGGGTAAATTTTTTTGGCTCCCGCCTTAACTATAGCTGCAATTCTTTTCTTAATCTTTGTAGGTGTCATAAATTTGAAAAAAATAAATATAATGTGATCAAATTCACGAAAAAACTTTTGAATATCATTTTAATTTTTACATTCTGGGCTAATTTATACAAAAAAAAGATGAAATAACACTTGGGGTAAAAATCGGGGTTTGTTACAATGTCACATTAAAAAAAGCCATCTGTTTCACCTACTGCAAACTTACTTTTTTATATTGATTGTAAAAATGTATTCTAACTAATGATGAAGAGTGTAGGTAGCGATTTTGTTAGTGTTTTGGTGCACCAGTATATTATGTTTCGAGCTGGCTGTGTTTTCCTACAGAAAATAAAAAATAGACAAATATTGGTACCATACATATTTATGTCATATTCAAAAATGGTTGTGTCATTGAATTAGTTTTCAGTAAAACACAATTCTATAGTTTAAACTGATTTATCACACTTAGAAAACCGTTGAAGTATTGAAAACAATAAGGTCCTCAGAGGACCCCACCTTGGCAAACAACGTTGGTGAGCTAGCCTTGGTTTGTTAAAGATTAATGTTAGTTGTAAATGTACGTCTCGTATAAATAAAACTACAGCCTCAATTCGATTCTTCAATTTATTTCCATTTTACACAAAAATCAAACAAGGTAGTATGTTATTTACTGCTTTTATTACTAGTTAGACGTGTAGGTTATAAAAAATGTTCATATTTAACCTATAATCTGTTTAGGTAAAGTCATGGGGACAGAGAAATCACTGATATTTAGATTACTAGGAGACTGATGTTACTATTTCTGCTTGACAGTTTTGACATGTCTAAAACTTCCTCTTTACTTTTTTTCTAGATATTCTTTTTTATTCTGGCAATCATTCAAATGGGCTCTTATTCGTTCTATTTTCTTACTAATTGATTTATGGCAGTAATCACATGATACTCTAAAAGTTTAATGCTGTCTTCAATTTCAAATACATGCTCCCATTCTATTCCTTTCTTCCTTTCACTTCCCAAAGGCATCTTTCATAACTTTAATTATTTAAAAGATTTAAACAAAATATATATTCAACAATAGTGAAATACTTTATCTAATCACAGATTAAATTTATATTTATTGAGTAACTTTAAACTATATTCTGAAAACATAAATAAAAAATCATAATATACAAATGACAAAAACATAATAGAATATTATAATGTACAAATGCACGTGAAACATAGTTCATTATCAAATCAAATGCTCTTGCTGAAGTGAACTCACTTAACTTGTTAACCACAATAATTACTGATGTTGCAAGATAACTGGCAGCATCAGTAATTTACTAATTTCTGTTTTTTTTTGTTGATAATGATGCATAGCTAAATATATATATATTTTTTTTTGTAGAATATACTAATATTTTTGACATACTAATTATTTTTATTACAAATATTATAAAAATATAATTTATATTTTTGTAGCGTGTTAACAATTTGTAAGGACTACATATCCAAGAACTTTACAAAAAATAAACAACCTCTTGATCTAACCCTGCCATGCTAAAAAACATTTTTTTAATCAAGCGTCCAATAGCTGTCTTCTGCAATTAATTTCTGAAAATAAAATTTAAGTAGAAGCTATTACAATTTTTTTCATTGCTGTCACTAAATAGAAATATAAATCACTAAATAACGTATGCCCAGTGAGTAGTGACCAAGATATCTCTTGCTTGCTCTGCAGACACACGCAGTAAACAAACATCCAATGCCTTTAGTGTCTGGTGCTATACTAAACCAACGTTCCCTCTTAGCTGCGCTTTTTTTTTAGAGAACACCTTGATTTTGGAAGGAAAAGAGGAAAATTAAAGATGAAATCAAAGTGAAGACCTTTTTTTTTCTTTACAGAACACCATAATTTTTGGAGAAAAAAAGTGAAAGACGAGATCAAAACTGTTTTTCTTTTTTTACTAAACATCAATTTATGAAAATCCTTGTCTCGAGTCCCTAAATTTGAATATTCACACTGCTCACACGGCCTTTCATTCCGCACACACTAAACAAGCTCTTAGAGGGAACGTTGTACTGAATTACTATGGCCAATGTTCTATGTTGCCGTTTCAACTGCTCTCGCGTAGCACTAGGGCATCCACTTCACTCCTCTAAGTTAATGCTCATCTAAAGGCATCGAACTACCTATACTGCTTGCTTATAATTATTCTTAGTTAGATGCGGCAAAAACTGGTTTGCACCATGCCCATTTCTCAATATACAGCACAATGAGCATTATAAATACTGTATATGTTTGAGACAATTCGATGGGACAAATCTAAATGCAAGTTTGATGACTTTACTGGTAATAGTTGTTTGTTATATAGGCTATAGCTAATGGCTATGTCAGTATGTCAAAAAGTAAACATATCAGTCTATTTAAAATTTGTATTAATATTTGTTTAAATTTACTTACCATTCCTCACTTTATTAGTCACTTTTATAGCTTTTAATAGTAAGATGTCTCAAAAACAATTTAAGTAGAAATAAAATATAAAAATTAATAAAACCAAAGAAAAAAACATAATAAAACCCAAAAAAACAAAAAAAACAAATTCCAAAAAAACCCGGGTTGGGTATTTTTTTAAAAAATCCAAAATTTTGCCAACCCTGATTTAAAACCATCTACCATATTTCGTCTAAGTAAGGTTTTAGTTGGAAGCAGGTCACGTGATAACACACGACCTTTAAAAGGAAGTGATTTAATTGCTTGCTTCGGAAACAGGATTACTTCAGTTAATTGTTCAAACTTATTTGTTCGACATCATAATGTACAGTAATTCAAGCCAGATAAAACAACTTTGAACATTGTCTGTTAAGGGTTGTTTTCCTGTTCAGTAAAGTATGTAATAATTTTGAGGTGCCATTTCAAACTCAGCGCCATAATTAGGCATCTCGTAGTAGGCGTGAAGCATCAAACTTTCATAGCTATTTCAATTTTATTTCTTTAAAAAAGTTATGATTAAGGTGCGAGTGAGATCGCAGTCGAGATTTTTGGATCTTAATATCATTTGTCGACTGAGACCACGCCCCGAAGTAGAGTTAGTTTTGATAGACGAGATTACAAATCATTTCACGGTGGCTTTGAAATCTACCCATGGGTATTACGAAGCTAAAGCTTTAATGAAACTAAAACCATTTTTGGCAGCGTGTCGAGTGATTAGAGGGCCGTGATTGTAATTGACATGGTTAAGGTTCAAAACCTGTCGCCGCCACACTGTTTTGTTATGCAAAAAGACACTTTACATCACTTTGCCCTGATTGATGGTTTTGCAAGCAGTTCTAAATTTCAGTCATATATCTATAAAAGTGAAAAACCAAACTACAAAATTTCAAACTGACAGCAATATCTTGGCATCTCCGGAAGCAGGTCGGGGTAATTGCTTGCCATATGTATCAGCGCCTCCGTCGCTTTCTTACGAGTTAGAAGAATAATTTTAGAAATAAAATTTTAAAAAAAGAAATAAATAACTTTGTAGTAACCGTCGATGTCAGAAAATATTTCTGTATTTTGCGAAAAATTATATTGGCCTTAATGTTTATTAAAATAAAGCTAGAGTAAGGAAAGAACAAAGATAGTGACAAAGTCTTGGTTTAACAAAGAGTGTTTAAGACTATGGTGATAGTGATGGTGAAAAATCAATAAGGGGTAAAAATCAAAAAATGGTGTTGCACAAATATTTATCTGTCACCCTGCTGCAGTGATTGCAGACTTAGAATCAGGTAGACGTGGATGACATATAACTTTCCCTGTTCCTGGTGTGCTGAACTGATGAATACTGCCCACAAATTTAAATCTAACTTAATAAAATTCTTGTTTCTTTTTTTTTGAAAATTTTCACAGCATAATATTTACTCAAGTATGAGTCACTCATTCTATGTCAAATTTTATTTCTGGTTTAAATCTTTTTGTTATAATATTGCTAATAGCTTGTTTTTAGAAGGCCGGTTAAAACAAAAAATCACTAAATTTTGTTTTGTAGACAATTCAAGTGCAACTTGCTTGAAAAACTTGTAAAAAAAACTCTTATGATGAACTTGAAATATATTGCTACAGTCTTAATAATCCTTATTACAAGTAAGAATAATTTGCAGTATGTACATTATTTTTTTTTTTCTGTATATTTATCCTCCTGACACGCAAGAAAGTGACGGAAACACTAATACGTATGGAAAGCAATTACTCCGACCTGTTTCCAGAAATGTCAAGATATTGTTGTGCGATTTAAATTTTTATCTTGTGTTTTTTAGTGTTATAGAGTTATGATAAAAATTTAGAACTGCTTGCCAAGACCACAAAGCAGGGGAAAGTGCCGCAAAGTGTCTTTCCCAAGGACACAACAGAGTGGCGCGAGTGGGTTTGAACGAAAATAATGTCGATGACAATTACGGCGCTCTAATTACACGACCACGCTGCCGACTACTTCGTTTACTGTTTCTTAAATTGTTGTATAAAAGCTAAAAATTAATCCAAACATAAGCATTGAGCAATGCATCAAATAATATCACGTCGAACTAATTAATAAGTAACCCACATATTTGGAGATAGATTACAGTTGGTAAACGTTACGAAATAATACGCAAAAGTTTTGGCTATTTTTATATTATCTGCTCTTTGGTTTGGTTAATAGGAATCTTTAGTGTATGAAATTTTTGGTAAATTATTATTCACGAATCGAACAAAATTAAGTTTTTTATACAATTAAAGTAAACTTATTAAAGATGGTTGCTTTAAAAAATAGGAAGGTTTATTTGAATAAGAGAATGTTTTTTAAAAGGACCAGTAAGTTTTTTTGAGTTTTCGGTTATTTGTTTGTCTTTATTTGTCAGGCACTCATTATTTCATTATTTACAATAAAGTTGAAATGGAAATGAAAAAATCGCTGTTTAATTGTTTAAAAAATGCTTAAACTTGTTTGAGCGTTATTTAATAAATGGGTAACGTAAACTAACCATGTCAAACTTGTGAAAATATGCGGTCCGCAACAATGAAAATTTAACCCAAAATATCACTGGAGTAACATTAACAACCCGATTAACAAGCAAAGTGATGATCTTTTTTTCAGCTTACTAGATTCTAAAACTTGCGCCTTTTGTTCTACAATCAGTTTCCTTTTTTAAATTAAAATTTGGACTAAAGAAAAGGTCTTTCCTTTAATTGGATGGCAAATTTTGGCCCCGCAAGGAGCTTCGAAAATCTTTTTTTAATTTTATTTTGAAATCAAATTGAAAATAAAAAAGATTAGGTCATCAGTTAGTGAGCTTCAAAAAAAATCAATGTTGTTTTTGTAGTGACACCTAGTTTTGAATAATTAATATTTCGATTTCATATTGAACATCTGCTTATAAAACTTTTTGAAAGACAATAGCCGGCAGAGTTTACTTGCCTGATGTAACCTATCATCACTTGCTAGCAGCCTAGCTTCTTTTCAAAACCCGACCGTATTTTGTATGTTTGTACGTTGAAGCATTTGCATTTCAAAATTAAATAAAGTTAATCTAAATATCAGCTAAGAATAAAATCTGACACGCTAAAAATTGAATCGTGTTGCGGAAAGCAAAAAAAAGAAAAAAATATTCAGATTAAAAACGAAAAGCGTAAAAAAATTGCCTAAGCTCAAAATTTTTCGTGCTAAGTAGAAAATATTAAAGTTAAAATAATTCAATTTTTAGCCTGGTTCAGACGGTTAACGATTGCGGAAAAAATAAGTGAAAAGGAGAATTTTCTGCAATGCTTTCAAAAATTTACGTTTTACCCGTCCGGTTCTATTCTAAACTAACTGTAACTCAGCTTTACAACGACGCAAAAAACACAAGACAAGCTTTTTATTTGTTAAAGCCAAATAAAGATGAACATAAATAATACGGATAGAACACATACATGTACATTATAATGTTTTTATTAAAAATGACATGGAAACACGAAGAGACTATTCAGTCTTTGTGTCAAGTAGTCTCCCTTAAGATAGCAAAGAGGTATACGCGCGTCAAAACACCAACACGCTTAAATTAAATTATTTTTACATATTATAGATTATAATGACAAATAGAAAAAACAAATGAAAAACCGATAAAACAAAAACAACCAATTTGAAGACCATAGAACTGTGGGTAATAGATAAATTTTTTTTATAAATTCAATAAAAAGCTTTTATAGTTCTTTTTTAATTTATTGAGGCATGTGATCTTGGAATAGAGTTGCAAATTAAAGGGCTTATATGTTTAGAAGAATTTTGAATTCTATTGGTTTTGAATAAAGGAATAGTCAATTGATCGTAAGGTTGTATGAAAATGTGGTTTTTGCTAAAATAAATAGTTGTCAAATGAGGATGGTGAGCGGTTTATGAAGAGATATTGATAAATTTAGCTATTTCGAATCCTATTAGTTGTTATAGAAATTTTGAAATTCAAAATTGCAAATAATGATATTTCTTCTAAATTTAATTCATCAATGCCTCAATTAAATGTTATTTGCTCTGCTGGATCAATTAAATTTGCAACAAAAGCGCTATATTAAGCGTCATTAAGCGTCAGTTTCTTCGCGTCAGTTTCGCTGTATTAAGCGTCAGTCTCTTCGAGTTCAGCCAATAGTAGACAGGAGTTATATTTTTATTTGATTCAATTTGAAGTTTTTTAGGAGTAGATTCACTTATTAGTAAACAAGTATCATCAGCAAATAATTGAGAAGTACTTTGAACAGAAAACTAATTAGAATAAAGCTTTCTAAAGTTTTTTTTCTTAAATATCGGTCATTTTTAAAAATTATAAATAATTATAGTTTTAATTTTATAAAAACAAATACAATAATTATGCAGTTTTTATAAATATATTTAAGAAATTATCAAAATATAAATAAACAGTCGGAAATAGAAATTGTAACAAACTTTTTATCGTCTTTTGTAAAAATCAATAAACTAAAACAAAACAGATAAAGTTGGCAGCGTGACAAAGTGGTTAAGAGCGCCGTGATTGTGATCCGTTTTATTTCGGTTCAAACCACTCGTGCCATTTTGTTGTGTCCTTGGGAAAGACACTTTTTACGGCACTTTCCTCTGCTTGGTTTTCTTGGCAAACAACTCTGAACTTCAATCATATGTCTAAAAAACAAAATAAAGATAAATTTTAACTGGAAGCCATATTTTGGAATCTCCGGAAGCAGGTTGGGGCAATTGCTTGACAGTTGCTTTATTCGTGGCGCCTTCAACGTTTTCCTGCGAGTCAGCATGATCAAAAAGATGAAATGAATAAATGAAATAATTGAAAAAAGCTTACTTCAATGAATATTTGCACCATTCATGCATAAGCAATATGCATAGAAATAATAATCAAATTCCCAAAAATGTGCCACAAATTATTAGCGGAAACAAAGTTTGAAAATGTAATGTAATATTTAAATAAATGAATTAATTTTTTTCCATACTAACAGATGCGTAGTTTCATCTTTTATTGGTCCATTGAAGCAAATTTGAACAAAATAAGTCAACCTCCCAGCAAATTATATGCAAGTAATAAGTGGCTTTGCACCTGCAACTTGATTGATTTAATCTTAGAAAACCTTAAAAAGACAAGCGCAACTTTCTGGAAGACAGAAAGCCTTATTTACGTAAACTTGACAACTTTGAAATATTAATCAGTCAGTTGCACTAAAATTAGCTTAAAACTGTAATAATATAGAGTTGCAAAAATATTTTTGTAGTTCTTTAACAAAAACTATTGCTTGAATTTTTAGGTGATGACGTCGTCAAACTGGTTTCAAACCAAACGATTTCTTCAATAACGTATACAATAGATTGCTGCCACGTGATCTTAAGATCAGAAATTGATCCAGTTTCACCGACGTATTTTTTCGAATGGTTTGTGATCGATGGTAATAAAACTGTGAGTGGTTTTATGAAATTAAACCAGTTTTAAAGTGATGTTTTTAAGTATTATTAGTCAACAAATATATAAAGGTTAAGAAAGCTTTGATATCTGTATTTACGTTATTTTAAATTTCGAAAAAAAAAATTAAGAATTGATTTGATTAAAGATTATTTTAGATTTATCATTGCTGACAATCCATCATGTGCAATCCAGAAACCTCAGGAAATAGCGACATCTAGCGTAACTTTATAAAATTGCTATAAAAAATATCGGCATAATTCAAAATTATTTTTGATTTTAAAATCTTTACGCGTAACAAAGTTTTTTAGAAGGTAAATTACTTCGACTTTAAACTGGCGCTGAGAATTTATCTTCTTACTAGTCCTGGATGTTGTATTTTCCGGTTCTGATGCGAAAGTTTTAAAAAATATTAAAAAATCTATTAGAGAAGTCTTAGGAGGTCGTTAAAGTGAGACGCAGGCATCCAGTGACAATGTATTTACACATTCGATTTACTCAATTCTCTTTTGGAAAAAACTCGTTAAAACTTACGTTTTAAGGTCAATAACCTCTGTTTTTTAAAAATTTGGTTGGATTTTTTTTATTTCATTTATATGATGATTAAAGTCAAAAACGTTCAAGTCAATTTTGCTTTTTTTTATCAAGGTATTAGTTATGTTGAGTTTGGTTGATTTAAAACAGTGATTCTCAATGCTTTTGCCTCACTCTCGCCTCCTTTTCAGAACTTAGATACCGTCATTTTTCCAAAATTTAAACTTTAGGAAAATTTCTTTTTACATACACAGAGAAAACTTTTTTTGGACTTCAATCATATTTTTGATCCAAAATTTCGGTGATGCGATAAAATTTACATTTATATTGAAGAACAAAAAAAAAGATTTTACTTAAAAAGTTTTTTGTTGGTACAAAATTTTAAAATAGCTTTTAACAACAAATGCTTCATTTAAAGCTCTTTTGTTAATTAAGTAGCCTTAAAAAAGGCTGTTTTGAAAACTCGAACGTTTTCGTCTAGCTCTCTTCAGGAGGTTTCGCTAGAATGAATTGCAGAACTGAATGTAGTATTTCAAAAGTTATAAAGCTGATTCTGATTGGCTAAAAATTAAGGTTAATAATAGTTATCATAATAATTGAAAAGTATTAATAAATAAAATCACGTTTCGTCAGCGTAAGAAATTTTTTGGCAAAAAAAAGGAACAAAATTATGCAAGCTTTGTGTTAAAATTTGGAACTAGCCAAACGCTCTCTCAGTGCGCATAACGGATATATACGTCTTGATCGTTGCAGCTTTTCACAGCGCGGATTATTTCGCTTCTCGCTCTTGCTATATTCTCGCACAAGCAGCAATTATAATCGATCGAGACGAGAAAAACAGCGAGATGAGAAATTAATTACGCAATGTAACTCGGATAATGAAAATTTAATTCCGCACTTAACGGGTTAAACCAGGGCTTCTAAAACTATGGGTCGCAAACCCAAATGGGGTTGCGCAAAAAATTTTAGGATCGCAAGACAAATTGCTTTTTGTGGTTTTGAAATTGGCTTTTTTACAATTATTTTTATAATATTTTTATTTATTTTTTTTTTTTATTTTAATCTCTATATTGACAATCAAAAACTAAAATAGATAAATTGTCATTACACCATTGTTTCTCAAGGTTAGTAGGCATTTTTAAAGTATTTAATTGACAAAATAAAGCCTAAATCATATTGATGACCTTTTTTTTTCTTTTTTTTAGAGAACAACTGGTTTTCGTAATTTTGTTAATTCGCTTTGGGTTACTATTTTCATTTCTCGATCTTATTACATAGTTTTTTATGCACATGCTTGATTTTCCATTTGAAAAAATTATCATAAAATGTAAAATACGCATATTGGGGTCACACAAAAATTTATTATTTAAAATGGGGTCGCAGAACAAAAGAGCTTGAGAAGCCCTGCTTTAAACGTTTGTTACAAAATAATGTACTTTTTTCAGACAAGTCTAGGACTTGTCGGATTGAACGGAAATGGAAATGTATTGTGCCGCAGCAGTAACGATAATAATGGGGATTCTAATTGTTCGGAAAACACTTACGAAATAAGGTAATTTTATTAACAAAATGGGCCATTTTACTTTAGTTTCAGACCAAAACGTATGATAAAAAACCAAAACATAAAACAACTAAAGTACATTTTGTAATTTTGTCAATTTCAAATGTAACATGATGTTGTTAGCAGAGCTTGAACAAAATACACCATAGACTATTTTATACGGAAAATGTAGTTGCTGTTTTACCCCCAAAAACATATGTTTTCAAGACTTAAAAATAAAGTGACAATGATGCTGCTGAACTTGTAAATAAATTCCATTATTGGTTTACCTAAAATGGTACTCCAATTCAAGTATAAGTGTCTTAATCAAATGCTAAAGTAGTAAATATGCTTCTAAGATTGCACTGTCTAGATTTGCATTAGTCAATAGTTTATCATATTAGAAGTGCTTCTTGTCTAGAATTGAAGCATTTTTGACTAGCGACAATCTCTTTTTTGAAATGTTCAAAAACTGACCAAAAAAGCAGGAAATTTAGTTTTTTTCCTTTTATGTAACAGCAAAGACCAAAATAAAAATATCTTCATTACATAAATAGACAAAAAATTAAAATTTCGCAATGACTATAAGTCCAATACCGGATTCCAAATGTTTTCACATCTGAGGTCTGGTAATGGCTTTTTTATACGAGGCCGGTGATTTCCAACCTTTTTCAGTCGCGTACCCCTTTCCAAAAATTGCACTAGCTCCGGATCCCTAATTTTGCACAATTCAACAACACAAATAATTTGGAAGAATACTTGTTTGTTAATGTGATGATCTTTTTTTAGTGATCACAACTTTTTTGGAACGAAAATCGAGAAATCAGAGCGAAAGTCAAAGAGAAAACTTTTTTTAGAGATCAATACTTTAAGAAAATATTTTTCTTTCAACAAGCGTCTCGGCTCTCCAAAGTGAAAATATAGTAATCCCAGTCTTGTGCCTTTTCATCCAAGAGTTCCTTTTATCTTATCTTGAAACGAGCTGCTTGCGGATCCTTTACAACTAGAGACCTAGGTTCGAAACCACTGTATTAGGGCTATCATTTGAACTCTCTAACATTACCTCGGGGTTGACGCAACAAGTAGAGCATTGGACCACGGATCGTCACACCTGTGTTCGATTCTCTAGGAATAGTGGCAATTGGTGTACTTTGTTAAGGTGAGCGCTTAAACTAAAATATATAATATTGCAGTAAATTCAAAACAAAACCAAAAAAATAACTTACTTTTGTTTCAAACATGTACAAAAATAAGTTCTTTTTTTGATTTGATTTGAATTTACCACAATATTACATACGTATATATCATATTTATTTTAGTTTAAGTGCACACTTTAAAAAACTCACCTTCAGCTATTATCTAGGAAACAATTTTTTAAGTTTTAAGCTACTATAAATTATCAATTTTTTTTTCATCGGATCAGACAAGATTGCATGACGCGAAGCTAAAGCTATGGAATGCTGCCAACTTTATTTTTTAATATTTTTTTAAAAAGTTATTAAATTATAGAAATTTTCCATCATTCTTGAACCCAAACAATGCTCAGTTTAACACGATCCTGAAGTATCCTTTCAACCAATCCTTCTGTGGATTCACGTTTTTAGCATATTCTTTTGCAAGCACAGAACTCGTGAACGTGTCCTGTCCGACAGGTAATATTACATCAGTGTCTTACACTTTTTTGTAAAACACCACTTTTTTCATCTCTAAAATGTTTGCAAGCTTGTTTTGAAATATTATTATAACTATTTTTTTAAGATGAAAAGCGATTTATTTATGCCATTGAAAGCGCGTTTAATGTAATTATCAAAAACTTTAATAAGAAATGACCCAAAAAACTGCACTAAAGTTGACTGAGTATTTTTAATCACTCTAGCTTTTGTGAACTACTGCTCACTTCGTCAGGTGTAACGAAGCTACATGTTACATTAAATTGTTTAACAAGTAAAGCTTAAAATTTACTCTCATTTAAATATGACTTTGCTTTAAACTTGAATTATCGACCTGAATTGTATAGCTACAGAACTATATGTTAATCAAGGATTCTCACCTTTTTTAAACCCATAAACCGCTTTTGCTTTATAACAGTTATTTGGAGAACTCCAATACAAAAATATTTGAGCTTTTTTGTAAAAAACAAAAAGAAAACATTTTTTTTTCGGAATGAGCTTATTTTAACAGGAAAACCGATCTTTAGTTGGCCAACGTATTGAATTTAAGCACTGGGATACAACCAAAATGAATGCAGAAAATGTTATCGCTTCAATCCGACTAATATTTTAAGGCGGAGCTATTTTACAAACCAATGTGATGACTTTTTTGTCTTCACTGGATTTCAGCAGGATATTTTAAGTTCATTTCTCTGTCAAGAAAAAAAAATCTCCAGTTTAAGAAGAAACAAGAAAAGGTCATCATTTGATTTATTAAACATTTTTGCCCACAAATGCCGGTTAGATTGAGGTGATAACTTTTTTTGTTTTTTGTTTTCAAATGAATTTGAGGTCAAAATTTAAGTTCTCAGAGAGGTGTGATTAAAAATCTTTCGTGGACACTTTTGTCCTGTAAACCATCAAAATAATACTATTGATCTTCCATTAACATTTTTTCTTGTAGAACTCCTAAAATTTTCCGTGAACTCCGGTTGAAAACCTTTCCTAAAATATTTAAGTCAAATTTTTTTCAGATTGTAACCACGTCGATCAGAATAATTGCTCTAGTGCATGTTCCTGTCACCAAGAAACAACTCCACAACCAATCACTAGGTCTTCTATCACGTTATCATCATCATTAATTTCAAGAATTACAAGTTCAAAAATAATATCATCATCATCATCATCATCATCAGAATCAACAACCATGTTATCACCAACAAACTCTATTGCTTTATCTACAGTTTCATTTTTAACATCCTCAAGTTCGATGTCGACGTCGTCATTAAAACTGAATACAACGTCAAGTTCAATAACAAAACCACCTTTATTCACATTGGCAACAGATCGGACACGAAACTGCAAACAAAATCTTGCAAAAAAAATTCTCGACCTATTTCAACATCAAGATAAAAAAAGAATAAAATTCATATCCAAGCTTGAAGTGGATTTTAGGTTAAATATCAAGAAGGCGATTTTACAATTAGAATCGAAATCGACATCGTTTTCTTTTTTATACTGTATATTTGGCAAAACTTCAAAAAGTTGCTATTTGTGTTATTATCTACACAAAAAGTATAAAAAGATCAGTTTTATTCAGTTTCATCTAACTTTTTTGTAAAAGCTTTGTACTTTTAACTTTTATAGGTTACATATAATACGTAGAAAAGATGATAATTAAAAAATAACAACATTTTTTATCGGAGTCTGTCAAAGAGGATTTTGAGCGATTGTGTTCCAATTAATGTAATGTTTTTTGTTCTTTTCTTGTGTTTTATTAGCGCCAAATAAAGTTTAAGAATTTAAAGTTTTTCCTATACTTAGACAATTCGTGCTTGATCGTGCGTAAAAGGTTGACTAAGTTGAAAAACCCTCAAGTTGTTTGGCGCTAATAAAACACAAGAAAAGAACATGTCCCAAAAAATGAATACACACTTTAAATAATTATAAACCATGTGTTTATTATTATTTACTTAATTTTCAACATGTACAAAAAAATACATTAGTTTAAGAACTAGCATCAGGGCCGGATTTACCAATAGGCTAGGTAGGCTGAAGCCTAGGGCCTCCACGTCCAGGAGCTTCGAAATTCAATTACGAAATTTGTAATTCTATTAAAAACTTGACAAGTTTAAACCCCACCTAAACCAGAACCTATATCTATATTGCTAAATATCTTCTACATAGGTTATAAATAAACGTAGTTATAAAGGTTACTAAGTAGTCTACTCTGCAAAAAACTGTATCAGTAGTTGGCATATTGCTGAAATAACTTATAGACAGTGTGTTGCTTACTTTTGTTGTAAAATATACGTTTTATAACTAGAAATTTACCAATGTTATCGATTTATCTTATTATTATACGTGTTGGTATTGCTTAACTGCTTTTAGACCAAGCAATAATCTTATTTCTTACTTTTTCTAACCCTAATTTTATTATGAGTAAAATATTTGAAAGTGGAGCTAGCAAGCGCAAGAGAAAGAAAATTGAAAATGGTATTTAAAGAAGATAAAATCAATCACTGCTTTCTTGCATCAACCTCTGACAGAAGCAAAAGGTGCTGGCACTGAAGTAGGTGCATTGACCTTAGCACAAGAAAATCTGTGTAATGATCAAAATAATCAGCCAAATGCTAGCATTCAACCAGAAGAAAATCTTATTGAAAAAGCAATGCAGGACGTGAACAGCAACCTGGTAATGAGGAAGCAGCCATGCCCAGCGAAAATAAAAATACAAATATCATTCAGAACTCAGTTGCTGCAAAGGGAGGGAAAAAAGAAACACATAAAAGTAGCGGAGATAGTCAAAATTTTCAGTTCACATCAGGTAAAGTAAATCAATCCCAAGGTATTACAGATACTTATGCAGAGTATGCCGAAGATAGATCTACATATACACGAAGTTTAAAGAACGTTGGTTTGTGAATAGATTTATCAAATGAGGAAATAGCTTACTGGATAGAGAGAGACCCTTCTTCAGTTCAGCACGGTTGTGGACCATTTTCTAGTTCCAAGCGTGTGTACAAGAAGCAATCCAGGTATTGCACAAAAGCTCTGTTTTATTCAACGAAAGTCAATGGTGAAACATATAGAAGAAAGTGGCTTGTTTATTTCCCCGCAAAAGGACGAATATATTGCTTTGCTTGTAAACTCTTTCTAAACCATATATCTTCTGCTTTAGCTTTTGATGGTTTTGATGACTGGCGCAACTCTTATCTTATCCAAGCTCATAAAAAATCAGAAAAACACAGAAATGCCATGTTGACCTACCTAACAAGGAAGCGAGGATATACGCTTACTTCAAAGCTGGAGGAGCAAATAAAAGCAAAACAGCATTATTGGTGGCATGTAATGGAAAGAATCACCGCTGTAATCTGCACTCTTGCAGAAAGAGGCTTACCTTTTAGAGGGAACAATGAACAATTTGGATCTCCTACTAACAACAATTATCTTGGTCTTTTAGATAAAAGCAAAATTTGATCCATTTTTTCTTGCTCATATCAATCGTCATAAAAATTCAAAATCAAGAAATCCCTCTTATTTGTCAAAAACTATTTGGAAGTGATGATTTAGCTCATGGCTAAAAAAGTTAAAAAAAATCAATTGTGGCTGAAGTGAAAAAAGTAAGTTATTTCAACTTTTCTCTGGATTCTAATCCCAATATTTTACATACGGATCAGCTAATTTTGATTATAAGATATGTGTCTTCTATAAACGATTTACTAAGTGAGAGACTTATAACTTTCCTTGAGCTGAAAGACCACTCTGGGGTAGGCATGGCAGATTTAGTGCATAAATATCTCACTTAAAAGCTTCATCTTGATTTTAATAAATGCCGAGGGCAGTCTTATGACAATGCTCCAAACATGGCTGGTAGGTATAATGGTATGCAGCAAAAAATCCTAGAAACGAAGAAATTTGCAAAATTTATTCCATTGATTTTCTTGATGTAATAAACTGTTTTGGCATTATTAATAAAATTTACTGTTTTTTTTCATCTTTCACAAAGAGGTTGTCTTGATGTAATGAACTATTTGGCATTATTAATAAAATTTACTCTTTTTTTTCATCTTTCACAAAGAGGTGGGCAGTTCTAAAATCATTTTCACAATTTCAGTCAAAGGTGTCTAAAAATTTGTCAGATACTAGTTGGGATGGGCATACAAAAGCCATGGAAGCTATTTTGGAATGTTACAGTGCCATCAACTAATGCACTCAGTCATTTGGATTCCGATGCAAGTGAGAAGGGTGATACCAGGCTTTATGCTGACAACCTTTGGCAAAAAATAGAAAAATTGGAATTTATGTTTATGTTGCAGTTTTGGACCAGAGTGCTAGGTCGTTTTCACAGGGTTAGCAAAGCCCTTCAAAAATCTGAATTGTCATTAAGTACTTGTGCCAAATTGTACAGTTCACTTGTAGACTTTCTAAGCAAAATGATAGATTCAACAGCACTCTTACTTTCAATAATAACCAATCCATGTGTGGGTGGATTTTTGAAGCGTATTCATTTGCTTCAAATCCAGCTACTGAAATAGTATATGATACAGGTAAAAATCACGGATAAGTTTTGCACGCATATCAAACTTTTTGAATATATTCATGTCCTTCCATATATTCTAACTTTTTAAAATTAAGCTTAATTTGTTAAAAAACCTAGTGGATCTGTTCAACCCTATTGGATGAAGATTTTAGGACGATTCTCGTGAAACGCATCTCAATTAAAATTTTTTTCAGTAAGGGAGACAAGAATCAGTACAAATTTATTAAAAACTTATTTATTTTAAATTTAATATCGATTTCGATCAAAAGATCATCATCAGTTAACGATTCTATTAAGTCTGTGAAATTTTAAGAATAAAAATTAATAGAAAATTATTGAAAATTATTGATTAATGATTAAATTTAGTAAATGTCATAGAATAAAATAAAATGTACTCACTTAACAAAACAATTCTTTTCAAATAGTAAAGTAAAAACTTACTGTCAAAATTGTAAACTGCTAGTGCCAATTAAATTAAATGAATTATACAATAGTAAACATTAAGAAAAATTATACAATAGTAAACATTAAGAAAAAATTAAGAAAAAATTTCACAAACAGAAATATCTAGTTATTTTCAAAAGCAGATGGAGAGAATTCAAAAGAGATATTAATATGCAATCAGCTGTTTTTCTTAATGTTTACTATTGTATAATTCATTTAATTTAATTGGCACTAGCAGTTTACAATTTTGACAGTAAGTTTTTACTTTACTATTTGAAAAGAATTGTTTTGTTAAGTGAGTACATTGTATTTTATTCTATGACATTTACTAAATTTAATCATTAATCAATAATTTTCTATTAATTTTTATTCTTAAAATTTCACAGACTTAATAGAATCGTTAACTGATGATGATCTTTTGATCGAAATCGATTTTAAATTTAAAATAAATAAGTTTTTAATAAATTTGTACTGATTCTTGTCTCCCTTACTGAAAAAAATTTTAATTTTTTAAAATTAATTTTAAAGCTTCACAATATTCATAGGCTTATTTGACAATTTAGCTTTAGCAAAAAATTGTTAAAGAAATAAAGCGTAATCCTTTTTTTTGGCCATTTTAGAATAACACCAATAAAATCAAATTTAAACTTAGAATTATCTTTTCATATAAAATTCTATGGGCTGCAAAATTCCACTTTAAACAACTAAGTCAAGTTTTTTTCAGTTTGTAACATCGCCCATGAGAGTAATTGCTCCGTCACATGTTTCTGTAACCAAGAAACAAGTCCACAATTGACAACTACGTCCTTTATTTCTTTATCGTCAACATCATCAGCATCACCTTCATCATCTTCATTAATTTCAAGAATTACAAGTTTCAAAACACTATCATTTACATCGGAACTAACAACTACCTTATCAACCACAAAATCATCCTCGTTTACATCGGTGATAGATCGGGCACTAGACAGGAAAAATAAAATTTATCCAGTTATTTGTCACTTACTAGAAGAGGATCAAAACAAAAAAAAGTTTATTCATCCTCGATTTCTTTGTTCACTTAATAAGTTTAAAAAAGGTCTTATGTAATCATCCAGTTTCTGTGTAAACGTTTTGTAGTTTTAATTTTTATAGCTGTAAGCAAAAAGATTTAAAGCAAAAGATTTGAAAAAACAGATGCTATTAAAAAAAATTTTTTTACGGATTTTGTCCAATGAGAGGTTCGAATCTTTGTGTTTGAGCTTATTCAATTAGTGCTTTTTTCTTGTGTTTTATCATCGGGGGTTAATCTTCTCCAGCTTTCAAGTTTTTTGTTTTATTTAATCAGTTCCAAGTTTGAAGATCATTAGTTTGATGGTAGTAGTAAGTTTTGTATTGTTTGCTGACAAAATGAAATAAACCGTCGTTTATCAAAATTAATTACTATTAATTACTATAGTTTACCTTTTCGGCATTTTCGAGATTAATAGATCCTTAGCAAAATCTTGTTTTAAAAAAATAGCTGCAGAATTTAGAAATAAAAATAAAAACGTACGATGTGTCTCCAACAGCAGCCAAACTTTATGAAAAATTTAAAAATTCGTTGTTAAAATTTGAACTTTTTTTGAAATCAACAGCCAGAGTCTGTAATAGTTTTTAATTTGTAATTTCGGCTGAATACAAATTTTTTAGTTTTTTTCTGTGGCTTGTCTTTTTAAATACGTTGAATTTTACAAATCTTTTAGTTGTTGTTTTGAAGCTTCACGTTTGCTTAGCATATTACAAAAAAACAAGTTTTGTTCATTTAGACCAGTTTTAAAACTAAATATCGGCATAAAATATATAGCCAAAAAGTTTTAAGTTGTCACCACTTGCAAACTTTATCGGTAATTAGGCGTAAGCTATACATGCAAAAAATCGCCCAGGGAACAAAAAACAAAAAACTATTTGCACCTTTGGTCCTGAGCAGCATTGCAGCATTTTTTAATTGGAATTATTTTTTTAGTTTTAGGATAAATCATTTGCTGCAGATATCTTAAAAAATTCTGGAGTCCATGTATAACCTCAAAAAATATTTTTTTGATTAACCTAAGCAAGAAAAATTTTGAATTTATTATTAGCATGACAAGCCACTGCAATAACAGCAAAGGTGTACATCAAAGTTTGTGTTCTAAACAAAACTGCAAACTTAAATTTAAAAAAGTCAATCCAGTTCGACTGCAGTAACGGAAAGTCAACACCAAAAAAAGTTCTCCAGCTTAGTATTTCTTTGGGTCTTTACTTTATAAATAAGAAATTAGCAAATTCGATGAATTAAAAATATTTAACTTGAACTCAAAGTCAATTAAAGTGCTTTGAGTTCGCAGCTTCGGTACGAACTAGTCTTATATTCTCATTGAGATTTTATATTCTAACTAGTTTACATTATATACTAACTTTAATTTGAGAAAAAATACGTTAATTTTATTTCATAAACGGCTAAAATAAGCAATTAATTTTTAAAAAATCTGATATACGTGACTATTTTGTTCAAAATATCAAAATAGCCACTATCAATCCTATTCTGAAGGTTTTTGACTTTTTCAAAATTTATTAAAGCAATGTTGAGTTTTAAAGGGACGTTGTATACTGTTTAATTTAGTCTAAAAAATGTTCGCATTTCATAAAAAAGTTTTGTGTTTTTTCGACCTAATCATCAGTTAAAACAATTAATAAAAATAACTGACGCATGAAATTCCAATGTATGTGCAACTTGAGTAAATGCGTCAAACTTTCTGAATTGCTAATAGGCTAAACACAAGTGATCTTAGATTTGCTGGGCAGTTTCAATTACACTTTTTGCGCTTAAAATAATCTGCCAGCGCTTTGATTTTAGAAAAAAAATTTTGAGCTTTACAACTGTAATACAATCAACTGAAGTATCGAACTCGAATGTTATTTCAATTGTTCAAATTAATCAACCGCAATAAAACAACTGATTGTTCAAAGTAATCATCGCCGCAATAAAAAGTAATAAAATGGTTTGCAATCGCAAAATGTTTTAGTTTGTGCTTCAAAGCACGTATTGTGTTAAACCTACAGTATGTAATCTTATTTCTTTATACTAATTTTTGTTGTTTTGTATAGAATGGTTTCTTTTCAGTTTAATAAAGCCTTAGTTTGGTTTTTCAATAAAATAAATCTTATAACAATTTATTAAACTGATAAAATGGATAAGTGTCTTAGGCCTCAGATATTTGATGCCGATGCTAATTCTGAAGAAGGTCCTAGAAAGTGGCTTCATTGGAAAAGGACATTTGAGAGTTTCATTAGAAGAGTTGATGGAACAACTGATAGAGACAAACTTGACCTTTTGATTAATTTTATTGAGACAAATGTCTATTCGTACATTACCGAATGTACTACATATGCAGATGCCTTGAACAAGCTAGAATGTGCTTATGTCAAACCAGTAAACGAAATTTATGCCAGACATCGTCTCAATACAAGCCGGCAAAACGAAGGTGAATCTCTTGAAGACTTCCTGCAAAGACTAAAGATATTGAGCAATGATTGCAATTTCGTAGATGTTACAGCGTCGCAATGCAAAGAAGCTGCTATAAGAGATGCATTTATCACGGGACTTGGTTCACCATACATAAGGCAAAGACTTCTTGAAGATAACGAATTGCGTTTAAACCATGTATTTAACAAGGCAAGGTCCTTACATGAAGCACAGAAAAATGCTGAATCTTATGAAGTTCGACATGCCGAGAGAATTGCAACAGTCTCATTTGGTAATACTGAAAATAATCAACTGCAGAAAGAGAACGAGAAACTGCAGAAAGAGAACGAGAAGAGGCGGAGCGGATTCGCCAGCTTTAAACATCAAAGTTGCAAGTTTTGTGGTGGTTCTTGGCATAAACGTGCTGATTGTCCAGCAAACCAACGCCTTTGCTACAAATGCAATCGCATGGGCCATTTCGCAAAAGTTTGTCTATCAAAAGTTAAGAAAATCCCGAAGACGATTGCGACAGTGTGTGAAGACGAAGAAGAGCACTCGTACATCAGTGCATTAAATAACCTGGTTGGCGATGAAAAGGTAAATGTTATTGTGTTGGTTAATGGAGTACGAGCTAATTGCCTTATTGATACTGGTGCAAAATTTAACCATATAGATTCAAAATTTTGTCAACGGGCTAAATTAAATTACGAAGGAAATAGTGACATTTTGAAATTGGAGTTAGCTGTGAAAAATTCGGCCATAAAAACTAAAGGGTTGTGCTCCACTTCCGTCGAATTTCAAGGACGAGATTATAATAACGTAAATTTTTTAGTGTTAGAAAATTTGTTGTGGGATGTTATTCTTGGTTGTGAATTTTTAAGTCTGCATAAAAGCGTGAAAATTGATTTTGGTGGACCTGAATCATCATTAAAATTAGGAGCCTTGAGTACGCTTCGAGGTATAAAACCCGTGCGTTTGTTTGAATATCTTAGCCCTAACATTCGCCCTATAGCAACCAAGAGGCGCAGTTATTCAAGTACGGACTTGAGTTTTATTAGTAGTGAAATTTCAAGATTACTTGCTGATGATATTATTGAACCTAGTAACTCACCATGGCGAGCTCAGGTTGTAGTAACGAAAAGCGAAAATCATAAAAAACGTATGTGTGTTGATTATAGTCAAACAATCAACAAGTTTACTCGTTTGGATGCCTATCCGCTTCCAACAATGCAGAGTGTTTTACGGAAAGTATCACGTTATACATGGTTTTCGAAATTAGACCTTCAAAGCGCTTATCATCAAGTTTCGTTGATACCTGAGGAACGAATTTACACGGGGTTTGAGGCCGTCGGACAATTATATCAATTCAAGCGCATCCCTTTCGGTTTAAAAAATGCAGTTCCATGTTTTCAACGAGTGGTAAATCAAATAATATCTGACTATAAATGTGAAGGGACATTTGCGTACCTTGACGAAATAACAGTTTGTGGTAAGACAAGAGAAGAACATGACAAGAATTTAAAACAATTTTTAAAAGCTGCTTCTGACTGTAATTTAACTCTGAATGAAAATAAGTGCGTCTTTGCTACAAGAAAGTTGAATTTGCTTGGATACTATATATCCGATGGAGTCATGCGCCCAGATCCGGAGCGAGTGAAACCGATAATTAATTTGCCAAACCCCACAAATAAAAAAGAGCTACAACGAGTAATCGGTATGTTTTCGTATTATGCGCAATGGTTGCCTCAATTTTCGGAAAAAGTAAGACCTTTGATATTAGAAAAACAATTTCCTATGGGTGAAAAAGCTCTAAATGCTTTTAAGTCACTTAAAGATAAATTAGTTTCAGCAGCTCTTCAAATTATTGATGAAAATGTGCCATTTGTTGTGGAAACTGATGCGTCAGACAATGCCATATCTGCATCATTAAATCAACATGACCGACCAGTTGCTTTTTTCTCTAGAATGCTGACCAAAAATGAGCGGCACCATTCCAGTGTGGAAAAAGAAGCTACAGCTATTGTAGAAGCAATTCGTAAGTGGACAGAATTTTTATGCGGCCGACATTTTACTGTAATTACTGATCAACAATCCGTAGCATATATGTACAATTCCAAAAATCATAGCAAAATTAAAAATAACAAAATTTTGCGATGGCGGATGAAACTAAGCGAATATGATTTTGATATTATTTATCGATCCGGAAAAATGAATTGTGTTCCCGATGCTCTTTCCAGAGCATTTTGTGCCAACATTTACGATAGCACGCTGCACAAATTGCACGAATCGTTGTGTCATCCGGGCGTTACACGTTTGCATCATTTTGTTCGCGTAAAAAATTTACCGTATTCCGTTAACGAAGTGCGTAATGTTGTTGCAAAGTGTAAAGTTTGCTCTGAATTAAGACCCAATTTTTATAAACCTGAAGTGGCATATGTAATTAAAGCAACCCAGCCTTTCGAAAGGCTTTCCTTAGATTTTAAAGGTCCTTTGCCGACTTCATCCAAAAACCGCTATCTATTGACTATTGTTGACGAGTATTCTCGATTTCCGTTTGGGTTTGCTTGCCCCAATGTCAACGCGAAAACAGTTATATCTTGTTTAAACCAAGTGTTTGTAATGTTTGGTATGCCTGCTTATATTCATTCCGATAAGGGTACCGCTTTTATCTCGCAGGAACTTCGAAGTTATTTGTACAAACGTGGTGTAGCGTGTAGTAGAACTTCAGTCTATAATGCTCCGGGTAATGGCCAGTGTGAACGCTATAATGGTATTATTTGGTCGGCTATAAAGTCTGCTTTAAAAACTCGATGTTTAGATGTTTGTCATTGGCAACTTGTTTTACCAGATGCTCTTCATTCCGTACGTTCATTGCTATGTACCGCAACTAATGAAACGCCCCACGAGCGAATGTTTTCATTTAAACGTCGATCAACCTTTGGCACGTCAGTACCAACTTGGTTAAGCTCACCAGGACCGGTGTACTTGAAGCGCCATATTCGCACCAGTAAATATGACCCTGTAGTGGATAAAGTAGATCTCCTGCATGCAACCCCAAATTATGCGATTGTAAGATTACCAAACGGGAGAGAAACAACTGTTTCATTAAAAGATGTGGCGCCTTGTACTAGTGCTAATAGTGATGATATCGTTGATATTGACAACGAAAACGAAGAATCGGAAAATGTAAATGTTAACTTAAGTGATGTTAGTAATGGTTCGAATATGCGAAATGAAAGTATTGAACGCCATGACCAAAAGGAAATTATTGGAGAAGAAGCACCGAATATTAATTCTAATGTTACCCCAGTGCCAAGAAGATCTACTCGTATAAGAAAAGCAGTGGATAGATACGGAGCTGTTCCATACAATTAACTCAAAGCAATATGTCTACAATTTAAGGAGGGGAGAATGTAATACAATCAACTGAAGTATCGAACTCGAATGTTATTTCAATTGTTCAAATTAATCAACCGCAATAAAACAACTGATTGTTCAAAGTAATCATCGCCGCAATAAAAAGTAATAAAATGGTTTGCAATCGCAAAATGTTTTAGTTTGTGCTTCAAAGCACGTATTGTGTTAAACCTACAGTATGTAATCTTATTTCTTTATACTAATTTTTGTTGTTTTGTTTAGAATGGTTTCTTTTCAGTTTAATAAAGCCTTAGTTTGGTTTTTCAATAAAATAAATCTTATAACAACAACAAAAAAACACTTTTTTTGGTGCATTATTTTCGACGTGAAATATTGGAGTAGGCTATACTGTATTAAGAGCTAGGGAATAACCAATATAATTTATGAATGTGAACAGTATGACTAAAGAATTTAAACTACATGTTAACACATCATTTTGTATTCTAATCCAGTGTGTTCCAAACCCTGGCCCGCGGAACAATTTTGCACAAGTCTTGTCGATGACAAGCAGCCGTAATTTTTTTGGGGAACGCTATGATTTTGCGCGAAAATAGGAATTTTGCAGACCGATTCCAAGTGAAGACCTTTTTTTTTTTTTTTTTAGAGAACACCCTGATTTTGAGACGAAAATAAGCGTTTTTATCCGGTTGAGGCGCTCAAACTCAAATAATTTTTCAAAAATGTGGCCCACAAGAGTGGAGAAATTAGACCACCCTGACTTAGATTTTATCTTTGCGGCCCGCGAAACTTTTTCAAACCTTAATGCGGCCTCCATGCTCTTAGCCTTAGACCACACTGTTCTAATCCAAGGTCGTAATTATAATAAAACTTATGCTATTGTTCTAAAATGACCGATAAAAGATTAATTTTTATCTAATTGCAATTCATTTAATGTTGCTAGGCCAATAAAAAATACAAAAAACATTTTTTGATAAAAAGAAGTAAAATAAACAAATTGGGTCACAAGAAATTTTTTATTTTGATTGCAAAATAAGTTTTTGTCCAAATGCTCTAAAAAAGCAATAATTTTTGAAAAAAAATTGTATTTAAAGCAGTTGTTGTTAAAAATAATGAAGATTGAAACACAAAATATAGTAGACCTTGGTTAATCCGGATTCGATTTGAAAGATAAAATCTCTAAATGGGGCGAAGTCGGGATAATCGGAAGCTTTTATATTAAAAATTAGATTATACGTAGAATTTGCCCATCAACCCGTCAGCCCGATTTCGGCTCAGTTGCCAGTTCGCCTAAGTCGTCACATATCGCTTGGTCCCGACGTAGAGCCTATTTTCTGTGTTATTATGTTCGGCTAAGTTGTCTTCGACTAACTTATCAATTCGCCTAACTCGCCACCGTTTTTGCTTACCATGAACAGAAAAATTTATCTACGTTGTCAGACCTATAAAAAGTTTGCCAGCGAAATTACATTTCAAACTTTTAGTACGCTACCACAACTTAACAGTTATTTTGCTTATCTGTCTGCAGCCCTCACTTCTGTAACACATCCCCACTTTGCACCACAAACATCCTTTATATCCTTATTATTTCATTATTTTAGATTGTTTTCATCAGTTTTAGTTTAGTTCAGTTAGTCATCTTACTGTCATGCAAAGCTGCGTAACTATGACAATTACGAAGCTATCAGCTTGTTGAAATATTTGAAATAAATCCGAAAGATGCTTTTTGTTTATGTTCTTTATTTTCAAAACGTTCAGCTTTTGCAGAAACAAAGGTATCTTAAGTTTATGTAGGTCTATGCATATTGAAACTGTTGTTTGCCTAATCACCAGTTTGCCTAAATTGCCACTTTTTGTGTTCCCCTTGAAGTGGTGACTTAAGCAAAATCTACTGTAAAGCAAATCATTTGTACTTCAGTGTTATCTGAGTTAAGCAAAATTCGACATTAATGCACCCGAATTACCCGAGGTCTACTCTTCTTCACAATTTGTACGAGGTGATTTCATCTCGCTTATATCGAGGTGATGCAACTATAAGTAAACTATGAGAAAATAATTAATTAAAATTAATGGAAAAATTAAAGTTTTTTAACATTTAATTTGTACGAAATCATAACTAATGTTTTTATATTAAACTACTACAAGTTTTGAGTGCTATCAAAAGACCAAAAAACTTTGAAAGTATCATTTTTTTAAATCTTTAGGCACTTGAAAACTTAAAATTTCTATAAACCAATTTTTTGCCAAACTATTCATCACCAAGTTTTAGAATAAAAAGACAAACTTTTAAAAGTTACTTATTTATTTTCAATCAAGAAAAAATTTTAGTACTGTAAAAATACTTTGTTCAGAATTTCTACGTCTCCACGATTAGACATAAAATATAAATGGTTTTCAATATGGAATAAAATTTTCTAAATTGTGGCACATATGCCACCAGTGGTGCGCGAATCTTTCAGGTGGCAAGCGAGTAAAAAGTTAATTATTTTTTTATTTTACATTTATCTCTGTATTATCCTCACTCACAAAAATACCTCAAAGACGTTATGCAAACGTCATGCAATTACCCGGACCTGTTCCGGAGATATCAAGATAAGGTCTTCGAATTAAATTTCAATGATGCAAATTGCAATTAAATCCAAACCATTATTACATTTGTAAAATAGTAAAAAATATCAAATATATGGTAAAAAATTTCAAGAAATAACTGAGCTTTGAGAACAAAATAAAAAATTTAATAGATCGTAATTGACCATAGCGTTAGCAGAATGACTTTAAAAAAGAAAGCTTGTTTGGGCACATATAATAAAATAGAAAAGGTTTACCTGAAGCAATTAAAAATGCAACTTAGAGTAAGGATTTTTCTTTAAAATCTAGTGGTAAAACGATAAAGGTTGGCTTGTCTTATGTCGTAAACAAGTGCAGGTTTTTAAAATGTAATGTTGCTTTCCACTATTCAACCACTATTAGAAGCTAACAAAAATATTTTTTTAAAGTGCCCTGTATAAATCGCGTGACCAGACAGTTGATCGAAACGATAGTTGATCAAAACGACAGTAGATCGAAGCGACTAGAGATCATAATTGCAATTCATCGAATCATGACAGAAAAAAATTTTTAACGAAACAATGCAAAACATTTTGCTATGTTCATAATCATGCTTGCATGATTGCAATTGCCATATTCATGATTTTCTTCGCAAATAAGCTAAAAAGATTTTTTTAATTTTTTCTAGCTTCTACTCTATCAAGTACTTTGACATAAATCATAACAATTTAAATTTTGCACTTGACTAAAATTAAACTGCAAGATCCTCAATTTGCCCGGTTTTAATTTGATGTTTGGCTACCAAGTTTAAAAACAATTTTTGTTATAATAATAAAACTTTTTGTTGCAATCAATCAATAGTCGTACGCTTTTATTAATTATTAATTAAATTAGCTTTTATTAATATTAAATCACCTTTGTTTTGCAGTTCTTACACCGTAAAAATAAATTAACTTTATTGAGAAACATTTGTTCTTTAAATAAATGCCACTGAAAAATTTTAATTTCTTTCTGAATAACGATAAGACCAATAGCACGGATGAAAATTTACATTTTATGCAGGTAATAGGTTAACGCTATTAAGATTGAAATGGGAGCGAAAAATGGCAGCGCTGTTAAAAAACGCTGTGGTACTCTCGAACTAACCCCACAATTGTCTTTAAATTTTTTATTCATATGAAATTTTGTTGATTTTTTTAAAAATTATTACGTGCTTCGGGTGATACCGTAGTACCGGTATTGCTATTCTCTTTCAATTTTCTTTTAAACGCTTTTTAAAAATTTTCTCTTAAACCTATCAAACCTACATAAATAAATTAAGCCAAATATAATTTTTTTATAAAAAATGAATTAACCCTCTATCGTCCGCTTTTAGGTTTTGATGAAAAGGAGTTTATTTAGTGTGTTTTTGCAGTTGAAATTACATTAAAAATGCAACTGAAACAAAACTTTGAAAAAATTTACCCCCCCATTTTTTTAAACTTTACAAATTTGTAACGGTGGTCCATTCAGCAACTAAAGTGATTAAAATATTGAAATTTATTAAAGATTTGTGTACTTTCTAGAGAAGGGGTGTGCGAAATACGGCTCGCGGGCCAGAATGCGGCCCGCGACAATTTTTTTTATGGCCCGCTTCTAGTAAATTAAATATGAATTTTAAAAAATGTTAAAAAAATAATTTTTTGTGGTAAAATAAGAAAAAATTTTAAAGTTAAATAAATAAACCATGTTCAATGACTGTTTCTAACCTGCTCAACAGTTTCCTATTCTTATGGTTATTTTTGCTCTTTCACATTAATTAAATTCAGATTACGATCCGTGGCAATTTGTTCTTGTTGCATCATAGTGCTTGTTGAGCTGCTAATTAAATACAAAGATTTTTGATCTGGAAATTATCTTAAAAGCTAAAAATGCTTTGAAGTAAGAGAAGAAAAGTTAAATGTGATAGAAGACTGTTCAGCAATGAGTGGTGCAAAAAGTACTTTGTTATTTAACATAATGAAAACGTAATTTGTTCCATTTGTCAAATTAATATTATTAGCAGTAATGGTAAAGTGCAATATTAAGCGTCACTATTCACAGAACATGCTGCCAAATTTGATGACATTAAAGGTCAATTATGGTTTGACAAAATAGAGCGATGTAATAAGTCTTTGAGCATGTAAGAGCTATTTCAGGCATATTATAAGACATCGAGCTTGCTACAAAAACTGAGCTTTGAGATTTCTGTAGTAATTGCAGAAAAAGTGGAAAGCGTACATTGATAGTAAATTCATTAACAATTGTTTGTAGTTGTTCACAAGACACTTGTTTCTAGAAAAGAAATGAGTAATGGAGCAACTACGTCTATCTTGGTTTACGGTGGCAAGGTAAATAGATGACCTTTTGAAAAATATCGAACTTTTTTTAAAGCAGAAAATAAGCAAATGTTCTGCTTTCAGTATTGCTATGGCCGAGAGTACAGACGTTAGCGCTACTGTGCAGCTAGTTCTTCAGTTATCTCATTCATAATTTAACGTTACGTGTGAATTAATTGAAAAAAAATTTTTAACATACAAGAAATAATAGCAATAGCTGTTTTTTCTTGGTACTAAATTCTCCGGCCCGTAGCATTATTAAAGTTGTGCGTGTTGGCCCATTGAGATAAATAGTTGCCCTCCCCTGTTTTAGAGAGTCATACTTTAATGTCAACTACAAAAAAAAAAATTGTTAGATTTATTATTATTTTTAACTCTGATGAAACAATTTATTTTCAACTGTGATTTATAAAACTCTAATTTTTACGTCCCAGAAAAGAAATTTTGTATCGTCAAATACAAAATTTCTCAATATGTAAATAAAGCTTTTTTTATGTTTTAATTTTTATACCTTTAAGCAAAAAATTTGACAAAAAAATTTTGAAAAAACAGGTGCTAATAAAAAAATTTTTTGGAGTATTTTATCCTGCGAGAATTTCAAACTGTTGTGTTTGAGCTAATTTAATTAGTGCTTTTTTCTTGTGTGTTATCACCGGCTAATAATCTTTTCGAGTTTTTGATTTTTTCGCTTTCTTCAATCAGTTCAAAGTTCTGTTTCATGTTTCTGACAAAATAAAATAAATAATGATTTTTATGTGAATAAAGCCAATATTTACTTCTAATTAATATTTTAAAAACAAGATAGCAATGTACAGAGAATGCAAAACAATTGCCACAATAAGGATATAAAAGAAACAAAGCCACGAGCAGAGGTCTATTTGTGGTGCGCCCTAAAAATTTTTTGCCTGAAAATTCTTTTGAGATACCCTGACCTCAACATTGAAAAAATTGCAATAATTAAAACAAGTTGTCTTCTTACTAATAGCTTTTAAACAAGTGGTTTTCAGTACAAAATTTGAAAATAACCAACGAAAAACTCATCTCAAGTTTTTCGTCCAACACTCGTTAGGAGATAAACGTCGGAATGAAAGAAAGAAAAATTCAATTGATTTTGTAATGAAGCTGAACGAAGATAATATTTGAGAAAAGCGTCAGAACGTGTGATCAGCGAAAGATTTTCAAGTTTTAAACAATCTCTTTTTGGCGGCATAAATTTGGCTTGCATGATTTGATGTAAACGGCTTCTAAAGCAGACAAATGAAAAGACAAAGGGCCAAATAAAAGAATAGTAAATTTTTTATCACAGTAATTTTTGGCGCACATAGGGTTATCTAAAAGGTTGACCAATAGTGGATTCACTAAACATGACTGGGATTTAAGATTTGCCGAAACAAGTAGAGATGTTGCGAGAGTTTGAAATTTGGCCGATTCTAAAAATTTGACAAATTTGGTCCTTTAATCGTTGAGATGTGCAGCCTACGTACCGACTATCACAGTGGCACAAAAAAATTATAAACTACTTTGCTGAAAAGTGAAGCAGGCAACACATCTTTTTTGCTTGCAGGAAGAAGTGGAGGAGATGTAAAATTAACCTGTTGTTCTATTGCAAATAAGCATTTTTCCACATTTTGCAGTAGAGCAACGATTGGTCGTGCCGAGAATTTTTCGTGCAGCCACTGTTGTTCTGAATTACAGGACATCTTCCATCTCATGCTAGACTTCCCTGTACTGACTCTTTACGTCTGGCCATCTTCGGCCACTTTATTTTAATTTTAGACCTCTGGTCTCGTTTCTGAAGGATTGCCCGACTATTGGGAATCTGCGGATTTGATCCGCGCCCTTATTCGTAGGAATGGGTCGGGTAAACCCGCCATCATCATCAGACCGTGACCCGATAATTTTTTCAGAGACCAAGACCGAGACCGATAAACTGCCCAAAAATATCGTCCATTTTCAATTATTCCAAAAACAATAAATTCTTTTATACAATGTATTAATTACATAAACAGGCATTTTTAACTTTTCTTAACAAAAAATCTTATTCAAATAGAATGTAATGTAAAAATGGACTTTTACCACTGATTCAAATAGAATGAATAAAAATACGATCTACATAAATAGATAATATTTTGTTGGGATTTTTTGTTAAAAGTTTTTTAAATTAATTTTCCCGGTCTATGCATCCTACAATGGATCTACAGTACCACTAATTGCAAGTTTGAACCTGGTTTAGTTTTCGAGAGATATAGATTATTTTTATCTTTAACACAGGGGTGGCCAATCTGCGGCGCATGCGCCACGCGTGGTGGTTAGTGGTGGCGCATTGCAGTTGGGGAAAATATTTCAAATGAAAAATGTTCCACTGTAGTAAATATTTAGTAGTATTTTTAAATTATACGAGTATACTCGTAGATATACACAGTAGAAAAAGTAAAAATTTAAAAAATTTTTTCTAGCGTTGGCCTTTTTTTTTTAGAGAACAGCTTGGTTTCACTATGAAATTTCGAAGTCTTTCGTTTGTGTGGCGGATATGAACTGGACTTGAATAAAATTGGCGCTTGAGGAAAAAAGGTTGGCCACCCTTGCTTTAACATGTTGAAAACAGCTTTGTTCTGTGTGGTCGCATCATTAAACACTTTGCTTAAAAAAAAACTTCATCTAGAGTAGAAGAAAGCCGAAAAAAACAAAGCATGTTGGTTAACAATGTAGAAAAAAACAAGATAATTGTTTAAAAAAATTTTCAAAACTTGAAAATACTGAAAAGCATATTGAAGGCATGGTCATTACGATAATGGTTGAAACTTCATTTAAATATTTGATTAGCTTGGCTATCTCTTTTGACATATTGCAGTTATTCAATATGTTCACTATTTTTGGCTTCATAGAATAAAATTTGTCTAATTAATCACTTGAAAAAGATGAAAAATAACGATAAATTATGCAAAGTAGAAACTGTTTGACAACTTGCTGGTCTTTTTTTCAGTATTACCCTTGTTTATTTTTTGTACATCTTCGGGTAGATTATTCAAAGGAATTTTTAGTACGTTGTCTTTTTCTACCTTGTACATTTACATTTTTTTTGTTCAACTTTAAAGCAATTTCGTATTCTGTTTTAAACACTTGGATTCACACAGTGGCATATGCAAAAATTTGCTATGGAGGAAAAAGAGCAATTTAGAGCCAAAAGCACGATCACAATAATCCGTGATATTTTTTACAAATAGGAGGCCTGCTACAACAAAAAAGAAAGAGGCACTCGTAACACTAGAATTACCGCGTTTTTGACCTACCTAGAATTACCACGAGCGGTCAAAATGACCGTTCGTCTAATAAAGAACAAAATGCGCAATAATTTAGCTTCACTTCATGTTATAAATTTTTTTTAACTTTTGTAATATATCTAGTAATAACTTGAATGATTTTAGGTGTGAGTTTGGTGCGTTGTGGGCTTCTTTTTAGTATCCTGTTCTGAAATATACTGCTAAGCCTTGATCCCCGAATTACAACATTAAAGGCCTTTAACCTGCTTTTTAGCTGCCTGGTTGAAATTTTCTCAGTTTTATTGTATTTACAACAAATATAAGCTCTGAAACTAAATGAAAAGCAATTTACTTTAAAATGAGCTCAAAATATCAAATGATTATTTTTTATCATGCTGCTGTTTACATAGACCACAAGCGGCTATTCAAAAGTATACAAAAACAATGAAAAATGCAGCGCTCTACACAATTCGCACATTCTACTTTTACGCAACCTGTAGGCCTACACTTTCCGCAAACTGATCTACGGCATCCACAACATAATTTTGCAGTTTTATTTTGTTCACAGTTCACATTAACTTGGCATTGCTTTCGCTTTCTGCTTTTCTAAACGATCAAATTTTGATAAGAATTGTTGAAAAGTGAAAGCAAAACTGCTGCTAGTGGAGCTGTCTTTCTTTAAACATGAGCTTCTCTCAGTTCAGTGGCGAGCTGAAACATAAAGTTTCTTCTCGAGATAGCACCTCCAGTTTTGTTCTTGTGCAACACATAGGCGTTGATACAAGCAAGGTCCGAAGTATTGTAAAAGACAGCCACCGAGTACCGCCCGGTACTTGCCTTTACCGTGTATTGTCGTGTCATCTGGTCAACAATATCAACACCACATTAAGTTTTGTTGTAGAATGTAACTGTTTCCGGTTTCTTTTTTGTTATTGTATGGACCATATAAGATGTGTAGAGTGTGCTAAGAATACAAACGTTCTTGTTTTGTTTGCATTGGTAAACTGTCAAGGTTGTGGTTTCGTTGTGTGGCTTTTTATTTGCAAGAGTTTGTTGGAATATCTGCTCTGCTGTAAAGCTTTTACCAGTGGCTAAAATTCTTTTCGGATTTTGTTTAGGGTCACGACAAGTGAAGTCTTTCTTTTTAGAGCTGCGTGGGAAGATGAGTCGAAGTAAAAAATCTGTCTGATTTTACGTTTCTTTTTCCTTTGCCCAAGTATGGCTCCACTAACTTTATTACCACACTCTCAGACAATCTTTGTGTAGCTGGTCTGGCTTCATCTTTGCCAAGATATATTATATGGCGTTTGGCATATATTTAAATTCCACATCAACAACTAGCCAAAATTTTGTACCGAATTCGTCCTGTTTGTTGGCCATATGTCGAATTGTATCAATCTGCAGCAGGCTTTAGTTGGGAATAATTGTTGGTCCACTGTAATATTTTCTCCTGGTTTGTAGCAAACAATACAGTTTTCAATTAACTTATCCCAGACGGCAGAAATCAAAGCAAATTTATCCGTTTGAAGTCGAGATACCCTTGTACTCCGCATATCAAATCGAAGAAACCTCATGATATCACAAAAGCAATTTCTACCCATAGTTTCTGGAAAAAAAAACATACTTCCTAATTTTTATCCAAAACTCAAAAATCGGTCAGTTCTTTTCACATAATGCTCCTCGTACATACACCAAAGAAATAAAATTGTTTAGTTCACTTAGTGGTAGTTTCCACTCATTACTCTTTTTCACTCTATGAGCTTCAGCTTCTGTACATTGTTGAATATGGGTAAACATTGAATTATCGACGAGTAGCGCAAACGCACTCAGCGACCATCTAACATGCGATTGGCATATCGCGTTAGACTTCGCTTTTTGTTAGCACGTGCTGAGCTTGTAGCCTACCCCTCGAATCTAAAGAAAATTTGCTGTACTGCCATTTTTTTCCGTCCTTACCAACCAATCTAATATCCCAGGTGTTTGGAGTAGGCTCATCACTCTGCGCTTGTGCGGAAGCACTTGTATCGTTTCTGCCACTGCTAGAGCTGACAAGTTGTCATGATCAAGAATCAGTTTGGTCCAGGTCATCAATATCAGTCTCTAAATCCATTCTATTTGAAGAAATCACTTCCCATATAGGTTGAACTGAATTTTTCAAACCCTGATCACAGCCTTTACAAACCTTTTCACCTTCGCCTTCATTCCCTAAAATTATTTTCTGCAATCGCGTTCAGCCAACCCAGAGCTTGGATACTACAGACTCATTCTAGTCTCGGTATTCTGCAAATGGCTCAACATTATAAACTAACCAGTAACCAACTCTTGCCAGATACTGCAGTAATACATGCATGATTATTTTGAAACAATAACACAACAAAAGGTTTTATTGTAAAGGCGATTTTAATTGTAGAGAAATTATAAGTATCTTACCGGTCAAAATGACCGTTGGCGGTAATTTAAGGTAAATCGGTCCCCAACATTTGCTGTGATTATTGTAATAAAATAAAAATTAACATACTAAAAGTCGACAAAGACTTAGGAAAAGTCAGAAAGTTTCAATATTCTAATTCTTATCTAGGCAGAGATATGAGCAATTAAAGATCAAAAACGGTTAAAATGACCGCATCGGTAATTCACAAAAAAAATAATAAAATTATTTATTTATTTTTAGTATTATTATTTTATTTTTATTTTAATCCTCCTGACTCCCTGAAACACCAAAAATCGATGGAGTTGTTATAAATAGAGCAAATGCCAAACTATTGCATTGCCAAAACAAAAGCCAAGATATTGCTGTTCAGTTGAAATTTTTTATTTTCTTTTTTTGGGCTATATTTAGAGGCATGATCAAAATTTAGAACTGCTTAGTAAGACCGCTAAGCAGGAGAAAGTACCCTGAAGCGTTTTTCAAGAACATAACAGAATGCTCGTATAATTTTGTTTGCTGTTACGACTTGTAGAACATTGTTCGACAAAAAAATTTTTCTATGTAGCTGCAAGTTTTCTTCGCTGATCTTGACTATATTTCGGACGCTTAGGTTTTCTCTATCACATCATGTTTTTGAGATGCAAACGATACAAATTGTAGCATAAGCATTATTTTTGTTTACCAGTTTAAATACAATTGAATGACTGAATTGGAAAAATATGATAACAATAACTAATAGTATTGACGGAATCATTGGTTATGTTTAAATTCTGAAATTACTATCAACAACTAAAAGAATCAATTAAAAAAATTACTATCAACAATTAAAAAAATTAATGATGACTTCCCTATCCTATAGATTGCTACCTTAGCGTGGTGGAGGGGTTTGCGTTTTCTATGATCTTAAGAGCAATGCGGTCTAGAGTTTTCAATTCCTCTCAGGGCTACCCATGGCGGTAAGGTTGAAGGTGAGAAACAGACCAATAGCAATCTAACAAATGTAACAAAATGAATAGTTTGCAAGATAATATTTATATTGTATCGGGCGTTGCGATGGATAAAAAGGTCTGCGTTTGGGCTTTAGGCAGAGGGGCTCGTAAAAGTAAGCAATATTCTCCCCCACAAGCTGACCGTAACTGGAAACCCATCGATGCATTTGTTATGCTTTTGCAGAGGCAAATGGGGTAGCGCACAGTATCTGTACTCGAGTTGGTCTCAAACATCGGGATCTTTGCATGGGAAACTGAAACGTTACTTCACTCAATCGAAAAGAATAGGAACTGGTTTGGGAGGCACAGCAGTATCATCTTGATATTGTTGGGATTTCCTCTACCAAGTTTCGTGACTCTAATACTGTTGAATTGAATGAAAGCTGAAAGCTTTTTTTACTCAGATGTAGATATAACCATATCTGGCCAAGCAGGTGTAGGTATTTTTGTAAGCGCCCGCCTGGCCCACTGTGTTACTGATTGGATCCAACTCGGAGGAAGGATTTGTCTTAAGCTTAGGCTACAGGAGAGGTCACTGTGCATTTTGCTGGTGTATGCACCAAACGCTGAAGTACAGTACCAGCCTTTCTTAGATGAAGTAGGTGTTGCTTTACAGAAAGTAACATCTGCAGAATCAATCATCCTACTGGGTGATTTCAATGCAAATGTGGGTACTAACAACAAGATATGGAAGAGTGTTATTGGAAGACAAGGATACTCTGACATGAACAAAAACGAAAGGTCTTTGCTACACTTACGTTTTACCAACGGAATGTGCATAATGAGTACCTTTTTTTGGCACAAGGCGATTTACAAGTACAACTGGTACCGAGATTTAGTAGGACAGCGTTCTATTATTGATTTTTGTATTGTTTCAGCGCAATTGTTTTCTTCTGTGGTCAATGTTTTTGTTAAAAAAGCAGCTGAACTGTCTACCAATACTGAAGACGTTGAGAATGAGTGAGATTTATTTAAATCAGTAGTTATTACACCTTCAGCTGTTAGTTGTGGTTGCAAACGTGTGGGAGGTCAAATGGGTAGTAAACAAATAACTTCTTGATGGAACCAAGAAATTAAAGAAGCTATCTGTGCAAAGAAAACTGCGTTTAGAGCTTGGTTAACAAACAAGTCACCTGAGCAGCTTCGATTGCGGTACTCCACAAGACGTAAAACCGCCGCAACTATTGTCAAACAATCTAAAGAAAAGTCATGGGAAGAATTTAGACGAAAGTTGGATACTAACTACAAATCGGCAAATAAAGTATTTTGGAAAACTATAAGTCGTTTGCGCGGCAAACAAACATCAGTTGCCACCTTTATCGAGAATGCTAATGTGTGCTTGTGTGGCATCAAAGGCATCATAATTTATTGGAAAGAATACTTTGTCAGCTCTTAAATCCAGTAACAGTCCAACATTTGGAAACATTCTAGGAACAAATTGGTAAAAAAATTCATCTAACGGAAGCAGAGATGAACACAGCAATCAAACTTTGAAAGCTGGCAAGGCCCTGGTGAAGATGATATTTGACCCGAAATTCGAAATGTTAAAGGCCATAAACAACTTTTGGGTTTGTTGGCTGATTAGTGTATGCTAAGTAGCTTGGAAAACTGGTGAAGTACCGTAGCAATGGCAGACCAATGTGTTGATTCCTATTTACAAAAAAGGAGACAAGAAGGAATGCATTAACTGCGGAACATTTCTTTATTAAGTTTTCCAGAAAAAGTCTGTGCAAAGTGCCTCGAAAAGAGATTCCATGAAATGGTAGAACTTCAATTTCAGGATGCACAATGCGGATTTTGTCCTGGCAGATCCACCATGTACCAGATCTTTGCCCTTTGGCAAGTTTTTGAGAAATCGTGGAAATATGCTTTGTAGACCTTGAAAAGCATATGACGGTGTTCCAAGAGACAATCTGTGGGTGATACTGCTGGAGTATGACGTGAGAGGTCAGCAATTAGCTGATATTAAATTATTGTACAAACAGCCACAAGTCTGTATTTATGTCAGCGGCATCAAAACAAAACCTTTTAGTGTCAGTGTTGAACTACGGCAGAGCTGTACTCTTTCTCCTCTTCTGTTCATTTTATAGACAAAGACAGTTCCTCCAGTAGTGGTGTCACATTTGGGGAGTGTAATGTTTGGCGCCTGCGGTTTGCAGATGATCTGGCATTGCTAAGCTCAAACAAAAGTTATCTCCAATATGCACTTGATCGGTTTTCTGATGCTTGAATACTGGGATGAAAATTAATACGGCAAAACTGTGATAATGTTTCGGTCAAGGTACCCTGTCCAATGTTCATTTCAAACAAATGAAGTAACTCTCAAGCAGACGGAAAATTTTAAGTATCTTGGAGTCATATTCTCAAGTGATAGTCAACAGGACAGCGAACAGGACACACGTATTGGAAAAGCAAGTGCAGTAATGCGCGTGTTTTACCGATCAGTTTTACTGAAATAAGAGCTATGTACAAAACCAAACCTTTCTGTTTTCAAATCAGCTTTTGTTCATATCCTCACTTATGGTCATGAGTGTTGGGTAATAAACGAAAGAGTGAGATCCCAAGTACAAGCAGCCGAAATAGGTTTCTTGCAAAAAGTCAGAAGCTTATCCCTACTTGACAAGGTAAAAGCACTGATATTTGTCAATCTCTCAAAATCGAACCGCTACTACTCTGCATAGAACGATCGCAAATGCGCTGGTATGGTCATGTTACACGAATTCCACGAGCAAACAGCAAAGCAACTAATGGATGCTCTTCCGAGTGGCAAAAGACCTAGAGGGCAACACAGAACTCGCTGGTGGAATTATGTCAAATACCAGGCCAGATTAAGTCTTGGAATTCCACCAGCAAAATTACCGCTAATTGCAGAAGATTGAGATGCTTGAAGATCCCAACTCAACTGTTGCTCCCGCAACTCTAAAAGGACATGCGGGCAAAAAGAAATATACTGAACTACGTAATTCAATGTTTTCCCTGAAAATAATAATGATGATGATGGTGACGTCAATACCATTGGTGATTTTAAAATTCTGTCAAGTCAAAAACTTATTGAAATATGATAACGCAAGTAAAAAGTTCACTGCCACTTACAAAACAATACACGCTTTTATTGGAATGATATTTTGTTTTAATCTGTTACTGTAAAAACCAACAATAGTCTTTTAGCATACAAGCATTGTTTTTTCATTTGCAACGTTTTTCCACAACAGCAATGTCTCAATGAAAACTTTCACTGTGTTTATTACACACTGCACCTAAATTCTCTTGAAAGAATGCGAAATGTAAATGCAAAAAGTGCAACTTTAAACTCATTTTACTACCCACATCTGAAAATTTTATTATATTTTCCACAAATTTGATTTAGTTTTTAGCTGTATGGTTTCCAAGAAGTCTTTCTGCACCCAACTTAAATGGGTTGTAAGTTTCCAATTCTTTTGCATTAAGATGTTTGGAAAAATTTTTATCAGCAAAAAGTTTCAAATTTCGGAACCAATGAAAATGCAAGCTCTCAGTTAACCGTCATTTTTGTAAGATCCAAACTTTTCTTAAAATAAGTGATATATTTTTTAAATTTCCGCAAATTTAAAAAAAAATTTAGGATATTGATGAGCGTTAAACGACTGCTTCATTGTCTCATAAGTTTCTTTTAGTTATATTGAATGTACTACAGGTATGGACGGGTGAGTATTACCTTTATACAAAAGCACTACCTTTAGACTTGCTTCGCTTAAATCAATAAATAATCTCCAATCATCACACATGTCTTCATATCCAAACTCCCTCATTAAGCCATCAACCTTTTTATAGAAGTACAAACCATTGTTTATGTTAAAGAATGAACTGAGTTTAGGTTAGACATAGTTTAGGTTAAAAAGATTTAATAAAAGTAGCTTTAAGAGTGGACCGGTGGAAAAAAGTACGTCCTCGGGCAAAGATGGAGAATTTGGCGTGACTATATACACTAAAAGAGTTTTCCAAAAAATGCTGTCCAATAGCAGAGTCATGGCAAATGATCTAAGTAATGCTGTTTGTCTTGCAGGCACGTTAAAGATGAGAGCGGTTTTGAGAAGAATCATTGTTCTTGATCGGCCTGCAACGGCGACCACGCAAGATTGACCTTCTGCGTGTAATAACGTACATCGTAACAATCTGTTTCCTACTTCGCAATCACATAGCCAATAACAACTTTTAAACGTAACACCTTGATTGTGTATAAAATTGAGTGAAAACGTGTTGCTTTATGCGTTTTTGCAGTTGTGGGGACGTATGTTTTATGTACCGACTGTAAAGAATTTAAAAAATGGCTTAAGAAAAGGCTTAGTAAAACCAACACGTGTTTCAACAGCAAAGTAGCAACGCTGAATGGCTGTGATAATTTGCTTTTCGAATCGGGTTCAAACATTTCCCAGCCTTGTTTGTGCCGCCAATCGACTCTTTAGATATGGTTTCAGGGCAAACTGGCGACTTGGTAAACATTTTTAAATTTCTATTTATTAGAAAATTCTTTTATATCAGTTGATTAAAAACAACAATCATAGGAACTGCGAAAGACATCTTCTTTTGCTTACTAACACACGACTAGGGCAGTTGAGTGTGCAAGGATTGCAGAAAATACGAGGTGCCAATTTTTTTGGTTTAATCAGCAACTTTGCAGCTAAGTGGTACTTAAATGCACTTTTTATTTTGTGTTTAATATTTTTTCGATGGGCTAAAAATCAATATTTTTCACAAACATGACAAAAGCCATTGGGATTAGTTTTACACTTCTTTCTATCCACAATTTAGCAAAAAATAACAAAGAAAGAGGGGTATGTTATTGAAGCAAAAACATATTTGGGATTTTCTTAGACACATAGCCTGAGCATGCAGCGCATTGGACCCAAGAAGTTGCTTTAAAATTTGTATCTAATAACGCACACAAAAAGCTTCTTAGCATTTATCTAACAAAATACTGAGTTGACATTTCAAGGTTTTTAAGTTTTACTATAATGAACAATATAAAAATTTACGGTTTCACTAACGAATGCCTCAATTTTCACTTGCTATGTTTATAACTAAAAAACCATACGAGACGAATGTAGTAAAGTTTTGCGATAAGTTTTATGAAGCGCTTTTGTTGTCAGCCATTGACACTTTTCTGACAGCCTAATCAACGCATGACTGTTGTTAAGTTTTTAGTTCAGAGGTTTTTGCAGCTACGTACAGACAATTGCTGAGTTTTGAGTTGTGATAAAAATAATAGTTTGCTATTGAAGTTTAATTTAATATATGTGTTTATGTTGGGTTTTATTTAGATGCCCGTAACTTTTAGTTAATTAAAAGCAAACAAATGTGAAGTGTAAATATCATTACATGGGAAAAAAATGGTTCCATATTTGGATTCGGCAAACCACAATTACCCCGAAATCGCTTTTAACTTATCACCGACAAAAAATTTTGTTGAACAGTGTAATTGAAGAGTTAAACGCAAAACAGAAAGAATTTGCTTTTGTGTACTTATTATTACTGTTTCCTTGCATTCTGAAACTTTTTGTTTATCTGTACCAAATTTGGATCTTTTGTAGTAAGCCCCCACCATCTATTGCGAATAATTCTTATCGCCCCACCATCTATAGCAAGTAATTTTTTTTTGGTGAAACTAACCCGGAATCCTCCCAACAAGTTTCTTTTTTATTTCATACTAGTGTTGTATGGGGATTTTGGTTTAGTTTCAGCAAAAAAAAATTACTCGCAATAGATGGCGGGGGCTTTCTACAAAAGATCCCAAATTTTTTGGTTGAATCAAAAAGTTTGGTTTGCAATCATTTTTCTTATGAACTGCAATTAACGTAAAAGACCATATTGTTTTTTGCTGCGTCCTCATCTAGTGGCTGGTTGTATAATGACCGATTTTGAATGATGTAAATTATATGGATATTCTTGCATGTTGCTATAGTGGCAAGTCAAAGAAAATCTAAACCATTATTACATCTGTGGAATTGTAAAAAATATTTAAAGTATTTGGATAAAAATTGCAATTGAATGTAAAAAAGTAAATTAAGTTTTCTTGAAAAAAAAATGAAACTAAAAAAAGATTCTTATTTAAAGTCAAAATTCAAAAAAATTGTTTTCTAATGGAAGCACTATTTGAAACAAGTTTTTAAGCACAATTACTTCATTATAATTTACAAGAAAATTTAAATTATTATACATTATCTCCAAATGAAAATGTGCTTTAATTTTATCTAATTTTTTAAATTTCAATTTAATGTACTTTTTATATTAAGTTATTTTATATCTATTGTTTTCTCTCAATTTATGGTTTAAAAAATATTTAATTCAATAACTTTAATATTGTCATTGGCTTACCAACTTTTGGAGTGCATAGTTTAACGTTGTGCATCATAATAAAAGCATTTTAAATTCTATTGCGTTTAAGCAAGTGAACCAAACCCCGACCTTTGTGAGTACACATTTTTCTGGATTTTTATAACTTGTTTGTTTTTGCGGTTTTTTAATCTTGAATATTAAATTGACTACTTTTGATATTTTTGAGCAACAGAAATAAGCTGATTTCTTGGCCAAGAAAATTTCGATGGTATTTATCTTTTTCTCAGATAAAATATTCACCAAAAAGCTTGTCTATTCAAATAGAATCCAAAACATCAAAAAATAATTAAATAAAGGATCGAAGATGAAATTTAACAAATAATAGATACATTTTAGAAATAGAATTTTAATTGTTTTGTGCCATACTAATTGATTACTATGATTTACTTTCCTTTTAATTATACTTTTTTGAAAACTTATGGCGATTTAAATTGAAGGGGTTTTACAACTAGGTTATAAGACTTTTTTGATAACAGGCAGATAATTTTTATGGCAGTGAGAGACCAAAGCAAGCAAGAGGGCCAGTGAGAGGGCTACAAAGCAACAAAGAAATTTTACAAATAAAGCTTATCACATGAATGCAAAACTCAAAATCTAAACCAAAATGTTCCAAGTCGCTCGCTGCAACAAATTAAGCACCCAAACATAAACAAAATTCAAAAAGGCAAAATATAAAACAGCAAGACAAGACCATGCAATGGAAAGTGGTAAGTTGAGGATAAATAACGAATTTACAATTAATTATTTACAATAATGCGCGGGGAGTTTCATTTTTCGTTCGCGTCTAGTTAGTTTTGAGGCGCTCTCGACACTAGCTGGCGCTAGAATAATTAATCTAGATCAGAAAATTGCAATAAAAAACAAAGCATCTGCAAATAAACTTGGATTTTAATAACGTTATTTAAGAAATATAGGTGTAAAAAGCATTGAATTGTAAAAAACAATGGAACAAAAAAACCAAGAAAAAAATTTCAGTCGTCCAAAAGTTTAACAAATTGAAACGTGAACTTTTCGGTTACGTTCTTGAAAATTATACAACGTCATCATAACATAGTTTTAGTCAGTGCTATTTGTTGACTAAAGCAATTTAAACATAGTCTGCGTTTTTCTTTTGCGTTTGGGTTTAGTACAACTTATTCTTTTTTGTTAGAACTTTTTATTAAAGCGATAAGTTTTATTAATTTACGTCTTTGATTAATTAATAGCGATATCAGAAAAAATATCTGATGTAAATCAAATTACTTTAATGCTTACACTTTACCATTTTTGTAGTTTAAATAAAATTTTTATTTTATACCAAACAAAATTAATGCCCCTGAATATTTTTAACCCTTTTTTTTAAGTAAATGTTTCAATAATGTAAATTTACTCAAAAAAATTACGTTATGCTGTCAGTACTGTGGCTACCAAATAAAATCAAGTGAATTTTGATATTAATTATTTGTAATTTAGAATATAGTATCAGTGTGTAAAAACTTTAACTGATAGTTCAATAAAAAAATTAGACCAATAAAAGCATATTGTAATTTACAGATAACGAGTAAATTGTTCTTCCAAAAAATGTTTTATCATATCTCAATCTTTTAAAGGCAGTTTTTAAGCTTTTGATTATAACGTCATTTTTTCCATTGTTACTTAGTAATTGCGAAATTTGTACACCAACCCCACTTGATTTATTTTATCTGCAATTTGTTCTGAGAAGTGATTACAAAGAGTCCTTTTATTAATTCAAGCAAATTTACTGATTGAAGTTTTAAGCCATTGCGACGCTTTTTGGCAGCGATGCTATAATTTTTCCTTGTGTTCAAGAAACGATTGATATTTTCCACTGCTGTTAAAAAGACTTTCACATTAAAAGTTACATAACGTTTTTAATACTTTAAAATATGTTTGTAATGTAACGCCGTAAACTGCTTTGTAATATAGCTAGACCAATCCAAAAATTCTTGTCCATTTCACTATCATAAACTTTCATCCGGTAACTTTGGCTTATTTTTTATGTTATATTGCGTCGTAAATTTTTCATTTTTTTCCTTTGAGTCATTCCAATTGAGAAACTCTTAGAAATCATTTGGGTTACTGTCGCTGGGTCGATTTTTAAGTGTTTAAGTAGTTAAGGGTCAATGTTCACGCCTTAAAATTTAATTATATGGTGAGAGAAAATGTTTGAGCCTGTGTGGAGGACAAACTATTAATTTTAATAGTAACCATCGGGGTGATAATTTATTCTTATATTTATTCAGTGCAAAGATGTTGAGTGATTACTTACAGTTGTTGACGCTGTGAATTGCTTTAAAGTTTTGTGAAGCTTTAGAGTCAAGTTTCACGAGAAACGCTCAAGTTATTTTAAATTTTATAAACATATTTTTTATAGTTAGAAACAATGTTTTTTTTCTATTTGTAAAAAAAAGTTTTTTAAATAATCCATTCGTACTTAGCCTAAACTAACTGTACAAAAAACTTCAGTCTTGCGACAATTATTTCTAGTGCTCGGATAAATAAAAAAAACACAGCTTTACTTCAACACAGGAATTTGGGTTACCTGATTCAACTGTTTCTTTCGAATTCTCGAATAAAGTTGTGACAGAGTGGTACACTTATAAAAATATGCTTTGTTTGTACGTGGTGTGGATTCGAATGGGCTGAACTCAATGCTTTTTTTCTTGGTAGCTCATTTTTGCTGTTGTCACTGGTTTATTCTATGCCACCAATCCTTTTAAAATTCCTCAGTTAGGCTGACGAGAATCAGTTCAAAACTTGTTAAAATTTACTTTATTTTAATTTAATATCGATTTCGACATAAATTCATCTTCACTTAAATCTACAAATTGTAAGAATAAAAATTGTAAAAGCCGTAGAAAATTATTAATTAATGATTAAACTTCATATATATCATGTGCTCACTTGCGAAAAAACGTAAAATTTAAATATTAAAATAAAAAAATCTTATCGAAAAACTTAAAAGAACTGTCAAAATTGTTAAACTTCTAAACTGCTCGTGTAAATTAAATTAAATATACTATAAGATAGTAAATATCAAAGAAAACACCAGATTGCATGTTCATAAAGACGACTGCGACGTTATCAAGAGCCAAAAGTTGAAATAGAAAACTTATAGTAATGTAGATCTCAAGACAGAAATACTTTATTGGTGAAATAAAGGTGTAGGTACAAGGTAGTGATAATACATTATAATTTTTTAATAGCAAATATGAAGAAAAAATGCCTGGAGAAAATATAAATATAAAGAGAAAAATATAGAATAAAAAGAGACGTATTATGAGAAGCATTCAACGTTGAATAGGAAAAATAGTAGCTTAAATATTTATAGAGACATCTAATAAATGGATTCAACGCAATTGGCAAATGACTTAATTTTGCTCCAACACCGTTTTGGTCTAACTCAGTCGAAGGAAAAAGAATGGACTAATTTAATTGATCATCTTCGTAGATGTGAATAGAACAATATTTTTTCTAATGACAACAAGAACAATTTGACCAAAACTATCGATTTTTTAACCCAAATTAACTTACCTCTAAACTTAAATTACCAAAATTTAATTGTCCTAACACTTGAACAGATCATCTAAAAATTGTGCGACTTCAGAATTCGGTAAAAATAAGTTAAAAAAAAAGTTTTTTAGAATGTTTTTGGAAAAACTGTTCTTAAAAATATATACGTAGTAAAATTCATTCATGTAACGAACAAAAAACTAGATAAAAAGCAACAATCTTTCAAAATTGTAATGTTTTTATATGTTTTGTTTTCCAAAAAAATTATTTTTCAATTGTTTAAAATTAGGTAACCATAAATTCTTGATGGTTAAATACAAAAAAATATGAATAAATCAATATCTTTTAAGTTTAGGGTTTTTCTTCAAGTATGCAGCAACCTCTGGATAGATTTAAGAGCAGAGAAAGATGCAATTATACCTATTTCTTGTCCTTCCATTTAAATAAAAAACTTTTTGGTAACTATTTCTAAAAAGAATTAAGAATTCATAACAGATTTAAATGCACCGACTCCGTGTATTGCAGTAAAATAGAAGAAACAAGTTGATTTTTGCTAAATCTTATTATGACACTATTAATCTTTCGATCGTAAAATTGAAAATACAAAAAATGATCAAAACATAAAAAAATAATTATTTATAGTTATCAGCACAAGTTTTTTGGAAAAACAATTTATTAACAAACTGTTTTAGCAGCGAGGTTCAACAAAGGACACACATATGATTTACATAAAATAAATAGAAACCCGATGGGATTCAAATAAAATTAACTGTTACATGTACATTCCCTTGATGAGTCTTACAGGAGAAACGGTTTCTTGGACCAAGTTATTAATTAAAAAAAACAAACTTGTGTACTGATTGCTTTGACAAATGAAGTCATTGAGCAATCTACTGAAGAGCACCAACAACTTAGATATGAAATAATATTGATATAGCTTGATATGCCCAAAACCTACGGCAAACAACTAAATCTTTTGCGTGATGTTATTCATCTTTTGAAACAGGTTGGGGTAGTTGCTTTACAGTTGTTCTATGTCAGTGCCTCCTAAACTTTTTATCTTGCAGGCGATTTTTTTCTAAATTTTGATAGACGGGACAAAATGGCACAAAACAAAACTTTAGTGAATTATTTAAATTTCAGTTAAAAACAATGCTATAAAACAGTGTTCTCAACTATTTTTTGATTGCGGCGCATTTTAGGATTTTTTCGAAATTCGCGGCCACTTTGTTGCGGATTTTTGTCCTAAAAATACCGTTTTCTAAAAAACAAAGGTCTTCACTTTGAATTCCTCAATTTAGTCCAGGAGAACATCTAAAAAATGACTTAATAATGAAGATGAATTATTTTTGCGACGGAATTATGAAAAGGGCCTAAAGTGGCCCGCAGACCTCGGTTTGGAAACCCTGCGCTATATATAGTGTCTCAGACGCTTTCCTGCGAGCCAGGACGACAAATATAAATTTTAAAAAATTCACAAATTACAACACGATGCTATTAACTTACACAATAAGGATACACTAAAGTCAAAAAACAGGTCGTAAAAATATGTGCAATCAAATTAAGATTTTATGTAATTTTAACGTGGTATTTGACTCAAAGTCTACGTAAAGTGTTTCAATTTTGGATCTATAAAAAATACTTTATTAAAAATGTACAGAAGATATGTTGGGTAAAAATATGTATCAACAGTTGTTTATCAGTTTCTTTATTGAGCAATGTTGGTATAAGATAGAATTACGAAGCCTGCATTTCAATCTCAGTCGGATTTTTTATAAAAACAACGGAAGTTCTAAAGTTATAGTTAATGGTTTCTTTAGCAGAAACTTATTTTAGAATAACTTAATTTTTTTTAAACAAAAAAAATTGTATATTAAGCTTTAATAGTCTGTAAAAGCGATCCAAAATTTTTTTTATTAACAATAAGGTTTGATTAACATCACCAATGAAAAAACTCATTGCGCAATTACAACAAATTCATGTAGCACGTGAGCCGAGAAATATGCAGCACCCATAAAAAAATGCTTTTATGTAGCGTACAGTAATTTCTCCCTTTTTTTCTCTGAAGACTTTTTTTGCTTAAAGTACGGCTGAAGCAGAAAAGCTGTTTATAAAATGAGGAAAGTGTTTTTGCGCATCACACGTTATTCAACCTGTTCTTTAAAATAATATTAGAGAAATTTTAAATTTGGTCTTTTAAATAGAGTAAAATAAAATTTGTACTTCACATTTTCGGACCCCACTAACCTGGGTACAACTAAACAGTATTAATCTACTCTAAATAAGCTTTAAAGATTTTTTGGCGATTTTTCTGGTTCGTACTTAGTTTAAATAAAATTTTGTAAAAATTTTATACTTTAAACCTAAGTAGTCGCTAGTTGATTTTTAGTGGTTTCAATATTGATTATGATGTATCGAGTGCTTATATTGAAATGAAAATACTTTGATTACTGTTTTTGAAGTTGCACAATGAAAAAGACTAAAATTCATAATGCAACGATTTCTTGTAACAATTAAAGTTGTTAATTTTATAATAATCTTTTTCTAAACTTTTTATGGTTTATTTTAGATTAAAGTAAAAATATTTTTGCTTATAATTATTAAAAAAATTCAACTAATTATGATTTGGAAACATTTTATTTTTGCTTTATTGATAATAATATCAGGTAGGTAAAATTAAAAAGTAATTCGAATTTTGATAAAAAAAAAACTGAACCCTATGTTTTCTAGATTAATTTACTTTAGCTAAATCAAAATAGACAATTTTTTTGTTGTTGAAGTTACTGAAATCGCGTTTTTTCAAAATCTTTGTAAATGTTACCACGTGCAGTAATAAATGAATTCATTTGCTCCAATAGAAGAACTGTTCTAGCATTACATTGACAAACAAAAAATTTTTTAACAATATCATAAATTTAATCAAATGTTTTTTAAATTTTATTTTTAGCATGCATTGTTTCAAAATACGCAATGCAATGAATGGCTAAATTTCTCAAATATTTTTCACACGCAAATTCACACAGCAAAAATTTTAAAACTCAATATTGAACAGTACAATGCATTCTCTAAAGCAGGGGTTTTCAACCTATGGGCCATGGCCCAGTAGTGGGCCACAGTGTTTTTTTTAGTGGGCCATGGAGCATAAATCAAAATGAAAGCAATATGTATAATATATATGTATAATTAGGCTTGCCATCCATTCCATTTTTTAGGCATTTTTCTGGCGTCCTGTGCAGTCAATCACATGAAAACTTTTTTTTTTTTAGAGAACACTATGATTTTGGGACAAAAATAGGGAAAATTGACCCCAATTCCAAGTGAAGACTTTTTTTTGGAGAACACTATGATTTTGGGATGGGAATTTAATTTTGTTGACCAAAGTAGGTTGTGAAGTTAATTTGGGTTGAAAAATAGGCCACGGTACAGAAAAGGTTGAAAACCACTGCTCTAAAGAGATCACAATGCAACCGATTAAATGTAATTTCAATGAGTAAAATAAGAACAGTAAAAAAGCGACTAAAACAAATTAACAGAGAGGACGATTATTATGCGACAGGTTTGTTTCGGTCTTATGGACCTCATCCAGCATAACTTATCCCAACCTCTAAGGGGATAGGCAGCGCAAAAAGTTAAGGTAAAAATTTCATGAAGTAACTCTTTTGGAAATGGAAATTCTGAAATTAAAATTTTTTACATCAATTATGTTAATTAAGTTATAGCAACGTTTTTTGATTCTCAGTGATTTTTAAATTTTAGTTTTCATTATTACATTATAAGAGAAAATTTTCCTCACCGCATTTTCTTTCACCATATTTAACAGTCTGTTGGATAAAATGACGTCTTACAAGGAATTTTTCTTTTTTGTTATGCTTGTTTCCGTCCAAATTTTTGTTTATTCATGGACAAACAAATCGTGGAAAAAATTTTAGAATAGAATAGTGATTGTAAAAAGATATTAATTTTTAAACAACTCTGACAACTCGAAGATAGAATATAAAGCCAATAACAATCTTTACTTTAACTCGATATAAAAACATTTGGTATCGTTTTTAAGTGCACTGAAAGTGAGATTTACCCGTAAGGCTGTTTGCACAAGAGGAACCTGGACAATTGTTTTGTTTTCTTACATTTATCATCACCATTGCTACTGGCTTCCTCTCAAAAATGAAGATAATTCTAACAGTTTAAAATCGGAAGCCTTTTTATGTTAAATACATAGTTATATGAGAAAAAAAATTCTTTGGCAATACTTTGTTCAGCTTGTACTGCAAAGTGTTTGCATTTTTTGTATTTCTGCTTCAACTTCAGTTCTTGTTGTCGTCGTTTGGAAAAATATCCTCCTTGGGTCAGTCACAAACAGAATTGGAGCCAAGGGTTTATCCTTTTACTAGGCTGCTGTGCTTCCCGGATCACATGCTGGCAGTGATGGTGTTGAGTCAGCATCGGGTGTCACTATCCAAAACCGTCATACTTTGTGCTCCTTGTGGTGCCCAATGTATGGGGCACACTATTAGGACGTAGTTTGCGATTTGTTTAAGAACGCCGCACTCGGAATATGGTGAAAGAGCGAGATTTTATTCGTGCATGGAAATAGGAATTGGTCCAACACCAGTGCACTGGCCATTAACCCAAGATGTTCGGGGCAAGCTCAATCTGAAAAGGCGTTGGACTGGTAATGGGTATGAAAGCAGATAGCCTAGATGTATTTTCATAATATTAAAGGTTCTATTTATAGTTCGTCCACTCAGAAGCGAGGATGTCTAGTCCGGCAAGTTTGTCTAATAGATTTCGCGCAACTGGCACAAACAAGCGTCTAGATTTTAGTTTTTCTTGGCAAGCATCTGAGGACCAACTTAAAAAACCTTGCAGCATATGAGAATTTTTAATTCTGTTATGATCGTCTGTAGCATTTAGATTAGATAAATCTAAAAGTACATTGTTTAATCAATTGAATTAACTAATTACAATCTCTGAATTTAATCATCAGAAGAAAAGAAAAAAATCTATTGAAAAAGAAACTATTGCAAAGTAATTTTATGTACTTTTTTAATTACCATATAAAGACAAAAAAATTGATCAAACTTTTTTGAGAGCTGATTAAACTTTTTAGCTCCCCAAAATGTAAATTTAATTTTATTGGTACATTAGTTTTGTTTCATTTATAATCTCCACATTAGCAGCTATTGGCAAAATCATTCAGTCTACTTCCACGTTCCATATATAAGAATTTTTTTGCCGGAATTTGAAAACAAATCACTAAGTAATTCAAACATTTGAGAACCCACAATGCGCTTTTCATAGCAACAATAAAATTTCAATTTTTTGTTTGAAAGCGATCTATTTTTCCCTTTTCCGGTCTAAAAGCCATTAATATTAAATCTCTTCTTACTTTCTGTAAACAAAAAGATTTCTTTTTTGGGCTTTTTTTGTCATATGTCAATACTTTCGACAAATGAATGCTCTTTGTTTTTTCTTTTAAAACTTAGTTCTGCTTGCTTCTTGTTGATTTTGACAATTTCTCCCAAAAAGTGTTGCACAAAAAACTTCGGACTAACTTCTTCATAAGCTGCAATGCCTTTTTTTCAATTTCATATCTAATTTTAAAAATAACTGCATTCCTAAAGTTATCCAGGTATGGTAGAGAGAAAAGCGTCTTAATAAGTGCAATATCGGACGAAACACATAACGTCTCTGCCAAAATCATATTTCTTAAACTTTTCTGTTTGTACTAAAAATTCTACTCGAAGTTTCAGCATTTGTTTTCTTATTTCAATTCCATAAAAGACAAATTTTTCATGAGTTTGAAATGATCAACGCATTATACCAGGGATGAACAAACTTTATAACTTAAGAGCCGGATTCAGAAGATGATTTTGGTTGTGGGCCGCACAAGTTTTTACAACGTAAATCCGTGTCTTAAATTACACAAAGACAAAAAAAAAAAAAAAAACAATTTTCAGTTTGGCTTGTAGCATGATTCTTGAAGACAGCAAAAGAAGTTTTTTAAGATCAAAAAAATATACAGTAAAAAGGTCTTTATCTTGTTTTGTTCGATTGTTTCAACATTCTTGGAAGTGCTTTTTTATTACACCATTAATGTTGAATGCTCGACGGGCAGGGTGAAATTACTTGGCGGATAGCATTTGGCCATTGGCCGTACTTTGTTTATCACTGCAGTATACAGATCGAACGCAAACATTTCAATAAATTTTACAACTAAAATTTGGTTCGTTAAATTCTCCGATTTTTAAAATTTGTTGTTTTGCCCAAATGTAAAAAATACAAAAAAATTTGGTCAACATACTTTAGAAAGCGCTTGGTAGAAAATTATAGAAAAAATAACTGCCAATATTTGATAGTTTGAGAACAAATATTCAATGGATTAACCTGCTAGCAATGAGAAAAAAGTAATAACTGACAAGTAATGATATGATTATTATATAAATGTACGATTCTGCCTTTTTTTTTATAGTTGAAGATCTAATCAAGTTGGCTTCATGTCAAACCATTTCATTAACTTACGAGTCGACAGATTGCAACGTGGAATTAACGGCACAGGTCGATCCATTTTCACCGGCATTCTTCTTTGATTGGTTTGTTAACAACACAATCGAAAAAGTAAGATAATGTAATCGAAAGCTTATAAAAACTTTTTGTTTTTAAATCATAGAGTCCTGAGGCAGGTAAAGCTGTTGGTTTAATTAAGTGGTTCTCAAACTTTTCAAAGCTTTCAGCATTCAGCTTTCTACGAATCAAGTTGTAACGGTAAACGGCGCTGAAGTTGCCGATTGCCGCAAAGTGAAATGTCGATTAACGCGCTTCCGGCTTCGACGAAATAAAATTTCACTAATAACTAAGAAAATTATTTTAATGAAAATAAATGATAACTGAAACGTTGAAAGCGAAAGCGAAAGCAGTAATCTGTAAATAAATAAAACGAACTAAAAATTAAACACAAAAAGAAAACGCATAGATGTCTTACCGAGCAGTTCACGTCGGTGCTGAATCACGGGGAAACGGGAATTATCCAAAACTGCACTAAGTCTACTCAGACTTCAACCAGCCGCCAACAAACACTGCAGCTGGTCGCCTCACAAATAGAGAAGTGCAATTAGAATTCACAAAGCCAGCTCTAAAACGAACGCGCAGCAGACACAAACTATGCTCCGAAATGAGATTAACTAAAAATAAAGCGTATAACGAAAAAGGCGCTGGCAGCGAGTGCACGCGCAATATTATGATCAAAAACTCAAGGAAAATAAAGCAAACACGTGCATTGGTAATTTTCTACACAAGTGGTTCTCAAACTTTTCAAAGTTTTCAGGTTTTTCAGGTTTCTTACAAAGATTTTCAAACATCTGTGTCCCTGCTTAGAATACTGTACTAAAATTCAAGAAAAGATCAAAAAAAAGTTATCGCTTTCAAACTGTCTCTGTTTTCTTCGATTTTTTTTCGAAATTGAAATAAAGACCAAAAAAACGATCATCATATTAAACGGTTATCGTATTGAACGGTCATCATATTAAAACCGTTTCGGATTTTGTCAATCTGGTCTTAAAAATAAATTGCAGTTTAAAATAAGTATTCTTCTCGTGGCACCCAAGTAATGGTTCCTTGGCCTTCTTGTGGTTTGAGAACCCTCATAATTTATTACTTTATTGATTGGATAGTCGGAAATTTTTTTATCGTTTTTTTTTGTTTTATTTTTTCATTTTGATCTTGTCTGAGCAATTTTTAAAAATTTACAAAAACTTCCTCAAAAGCAATGCTCTTACCGAAGAAGAATCTTGAGCAACCTCTGTTCAGCAAATCAGGACAACAAAATGCTTAATAATATGATTAGGACATTGAAAAAACCTGCTTTTCGAGATATAAACCATCGTCTGTTATTGTTTGCAATTTTTTCATTGCATATGTTCAATTTTGAATTATTTTTTCGGATATAAAAAAAAGTAAATAAAAGTCAAATTTTTCCGAAACATCATTGTGACAAACGTTACGGATGAGCAGTAAACCAGCAATAAAACAAGTGTATATTTATGGTTAACAGTTTGTGCTTATTTTTATAAACATTGACTGAGATAGTTTTAATGTGCTTATTTTGCTTGATCGACCTTCTATTCAGTGCAAGTTTGAACTTGATTAAGTTGTGAACAATTTAATTTATTTTCTTAATTTTAAATTTGAAACATAATAGAAATTTTTTAATTTTGTGCAATTTCTTTATTTCTTTTAGTTTCTTCTGGGAAAGGTTGGGTTAGATGGGAATGGAAATGTACGACTTGCTTATGCTGAAAATAACCCTTACATAAATTCCTATCAAATACGGTGAAATAATGAATATTGTACAAAATAAGTTGTGTGTTGGTTGCAGCTGATTGCAGTTTTGTTTTTATATCAAAACCAAATATTTTTTTTTCTTCTTCTTCATCGGCGTTGTTGCTGCTTTCTGTTGTAAGCAGAGCCACATTGTAAATATGCAGCAGATTAAGCATCAAATCGGACATCTTTTGTTAAAAAGTTGATACGATTACCCTACGCCAATACTTCTCAACCAGTTGTCCGCAAAAATCTTTCATATGGCCGTGCAATTTTTACAGAGTCATTCTAATATTGTGGGTGTGAAATGAGCTATATATTTTTTTATTAAAAGTTAAACCAAAAGTTTCCAACTTGACATATTCACGATGCACTAAAAGCAAAAATTTTAAGACCTTTTTTTGGATCAGTGAATTTGTTAATTGTTAAGGCTGAGAAGCACATTCCTAAGCTGTCTCACTATCGACTGGGTTGTATTAGAAACAAATCTCTGCAATTTTTTGAAAGATAATATTAGTCATAGCTTTGCAACATTGTCCATTGGCGTTGCTTAAGTAATTTTAGTGCAGCAAGGTTAAACCAGTAAAAGCGCATTAATGACAAAGTGATCAAGATGCACACACTACATTTGCTCGGCAGTCTTTACATGAAGCTTAGGATAAGTCATAGTCATATTGCTGTATCGACATGTAAGAATCTGATAAGAAAATTTAATAAACAGGAATATTTCGTTATTTTTGAAAGCATATCGAGAGAATCGTTTGACGTAAGCTCATGCTTTGAGCTTATCTTGTATAAGGCCGGAATATTTATATGATGATTTAATAACAGCATAGGCTTAATTCTAACTTGCATTTTAATATTAAAAAAGTAAAAGAGCCCTCCGAAATTGCGAAGCACGATGCTTATTGATAAAAGAAGAAGCATAAAAATTTTCAACAAAATTAGCCAGCAAATTAAATATTAAGAAAAAGTTATAGACTGAATCAGTCAAATGATTTTGAAAAGCATGGCTGCAATTCCTAATGTTGACCAAGGTGTGTTTCAAGTTTGATTTGCTTTTGTATTTAAATCTTCTTGTGGCATTCTGGGTCTCATGTTAGTTGTATATGCCAGCCTAGGTAAGTCTCTCAAAGATTGTTTAGGGGCCAGAGAGCAGAGACATCGGGTGGTAACTTTTAAGGTTCTTCACCAGCTTCATTGGTTTCGGAATTGCGACTACAAGCGCTCTTCCTAAGTCAGGTGAATTTAGTGGCAACAAGACCTTTTCGAATTTGTTTGTGAAAAAAAGGTAGTAACTCTACTTGTCGCTGCAGAAATTCTATTGTTTAGCTCAGGCAAATCAAAACTTGGTAATCTAAGTCTATTAGCGAGGGTCAATGCTTGAACCTGAAAAGCGTTTTGTAATTTATGTTAAAAATTTTGATTGTGGAAACAAGTTTTCGGAGGTCATGTATTTTATGAACTTGTTACTTTAACCACAGTTGCCAATTGAAAGAAATTATATTCCAACTCCACCTATTCAAAAATTCCCAAAAAATTTTTAAAAAGTATTTGCGCTTGCTTATTTTTGAATCAATCAGATGTTAAAAGCGATTATAGCTTTTACACCATTTACCGAAAATCGCAGTCTTCAATACAGACAATATAACTGTAGTAGCGACTCTAGCATATCAAAAAAATCGACTCCGACTTCGGTATATCCAAAAAAATACTCCGGTTCCGACTCCACCAAACACATGCAACTACAACTCCACAATTCTTGGCTAAACTAAAGCAACGTCCATAAAGTCTCGTGTCTCGTGTCGTCTCAGTTTCAAAGCTTCGAACTTTTAGTCCAGTTCTTAAAATAAATTATAAATTGCTTTTAAATTGTGGCATAAAAAAACAATTACCACCAAAGTTTTATAAAATTTCGATATTCTTATTTTCAGATAAACAAAAACTATAATTCAATATTTTGATTTCAGTAACTCTCCAACGCGAGTTGATCCAAACAACGCTCCATTCAACAGCACTCTTACTTTCAATAATAACGAATCCATGTGTAGATGGATTTTTGAAGCGTACTCATTTGCTTCAAATCCAGCTACTGAAATAGTATATGATACAGGTAAAAATTACGGATAAGTTTTGCATGCATTCAATTTTAGCTTATTCGTGGTTTTATATTATTCGGATTTTCTATTCAATTTTAGCTCTTGACTTTGATGTTAGGATTCCAATTTACGAAAGACTTCTCTCGGTGCTTTAATCTTTTTTGAATTTTGACATTCTGTAAAAATCAAATTGTCACTTCAGTCATTTTGCCTTTCAGTTTTTTTTTTTTTTTTTTAACATCTGCAAAAATCAAACCGTCACTGACGAGACTTCAATAGTCGAAACAGCTGTCTGGCGGAGGATTTTGCTACCCAATAGTATTTTCTGTTCTTAATTAGGCTATATGCACTAAGCTTTATGACAAGATTACCTTTTCTCTTTTACAAATTGAGGCCCCCAAACTATGCTTTCAATCTTCCAATATTTGTGTCTAGATAAAAATTTTTTTTTTCCCAAATTAGCTAGCTTGATTATTGTTTGCACTTTACCAAGTCAATTTTCACCAGTAATTGTCCTGGCTGTTGAAAATTAGCGCAATGCGGTCCTAAACAGCGAAGTACCAATGTGATATTGGTCGAAATCGAATGAGTCTTTGTACTTTTGCACAGTAATGTGTCATTTGTCTCGATGGTAAGAGGTCAAATTACCCCTGTGTGTGCATTTTCTCGATCAATTGAATATATTGCAGGCCAAAAGTGATTTTGGTTATATTCATTAAAGCAGTGGCAGAGTTAGGAGTGATTCCCTATACTCATCTTTTTATAGTAAATTTCTTGCTTGCCATAAAACCAAAGTTCTTTTTAAATGTTTTTGAGTTATGCAAATATTATGTGGAAATTAATTTAAAATCATTATAAACGTGAGCAATTCGGTATCAAAAAAAAAAAATCAATTTATAGTTGAAAAATAGCATTGATTCGAGTTTAAAGCATGGTATTTTTTTTAACTCAAAGCGTCAAAACATTTTTGAGGCTAATTCTACACTGTATATCTTTTGTATTTGTTGCATTAATTCATGAGCCAACTGCTGTTGTTTCAGATTGTACCGATGTTGATCCAAATAACTGTTCTGAAATATGTTTCTGTCATCATGAAACTACTCCACAACCAACTACTTATTATTCAACCTCTTCTTTATCATCATCATCATCATCATCATCATCATCATCATCATCATCATCATCATCATCATCATTATCATCATCATCATCATCTCTTTTAATTACGTCGTCATCAGCAAGTTTGATAACAACACCACCACTACCATCATCATCATCATCATCATCATCATCATCATCATCACCACTTTTGATTACGTCGTCATCACCTAGTTTGATAACAACGCCACGAACAACAACAACATTATCATCATCATCATCATCATCATTATCGTTGTCGTCCTCGTTATCATCATCAGTTTTAACAAAAAAGCCAACATTATCAAAGCTTTGTTATTATCTGCTTCTTAATCGGCGTCGCTTCATTTACATGCAAAGGTTGTTTCATTTTTGTTATTTTTGTGTTGCTTTTGATGTCAAAATTTGTTAATTTTAAAAAAAGGTCTGCTATTTTTCCTCGACTTTGCCCGTTTAAATGGAAATGTATCATGATGTAAGTTGTTGCCATATGCAGAAAATTTTAATGCTCAATTTCACTTCTAAAACTTCGGTTGCCACGGCGCGCGAATGCGCTTGTGAATGCAATTCAGCGACTTTAATTTTTTGTGTGTTCTAAATCTGTACTTCTCAACTTTTTTAACCCAGGGTCGCACTTTTTATTGATAATTTATGGTAGGCCTCCAGTAAGGTATGGCGATAAAAAAAAAAAGAACGCATGAAATTTACTGTGTCCAAAACTTGACCTTGCTTGTTCGGAGATCAAGTGGGGCTTACGGATTACGGTTCACGCAAAGTGGCATTCAGATTATCAGGTTTAAAGATAGTTTATTCCTTCAAATTTGTCACAGTTACTCAGGAAAAGCCTGATTTACAAATATTACTTACTCTAACAGTAATATTTTTTGGTATAACATTATAAGAATTTTGTAATTTTAGTTTAATTGTTGCTTTACTTGTTTTAATTTAAAAATTGGTCCGGTTAGTTATCAAGAAACTGTTAAGATTTTAAATTTAAGCAAAAAAAATATCAAAGTTAAAGTTAACATTTTTAATATTTTAGAAACCTGACAAAGGTTTGAGTAAACCAAAAACGATTGCTTTTTTTTTTTTGTAAAGTAATTTTAAATGTTAATTAATAAATGAAATATATTAAATTTACTCTGGTTGCTGTTTACTAATTTTTTATTTAACCAATCAGTTGTTGTGCATTCGAACAATAAAATTTATATTTCATCGATGTCCTAAAGTTTTAGTATTGCTGCGGGTGCTGATTTGCCGAAAATGTCCAATGAAGTTATTTATTGCTAGCCATAATTATGACGTAATAATAGAAATATGCATTGCAAAATTATTTGTGTTTTAAAAGAAGAAAGACTTTTACTGCTATCATCAGTTGTATCATAACAAAGCTTTTTCGGTACTGATTAATTATGTCGGTACTGATTAATATGTTAATTAATTTATTCAGTCTACCTGGTGTAACACTCTACCATATATTTGAGTATGCAGTGTACGTACAATCTTTATGCGGTCTACTATCTGATTTAGTATAAATCAAACAAAAAAGATCAAAGTTAAAAAAAAACTTTTATTTTGCATAATTAAAAACTAAAAATAAAAAAAAGAAGTAAGTCAACAGCTTTTTGACAGATGGTTGACCGCATATTGATCTACAATGCCAAACAAACGCCAAAAAACGTATTTTGTATAGTCCCAACCATTACATTGATTTTAATAACATTACTGTTTTATCAACTGCAAATCATTGGGGCAAATTATTAATCAAAAAGGTTTACTTGTCAAAAATTTAACACCAATTTTATTTTGATAAAAGTTCTGTCCCTTTGTACATAATTAATTAATTCAAAAGATCATTAAATATTCTGTATTACGCAACAATAGTTTATTTTAATAATTTTTCCTGTTTTGTTAAAAGTTTAAAAAATCCATTTTTTTATTATTTTAAAAAGAGTTATGTACTCAAAAGATCAAATGTAATAAAATCATTACCACGTAATTCGCTCTTTGTTGTATTTTATAATTTAATATAAATTGAAATAAAACTAAAAAATAGATTTAAATCTGTACTGTTACAACGGTAATGCAGAAAATTCATGCAATTTGCACTAGCTCTACAGGATGTACGAAGTGGTACGGAAAAAAGCAGAGTTTTGCATCCCGGTTGTTTAGTTATTCCTGAATTGAAATAACCAAAAATGTTTGGCGTAATCTCTAGTGTTCAAAATTTAAAGCTCTCATTTTTGTCCTGAAGTTATAGAACAGTGGTTTCCAACCATTTTTTTATATATTCTTTCCTCTGGTCGTTTTCAAATCTTAATTTCGTCCATATATCACAAACAACAAAGCTATTGACATTTTTTTTTGCTTTTATAGCGGTATGACTGAAATTTGGAACTGCTTTGTCAGACCATCAAGCAAGGGGAAAGTGCCGTAAAGTGTCTTTTCTAAGGACACAACGGAATGGCACGAGTCAGTTTTGAACCCAAAATATATCGATCACAATCATAGCGCTCTATACACTTGACCACGCTGCCAAATGCACAAAAAAATTGGAAGGAAAAATTAACATATTTTATGAAAGACTAAAAAGGGGTGAAAAAATTTTCGTAGTTGGTTTTACAAGAGCCCGCTCAGCAGATGAGGCATAAAAAAACTCCTTGGAGATTTAATAACTGGGCAACTCCCTACGGTAAACTAAATATCTAAAGTAGGAAAGGAGGTGTTTAATTGGATAAACAAAGATTAGAATAGTTAAGTAGGAGATGAAAAAGATTCTATTTTGGCTTGCCGTAAGCCCTCCAGAAAGAATTTTGCTGGTTTCTGATGCTAAAAAGTAAGATGAAAGAAAAAAATGTGATTGATGCAGCGACATTTTAAGAAGACGCAGCTGTAGATGAAAAAGAGGTAAGTTTGTCAAAAGAGACAAAAGAAATTTGACCATGATAAAAACGTTAGAGAAACAAAATGTTTATAATTGTATGATAAAGAAGTTTTCACACGGCTAGTATAGAAATAGATGAAGGAATAGGAACTGTTGAAGAGAAAGTTAATGCACCTTTACGGGCAAACTGATAAGCAGTATCTTGCCAGAAAAATTTGTTTAATAACGTATCAGTCAAAGGGTTAGATGAGTCTTGGTAAAAAGAGACCAGACGAAAACCAGAAGCTTCGAACTGTTTTCGTTAGAAAGAAAAAAGGAAAAGGGGAAAAAGAGCAGAATCAGCAGATTTAGAGAAAATGAGAAGAGATTAGAAGTGAAGGGCACTGGTTTGTTTGTAATACCCGCCTAGACTCAATTCCACTGTGTAACTGTATGAGATCACATCATATTGTAGACGCAAAGATCTGCAAGACTGGCGTTTGAAGCGGTGTTTAAATGGCATTTGTTATTTTAGGTTGAGTAATTTTGTATATAATTGTATTGCAAAGATATTAAACTTAAAAGATTGGAGAATTGACAGCAAAATTCTAAAGCAAAATTTCTCGCCGAGTTTATAAAGTTTTCTTCTAATAAAAAAATTTCTTTCTGGGCGGAAATCACTGAGCTAGAGAATAAAGTGAAGTCAGTTTACTTCTTGGAATTTTATTTTTTTTTATTAGTTTATTTTACTACAACTTGCAAATTTATTTTACTATAACTTGCAAGTTTATTTTTAACTTTTTTTAAAAGAAAATTTGCAAAATATGAATTTTAATTAAACAAGTTTTAGTGGAGATAAACTAAATGACAGTTTAATAGGCCTACAAAAGATCATAAAGATCAAATGATCTTTTTGTAGATTAGGCTTTTTTGCTTTTGCCATAAACTTGCATTGTTATAGCTATATTGGTAGAATAAAAATAAAAAACTTTTAGGATTTTTGCTGAAAAGTGACAAAATAATTGCATCTTAGTTATAGCTTCCTAGCATGCTTAAGAGCGACACTACACAATGATCAACGAAACAAAATTTGTCCTCTCTCTACTTTAACTGTTTACCAAAAAAGAGTCAAATTGGACTTTTTCTTTTCTTTGCTTTAGATCAAGTGTTTTAGTTGATTTCAAGTCAAACCATCTCCTCAATAACGTACAAAGTCTCAAAGTTTAACCTGGAAATGACGTCAAAGATCGATCTATTTTCACTGACATTCTTTTTTTACTGGTTTGTTATAAACACAAAACAAAGATTACCTCGTAGTGATTAATATTTCACTAAAGTTTTGTAAATTAAATCTTAAAAAGTACAGTACTTAAAACAAAGTCATTAGCGTATATAAAACGGCTGTTAACTGGTTAAAAAGAAGTAATTCTACAAAAATTTAAAATCAGCTCAAATTGATTTTTTGAAAAATAAAAGTTTTAAGCATTTGTTCGCAGTTATTGTGTATAAACCAGTAAGAAAACAGTTTTAAAATTTTTTTCTTTACACCTGAAATACTGAGCACATAAAACGAGACATAGAAGTAATCTAAGACTTGTTGGCTTCTGCCAGACGCATTGCTGCATCGGTGAAGGTGACATTGTCCATCCTGCAAACCAAGGATCAGATGACCAGAGACTTGAAAATATAACAGATGAAACAGATGGCGCTAAAGAGTACTCTCTGTCGCATTGTGCGTCAAGCCCGCAGAACCCGAGCAAATCTTAGGGCTTGTTTGCACTACGTGCGTGAAATGAAGCATTCTTTGTTTGTTTTATTAATTTTTTTCCTTTGCTTAGCGCTGGGGCGCGGAAAGATTGAAAAAAGAAACAAAGAATGCTTCGTTTCACGCTCGTAGTGGAAACAAGCCTTAAAATTTTTCTGTTTACTCATTACCCGCTCTGCGACATAACCTGAATGAGCAGACTGTCCCTGACGAGAGTTTAAAAGTTGAAACCATAATCAGGCAGTAGACCAGGATTCGGCTGCTGATTCACAATCTTACAGATGATGCTTTTTATTGCTATTTGTTCAAAGCTTGGCATATAAATAATATATTTTACTAAAATAAAAAGCGTTTTTAATAAATTTTGAGCAAAAAAAAATTAATTTTTTTTACAGAATAGAGAACTTTTTATTGTACAAACACTTTGAAGCTGGTAAAGATAAGCATTTTATTTATAGATTGCTAATCACCTTTAACTAAAAAATTTTGGGGTTGTTTATCTTTACCTGAACTTAACACGCTTATCTAACTTATAGGTTTAATTCAATACAATTCAGAGGTTTATATTTACATTCACTAGAGTTAATTGTATTGTTAAATTAACAAACCTAATACTAACCTTACCCCATATATATTTTTTTAATTTGAACATTAAATGAAATTAATGTTATTGTATTTTGCGCAATAAAAATAAAGTTCAATTTTACAAGTCATTGAACTTCATCTAGCCAACAGGACTACTTATCTTTACCTTGAAGATTTGGAATTTTTTATTTTTATATGACTCTTTTAGGGTTGCTTATCTTCACCAGCTTTGATGTTTTAAAAGAAAGTTTTGTTTATTTTTAGCTTGGCTATTTTTTTATTACGAGCTGCAGGTTTTGAATTTTACGCAAAGTTGCAATCGATTCAAGACTTTGTAGCCTAAACTAAAAAGCCTTGAAATAAAGCTCTGTTATTGCTGCTTTGCAAATTCAATCTTAATTAAAGCTGAAAGCGATTTACAGCTATTCTTGATTTGATAATCCATTTCTTTTAATTTCAACTTGGAATTGTTGGATCAGACGGCAATAGAAATTTTAGGTTTATCTATAAAATGAATAATTCTTATCTAAACACTTATGAAAAAAGGAAAAAAATATTGCGATTATTATTATGAATCAAAAATGTTTTGTGTTAATAAAAGAAAATTATTAAATCATTTTTTTTACAAAGGAAATAAATTGGAAAGCGCAGCGATGGAAAAATACATTATCAATGCGACTTAAACTCAAAAGTTTAACAATGGAGTTTGAAAAGCCCATCGTTTAAAGACAACCCTTTATAGACAGCGGCGGAATTCCAAACTATACGACAAGATGTCAATTTTCCCTGCCGCATAATTGGAAAATGATTTATATATCAACCTCTTTTTTGTTGATATCGTCAGGAGAAACTGGTTTGGCATACTCGTCTAAAATAAGCTTCATTTCTTTGCTGTAATATTTCATGAGATCGAGTTTATTTAAACGTTTTTCTAGTGACGTCAATTTTATAAGCGCTTTGTCACGATTAAATTATAAGCAATTGGGAAAACCCTCTTTCCAGGGAAGCGACACTTCGATTCTTCCTTCCTTAGTTTGTCGAATAGTATTTTTTACGTGTTTAAGAAATTGTGACTCAACAACTTCTTTATCGGTACAGGCACAAATTCGTGTAAGTTTTACTCATTAGACTCGTATAAAGATTGAAAATACTCTGCGCTTTGCTCAACATAAACGCGATGCACGCAACTAAGTTCATCAGTATCTAAAGCATTTTGGTTTTTAGGGCCATATATGTACCACCCTAACGGAGTATCAACACCTGTTGGATTATTCTCCGGATCGAGAGAGTGATGCGAGTAGCTTGAAGCTTTGAATAAATTTGCACAGTCGAAACCGAATACAATGTCAACGGAAGTTTCCCGCTTGGGCACAAAACTTTCAATTGATCTTAAATAAGCATACTCTTCAAATAGCTGTTCACTAAACTTTGGTATATTATGAGCCGGTTTTTCGAGTTCAATTGCAGTAATATTAAAACGGGAAGAGGGTTGATTTTGATGACGTATCTATAGAGAAATAGTTGCGGAATTTTCGCGACAAAAACCACCGCCGGCTGTACCAAATTTAAACATAAAGGGTTTGCGATTTGACGTCAGGTGAAAATTTTGAACAGTATTTTGTTTTATAAGAGTAACGTCGCTACCTGAATCTAGCAATGCAACCGCTTTACGCCACGTGCCATTACCATCTAATAACTCAGTTAAGACTGATGGGGAATATTTTGTTATTTTCAGATCGGCTTACTGTTTGAATATTTGATGCTCGAGGTCGATATTCGTCAGCAGAAGCATTAAATGGGGATGTGGATGGGACGTTTACAGTTTTAATTTGATTTTGTGGTCCGTTATGCTGCACGCAAGCAAGCATTGAATGATGAGAACAGTTACACAATGCACATCGTCGTCGGTAGCGGCAATCTTGAGATATGCGGTGCTTAGGAGTAAGGCATGTAAAGCATCTTCCAAGTTTACGCATGCTAGAGTACAGCGCAATCGACAAACCTGTGGTAAGATTGTTTGCATAATTTACAAAATTTACGAGAATCAGTACGCAATTAATTGACGGTAGCGTTTTTGTTTTCTCGTAGGTAATTGGGGTTTTTATTTGTAATTTTTCTTCTAGTTCCGTTTCGTCTTGTAAAAACACTATTAAAAGATCGATCGTAACAGGTTTATCTTTATGCTCTTTGTTGACCCATCTACGAAAACTCCTCACTAAATTGTTCGATAATTTTTGCTCAATTAGATCAAGAGTAGTTTGACTAGCTAATTCTTCTGTTCGGTCAGCGAGTTTGGAATGTCGGGAAAAATCTTTGTTTGTTCTAAAATTCTGCGCATTTCGCGAGCGGAAGCGGAGGACATGGGTTTTGTGTCTTTTAAGCCTTGCAAAATAGCTCTTGGTATACTGTTAATAGGAAATTTGGCATCTAATCTTTCCCAAACTCTATTTTCTTGGTTTACATTCGTATAATCTCTTAAGTTAAATTGAATTGAATTTGGTAATACATTTTGATATAGTAAAACAACTAATTGCTCCGGGTCAGTAGTTAAGTTGGTTATTTTAAAATAATCTTTAATTTGTTGTTTCCAGGCGTTGTAGGTAATTAGGTTGCCATTCCATTTTGGCGGGGCGAGATCTTTCGGTTTAAATTTTGGTTTGTTTATTTCTTTAGTATTAGGAAATACATTATTTCGCTTTGATAAGGCAATATCGAATTCGCATTTTAAATCGACCGCTTGAACTTCAAAGTTTTCTAACGCTTCTTCATTCTTTTCTACATCATTTTTAATTTCTTCATAAAATTCCTTTGGTAGTTCAAACGTTAATTCACTTATAAGTTTCAAAGTCGAGCGTAAATTATTAAGAGTTAGTTGCAGAGACGCGTCGCATTGTTTAAAGGCGGTTTTATTAAGCAATTCGTGTTTGGAAAAATTTGAAACCTTCTTAATTTTCCTGTCACAGAGCCCTTTAAATATTGGAAAAATTTTTCTTGTCACGTGCTTTTAGACGTTCGTATAGTTCCGATTTTTCTGCCATATTTAAACCAAAAAAAGGAACGAACTTGCCGAAATTTGAATAGAGCTTTTTCGATAAAGTTGAACAAATTTCCACTTCTGACAACTTCTGATTACTGTTTTGGATTTACTTAATTCTCTCCCCTCTAAAACTTGATCGACAAGTATACTTTATTATGCAACTTTTAACTTTGATTTTACTTGTAATCCTGTAACATAAATCAACATAAAAATTGGTCCAAACACACGCCAAAACATAAAATTACTTACAGAAGTTGATGAGGTAGAGGAGTCAAACTAAATGTTATGAAGATAAATGTGAAAACTTACTTCCGAAGTTCAAGGAAAATTGGATGCATTTCGGCCAAAATCTTATTTGTATTAAATCAACGGGGTTCTTTTTATCTCTTCGTGTCTCCAATCTCAATACTAAAAAGTGGCCTTGCCTCTCAAAATGTAAGTAGTGTAGAAAAAAAAAGACAATCAACTAAAACGCTTTCGGAATTCAAGATAAAATTATGACGTAAACAATAATTATCTGATACAAGACGAATCACTATACACGCGGCTTCGAAACCGAAACATATTTTTTTAGTTGATTCTCAGTCATTTATAGTAAATTTTAAGCTTTTGTTTGAAAAATTGGTACACCATCCCCCATTTAATTTATTTTGTCTGCAAGTTGTTCTTACAGGTAATTGTAAAGATTTGTTTTACCTTCTTAATTCATTGACTGACTAAAAATTTAAGCTAGGAGTTCTGAAGAGGGCCACGAGGCCTTTATCAAGGGGCTACAAGAAGAATCCTCATTTTGGAATTTAATTTATTTTTGAGACAAAATGGACAAAACTAGAGACGGTTTTAACGTGATGATCTTCTTTTTTTGTTCTTCACTTGATCGTTGGGACAATATTATAATCGGAAGCAGGTCGAGGTAATTGCTTGACAGTTGCTCTATGACTACTGCCTCAGACGTTTTCCTGCAAACCAGGGATACAAATATATATATTTTAAAGTCACAATTTACAATACGATGCTATTAAACATTAAATTACACAGTAAGGTTACATTAAAGTTGAAGGAAGTGAACGACAGGTTGTAAAGAGCTTTGCAATTAAACTGACATCTTAGGTAGTTTTAAATACGGTACTTGACTCAAAATTTACAAACAATCTTTTAATGTTGGATCTATGAAAACATTTTAATAAAAATAAACTGTAGATATGTTGGGTAAACATGTCAAGCTCAGTAGGGTTTTTTATTGAAACAAAGAAACTTCTAAAGTTATAGTTGATGGTTTCTTCAGTAGAATTTATTTTAGAATAACTGAACTTTTCTATAGCAAAAAATTTGTAAATTAAGCTTTCTGTAGAAGTACAGTACTTCCTCGATTATCCGTACCTCGTTTATCCGGCATTCGATTATCCGTCCATTGGGTCAGATAATAATTTATGATATAACAATGAAGTGTTATTTTCATACAATTTTGCTCAAGACTTGTTAATTGTCATTGTAACCTCACAAAGCTCTTATGTACCAAGACAGATTCAGAACTATTTCAATGAGAGAGGTGGAATAACTTTTTGCAAGTTATTAGTGGACAGTGTCTGTAGTCAAAAAAAATTTAATCCTAGATTTTGAGATGGCTAAACGCAAAAGAATTGTTTTGTCGATTGAAGAAAAACTGAAGGTATGTGAGATGTTTCGAAACAAAATCCCCAAAACTGACATCATGCTAAAGTACAGTATCGGAAAGTCGACTGTCAACGACATTATTAAGAAAGAAGAAAGCTTAAAGAATTTCAAAATGGGAAAGAGCGAATTGGGAATATCAAACTCTGCAAAGGCAACCAAAACCATGAAAGGAGGAATGTATCAAAAATTGGACAGTGCTCTTTATCTGTGGTTTCGGCAACAGCGTGAAAAGGGGACTCCAGTCACAGGACCAATTCTTCTAGAAAAGGCTACTGAATTTCACAAACTTCTCTATGCTGACAGTTCTACGCAGTTTAACGCAAGTTATGGTTTTCAATGGCGCTTTTGTAAGCGCTTTGGAATCAAAAGCCTTGCCATATCAGGAGAAAAAGTAAGTGCAGATGTTATTTCCGCTGACGATTTTGTTAATTCTTTCAGTAAAATTACTGATGGTTACTCCTTAGACCAAGTTTTTAATTGTGATGAGACCGGTCTCTATTACAAAATGCTCCCTGGACGCACTTTGACGACAATTCACAATGATCCATCTGGTACCAAAAAAGTTAAAGAGCGTGTTACCATAAACGCTTGTTCTAACGCAAGTGGCTCCATCAAACTGCCTCTGCTGTTTATCGGCAAAGCAAAAAATCCCCGTTGCTTTCACGGAATCGACAAATCGACATTGCCTGTTGTGTATCGAAGCCAGAAAAATGCTTGGATTAACATAGTCATATTTAATGATTGGTTTCAAAATTGTTTTGTACCTGATGTCAAGAAAAAATTAACTGAGATAGGGCAGGAACCAAAAGCACTTTTACTCCTAGATAACTGCTCAGCTCACCCTAATGAGGATGAACTAGCATCCAGTGATGGTCTGATTGTTGCAAAGTTTTTACCACCAAATGTCACGTCGTTGATACAACCCATGGATCAGGGTGTTTTAGAATGCCTAAAGAGAATCTACCGCAAGTCCATCCTGAAAGATTTGATTTCACAGACCGAGGATGATATGCTTGGATTTCTTAAAAAAATTGATATTCTGAAGGTTGTAGAAAATATATCATATGCATGGGAGCAAATAAGACCAGAAACTTTAAGAAAATCTTGGCGAAAACTCATTCCACTTGAAGAATTTTCTCTGGAGAAAAGTGCAGTGTGTTCAGAGACAGAGAGTATACTGAATGACGATTTTGTGGAACAATTTGCTGCATTAAACATCGTATTAGCTCCTTCTGATATTAACGAATGGTTTCAAAATGATGGTCCAGGTTATGAACACATGGATGAACAGGGGATAGTGGATCTTGTCACAGCACCAGCAGAGGATATGCGTGATGAAGAAGATGCAGATGAAAATGCCGAACTTTCAAACCGAAAGGAACAATGCCCAGTGTCTCACGCAGATGCCATGCGAATGTTTGATGATTGCTTGACGTGGCTACGTTTTCAACAGGAAGCAACAGTTTCGAACACTTCAACGTTAGTACGACTTCGCGAGTTGGCTGCCGAAAAACGTGAATCTTCGCGAAGACAATCCAAAATTGATTCATTTTTTAGGCCTGTTGTTGCAAGTGATGCTAATGATGATACAGTATTTTAGAATTAAATAAATGCACTAACTAACACTTTTCCAGTTAATGTGGGGCAATAGATAGCCCTACTGTAATTTTAACGATCACGCAAATTTACATTGCTTTCAATAAAAAAGTACTGAGATCCCTCAATGCGGTACATTATTTGATGTTGAACTTCGTTTAAGTTTTGGTGCATTCGAATCTGCTTCTTGCTGCGTTGTTTTGGTTTAAATAAAGGAATTCAATTATGCGGTTTTTTTACTTATCCGTTCAGGTTTTGAAGAAATGCTGTCCCGACTAGACCGGATAATCGAGGAAGTACTGTAATACAAAATTTTTTTGTCAACAATAGAGTTTGGTTAGCATCACTAATAAAAAAACTCAGTGAATGATTACAACAAATTCAGGTGATACGTAGGCCGAGAAATAATCAACACTCATTTAAAAAAATGCTGATTAAAATTATGTATCGTGCAGTAACTTTTTGTTTGAATCTCTGAGTGATTAACTTTGCTTTAAAATACGATTGTAACAGAAAAGCTGTTCATCAAAAGAGTTTTTATATAGGGTTTTTTTATACTACATGCAATTGAACCGGTTCTTTAAAATTGTAATAAAAAATTTTGCATTTGTTCTTTTCAACAGAATAAAATAGAACATATACTTTACATTTTTGAGCGACACTATTTTGGTTACAACAGCATGAATCTACAGTAAATAAACTTTAAAGATTTTTTCTTGTGATTTTGCTGGTTCGTACTTAATTTAGATAAAATTTTGTAAACGCTTTATACTTTTACTCTTACTAGCTACTTTTGTGTGGTATCAACATTGATTATGGTGTATTAAGCACTTATATTGACGAAAATAGTTAATAACTTTACTTGAGCTTGCAGAATGAAAAAGACTAAAATTTATAATGTAACTATTAATTGTAGCAACTAAAGTTGTTAATTTTAAAATAATCTTTATGTAAATTTTTTATGCTTTATTTTAGATTGATGTAAAAATATTTTCCTTGTTAAAATTTAAAAATTTTTAAACATTAAAATGGTTTGGAAATATTTTATTTTTGCTTTATTTATATAATCTCAGGTAGGTAAAATTAAGAAATAATATAAATTTCGATAGAAGAAAAAAAAAAGAATTCTATATCTTTTGAAATAATTTACTTTAGCCAAATCAAAATGCGCCATAGTTCAGAGGTGAGAAACCTTTTTTGTTATTGAAGGCCAAATTTTAAAATTTTTGGAAAGGAGGCCGCATAAGTTAAAATATCTTAGACATAAGCGTAATAACTTTGAATCTGTCACTGAATTCTTGAATTTTGTCTCCAAAAAGTGGCAATTTCTACAAAAAAGATTATTACTTCAAATCTGACTCGAATTTTTTGATTTTTGTACCAAAATTAAAGTGATCTCTAAAAAATAAAGTTTTTTTTATCAGCAGTAATAATTGACACATAATTCTATTGTCATGGAAGCCGCACAAAAAACTTATGGAGGCCACAGATATTCCACCTCTGCAATAGTCTATAGTCGTTTGTATTTGAAGTTATTGAAATCATAATTTTTAAAATTTTTGTAAATTTGGCCGTGTGCAATAATAAAAGGATCTATTTTCTCCATTAGGACAACTATTTTTTCAATCCACTGACAAAAAATGAAATTTTTAACAATATCATAAAATCAATTAAATGTTTTTTAGATTTTATTTGTAGGCATGTACAGTTTCAAATTACGCAATGCATAAAATTTTTAAATTTTTCAAATATTTCTTTCACACAAACTCATGCAACAAGAAGTTAAAAACTCCATTTTAGTTTTGATTACTATAAGTACGATTTTCTTCTGCCCGTTTTTTTGACTATAACACTTTGTTAGATAAAATGTTGTCTTATATGGAATCTTTTTTTCATGTTATGCTTGTTTCAGTCATAATTTTTTGTTTTTTTCTTGCAAAAAGAAATCATAGAAAGGAGGCTTTAAGATAGAATGATGATTGTAAAAAGATATTAATTTTTAACTCCGATAATGAAAAGATAGAATGTAAAACTAAAAACAGATCTTTACTTTAACTCGATATAAAAATATTTGGTATCATTTGTAAGTGCACTCAAAAGGGAGGTTTACCCATAAGGCTATTGCACAAGAGGGACCTGTCGGCAGCGTGGTCGAGTGGTTAAAGCGTCGGGCTCGTGACCAACACGGACTCGGTTCAAACTCCGTTCGCGCCATTCTGTTGTATCCTTGGGAAAGACACTTTACGGCACTTTCCCCTGCTTGGTGGTCTTGTCAAGCAGTTCTAAATTACAGTAAAATCTCTATTACGGACAGCAATATCTTGGTATCTCCGGAAGCAGGTCGGGGTAATTGCCTACCCTATGTATTAGCGCCTCCGTCGCTTTCCTGCGAGTCAGGAGGATAAATATGGAGATAAAATAAATAAATAAATAAATAAATAAATAAATAAATTACTAGCGGACAGCAATATCTTGGTATCTCCGGAAGCAGGTCGGGGTAATTGCTTACCCTATGTATAGCGCCTCCGTCGCTTTCCTGCGAGTCGGGAGGATAAATATAGAGATAAAATAATAACTAAAAAAAATAAATTTATATTTATCGTCACCATTGCTACCGGCTTCCTCTCAAAAATGAAGACAGCTCAAGCAGTTCAAAGTAGACAGTCTCTGTATGAAATAATGCAATTCGAGAAAAAAATAAATTCTTCGGGCAATATTTTGCTCAACTTTCATTGCCAAGTGTTTGCATTTTTTTGTATTTCTACTTTAATTTCAGTTTGCGAGAGTGTTCACTTTGGGTCAGACACAAACAGGACTATGGTAGAGGGTTTATCTTTTTACTACCCCAGACTGTTGTACTGCCCGGATCAAATGCTGGCAGCGATGATGTTGAGCAAGCATTGGGTTTCGATCCAAAATCGTCAGACCTCGTGCTTTATGTGGTGCCCGATGTATGGGGCACTCTATTAGGACGTGGACTGCAGTTGGTTAAAAAGCGCCACACTCGCAATTTGATGAAGGAGCAAGACTCCGTTTGTGCTTGGACGTATGAAAGTGCTCAACTTCAGTCCGTAGGCAATTTAGCTTCCCAAGCTGTTGGGGCAAGCTCAATCTAACAGGCCTGGGTTATGGGTATGAAATCATGGAGCCCGGATGTATCCTCATAGTACTCCGCGTTCCATCAATAATTTTTCCACTTAGAAGCGCGGATGCCGAGTCCGGCAAGGTTGTTGAATAGATTCCGTGCAACTGGCACAAATGGGCGTCTAGATCTTAGTCTCTCTTGGCGAGCATCTGAGGACCCACTTGAAAGACCATACAGCATATAATAACTTTCAGTCTTGTTATGATCATCTGTAGTACTTAGATCAAAAGATTCTAAAAGTGCATTGTTTAATTAATTAAATTAACTAACAAGAATCCTTGAATTTCATTATCTGTGGAAACGAAACTGTGAAAAAGAAAAAAAAGAAATTATCGCAAAGTAATTTTATGTGGTTTTTTAATTATACCATTAAAACACAAAAAATTGCTTTTACGTTTTTGGGTGGTTAAAAGAAATGGATTAAGTTTTTTAGCTACTCAAAACAAAAAATTATTTTTATTGGTAATTTAGCTCATGGGTCAATCTCCTTACTAAAGGCTATTCAGAAAAACGTTTAGTCGACTTACACGTTCCATAAATAAGAACTTTTTCAACGAGATTCAAAAATCAAATCACCACGTCAGTCAACATTTGAGAAACACAATGTATTCTTTATTACCGCAACAACAAATTTTCAATTTTTTGTTTCACAGCTTTCTATTTTTTTCTTTTCAGCTCTATAAACCATTATTACCAAACTTGTTCCTATTCTCTCTAAATAAAAAAATTTTGTGTACGTCTTCAAATTATTTCGGCTTCCTCTCTTCTCATGTGCGAATACTTTCAGCGAATGAGAATTCTCTTTTTTTATAACTTAGTTCTAACCCCTCTTCTTTATTTTGAGAATTTCTCTTAAAAGTTTCAGATGAAAAGCTTGGGAAATGACTATACTTCCACAAACTATGGTTTTTATTGTACTTCCATACATAATAAAAAAATCGTATTCTTAAAGTTATCCCGGCATCGGACCGAAAAAAACTTCTCAATAAAAATTATTTTGTACAAAATATTTTTTGCTAAAATCATTTTTCTTAAACCTTCTGTTTTTTTACAAAAAGTCCTACTTGAAGTTGTAAAAATTGCGTTCTTATTTTATTTCTTAATAAAGCTGAAAAAAGATGATTGGGTGTTTGAGAAAAGTGTCACAGCACGTGATCAACGCAAGCGCTTCAAGTTGTTAACATAAATTTGGCTTGAATGATTTGATGTAAACGGCTTCTATAGCAGATACAGGAAAAGACGAAGCGCCAAATGAAAGAATAGTAAATTTTTCATCACTGTAATTTTTGGTGCACATAGAATTATTTAAAAAGTGTTGATCAATCTCAGATTCACAAAACATATCTATGCCGCCAAAAAGAGTTTGTTTACAACTTTAAATCCTGCGTTGATTACGTGCTGTGACCCTTTTCTCAAATATTTTATTTTCAGAATAAAAGTAATATTTTATTATTTTTAAATGATAAAAGCATTATACCAGGGGCATGCAAACTTTATAGCTCGAGGGCCAGATTTAGAAGACGATTTTGATTGTGGGCCGCACTACTCTTTACAACGTGAATTAAAAATTACAATTACACGAATACAAAAAACAATCTTCAATTTGGTTTGTAACACAATTCTTGGAGGTGAAAGTCAAAAATTGTCTTAATTTTGCTTTTTACACCGTTTATCTTGAATGCTTAACAGGCCGGATCAAATGACTTAGCGAGCCGCATTTGACCCACGGGTCGTACTTTGCTCACCACTGCATTATAAAGATGGAACGCAGACATTTTCATTAATTTATCAACTAAAATTTAGTGCACGGAATTCTCCCATTTTTAAAATCAGTTGTTTTTCCTTAATGTGAAAAATATGTGGAAAATATGAAAGAAAAATACGTAAGTCACTGTGTTTTAGAAAGCGTTTGATAGAAAATTAAAAAAGCCAGACAGACAGAGTCATATGCCGCTGTCAGATCAAGAAATTGACATAAAAATCCTTGATATTTTTTGTCAATAAAACAATTTGATCCACGGTTGTATCAATATTTTTAATACTAATTGCATGATGATTTTAATAGTTTCCCATTTTACTTAGATTCCTTATTATTTAATCTATTTTAAATTATATTATAACACTCATCATTTGGTATTGGCATCTGAATACTAAAAAGAGGAAATTTTATACACATGATTTTGTGGCCCGCCAAATAGAGTTAAATGTATAATTTGGCCCATCATAAAAAAAAGACTGAATATCCCTGCTATAAACTAATGCTTTTTTTAAAGTTTTGTGGCACACTTGAAAATCTCCCGCCTTCTCGTGGTTGTTGTTTAGAAAAGTATCCACTCCAGGTCAGACAAAAACAGGACTGGGGCCGAGGGTTTATCTTTTTACTGTATTACCCAGGTATTACCTATATTACTCGGATCAGAAGCTGGCAGTGATATTCTTAAGCCAGCATCGGGTTTTGTCATTCAAAACCGTCAGGCCTCTTGCTCCATGTGGTGCTTGATGTAAGGGCCACGCTGTTATAACGTGATCTGGAGTTTGTTCAGTGTGGTGTTTCTCTCCACTCACTCTCCACAGCTCTTGCCGCGCTCTAGTGCAGTGCTCCGCAACCGGTAAGCCGTGCCACGGTGGGATGCCGCAAGGTGACGCCGGGGAATAGTGTTAATCTTCAATATTTTTTCAAATTGAAAAAAATTGTTTTTCTTTTTAAATTTAAGCTTCAGAACTTCTAAAGCAGCTAGATTTATTGCTGAATCAAATTTTAGAAAAAGTTTGATTAAATTTTATTCAATGAAAATAAATTAACTCCCTTATTATGTGTTCTCATTTAATAATTTTTTTCAATTTTGATCAAGTTGTGATTTGGTCTATGTTGTGACCTGGGAAACGTTTTTGTAATTGACCTTCAAAATTTATATTATAAAATTTTCTGAGCTTGTGTCTCTTTTGTACTTATTGCTTGAACTAAAGCAACTTAGGTAAAGTCTCGCTACCCGAATGTCTCGTCTCGGTCTCAAGGTTCCGTGTATCGAGTCCAGTTTTCTACAGTATATTAAATGCAATTATCATGGTAATAGTTGCAAATGATCCATCTACGAACTAATGCATCAAATCTTTTCTATTGAGTTGTTCTCTTCGACATCCATTAAACACCATTAATTTTGAGTTTTTCTTTAAAAAGAACTCTTTTAAAAAACGAAAACATCAAGTCCAAAAAAAAATGTATATAAAATACTTAATTAATTATACTTGATAATGTAACAAGCGCACTAAAAAAACGACAAATTTACGCTGACAAATAACTGTATAACAGGGGTGAGCAACCTCTGGCACGCTTGCTGAACTTGGCGCGCACGCACTTCCATCCGGCACTCGAGTGAGGCCTCAGAAACGAGATTCTTCCTCTTTCAAATAAAAAAATAATAACTTACAAGTCGCAGGACCACTAGATGAAGGATTGGAATTTCCGAGTTTCTTAATCATGTTTTTATTAACCATAAGACAATTATTGCAAAAACTCTTGCATTTTTCATTTAATTAATTAATTAATTATAACAGTAAAAGAAAAAACAAAAAATACAGCTCAACGTTTTCAGTTTACAATAAACCCTTTTCAAAAAATCATTTAAAGTTTTTTATATAATGATTTTATGCACTAAAGAAATTTTTAAAACGTAAACTATTAAGTCATCTAAATTTAATATACTGTCTAGATCATTGATTGATTAAATTAAAATATGTGGTTGATGAATTAAATTTTTATAAAATACATAACAATGGTTTAATTATTTTACTCTAAAGCAAGTCAATCAGTTAAATTACTTCAAGTCTATCGTAGTCCAGACTATTTGTATCAAATTGTCCCGCCATGTATATTCTGGATTGTTTTGACGAGCACCGTCATCAAGAGATTTATTTGTGTGCGTGGGTGAGCATGAACAAGTCGGCCTGTGGTCTTCGTCAGAACCAAAAAAAATGTGGGAAAGGTGCCTCAGCTGCTTCATTTAAGGACTCCATGCTAAAAATTGCAGGTTTCAATCTGTCGATAAAAATGTGGTCTTGGTGTGTCGTAAAATCTAATGTAAAATACATTGAATTGCGATCTACAATTAGGAACGAATCTTTGTATGCAGGCTACAATGAGTGGCGTCGCACTTTATTCCTTACAAAGACATGTGTAACTTGCGGGTTAAACAAGGCAGTGTCAAGATATGAGAACCTATTTGCTTTCCTGGGAGGGTTATAACGAAAAGGTGCCACCCTTTTTGTCAGTGAATTAACAAAAGCATGCAATAACTTTAATTCATCTTTCTCATATGACACGAAAAATTCACCAGTTAGGCGTAATTTGTCTCCAAATACAAGATCATTAGACGAAAAGTGTTTTGGATCTTTTTTAGGTAAATTCCTCAAAGCTAGAAGAGCCCACGGCAGATTATTATGCCACTCTGTTGGAGGTTCTGCACATTTTAAAGCCGTTTTTAAGGCTCTGTTAATACGTTCTATCATGTCCTGTGCTTGTGGGTGGTAACCTGTGATGTGATGCAATTGTGCACCAAGAAATTGAGCCAAATCTCTCCATAAGGCGCTTGTAAATCAAGCATCTCGATCACAGTATATGAGCATAGGACTGACAAATAAAAAAACCTACCCATGCACAAAAGCTGAAAAACACTCTTCTGCGTAATTCCTCGAAGAGGCACTGTTTGAATGAAACGTAAATACCTGTCTATGATCATCAGCAGATAAGAGTAGCCGTTACTGGGAGTAAGCGGTCCAGTAATGTCAATATACACGTGCGTAAACCTTTTACTGGGGGGAGTATTTATTTTTGTTTAATGGGGCTTTAGTGTGCCGTTGTATTTTTGAGCGGCTGCATTTTAAGCACTCTCTAGCCCATTATGCCACATCCTTCTTTATTCCTACCCAACCGAAACTTTGCGTGAGCAATGCAACGCTGCCTTTAATACCTGTGTGAGATAGGCAGTGAAGATGTTTAAAAACAGAAAAACGGAGAGCCCTCGGGATTTTTCTTTTGGGTACATCGGACAATATGTTGATTCCGTGCTCGGCTAAAGGAATATCTTTTAAGACGAAAGCGCTGTGGTTATCGTGACGTAGCTCTTCGCATTCTGACTCTGACCGCTAGCCATCGCCAATTTCAGGAAATCTAAGGGTTTGTTGACTGGAGTCAGCGAATCGATCTGTGGAGGTTCAAATGGTTGAAAAAGTGCGTCAGCTATGTTGTCGTTTCCCAATACGTTCCCAATATTTGAAGTAAATTGTAAGATATAATCATTATAACGTGCTTGTCGCGAAGATCCCGCTGGAGAGTTGTGTTGAAATTTTTTTACAAGAGGTTTGTGATCGGTTTTTAAGGTAAAGTCGCGGCCTTCTAAAAAATACTGAAAATGCTTCATTGATGCGTTGCAAGCAAAATATCTCTTTTGAGACACGACCACGTCTTTTGTGCAGGAGTTAACGCTTTGGAACAAAATGCAAGCGGTTGACATTTTCCACAGGACATCTGCTGCAATACAGCTCCAATTGCTCTATCACTGGCGTCTGTTATTAGCTCCAAGTCCACTTCATGATTAGGGTCAGCCAAAATTGTCTCTTCTGTAATTGTTGTCTTAGCTCTTGTAAAACATTTGTCAGTTTCTGGGGTTCACGAGATACGAAAAGAATCTGTTTACTGCTCCGGTTAAAGAATATAAGGGGCAAAGGATTTTGGCACAGTTTGGTATAAACCGATTGTAAAATTGAGTTATACCTAAAAATCGTCTAATTTGCTTTTTAGTACGCGGTTTTTTGTAGTCAAGTATAGCCTGTACGTTGGTGGTCGTTGGTTTGACTCCCTCAGATGATACTATGTGTCACAGAAAGAAGAATTGGTTTACGGCCAATACGCATTTTTTTGTGTTCACAACTAAACCATGCTCTTCCTGTCTTTTAAAAACCAAATTCAATAGTCTCTGATGATCCTCCAAGCTGGAGGACATAATGATGATGTCATCTAAATACACAAACGCTTGCGAAAGACCAGAAAGAATCTCGTTTATGAGTTTCTAAAAATAACCGCTGGTGGTGGCCAGACCCATTGGCAAGAAAAGATATCTAAAATTTTCAATCGGAGTAGTTATTGTCAGTTTGTGTGAGTCTGCTGGACGGACTGGAATGTGGTAATATGCATCTTTGATGTCAATTAAACTAAACCAAGAGAATCCGTGTGGCATGGCTGAAAAATCATTAACGTTTGGAATTGGATTGCGAGTTACTTTTAAAATTTTGTTTAGGGCCACAAAATCAGGCACAAGCGATACTTTCCAGAGGGCTTTTTTACCATAACAATTGGATTTACCCATGGACTATGGCTTTTACCTAATACGCCTTGAGTGACTAATTGCTTTATTTCACGTTTCAAAGCTTCAAATTTATCCGGTGTTAATCGTCGAGAGCGAGACCAAACCGGCACTTCGATGTTTGTTTCAAGATGAGCAACAACGGAGTGTTTTATTTTTCGGCAACGAGTGGCTTGCTCAAGAACTTGCGAATATTGAGATTTGAACTTCTCTAAAATAGAGGCGTTAGAAGCTTGCGAAGATTCTACTGTAAACTCCGTGGCAACGCCTTCATCAATTAGAAAAAACAAATTTTTCTCGTCGTAACATTTAAAAAGTGTTCGTGCATTGAGATTGACACATAAATTAAAATAACGTAGGATATTTGCTCCTATAATTCCGTATGGTAAGACTGCTACAACAAAATTGTAATCAAAAAGTTGCGAGAGGCCAAGGTTAATTTGTGTTTTCAATTGTCCAGCAATTTCTAGTTTGCCACCAACAATAGTGGAAACATGGTAAGTACCTGTGTTTAAGCTTTTGGAATTGTTAATTACAATTGACAGTATGATTAAATAACTAACCCCAGTATCGATTAAAAATTCAATGTCATGACAACTGTAATGTATAAAAAGCAGAGGACTTGACGGTGTTGTCTGTGATCTCCAGGCCTCTAATTCGTGGAGGTCGACTGGCCGTTTTTTGCCTGATGTTGAGTGTACATAGAGCAAGGAAGACCCTCACATTTAAACACCCGATGTCCAAAGCGGTGATGGTAGGAGCACAACTTGTGTGAAGGAAAAAGGAATGCCTTTGAGGGGTGAGTGATGGTCACCGTGGACTCCGGAAAAGGCATGTCCACTTTCATGGCGGCGATTTTCAACTGGTTTTCGTGGTGAATGGTGACAACTGGAAAGGGTACGATCAAACTTATCCAATCGCGATTCTAGCATTTGACTAATGATTGCTTGATTAGTCGGACTTTGAGAGACATGCGAATCGGTTATAGGAGAAGTAGCTGTAATTAACTTTTTCCTTGCTAGAATACTGCCTGTTTAGCTAGCGATTCCAATGGTTTTTGTTCATAAGGATATAAAGCGATGTAGGTCTCTACATCAACAGAATCTAATAGTTTTTGTCGAATTAAAGCTTGCGCTAGGTCTGAGTCGCTTGAGTAATGCGAGGTTAAAAGAGTTTGTAATCGTACCAAGTATTCGGTCACTGTGTCATCACCTCGTTGAGCTGCCGAGAAAGATTCTAAGCAATCTGTGGTTATTGGTGAGAAGCGCTCTAATAAAATAGTTTTTATTGTTGTGAAAGGTATGTCCGAATCTTTCTTCGGCCATAAATCGGCAATCATACGCATGATTTTGCTATCGCTCTTTAGTGCTGTAGCTAGCGGAGCACAATTTGAGCGTTCTGATGTAACATTAGCTTCTGCAAAGAGTAGATCGATCAAGGAAAGTATCCCTGTGCGTTATTAGACCAAAACTGTGGTAACCGAAGTATGTTTTGTTGTGTATTTGAGATTGTATGTTCGTCATTTAACACATCAAAAACGTGGTTATTAAGAGGTGGGATAGACGTGCGCTGATTTGTGAACTTAAATTAACTGGAGGCGATTGCCGATCAGGTCAGATAATAAAATTATTAGCATAATTTGTCACTGTACGATTTGAATGTAACCAATACTACCAAGTCCAAGTTAAAAAGGTAACAAGTAAAACGCCAATTAAAATATAAAAATAAACCACAAATACGAATGAGTCACTTTAGGTATTAAAGTCATGATCTTTGTTGCATTAAATTACTTGAAATAAGTAATATCTTTTTATGTTTAATATATATATAAAAACTAGCAAACGCCAAAATCCAGAAATCAAAAGCAACAGAATTAGAGCAATGATTATCTTAATTTCTTTTTGTACATATCACCCAGAGTTGGACAACTAAAAAATTTTTAGCTTTTCCAAATTAGATTAGAATTAAAATTATAGCTACACAGTTTTTTCCAAATTAGATTAGAATTAGAATTACTGAATTCGCAAAATCGTGGAAATTAAATTAAATGCCGAATTACAAAGAAATTTAATAAAAATCAACTCCAGTAAATATTAAATCAGAGTTCATTCTCATAAGCATGAGAATGGCAAATGTCTGTTACACCAAGATTGGCTCGTTTTGCGCTATACAGTTCGCCTGCATGGCTAAAAACTCTTTCCGACGGAGCTGATGTTGCAGTCATGCCTAAGAGATCTCGAGCAGAGTTGGACAACTAGTAAATTTTTAGCTTTTCCAAATTAGATTAGAATTAAAATTGAGCATAGAAACATTTCATAAATTAGATTAGAATTAGATTACCGGCATTTCGCTCTAATTAGTTTAATTAGACAACTAGAATTATCTAGTTGTCCAAGTCTGATATTACCTCGCCAGTCAAAGTAATAATCCCTAAAAAAACGCTTCTTCTTTTTTTTCGCATGTTTTTCTAGACAAAGCTGGATTGTGACGTAACTTTGAGAGCTGCATTAGCTTTATGTGAGCAAGCAGTTTGAAGCAAGCTGAAGTTAAGAATTGACAAGTACAGTAACTGTAAGCACAGTGATAATTTCATTTCAAAGTTAAACTCAAATTTGACGCTGATTATAGTTTGTTTTTTTTTAATTTCAGTTTGTTTTTTTTTCATTTCAGTTTGTTTTTTTTTTCATTTCAGTTGTAAGTATAAAAGAATTTTGGTTGAATAAGTCTAAGAACTAGAATATGAAAATGATTTTGAAATATTTTATTTCGCCTTTGTTCCTTTTTATTTTTGGTAAGTAGACTATAACTTACTGTAAAAAAATCCATTATTTTTTATCACGTGTCATAAGGTTTGTTTAAACGTATTTTATTCAAAAGTTTGGTTTTCCTAATCTTTATTGTTTGGTGTAAAAATTTTTTTTTTAATTTATTAACATTTGTGCTAAAGTATTGTGCGTCATGTAATAAAAGCAAATAATAGAAAAGAGGTATTTTTCATGCATTGAACAATATGGATGGTTGAAACAAATATTATTTTGCATTTTTGAATAAATTCGTTTTTTTTTCTAACTTCTTAGATCCAAAGTACAGATCTGAAATTAAATCTATCTAAGAAATTTTAGACACCTTTATCTTTTGACTTTTGATGAATTTAATAAATTTAATATTTTCTAGATTCCATAGAAGCAAATCAAAAAACGTTTAAAATCGCTTTTAAACCAAAATATATTCAAATAAAATGATCACAAACAGTAATGTGCTCAATAAGGACAGACTTTGACGTTGAGAATTACTGTTGTAAATTTTGATATATCTTGTCAATTAGAAGGGCAATTTCATGCAGAATGCTTAAAGCTTGTCTGGCATCTTACCAGTGAAAATAATCACCTCGTTTTTTTTTATGTGGTCAATTGTTGTAGACCTAAAGACTTAACTCGCGTCCTTCTGGTAGGGAGTCAGCGTGTGGCAGCACATTGAACTATCCGTCGAAAAATAATTGTTATTTAATACAGATGCCAAATTAAAAAAAACATCACTTTTCACAACTTTCAAGTCTTTTGATTGATTGGATAATTTTCTGGCCTCGATAAAATGCTGACTTTACGGTCAGAACAAAACGAGGTAAAAAATGGCAAAATAAGAATGCTATCAAAAGTAGGAAAGTCCCTGAAGATGATTTTGTAGCCCGAAATCAGTCATAGATTAAATCAATCATGTATCATGTGCAAATTTTACTTTAAAAAGTTTTTTTTAAATATCATTAATTTCTTTGGGAATTGGACAATCTTCATTTAATATATATTTTTTAAGTTATTTTTTGAAAAAATATTTTGAATCAAATTATTCCTTGCAGCGCTTTCATAATTAAAAAAATTTTAACACTCTTTGAAAAAAAATTTTTTTAGTCGACCATGAAAACAAGTTGGCATCAAGTCAAACCATTTCGTCGATGACGTACAAAATATTATGTTGCAAAATTGAATTGACGTCATCGATTGATCCATTCTCACCCACATTCTTCTTTAGTTGGTTAGTTAACAACACAAAAGAACGAGTACGTAAGATATTTTAATTACTCTAGTTTATAAAAACTTGCTGTTGTTGTCAATCAATAAAGTGCAGATATTTATTCGCTTGCTTGGTGCTTTGATGACGTTTCATGACGGTCAGCGATCTTTTCTTAAATTATTTTTTCTGATTTATATTGAACAGTTATTAACCGGAAGCCACGTTTCTTTAGGAGAACATTAAAAGGAGAATGATGACAAATATAAAATTACATACTGTATTTCCAGCAATTTTTTTTCTTCGTTATCTTCAAAGTTATTTTTGTGTCAACTTTTTGTTGAGTCTTGAACTTGAGGAGTAACATTAGATTTAATTACTTTTCTAAAATTCAATCGAAGACATTTTAGTATTTCAATTTAAAGAAGAGGCCTTTGCTGGTTTTTACCTCACTTTCGAGAATATCCATCGTTGTTTCATCTTTAATAGAACGGAAGAAAGTATTGTTTCTTGATTGCTGCATTGCTTTCAAAAACAAAACAATATTTTCTCAGGTTGTTATAAAATCTTGGGGCCTCCTTTCTTTTTGAGGTTGAAGTGTGCAGCCAAACCTCCTAAAAGGTTAGTACTAAAAAGAAAAAGAAGAACCACTGATGCAGATCATATTATAGATATGTAATTTAATAAGCTAATGACTTGGCAATTGCCACCAGTAAATTTTTTTAATTGGTAAGATGCGTTAAAATTTAAAAACTCGATAATCTGAAAAACAAAGACTTGGACTAAATCTTTAACATGATTTTTGAACTAAAATATCTTAATATTTTCAATTAAGAGTTTGGTTTGTATCTTGGATTGAAGAATTTATCATCCCAGCAATGTTTTAAATGAATTACATATATTTACTTCAATCTGATAAGTTTAGTCAAGTGTGATTTGTCATTTTCATGTGCAAGTGATAAGACAAGCAAAATAGTCCGGACAAAGAGCAAGAGAAAAACGTGATAATTAAAATCAAAACCCGAGAACAACAGAAACAATCGGGGTAATTTTACGAAAACAGATAATCAATGTGTTATTAACAATTGGATATTATATCCAAGCTCGTAAAGTTAAAAATAAAGCAAAAAAATATGATGCAAAGAAAATAAAGGAAAACCAAATGATGAAGCATAAAAAGATTCAAACAATTGTCCGTTGGTTAAGTCGACCAGGTCATAAAGTTGAAGGAGTTTGGAGTTAGGATTAGATTTTTGTTGCTTTTCAAACTTAATCGTAAAACTGCTTTGTCAAAACTGCGAAAAAGAAGAAGCTATGAATGAAAGTTGCTTTCGTAGAAAATAGCGAGCTCTTTGTAATGAAATCGAGCTCGCAATATTTGCATCTATGATTCTGAATAGGAACGATAAGAAATAAAGAGGCGATAAAACATCTGACATTAAGACCTTTAAAAAAATAGAAACCCAAGATAATCTGATCTTAAATATTGGAAAAAGTTGCCATAATTTTGTTGGTATAGTTTTTTTTTACTACCTTTTCTTTTTGACTTTTTATGTAAGGTAAAAAAAATTTGTAATGCCTGTTTTAACTAATAGAATCTCTTGAAAATAGTTTCAAATACTGTAAAAATAGTATTATGAAATCTAGAAACGCTGCAAGGTTGTCAAATGTTGCTTTGGTTGTAAGAATTCTAAAATGATTTCAATTTGCTTTATGGTAAAGACATGATATATAATATGGCATTTTAAAAGTTATAATTTCGCTAAAAATTAATAAGAAAGAAAAGCTTAAATTAAACAAGTTCGAAATATTTTAAAAAATTTGCCGTGAAAATAGTACCTTAGCATGAAAATTACACAAAGAAATTTGCCCTTGCAAATAATGATAGCCTACAAGCGTAAAGACCAATAAAAAGCTAAAAAAGTTTTGTTATGTTCTTAATTTATGTGTATATTTATGTTATTTTCAGTACGTAATCGCAGCGGTTGGATTAGATGGTAATGGAAATGTCAGGTTTATTTATAACACGAATAACCCTTACGTAAGCAAATATCAAATACGTAAGGCAATAAAATGTTTCCAACTATGAAATTTTTTTTTTCTAAAATTTGCATCAACTATCCAGAAAATAAATCTTGTTTTTTACAACCAATAGCTAGGGTTAATCGCTCAAACTGAACAAAAAATAAGCTCGACAATTACCTAAGATAAGGAGGCACCAAAAATTGAGAGCTGCAGTTGGTTTGAAACTTTTTTACTGGCAACGTCATCGAAAGACAAAAAAAAAGGTCTTCACTTGATGTTCAATCACCAAACTACCTTTAATGCAAATTTTTTTTGTTTTGCTTTGCATTGCCAGTAAAATAAAAACGTTTTTAGTAATACTATAAAAAAAACTTATACATAATCAACATTATTGCTCAAAATACACTTTACCCGAAAATAAGTAAGTTTCCCAAAAATAGGCGCGATAAAACTTTTCAAGACGATTTTTATAAAAGTAAGCCCAAATTTTAAAAATAAGCATGAATAATGTGTGGCAAAGCATTGGGCCGAAAGCAAAGAACAATTGAAATTTGTGAAACTAGATGACAAATCCAATTGTTGGAAAACGTTCTTTTGGTAATTGACTTTGCTTGATTTTTTATTGTTCTTGACTCATAAATGAGAAACTTCATTACATGACTGAATGCAGTGATTAGAAAGAACTTGTCAAGATTTGAAACGGAATCATGAAATTGGGCAGAAACTGGGATTTCAGAAAAAAAACTTTACTTTAACAGTTTCGCGCTTGTAGTATGTTTAAATACAGAGAAAATTTTTTCTATTAGCACACATTAAAGTTTATTTCAACCATACTTTGATATAGCTTTTCCAAGCTTTTGGTTATTTTTAATAGTGATAAAGCTTCTGCTGTATAATTATTTATAAAACAAGAAGACGAGAATCTAATTTAAAAAACGAAATTACAGCAATTTTCCATCTCAACTCTCTCCAAACAACGCTCCGTTTAACAGCACTCTTATTTTCACCAACAACCAGTCGATGTGCGGCTGGATTTTTGAAGCGGACTCAGCTGAGTCAAATGCGAAAACAGAAATAATATGTGATCGAGGTGATTTACGAAGAGCTTCAATTTTACTTACTTCTATAATCATTTTTTTAAACAAATAATTTCAAGTTGCCACAAAATTTGTTATTAAAGTTTGCTCGTTTTCATTCGTTGGCCATAGTTGATACTCGCTAAAAAATTAAGTTCTACTTTTTAACCTGCAATAATCAAAAATGTTTTCTATTGCTTCAATAATTAATATTTAAATTTTATGCATTAAAATTTTCCAAATTTATCATGATGATGAAGATACAATTGGTTGCTATTTTCAATCCGATTTTTGCCGTCTTAAACTTTAAGATGAAGACCTTGTTTAATAGTCTTTTTTGCCAATTTAATGACAAAAACTTTAAGTCTATTTGTCCCCATTCCAGAAATCGAGTGTTTTGGAGACTTGCTTTATTGTCAAGTCGTGATAATTTTTTATCAAAACATAATAATATTGTCTAAATAGGTTTTATTTGCCTTCAAACTAAATAGCAATTTGTTTAACGCTTGAGATGATCAATGAAAAGAAATCTGTAAAGCATAACGAAAAGTTTAAACTACTTTACAAAAACTTACCAAAGTTTTAATGTTTTTGAGTTATGCAAATATTATATGGAAATCAATTTAAAATCATTATAAACGTGAACAATTCGGTATCAAAAAAAAAAGCAATTTATAGTAGAAAAATAGCATTGATATATTCCGAGTTTAACCCATGGTATTTTTTTACTTTAAAGCGTCAAAACAATTTTGAGGCTAATTCTATATCTTTTGTATTTGTTGCAATAATTCATGAGCCAACTGCTGTTATTTCAGATTGTACCGATGTTGATCCAAATAACTGTTCTGGAATATGTTTCTGTCATCATGAAACTACTCCACAACCAACTACTTATTAGTCAACCTCTTCTTTATCATCATCATCATCATCATTATCATCACTTTTGACTATGTTGTCATCACCTAGTTTGATAACAACGGCATCATCATTATCGTCGTCGTTGTCGTTATCATCATCAGTTTTAACAACAAAACCAGCATTATCAAGGTTTTGTTATTATCTGCTTAATGGACGTCGCTACATATTTATACGAAAGTTGTTAAGTTTTTTGTTTCACTGGTGGTGTTTTTGATGTCAAAATTTGTTAATTTAAAAAAAACGTCTGCTATTTTTCCATGACCTTGCCTGTCTAAATGAAAATGCATCATGATTTAAGTTATTGTCATACGCAGAAAATTATAATGCTCAATTTCACTTTTAAAACTTCGGCTGCCACGGCCCCCTAACACGCTGGTAAATGCAACTCAGCGACTTTAATTTTTTGTGTGTTCTAAATCTGTGCTTCTCAACCTTTTTTAACCTAAAACCGAATTTTTTACCGAGAATTTATTGTAGGCCCTGTAAGGTATGGTAAAAAAAAGCAAAAAGAAGACAAAAAATTTACTTTGTGCAAAACTTGTTAGTAGATCAAGTGAGGCTCATTTGGAAACAAAGTTTAGGCAAAGTAGCGTTTAGATTATCAGGTTTAAAGCTGTTTTATTTCCTCGAATTTCTCACAGTTACAAAAAAAAAGCCTGATTTGCAAATATTACTTTATATTTTTTGGTATAACATTGTAAGAATTTTGTAATTTTAGTTGTATGATTATCGCTTTACTTGTTTTATTTTTAAAATTGGCCCAGTTAGTTATTAATAGACTATTGGGATTTTAAATTTAAGCAAGAAAAATATCAAAGTTAAAGTTAACATTTTTAATATTTTAGAAACCTAATAAAGGTGTGAGTAAGCCAAAAACGATAGTTTTTTTTTAAAGTAATTTTAAATGTTAAATTAGCTCTGGTTGCTGTTTATTAGTTGTTATTTAACCAATTGGTTGTGCATTCAAACAATAAAATCTGCTTGTTACCAAAACATATTTTAAACAAATAAATGTGTTACCCATGTCCTAAATTTTTTATATTGCTACGGGTGCTGATTTACCAAAAATGGTCCATAAAGTTATTTATTGCTAGCCATAATTATGACCTAATAATAGAAATATGCATTGCAAAATTATTCGTATTTAAAAAAAATAGAAGCCTTCCACTGCTATCATCAATTGTATGATAGCAAAGCTTTTTCGGTACTGATTAAATATGCAGTCTACCTGGCATAGCACATATATTTGATATATTTGAGTATGCAGTGTACAATCCTTATGCGGTCTACTATATGATTTAATATAAATCAGCTTAATTTGTTAAAAAACCCAGTGGATCTGTTCAACCCTATTGGATGAAGATTTTAGGACGATTCTCGTGAAACGCATCTCAAAATTTTTCAATAAGAGAGACAAGAATCAGTCCAAATTTATTAAAAACTTATTTATTTTAAATTTAAAATCGATTTCGATCAAAAGATCATCATCAGTTAACGATTCTATTAAGTCTTATTCAAATAGAATTTGGTATTATCATCATCATCATTTTCAAGGAAAACAATGAATTAGTTCAGTATATTTCCCTTTGCCCGCTTATCCTTTTGGGGTTGTGAGGGCAACAGCTGAGTTGGGATCTCCAAGTCTCTCCTGCAACTAGCGGCAATTTCGCTGGAGGAATTCTATTTGTGGTGCATTTTATTTGAATATTATCAATATAATATTTGCATAATTTGCATTCTATTTGCAACTAGCGGCAGTTTCGCTGGAGGAATTCTATTTGTGGTGCATTTTATTTGAATATTATCAATATAATATTTGCATAATTTGCATTCTATTTGAATAAGACTTGATAGAATCGTTAACTGATGATGATCTTTTGATCGAAATCGATTTTAAATTTAAAATAAATAAGTTTTTAATAAATTTGGACTGATTCTTGTCTCTCTTATTGAAAAATTTTAATATAAATCAAACAGAAAAGAGCAAAGTTAAAAAGAAATTTTATTTTGCATAATTAAAAAGCTAAAAATAAAAAAAAGTTAGCTAACAGCTTTTTGACAGATGTTTGACCGCATGTTGATCAACAATATTAATTCAAACAATCAAGAAACAGATGTAAAGCAAGCAAGGAGGCGAGCGAGACGGCAACAAAGCAACAAAGAAATTTTACAAATAATGCTTATTACATGAGTGCAAAACTCAAAATTTAAACCAAAATTTTCCAAGATTCTTAACAAATTAAGGACTCAAACAAAATTCATAAAAGCAAAATATAAAACAGCAACACAAGACCAAGCGGTAAAAGTGATGAGTTGAGGATGAGTTGAGGATAAATAACGAATTTACAATTAAGTATTTGCATTTTACAATAACGCGCGGGGAGTTTCATTTTTTGTCCGCGTCTAGTTAGTTTCGCGGCGCTCTCGACACTTTCTGGCGCTAGAACAATTGGTCTAGATCAGAAAATCGCAATAAACAACAAAGTATTTGCAAACAAACTTGGATTTTAATAACGTTATTTGAGAATTATAGGTATGAAAATCATTTTGAATAGCAAAGAACAATAGTACAGAAAACCAAGAAAAAAATTTCAATCGCCTAAAAGTTCAACGAATCGAAACATGAAACTTTCGGTTACTTTCTTGAAAATTATACAACGTAATCATAAAAAAGTTTTAGTCAGCGATATTTGTTGAGTGAAGCGATTTTAACAGAGCCTGCATTTTTCCTTTGCGTTTGGGTTTAGTACGACATATGCTTTTTTGTTCAAACTTTTTATTAAAATATCAAAAAAAATATCCTTTGTAAATCAAATTACCCTAATTCCTACACTTTTCCATTTTTGTAGCTTAAATGAAATTTGTATTTTATACCAAACAAATACCACTAGAGAAATTCCATCACCACAAATAGAATTCCTCCAGCGAAATTGCCGCTAGTTGCAGGAGAGACTTGGAGATCCCAACTCAGCTGTTGCCCTCACAACCCCAAAAGGATAAGCGGGCAAAGGGAAATATACTGAACTAATTCATTGTTTTCCTTGAAAATGATGATGATGATAATACCAAACAAAATTTATGCCCCTGAATATTTTTTATCATTGTTTTTTAATGTAAATGTCTCAGCAATGTAAATTTATTCGAAAAAAATTACGTCATGCCGTCAGTACTTTGGCTACCAAATAAAATCAACTGAGTTTTGATATTAATCATTTGGAATTTTAAATATAATATCAGATTGTAAAAACTTTAACTGATAGTTTCTGTTAGAAAAATCAATTGTCGTCGTTTGAAGGGTATCCACTCCAGGTCAGACAAACAGGACTGGGGCCGAGGGCTTATCCTTTTACTACCCCAGACTGCTGTACTGCCTGGATCAGATGCTGGCAGTGATGTCATTAAGCCAGCATCGAGTTTCGTCATCCAAAACCGTCAGACCTCGTGCTCCATGTGGTGCCCGATGTATAGGGCACGCTGTTAGTACATGGTCTGCGGTTTGCTCAGAGGCGACACACTCGCAATTTGGTGAAGGAGCGAGACCCCATTTGTGCATTAAAAAAAATCAATAAAACCATATTGTAATTTACAGATAACGGTGTAAATTGCTCTTACAAAAAAATTTTATCATATCTCAATCTTTTACAGTGATTTTTTAACTTTTGATTTTGACGTCATTTCTTCTATTGCTATATAGTAATTGTTACACCACCCCCTTACTTAAATTTTGTCTGCAAGTTATTCTTAGAAATGATTACAAAGAGTTGTTTTGCTAATTCAAGCGGATTGGCTGACTGAAGATGTAAGCCATTGCGACGCTTTTCGGCAGCGATGTCGTAATTTTGCCTTGAGTGTTGTTTATGGAACAATTCGTATTTTCCATTGATTTTAAAAAGACTTCAACATAATAAATTACATAACGTTTTTACTACTTTACAATATGGTTGTAATGTGACGTCATAAGCTACTTTGTCTTATTGCTAGACCTAACTAAAAATTCTTGTCCATTTCACTATAATAAATTTTCATTCGGAAACTTTGGTTAATTTTTATGTCACATATATAATGTCGTAAATTTTTTATTTATTTTCGTTGAGTCATTCCAGTTGAGAATTTCTTAGAAATAGTTTGGGTTACTGTCGCTGGGTCGATTGTTTAAGTGTTTAAGTAGTTAAGGGTCAATGTTGACGCCTTAAAAGTTAATTCTATATACGTAGTTTTTTATTTTTTATTTATTTTTATTTATAAATGTTTGAGTCTGTGTGGTGTTAAGTAGTAGTTAAGGGTCAATGTTGACGTCTTGAAAGTTAATTCTATACACGTAGTTTTTATATTTTTTTTATTTTTATTTATAAATATTTGAGCGAGATAAAATGTTTGAGTCTGTGTGGATGAGAAACTATTAATTTTAATATTAACGATTGAGGTGATAATTTATTCTTATAGTTAGTACAAAACTGTTGTGTGATTATTTGCAGTTGTTGGCGCTGTGAATTGCTTTAAAGTTTTGTGAAGTTTGAGAGTAGAGTTTTAGGAGAATCGCTCAAGTTATTTTAAATTTTGTAAACATATTTTTTATAGTTAGAAACTGTGGCTTCTTTCTATTTGTAAAGAAAAGTGTTTTAAAGAATCTATTCATACTTAGCCTAAACTAAGCCTATGACTGAAATTTAAAACTGCTTGCCAAGACCAAATAGCAGGGAAAAGTAGCATTAAGTGTCTTTTCTCAGGACGCAACAGAATGGCGAGAGTAGGTTTTGAACCTCCACCATGTTGATCACAAGCACGGCGCTTCAACCACTCGACCACGCTGCCGATGAAAAAAAAATGTTTTTTTTATGAAAAACTTGCAAAATTTTTAGTTTTCTTTAATATTAACATTGCAAAATATATTTATGTACAGACAAATCATTTCTTTAGGTTTTAAAATCTATTGAAATCTGATTTTAAATTAGAGCCTTCGATTTCATATGCTTGCTAAAGCTTTCATGATCGGATCCAGGGAGCGAAGGGGCCTAAAAATCTTGACATTTTCAGGTAGATGATCTACTTTTTTGGCACAACCATGACCTCTCTTTAGGAGGACTAAAAAAATTTTGATTGTGCTTTTACGCATGACCTCCTAACGATTCAAAAGTTTTTGGGTGTTTCCTAATCAATTTTTTTCGGTGAAATAAAAAACAACATCGTAGTATAAAAAAATCAAAATCATCGAGAGAGAGGACTAAAAAGTATTTTCTTGCAATGAAAAGACGAAACTTTGAATTTTTATGCACACTTAATTGGAAACAAATGATATTTTTAAGTCGGCAAAATATATGCATTTTTTTAATTTCGTAATTAAAACTGGCCCCTGAATTTTTTAAACTCCCTTCAAGAGAGGCGTGTCTTTTGTTAGGAATTAACTTGAAACTGAGTTCCCGACGGTCGTCTAAATATACACCAGGACATTCTACATTTTTAAACTAAAAGTTGGAAGGGCTATTGTCGTTCACAATGGCAAATGTTTCATTAGTTTCAATTGTCTTTACAATAAAACTAAAAAATTTCGCAATCTGTTTTTACAAGTTAAGGTAAGGTATAGTTTATACTTTATTGTTAGTTAGAAATGTATGTTATAAATATAAAAATGCTGCCGAAAATTAAGGTTCAAACACTGAATTGTAAATATACCAAAATTAGGTTGAAAGCTTAATGTTGAAAATTTTCTGAGCTTAGATACAAAATTATTTTCCATAATTAAAACTTAAAATAAATTTGTTGCTTCGCAGTTGCACAATGCGTGTACTGTATTCCGACGTATTGAGAACAAATTGATTTATCTTGCTTTAGCAAATGTCGGCAGCAAGAAAAACTGTTTTTCTCTACAAATTCACTATCTGCGGCATGTCTCAAATCTCTCTCATTTCAACAGATATTTTTACCAAAAAAGTGCTATATTGTTTCAGTTTTGTTTCTTTTTTTATCTGAGGCAATCTTGAATCTGCCTCACTAACGTGTATTAGCAAGGTCTTCTTGGTATTAGCGATTTTGTTGCCAAGAACGCTTAAAAAAATAATTAAAGCGCTGAAAATACAACAATCAAACGGTCAAAAAATGAGTTAAAGAGCAAAACTAAATAAACTACTACAACTACGGTATAATTTTTCTATTCTTTTTTCAACCAATAGCAAGTTGCATCAATTTTACAAACACAATAACTTTAATATTTTATTTCTGCTTTATTCGATATCCACAGGTGAGGCATTGCCTCACTTGCCTGCCGTGACGGCATGTCCCTGATCAATGCTCATTAAAAAAATGCTGATTAAAATTAAATTTTTATATTAAAATTAAAATTAAATTAGTTTAAACATTGATGAACTAAAGGCAATAAATACAGCAAAAAATTTGAGAATTCACAAAAGAGAGATCAGTTTAAGTGAGTGACAATTTTGAGTGACGTCTGCAAGTTGCCTTCAATGCTGTTGCGCCCATTTAGAGCATATTTCAAACTATACATAACTTTAATGCAAAGTAACCAAAATAACTGAAATTATGAGAAATGATGGTACAAAGATTTATATTTAGGTCGACCAAGTTTCTTGAAATTCTATTGATGTTGATAAGATTTAATAAAATTTGTTTGGTTCTGTTTTTTTTGAATCACCCTGTATTATGATTAAGACATTGAAAGAACCTTTTTTTCAAGATATAAACCATCGTCTGACAATGTTTGTTATTTTTTTATTGTATATGTTTGTTTTTAAATTATTTAATTCAAATACAAGCAAAAAGTAAGAAAAGCAATTCAAATTTTATAGCAACAAATGTTAAAAACGAGCAGTAAATCAGCAGTAAAACAGATGTAAGCTATCGTCTGCAGCGTGGTTGAGTGGTTAAAGCGCCATGCTTATGATTAACATGTCCTTTGTTTGAAACCCTTTCTCGCTATTCTGTTGCATCCTGGAAAAAAACTCTACGGCAGATTCTCCTGCTTTATGGTCTTGGCAATCAGTTCTAAAGTACCGGTATAGTCATATCTTTGTTAAATTGCAAGCGGACAGCAATATGTTGGTATCTCCACAAGCAGGTCGTGGTAATTGCTCATCGGGTGTATTAGCGCCCCTACCGCTTTCCTGCGAATTAGAAGAATAAATATAAAAATAAAATATCCAGGTTTAACATTTTGTGCTTACTTTTATAAACATTGACTTAGATAGTTTTAATGTGTTTATTTTTGCTTAAACGTACTTTTTGTAATCAATAATGCTGACGATACTTTAGTCTTCAAAAGCATTTCAAAAAAACGTGCTTTTACCAAAATATCAAAAGCTCGCAGAAAACACTACCTTAAAAGTCATATTTTAATTAAACATACAGCAAAGACCTTTTTTCGGTAAAAACTTGACTTTTCCAGAAAAAGAAATTTCAAAATAACTACAGCTTGCACGTTTTTGGTACTTTATCGTTGTGGATAATTACCCGTGATTACATTTTGGTCAGTTCGGATGGTCAATCTGTGTGTATCTGAATTTAAACAATATGCAAGTATAAAAATTTCAGATATTATTTCAATAGATTGTTTTTAATAGTTCAATCATTACTAACTACTACTTACAATTACAATCATCAATTTGTTTGTAGCAGAGAGATAAGATATGAACAGTGTTGAGAGATCGATGGTGATACAAATGGTCTCGGTTCAAATCTTGCTCCAATCAGGTCTTTAATTTTTAAAAAACATATTTTACTACAATCGTTTTCTGGGTGAACTTAAACCACCTTTGAATAGCAATAACATCACTAAAAAAAACAAAAAACTAAAAAAAAAAGAATAATTTTATTGCCATAAAAATCACTTGACCAAATGCATTTTAAATTGATACTGCTGCAGTTTTTTGCCTTTGCTGTGTTCTGTCATATATATAAATCATTGACAAGATGATAATTAAACTATGTTTTTTTGAGAAAGACACTTTATGATACTTTTTTTTGCTCTGTGGTCTGCGCAAAGAGGTATAAACTTCATCATATCTTTAATTAAAAACAAATAACAGTTTTCAAATAACAAACAGCAATTTTCAAACGGCCGGCAATACATCCGGCAACAACTTGGCATCTATAAAAGCAGGTTGGGGTAAGCCTTGATAATTTTTCTAAGTATAACGCCAACGTTTTTATATTAATTTGAAAATACATATTTGGAGTAGCATAATTTTATTTTCAATACAAAAATGTGGACGGACCCACTGGCCGCGGCGCGGTCGAAACAATTATTGACCCAATGCTACCTAGAGAGCAAGTTGGGTTTTGACGTGGAAGGTTGACCATAGATCAAGTCACTTTTCTACCTCAAAAATTGAGTATAGCTTTTTGGCCAAAAAGAAAATTGCCGCTTTGTTTGTCAATCTCACAGCAGCCTACAATACCGTATGGCACCGTGCCTCATCTGCAAGCTACCCCATCTTTTTTCTGAAAGGCACATAATCTCATTGATTATGGAACTTGTTTGTAATCTAAGGTTTACCCTTACCAACGGAACCGGAAAACAAGTTACGACGTCTTTAGAATGGCGTCCCATAGAGATCAGTCCTGGCTCGCCTCTTGTATAGTACCTATACATATGACCTGCCAGTGACAGTTGACAGAAAATTTGCTTATGCTGATGACCTGGCCATCTTGCACTATGCAAGCGACTGGCAGACATTAGAGGAGACTCTTACTCAGGACATAAAAACTTTATTGTACAAACGTAAGCTCAACCTCATACAACAACAACTGTGTCGGCATCTTTCCATCTTTACAACAAGGAAGCACGACGTGAGCTTAGCATCTTTGTCAGCGGTCCGACCCTAAGATTTTGTGCTAAACCCACTTATCTCGGCACTCACGTTTCGCCGACACTCAGAGTCAATGTGCAAGAAGTTAACATCTTGCGTTGGGCTTCTAAAGCAATTAGCTGGATCAAGCCAGAGTGCGAATGACACAATACTTTGTACGGTCACCCTTGACTTGATCCATTCCAAGGCTAAGTACTGTGCGCTTGTTTGATGTCGCAATGCCCATACTTGCCTTATGAACGAAAACTTTAGATTAATGATGTTTTACGGATAGTGACTAAATGCCTGCGTCCCACAACAAAGGACAACCTTTTTATCTTATCAGGCATCCAACCAACCGAGCTTTGCTGCCAAAAACCCGTAGTGTCTTTAGCTCACCGCGCTCAGGAATCAAAACAGATCTAGTGGCATTGAGCAAAAAACTATTCTTGCGCATCACACTGCTGAGGCCACTTGTGGGCTTGGGATGGGGTGCTGATGCTAAAACACTATGCATAGCCACCTTATCTCTAGTCTACTCAACAGCTGAGTACTGTGTGCCAGTCTGGTGTCGCAGTGCTCACACTCGCCTTATCGACAGTGTCTTGAACGACGCCTTGCGCATAGTTACTGGATGCCTGCGTCCCATTCCAACGGACCACTTACTTGTACTCTCAGCCATCCAGCCAGTTGAGCTTCGCCGAATGGGAGCGACACTCTCCTTGGCTCACCGTGGATCTCTAAACCCCAATCGTATCTTGTATGGTCTTTCAAGTAGATCCTCAGATACTGGCCAAGTGAGACTAAGATCCAGACGCTCGTTTGTGCCAGGTGCGCGGAATCGTTTGAACAACCTTGCCAGACTTGGCATCCGCGCCTCTAAATGGACAAATTACAAATGGAAAACGGAATACTGTGTAAATGCTTACATGCTCTGTGTTTTTGTGCCCGGGACCGGTGCCAGGCCTGTTGGGATGGGCTTACCCCAAGCAGTTTGGGTTAAACTCAACCGCCTGCGGACGGATGTTGTGCAATTCCATTCGTCCATGCACAAACGGGGTCTCGCTCTTTCACCGAATTATGAGTGTGGCACCTCTGAGCAAACAGCAGACCATGTTCTAACAGCGTGCCCTATATATCGGGCACCACATGAGCACGAGGTCTGACGGTTTTGGATGACGAAACTCGATGCTGGCTTAATAACACCACTGCCAGCATCTAATTCAGGCCGTACAGCAGCCTGGTGTAGTAAAAGGATAAACTTTCGGCCCCATTCCTGTTTGTGCCTGACCTGGAGTGAATACTCTTCAAACAACAACGATCGGCAAAATATAAACAATCTTTATAATGATGAAATTGGAACTTAGCACTCGATTTATAAAACTATTGGAATTTTGAAAAATGTATAGTCTGTGTGGTTTTTCTAGGTTTTATTCTGGTTGTGGGCCGGCTATATATAGTAATAGATAAAAATAATAGTTTTAGTTTTGTTTCTTGTTTGACATTTCTTGAGTTTCTTAATTCAATTTTGTACTCTATGTTTAGATACATTTTGTCGGGCTTAAATTATTAAAAGTTTATGGTTATATTTTGCTACTTGTAATTCAAAATATTTTGATCTGATATTTTAATCAATCCTTTTTTTAAGAACTTATATCAAATCTTAACATTATACAGCTTAAATAGCTGCTTTTTATCCCCTTCAGGCGAACAATAAGGTAAATTTCATTGTATTAGTAAAAATCAAACGTGAATACATCTAAAAAAAGACAATCGCATAATCACTCAATACAGATTTTCAAATTCTGGTTTTACTTAAAATACTTTTTTTTAGAATACTTTTAACGGTTCAATATGAATGTAGGCTACTTTTACGAATTTGTTTTAAAAAAGCTTCTTTTATAAATAAGTGAATTTCAAAAACAGATTTTTGAACACCAAATGTTTCGTCTAAATTGTGGGTTCTTCTTTTTTCTAAATTATAAATCATATGCTTTAATAGCTCGGAATCGGACTGCAATCATGCAGTCTCCGGAAGCAGGTCATAATACTTGCTTGGCAGCTGCTCTATTAATAGCGTTTGCGAAGCTTTTTCGTGTGTTAGGAGGACAACTATGGAAATTAAATATGAAAAATTATAAAGGATTGCTGTGCCATATCCACGGTGACCTTCTGTTTGTAAAAATGCTTTATTGCTTATCACAAAGAACATTTCAATATTTGCATTAAAAAATTCATTTATAAATTTTAATTTGCTAAAGTTGCAAGTTGTATATCAGCCAATTGAAAATATTTTGCTAAAACATATTACCGGTGTAGTTTTATGTTTCAGCAAAAATACATCAGTCGATGAAAATTTGTTACATAAGAATTTATTGAGTTACAACTACCTTACTTTGCTGAACAAGCTAATATAAGCTATGAGCTTGCCGTTTTTTCTTTATAAATTGTCACCAAAAAAGCCGAAACTTTTTTTCTAGATCAAAGTCAAAGCCGCGCAAAGATTTAAACAATGGCACGCAAGCACACACACTCAAATAAAGTTCAAAATTTCAATGTTCTAATTAGTAATCTACCGTTGGTCATGTTCTCTTGGGAATATAATCGAAAGTAGCGCCGTCGCTTTGCAAAATATTCAGACGAACTTTTTTTTCGCCCGACAGAGTAGAACTCTAGCGACACGTAGCGACTTAAAAATTTGAATTATCTTGTCGCTACTCAAAATTATTGGGGAAAAAGGGATTTTTTTGAAAGGAAAAGCGGGGTCTTTTATTTTCTTTATTGCAAACTTGTTTTTGAACAAATTTTTAAACATTTTATATCATTGTACTCAGGAAAAAATTATCTTTTCGATGATATAAAATTTAAACAATTTTTTTTATAATTAATGGGGAAATTATAATTAAATATTGCTTAATTCTTGAAAAACTCCTAAAATTGCGCAGCTAGTGACCAAAAGCCCCGTGGTGAAAGAGTTAGAAAGACTTGTTTTGTGCTCATTTAAGTATGATAAGATCTCAAAGCATGATTTTCACCTCACATCCAATTAAAACAAAACTTAAATTTTAGCTTGAAGTTCTTAATACATTTCCAACCTGCCGAAGGGACGCAGGAGGCAATTTTCTTCCCAAGTCTCTAAAATTTGGAAAAAGAGTAGAATTTTTAGGGAAGCGACAACAAAGTTTTTGAGCAAAACTAGAAGTTTTCAGGCAGTGATAAAAAACATTAGAGCAAAATCAGACAGTTAGAGCAACGACATGGTCTTTTTTTTCAAAGATTACTGTGATTTTGAGACGAAAATTGAGAAATCAAAGACGAATTCTTTTTTCTTCTTTTTTTTGTTTGGTTTTTACCCTAAAATATCAGACTAATGTTTTTTTTATATTTATAAAACACTAGAAAATTATGATTCGGGCAAGTGTCATTAAATTTGTGCAAAACTTTATCGTTTCCAAGGTTTTTCGGCTGGTACGCCCATGCTTAAAACCCATGAAAAATTAGTTTGAGAAGTAGAAACAAGATCAGCTAAAGCAATTGCTCGTTTTTTGGACTCGTATTTTTATGTTATTGAGAAGCTGCACTTAATTAATATTTACTTGATAATTAAAGCTGTATGATAAAAAGTTTTATGATTAAAAGTTTTAACAACTTTTTTTACATTTAAATAGTAATTCGTGGATTAATTCTAGTTAATAATTGAAATGACATTAGCAGATTTTTTTGGCACAACATAGATATAAATGACGTCAAAAAGAACGGTCCAGTTTGATTTGTAGATTTCAACATTTTCTAGACTACTTGACTTAAACAAACGTGAGAAGTCCACAATCTTTACGCAAAAAAAGCAAGTAGTACTTATTGCTGGAAAATATTTTCGATCATGATAAGCCCGACCACAAAAGAAACATTTGCATCTTATAGCCGCAATTAAGGCTCGATGCTTATTCGTCTTTTTATTTTCATGACTAGCATTCAAAAAGTCTTTAGCAATAGCCAAGCTATGGTTATCTTCAGAGTACACTGGAGCTGTAAATCTGATTTTAGAGAAGTAAGTAGTTTATAAAAACTTAAATTTTTTTTTAAATGTTTTTGAGTTATGCAAAATATTATGTGGAAATTAATTTAAAAATCGTTATAAACGTGAGCAATTCGATATTACAAAAAAAAAACAATTTTCAGTTGAAAAATAGCATTGATATTTTTCCTTGACTTTGCCCGTTTAAATTAAAATGCATCATGATATAAGTTCTTGCCATATGCAAAAAAATTTAATGCTCAATTTCACTTCTAAAACTTCGGCTGCCACGGCGCCCAAACGCGCTTGTAAATGCAACTCAACAACTTTAATTTTTTGTGTGTTTTAAATCTGTGCTTCTCCAATTTTTTTAACCGAGGGCCGCACTTTTTATTGATAATTTATTGTAGGCCTCCAGAGGGTATGGCGACAAAAAAAAAAAAAAACTCATAAAATTTACTGTGTCCAAAACTTGACCTTGCTTGTTCGGAGATCATGTGAGACTTACGGATTACGGTTCAAGCAAAGTAGCATTCAGATTATCAGGTTTAAAGATAGTTTATTCCTTCAAATCTGTCACAGTTACTGAGGAAAAGCCTGATTCACAAATATTACTTACTCTAATTGTAATATTTTTTGGTATAACATCATAAGAATTTTGTAATTTTAGTATAATTATTGCTTACTGGTTTTAATTTAAAAATTGTCCCGGTTAGTTATCAGTAAACTATTAAGATTTTAAATTTAAGCAAAAAAATATCAAAGTTAAAGGACAATGAAATAACCAAAAATGTTTGGCGTAATCTCTATTGTTCAAAATTTAAAGCTGTCGTTTTTGTCCTGAGGTTATAGAACAGTGGTTTCCAACCATCTTTTTATATATTCTTTCCTCTGGCCGTTTTCAAATCTTAATTTTGCCCCCATATCACAAACAATAAAGCTATTGACATTTTTTTTTGCTTTTATAGCGGTATGACTAAAATTTGAAACTGCTTTGTCAGACCACTAAACAGAAAAAGTGCCGTAAAGTGTCTTTTCTAAGGACGCAACGGAATGGCGCGAGTAGGTTTTGAACCCAAAATATATCAATCACAATTACAGCGCTTTAAACACTTGACCACGCTGCCAAATGTACAAAAAAATTGGAAGGAAAAATTACATATTTTATGAAAGACTAAAAAGGGGTCAAAAAATTTTCGTAGTTGGTTTTACGAGAGCCCATTCAGTAGATGAGGCGTAAAAAAAATCCTTGGAGATTTAATAACTGGGCAACTCCCTACGATGAACTAAATATCTAAAGTAGGAAAGGAGGAGTTTAATTGGCTAAGCAAAGATTAGAATAATTAAGTAGGAGATAAAAAAGATTCTATTTTGGCTTGCCGTAAGCCCTCCAGAAAGAATTTTGCTGATTTCTGATGCTAAAAAGTAAGATGAAAGAAAAAAGTTTGATTAATCTAGCGACGTTTTAAGAAGACGCAGCTGTAGATGAAAAAGAGGTAAGTTTGTCAAAAGAGACAAAAGAAATTTGGTCATGATAAAAACGTTAGAGAAACAAAATGTTTATAATTGTGTGATGAAGAAGTATTCACACGGCTAAGAAATAGACAAAGGAATAGGAACTGTTAGAGAGAAGGTTAATGCAGCTTTACGGGTAAACTGATAAGCAGTATAATTGCCAGAAAAATTTGTTTAATAACGTATCAGTCAAAGGGTTAGATGAGCCTTGGTAAAAAGAGACCAGACGAAAACCAGAAGCTTCAAACTGTTTTCGTTAGAAAGAAAAAATGAAAGGGGAAAAAGAGCAGAGTCAGCAGATTTAGAGACAATGAGAAAAGATTAGAAGTGAAGGGCACTGGTTTGTTTATAACCCCAACCTAGAATGATTTCCACTGTGTAGCTGTATGAGGTCATATCATGTTCTTGACACGAAGATCTGCAAGACTGGCGCTTGAAGCAATTTTTAAATGGTCATTATCATTTTACGTTCAATAATTTGTATATAACTGTATTGCAAAGATATTAAACTTAAAATTAACAACAAAATTCTAAAGCAAAATTTCTCGCCAAGCTTATAAAGTTTTTTTCTAATAAAAAAATTTCTTCCCGGTCGGAAATCACTGAGCTAGAGAATAAAATGAAGTCAGTTTACTTCTTGGAATTTTATTCTTTTTATTAGTTTATTTTACTACAACTTGCAAGTTTATTTTTAACTTTTTTTAAAAGAAAATCTGCAAAATATGAATTTCAATTAAACAAGTTTCATCGGAGGTAAACTAAATGACAGTTTAATACGTAGGCCTACAAAAGATCATAAAAATCAAATGATCTTTTTGTAAATTAAGCTTTTTTGCTTTTGGCATAAACTTGCATTGCTATAGCAATACTAGTAGAATAAAAATAAAAAAATTTTAGGATTTTTGCTGAAAAGTGACCAGATAATTTCATCTTAGTTATAACTTCCTAGCATGCTTAAGAGCGACACTACACAATGACCAACGAAACAAAATTTGTCCTCTCTCTACTTTGACTGTTTACCAAAAAAGAGTCAAATTGGACTTTTTCTTTCCTTTACTTCAGATCAAGTGTTTTAGTTGATTTCAAGTCAAACCATCTCCTCAATAACGTGTAATCTCAAATTTTAACCTGGAAATGACGTCAAAGATCGATCCATTTTCACCGACATTCTTTTTTTACTGGTTTGTTATAAACACAAAACAAAGATTACCTCGTAGTGATTAATATTTCACTAAAGTTTTGTAAATTAAACCTTAAAAAGTACAGTACTTAAAACAAAGTCATTAGTGTATATAAAACGGCTGTTAACTGGTTAAAAAAAAGTAATTCTACAAAAATTTAAAATCAGCTCAAATTGACTTTTTGAAAAATAAAAATTTTAAACATTTGTTCGGAATTATTGCGTATAAACCAGTAAGAAAACAGTTTTAAAAATTTTTTCTTTACACCTGAAATGCTGATCATATGCTGAAATGCTGAAATGAACATAAAACGAGACATGGAAATAATCTAAGACTTGTTGGCTTCTGCCAGACGCATTGCTGCATCGGTGAAGGTGACATTGTCCATCCTGCAAACCAAGGATCAGATGACCAGAGACTTGAAAATATAACAGATGAAACAGATGGCGCTAAAGAGTACTCTCTGTCGCATTGTGCGTCACGCCCGCAGAACCCGAGCAATTCTTAGGGCTTGTTTGCACTACGAGCGTGAAATGAAGCATTCTTTGTTTGTTTCATTGATTTTTTTCCTTCGCTTAGCGCTGGCTCAGATTTTAAGCGCGGAAAGATAGAAAAAGAAACAAAGAATGCTTCATTTCACACTCGTAGTGGAAACGAGCCTTAAAATTTTTCTGTTTACTCATTACCCGCTCTGCGACATAACCTGAATGAGCAGACTGTCCCTGACGAGAGTTTAAAAGTCGAAACCATAATCAGGCAGTAGACCAGGATTCGGCTGCTGATTCACAATCTTACAGATGATGCTTTTTATTGCTATTTGTTCAAAGCTTGGCATATAAATAATATATTTTACTAGAACAGAATGCGTTTTTAATAAATTTTGAGCAAAAAAAAATAAATTTTTTTTACAGAATAGATAACTTTTTATTGTACAATTACTTTGAAGCTGGTAAAGATAAGCATTTTATTTACAGATTGCTAATTATCTTTAACTGCAAAATTTTGGGGTTGTTTATCTTTACCTGGACTTAACACGCTTATCTAACTTATAGGTTTAATTCAATACAATTCAGAGTTTATATTTACATTCACTAGAGTTAATTGTATTGTTAAATTAATAAACCTAATTCTAACCTTACCCGAAATATACATGTATATATATCTTTTTTAATTTGAACATTAAATGAAATTAACGTTATTATATTTTGCGCAATAAAAATAAAGTCCAATTTTACAAGTCATTGAACTTTATCTAGCCAACAGGGCTACTTATCTTTACCTTGAGGATTTGGGATTTTTATTTTTATATGACTCTTTTAGGGTTGCTTATCTTCACCAGCTTTGATGTTTTAAAAGAAAGTTTTGTTTATTTTTAGCTCGGCTATTTTTTTATTACGAGTTGCAGGTTCTGAATTTTACGCCAAGTTACAGTCAATTCAAAACTTTGTAGCCTAAACCAGCGGTTCCCAAACTGTGGGAACCGCACCGCGAGACTTTGTCAGGGGCGCCGCGAAAGCATGCGAAAGTTGTTAAACTTACTGCTTTTCTCACAATAATTGCAGTGTGAAAGTTGTTAGCAGCAACGTTCCTTCTAAGAGCTTCCTTAGTGTGCGCGGGATGAAAGCCGTGTGAGCAGTGTTGGATGTTGGGTGAGGCGAATGAGGCAGTCCCCCTCGAAAACAGCATATACAGTTTTGAATCCGTTGCAGATGTTTCTTCAGAGAACGATTCTGATTGAAGATCTTATTTTTTTTTAGAGAACACCCTGATTTTGGGAGAGAAATAGGGAAATCAGAGATGAAATCGAAGTGAAGACCTTTCTTTTTTTTTTAGAGAACACCCTGATTTTGGGAGAGAAATAAGGAAATCAGAGATGAAATCGAAGTGAAGACCTTTCTTTTTAGAGAACACCCTGATTTTGGGAGAAAAATAAGGAAATCGGAGATGAAATCGAAGTGAAGACTTTTTTTTTTTAGAGAACACCCTGATTTTGGGAGAAAAATAGGGAAATCAGAGATGAAATCGAAGTGAAGACCTTTCTTTTTAGAGAACACCCAGATTTTGGGAGAAAAATAAGGAAATCGGAGATGAAATCGAAGTGAAGACCTTTTTTTTTAGAGAACACCCTGATTTTGGGAGAAAAATAGGGAAATCAGAGATGAAATCGAAGTGAAAACCTTTTTTTTTTTAGAGGACACCATGAGTTTTGGAGAAAAAAAGTTGTTCAAAGAAGTAATTGAACTGAATACCTTTTTTCATTAGTATTGTTAAGTTTTCAAAGGGCGCCGTGAAAAAAAGTTTGGGAACCTCTGGCCTAAACTATAAAGCCTTGAAATGAAGCTCTGTTATTGCTGCTTCGCAAATTCAATTTTAAATTAAATCTCAAAGCGATTTACAGCTATTCTTGATTTGATAATCTATTTCCTTTAATTTCAACTTGGAATTGTTGGATTTGACGGCAATGGAAATTTAAGGTTTATCTATAAAATGAATAATTCTTATCTAAACATTTATGAAAAAATAAAAAAATATTGCGATTATTCTTATGAATCAAAAATGTTTTGTGTTAATAAAAGAAAATTATTAAATCATTTTTTTTGCAACGGAAATGAATCGGAACGCGCAGCGATGGAAAAATACGTTATCAATACGACTTAAATTTAAACGCTTAACAATGGATGATATTGTTTTATTTTTTGTTTAACCCATATCCTCCTGAATCAAAGTTTTTTGTTCATTTCTCTATTGTAGCTTTGGAATGATGTAACTTGAAGAAAAAAACGCTCTTTTTGTGAGAAACTTTTTTTTTGTGAGATATGAATGATTTCACTTCCGTCAGTTTAAACTGACGCTAGGAGCAGGAGGGTACATGTAAAACAAAACGCAAAATTACTTTTCTTTAATATTTTTATTTTTGAACCAAACCAATTTTTGATAACAAGCAAGCATACAAACAAATAACATCGTTAATAAACGAAAAACTTTAGTTCACAATCTTTCGTTCACATGTCAAACTAAATAACATTGTCTATTGGAAATGGTATTCTTTAAAACAATCAGGATTTAGACAAACATTGCAGGATTACCTGGAGGTTCTGAGCACTCTGGTTTTGCACATCGTCGTGCGTCCCCTTAACAATCCAGTAATTGGTAGCACTGAAACGTACATGTTCACACTGCTGTGACCTTGATCCAGAAAATAGAACCTGTGACATATCTTTACTGTATTACAAGTGTTTTTACTAACGGACGGAATTGAATACAGCATCGCGACGGCTTTGCCTGTACCCACAGCTTCGGTAGCCAAACTTAATTGGTTTCCATGAATACAATATAACTGTTTCGCTCCGTGCTTTCTAAAGTATGGTACCATGGATTTGTCAACGCTTAGATTTTGCTCGGGTTTGTAGTAAGCCACACACTGCTTGTTTACCGCATCAAACTGGCTAAACAGGTCTAACTTTGGCAAATCTGTCAGTTTATCCAAGGTTTTATTATCAGCAAGATGAAGAAAGTGTTTGATTTCTTTAAACTCATTCTTGATCATCAGCACCGTGGCCATTCGGTCCTGCTTGTCCTCCCTCCTCTGCCAATACATTTCTTGTTGTGGCAATTGACTATAACCGCTCAGCACAAGGATGGCAATAAGTTATTTCAACTTTTTTATGGTCATCATAAACGAGCGGTTGTTTTTGTATCGAGCATACTTATGTGATTCCAAACATTTTCTTTCCATCTCTTCAGACGTCAAGAACTTTTCAAATATTTCATTTGGCAAGATATGCTTTTCAAAGGAAGGGTGTGTCAAGGTCCAGTTATCAAGAACTCTGTGCACATTTATTTTACCCTTCTTCCATTGCAGTTTTGAAACAAGAAGTTTTATCATTCTTCTCTAAAAAACAAATTATAAAGTTGAATACCAACATAAAATACAAAATTATACAATTTGAAAACATTTGGCGTTGTGTACCAAGTTCACATAGTGCAAGCGTTGCAGCAAGATTGCATAAAACAGTTAAATGAAGATACTGTATATCATAGTATAGCAAGATCTATAAATTCATTGTTAAAATATGTATATATGCTACTTTTTTGTTGCTAGCAGAACACAATATTGTTCTGACAGGGAAACATTTTTTGGTTGAAGCTCACCAGCAGGTAACCTAGTATTCTAAAAACAAGAGAAAATACAGAACCTTACCTAACCGCTTGCTAAAGCTTGCGATTCATCAGTAGCAGTTTTATGCTTCTTGTTCCTTGCAAATCCTATTCAGCATCTGATGGAAGTTGCCTTCTGCAAAGGTTTTCCGGAATACAATTAACATCATTTCCATCATCTTCGTCGGCGTCCATACCATTATTCTTTGGGAGGAAAATGATAACATTTGCGGTAGACACAGATTTACCAGCAACAAAGCTGTACTTAGAATCCAAAGCTTCAAGTACTACTAATGCTTCAAAAACAGTCATCTTTTTGTTTTCCTGCAGCAGGTTAGCCATAGCGGCCTAATGGATAAAGCGTAGGAACGCTAGGATTAGCAGTTGTAAATATTACTTTTGTCGCTTATAAAAACAACTCAAGCTACTCAATACTTTCTATCAACTGTCTAATTTATAGTGATTTTTAGTGTCAATAAATAGACACAATAAACAATTAAATCCTAAGTTATTTAGCTCTAATGAACAACTTTAAAGTTAACACGATTCAACTGGATTTAAACTTGTTAGGCTGCCTGTTAAAACAATAATCCCAGTAAAGTGTGTCCGACCAAAATAAAAAAGAAACTTTGTGTATATTACTCTACCTCCTGGCAAGAGTTGCTCCCAGCGTGCTTTCTGTCTAGATAAGCAAATAACAAGAAACTTGGCTTATCAACTAGTTATCGACTAGTCCTGTAACAGTGTAACAGTTCTCAATTACCAATTAACTAACGAAGTATTTGCAAATACTCGAAAACCACAACCATTCTGTGACATCACAATGAAACGATATAATTTTATCAGGTTTTCGCATTCGATAAAAGAAATCGTGTTTAACGTCTGAGTGTACCCTCCTGCTCCTAGCGTCAGTTTAAACTGACGGAAGTAAAAGACTCCTTAAAGAGCAGGCTGGGTTCCGACGCGGGAAATCAACCGTAGATCAAGTTGTTCTGCTAATCCAGAACATCGAGGATTCTTTCGAGGCTAAAAAGAAGGCTGGTGCTATATTTATCGATCTGACAGCTGCTTAGGACACTGTCTGGCACCGTGGCCTTACCTGCAAGCTGCTGAGACTACTTCCGGATAAGCACATTGTCAAAATGATCATGGAGCTTGTCCGAAATCGAAGTTTCACCCTTACCACCGGTGACAGCAAGCAAAGCAGGCTACGCCGTCTTAAAAACGGCGTTCCTCAGGGATCGGTCTTGGCTCCCCTCCTATTTAACATCTATACGTACGATCTTCCTTTCATGATTTCCAGAAAGTTTGCTTATGCTGATGATTTAGCTTTGTTGCACTTTTCTGGAAACTGGAAGGACTTGGAGGGGACCTTAAGCCAAGACATGTCCACACTGTCAGCGTATCTCCAGACTTGGAGGTTGAAGCTCAGTCACACTAAGACGGTGACGACAGCCTTTCATTTAAACAACCGAGAGGCCAAACGTGAGCTAAAGGTCTACAACAACGGTGGACTTTTACCGTTCTGTCCAACCCCTACATACCTTGGGGTAAAACTGGACAGATCGCTCACGTTTTGTCACCATTTAGTGGCATTGCGCAAAAAACTATCATCGCGCGTCACACTGCTGAGGCGACTCGTGGGCTCGGGATGGGGTACTGGTGCTAAAACACTACGCATAGCCACCTGTCTCTAGTCTACTCAGCAGCTGAGTACTGTGCGCCAGTCTGGTGTCGCAGTGCTCACACTCGCCTCATTGACAGCGATTTGAATGACGCCTTGCACATAGTTACTGGATGCCTGCGTCCCACTCCAACGGACCACCTACCTATACTCTCAGGCATCCAGCCAGCTGAGCTTCGCCAAATGGGAGCGACACTCTCCATGGCTTACCGTGGATCTCTGGACCCCGATCATATTTTGCATGGTCTGTTAAGTGGGTCCTCAGATACTGGCCAAGTGAGACTAAGATCCAGACGCCCGTTTGTGCCAGGTGCGCGGAATCTCTTGGACAATCTTGCCAGACTTGGCATCCGCGCCTCTGAATGAACAAATCTTAAATGGAAAACGGAGTACTGTGAAGGTCCGTGCTTCCAGGCTCCGTGCTTTTGTGCCCCAGACCGGTGCCAGGCCTGTTGGGATGGGCTTACCCCGAGCAGCTTGGGTTAGGCTCAACCGCCTGCGGACTGGTGTTGGGCGATTCCATTCGTCCATGCACAAATGGGGTCTCGCTCCTTCACTAAATTGCGAGTGTGGCGCCTCTGAGCAAACCGCAGACCATGTACTAACAGCGTGCCCTATACATCGGGCACCACATGGAGCACGAGGTCTGACGGTTTTGGATGACGAAACTCGATGCTGGCTTAATGACATCACTGCCAGCGTCTGATCCAGGCAGTGCAGCAGTCTGGGGTAGTAAAAGGATAAACCCTCGGCCCCAGTCCTGTTTGTGTCTGACCTGGAGTGGATACCTCTTCAAACGACGACGACGACAACGGAAGTAAATGAATCGCAAAATTTTTGCAAGCCTGTTTTTGATTCTTTTTTTGCTTATTACCACTTCAATAATGTATGTTTAAGCTATCTTTAGTAATTTTTCAATTTATTTTCAATTCACAACCGTTTGATGGCAGTTACTTCTTTTTGCAATGAAAAAAATGCTTTTTTTGAATTAGATTGCTGTAAATATCGCAATAGCTTTTTATTTATAATTTAAAACGGTCAGACAATTAGCTTGATTCCTCATTGTCAATTTAATCTAAAAACTGGAGTCCTGCAATTATCAATGTGCTTAAAATCCTTCGTTTTTCGGCGTCAGTTTAAACTGACACTAGGAAGATGTGGGATAAAATATTCTCGGTCCAATCTGCTTTACTATTGGTCAAATCATCAATCAAAATCTACTTTTTAGTATTATTTAATTATTCCAAATATTATTATCAACCAATAAAACACATCAATTCCAAAGATATTGCGGAAACTGTCTAGTAATACATAAAGTAAAATGTAAAAAGTGCTTTTAACACTCTTTGTAGATCCTGAATAAACTAAGACAAAACTACTTTTTGATTTGCAAATTCAAAATGACGAATTCCAAAAATTTATTTCTGCAAATTCAAGAAAGTTATTTCTGAGAGTTAAATCATTACAATATTAGCACATTATGGTTAACTAAACAAATCATCTCTGCTTCACATTTTTTAATAAATTTAAATGTAATTCTTTATCATATTGTCTCGTTTCACAACAATATAACTTTACAAAAACTCGACAATCCAAAACTTTCTGTTTTGAGCATCTCACACTTCATTCGTGGTTATATTCTTAACGTTATACTTCTTTAGTTGATTCTCAGTCATTTACAGTAAATTTTAAGCTTTTGCTTGCGGAATGGTACACCACCCCCCACTTAATTTATTTTGTCTGCAAGTTGTTCTTACACGTAATTATAAAGATTTGTTTTACCTTCCTAATTCAAGTGCATTGAATGACTCAAAATTTAAGCTAGGGGTTCTGAAGGGGGCCACGGGGCCTTTATCAAGGGGCTACAAGAAGAATCCTCATTTTGGAATTTAATTTACTTTTGGGACAAACAGGACAAAGCTAGAGAAGGTTTCAACGTGATGATTTTCTTTTTTTGTTCTTCACTTGATCATTGGAACAATTATATAACTGGGGGGCCACGGGTGTTTGAGAAAGGGGGCCACGGATCACCAGACCTTGAAAACCACTCTTTTAAGCCATTGTGACATTTTGGCAGCGGCGACGTAACTTTGCCTAGAGTTTTCAAGAAACAATTGTTATCTTCCACCGGTGCCAAGCAATTTCGATATTATAAGTTACATAAGGTGTTTACTACTTCACCATACAATTGCAGTTTGACATCAAGCACTGCTTTTTCTTATTGCTAGACCTACACTAGTATAATTGCTATTTTAAAAATTCTTGTTCGTTCTAGTAACTTTAATTTTTATCTGATAACTTTGGCTGATTTTTACGTTATATTGCGTCGTAAATTTTTCATTCAATTTAGTGGAATCATTCCAGTTGAGAAGTGCTTAGAAATCGTTTGGCTTACTATCGTGGAATTGAATTGCTTAAGTGTTTAAATAGTTAAGGATCAATGTTGATGCCTTAGAAGTTAATTCTGTGGTGAGATGAAATATTTGAGTCTGTGCGGATGAGAAACTATTTAGTTTAATATTAACCATCGGGGTAATAATTTATTCTTATAGTTAGCGAATATAAGGTTTTTGAGTAATTATTTGCAGTTGTTGACGCTGTGAATTGCCTTAAAGTTTTGTAAAGCTTGTGAGTCAAGTTTTGCGAGAATCACTGAAGTTATTTTAAATTTTGTAAATATATTTTTTTATATTTAGAAACTGTGGTTTCTTTCTATTTATAGAGAGAAGTTTTCTAGAGCAAGGGTTTTCAAACTAGAGTGCGCGAGAGAATTTTTGGTAGTATGAGCTTACACGAGCAAGTTTCTTAAATTTGCATTTCAACGACTGAATTTAGACAGCAATTTCATTATCATCATTTTGTTTTAGGTCTTCTTTCCCTTAAAAATCAACATAACATCACAAGGTAACTCAGCTTTTATCATAAACTTTACAGAAAAATTAAAAACATTTTAAATAAAACTAATCTTGTGCAAGAAAATATGATTTGTAATCGATGTAACATCGTCGAGAACATAAGCGAAAGCTTCACCTTACAGCAGAAAGACGAAATTACAGATATTAATAAGTTTGTGCAAAATCACTTGCAGTTGCTACGTGATCTGTTGGGAAATTATTTCTCGGATTTAAATGATTTTGATTATAAGCTGATTCGCAATCTTTTCGGGTTGATCCCAGACTTTTTTCATACAGTGTGCAAAATGAATTAATTGAACTTTTGAATGATTCAACAGCCAAAGACATCTTTGATCCTCATCCCTGCGGAAATTTTGGTCATAAATGGTAAAGTCACATCAATTGGTGTCAAAAAATGTGTGGAAAGTCTTATGTTGTTTCTACCAACTTACTGTTGTGAACCAGGTTTGTCAATTATATGAATAATCAAAAACAAGTTTCATGTGAGGCTTTCAATTGAAGATGACTTACCTGTGTGCTTTTCTAAAACGCTTCCAAAAATTGATTTACTTGTGAAATAAAGTCAAGCTCATCGATCTCATTAAATTTATGAAGAGATGATTAAAGCAGCTAAAAGATACTTTTTTTGTTTTGTGAATTCAATTGTTTTTGTTTTTTGTTAAATTCTTTTTAAGGTTACGCCACAAGTTGTTTAGCAAAGCGGTAAGTAGCTAAAAAAAGTTTGAGAACCCCTGTTTTAGAGAATCCATTTGTAATAAGCCAAAATCTAATTGTTTAAAAAACTTCAGGCTTGCGAGAAACTATTTTTAAAGTCGGTATAAATGAAAATAAACACAGATTTACTTCAACGCAGGTATTTGGGTTACCTAGTTCAATTGTTTCTTTCGAATTCCCGAGTAAATATGTGACAAAGTGGTATACTCCATATGCTTTATTTGCGCTAATGGTAAACACAATGTTCTTTTTCTTCTTAGCTCATTTTTGCTGTTGTCACAGGTTTATTCTATGCCGCCGATGCTTTGTTAGAAAGGTGTATTCTTGGTTAAATTGTAGTTAACGAAAAGCGTCTTAAAAGTTAGTGTGAAGTAAATCTCGCTAGATAACAACAAAACAGCATTTAAAGAAAAAAAGATTTCAGTCAAATTTATTCTCACTAGACTTGCAAAACACATTATCTAAAAATTGTGCAACTTCATAATAGGGTAAACATAAGTTAAAAAAAATTTTTATATAGTGTTTTTGGAAAAAGTATTTAAAAAAATTTATATACGTAGTAAGATTTATTCAAGTAACGAACAAAAAAATTAAATGAAAAACAACAATCTTTGAAAATCAGAAAAAAGTATAATGTTTTTTTTGTTTTCTGAAATAATTATTCTTAGTTGTTTAAATTAAATAACAAGAAATTCTTGATTGTTAAATGCGAAAAAATAATATGAATAAGAGAATATCTTTAAGTTTAGGGTTTTTCTTCAAGTTTGCAGCAATCTCTAGACCGATTTAAGAGCAGAGAAAGATGCAATTACACCTATTTCTTGTTCTTCTATTTAAATAGAAAACTTTTTGGTGACTGTTTCAAAAAGAATCAAGAATTTATATGAGATTGAGAATCAGCGACTCGTTGTATTTGAGTAAAATAGAAAAAACAAGTTTATTTTTTGCTTAATCTGAATATGACACTATTAATCTTTTGATCATAAAATTAAAAAATATGAAAAATGGTAAAAACATAAAAAAACAGTTACTTATAATTATCAGCACAAGTTTTTTGGAAGAGCAGACTGTTTTAGTTGTGAGGCTTATCAGGGGACACAACATCTGATTCAAATAGAATAAAATGTTGCATCTCCATGATGAACCGTATGCAAAACTATTTGTTGAACAAAGATAATAGTTAAAAAAACAAAGTTGTGTTCTGATAATTATAGATAAAATCGCTTTGACAATTGAAGTCATTGACCCCTCTGCTGAAGAGCACTAATAACTTAGTTATGAAAAAAATATTATTACAGCTTGATATGCTCAAAACCTACGGCAAATAACTAAATTGTTAAGCAATAAAACTTTAAACTTGCATGCAACACCTTTTTGAAAGAATTTGTAATCTTTTCCGTAATGGTCTTGTCACACTTCATTTCTAATAATTTTAATCATGGTGATATAGCTTATTTTCCGCTTTAAACTAATTCAAAGTTTTGTTATAACGCAGAGATCGCTTGGTCAAGAGAAAATCGCTTTTGAACTATGTTTTTTTATTTATCTACTTGCAATTTTTAGAATGCAACTTTATTTTTTTCTTTCGCCAGACGGTGAGACGTAATGCGCTTTGCCTGTATCGTATGACCGAGTTAAGTGCAGTCTGGAATGTACTCACTTACCATAAAAAATGCGTTCTAATTTTAACGCGCGTGACCGAAGCGTTTTTGAGGTAACTCCAGCCGATTTGCATCATGTGACCTTTTGTCCATATACTGTATATGTACGCTCGCTCGATTGAAGGCATGCGACGAAGAGAGAAGAGAGTTAAATGTTAATTTGGCGTGGAGCGCGGCGAAGGGTTCTTTGATCGTATTACAGTGATAAATGTTAAATTATTTTGCACCAGTGTTTTGGAGTTTTGTTCTACGAAGGTAGAATCATTTGTGGTGATCGAATTAAGTCGCAGCGCCGATTTTCGCTTTGCAGTGTGGCAAAGCGCAGAAGAGAATTTTCGTCAGGAGTGAGTCGTAAATTTTATAATACATTCGTTTTAGTTAGTGTTGTGATATTGTGCAATCGATGACGTAGTGTTTTCTTAAACGCTTAATCTTAATCAGCGCCTTCTCCTCAATCAATTATTGGATGCGTATCTCCAAGCATACTGTAATTGTAACAAGTTAAATTTGTGCATCTATTTCGGTTCACCAGTCAGTTCAAAGTCATCAAGCTACTACAGTAAATGAACTAAAAAGCATTCTATTTCAATACGGTTGTTTTGGCTAAATATTTTTTGTGAATTTTAATTATTGTTATTTAATAAACCTATGTATTCGTGCAAAGATACAACAGTTAGAGACAGTGATCTCTGTTTGTTTACGGAAGAAAGTTTTTAACGAATCAACCAGAACTTAGCCGAAGCCAACTGTATAAAAGCTTCAGGTTTATAGCAAACTACTTGAACCGGAATAAAATAAAATTTAGAAACAGCTTTGTTTCAGCTCAGGTATTGAGGTTACTTTGCTCAACTGGTCCCTTAGGATTCCCAAACACAGTCTGTGACAATTTTTTATCTCCGGAAGCAGGTCGGGGTAATTTCTTGACAGTTGCTCTATGTATATTGTCTCAAACGCTTCCAGCCAGCCAGGAGGACAAATATGAATTCTTTTTTTAAAAAATCACAATTTACAGTACAATGCTATTAAATTACACAGTTAGGTTACACTTTAGTCAAAGGAAGTGAATGACAGGTCGTAAAGAGCTTTGCAATTAAACTAACATCTTATATAATTTTAAATACGCTACTTGACTTAAACTCTACACAAAGCTTTTCAATTTTAGATCTATAAAAGATATTTTATCAAAAATACACAGAAGATATGTTGGTTAAAAATATATCAACAGTTTGTTGCTAGTTTTTTTATTGTGCAATGTTAATATGAAATAGAATTACATAGTCCTGCATGTCAATCTCTATGGGATTTTCCATAAAAGAACTGAAGTTCTAAGTTATAGTTGGTGGTTTCTTTAGCAGAAGTTTATTTTAAAATAACTAAATTTTTTATAGCAAAAAATATTATATATTAAGGTTTAATAATCTGTGAAAGCGATAAACAAAGTTTTTTATTAACAATTAGGTTTGGTTAATATCAGCAATGAAAAAACTCATTACAATGAAAAACTGATTACAACAAATTCAGATGGTACGTGAGCCGAGAAATATTCAGCACTCATTAAAAAAAACGTTTTTATGTATATTACAGTAATTTTTCTTTTTGATCTTTGAAGATTTATTTTGCTTTAAAGTACGGTTGAAACAGAAAAGCTGTTCATAAAACGAGGAAAGTGTTTTTTGCATACCACACGTTATTTAACCTTTTCTTTAAAATTTTATTAGAAAAGTTTTGTATTTGGTTTTTTAAATAGAATCAAATAGAACCAAGTATTTCGCATTTTTGGACGCCACTAATCTGAGTACAACTGTACTACATTAAATAAGCTTTAAAAATTTTACTTTGTGATTTTGCTGGTTCGCACTTAGTTTAGATAAAATTTTGTAAACATTTTAAACTTTTAACTTTTCTAGTTGCTTTTTTGGGGTTTTAATGTTGACTATGATGTACGAGTACTTATATTGAAGCAAAAATATTTTGGTTACGGTTTTTAAATTTGTAGAATGAAAAATGTTAATTTATAATGCAACAATTGCTTATAGCACCTATAGTTGTTTTATCTAAAATTTTTACGCTTTATTTTAGATTGATGTACGTAAAAATATTTTTGCTTGGAATTATTAAAGAAATTTAAAATTAAAAATGATTTGGAAACACTTTGTTTTGGCTTTATTGATAATAATATCAGGTAGGCAAAATTAAAAAATAGTTCAAATTTTGATAATAAAAAAAAACTGAACCTTTAAATATGCGATAATCTATAGTTTTTTTGCTGTTGAAGTTACAGAAATCACATTTTTTTAAAAATATTTGTACAGTAAATGTTGACTCGTGCAATAATAAATGGATCCATTTACTCCATTAGGAAAACTATTTTTGTAATGTAATTTTTTTTATATGTTTTATTTTGCAAAATATTATATTTTAATTGTTTGAAATTAAAATCCGCATTCATTTTACTGAAGATCCGACTTGTCAGCAGCGTAGAAATTTAGCCTTGATTGTATAAAGTATAGGTAACATAAAAGTTAAATTTGTTTAAGCTATTTATATAGCCTTATAAAGTAGTGGTAGACACAGCACTGACAAAATCCTTAAGACCGAAACAGTACTCTCAGCTGATATTTACGTTATCAAGCTTCGTAAATAACAAAACGTTCTTGATCGTTTTTAAAGCGAAAGAGTTTTCAGCGACCTCGAGATGAACTTAGAGCAGAGAAAGATGCAATTACACTTAACCTTTCATTTAAATGGAAAACTTTTTGTAAATTATTTTAATAAGAATCAAGAATTTATATGAGATTGTGAAGCACCGACTCCGTGTAGTAAAATAGAAAAAAAACTAAGTTTATTTTTTGCTAAATCTTAAAATGAAGATTTTAATCTTTTATTCATAAAATTGAAAAATAAAAAAATGGTAAAAACGTAAAAAAATAATTATTTATAATTATCAGTACACAATTTTTTTGGAAGGACAATTTACTAACATTGTCCCAACGGACTGCTTTCTATGTGAGGCTTTTTAGAGGCTTATAAGATTTTGTGTCCCCTGATGAGCCTCATAGGCAGAGTAGTTTGTTTAGCAATGTTAATAAATTGTTTTTTTTAAAAATTGTGTTCTAAATTATAGATAATCGCTTTGGGAATTGAAGTCATTACCCCTCTACTGAAGAACACTAGCAACTTAGTTATGAAAAAAAGTATTGGTTTAGCTCAACGGTGCACAACCTGCGGCCGTCAGTGCGTAATAATGCGGCCGTCAAACATAAATTGTACTTCAAAATGCACGTTGTGGCGGCCGCGCATTGATTAAAATGTTTTGCAACGTAACTGTTAAGAAATAACTGTTAGGAACAGTTATGATTTGCTAACTGTTACTTTTTTTTTTTTTTTTTTTAGAGATCACTATAATTTTGGTGCAAAAAGTAGCAAATCGGAGACTGATTTCAGGTGAAGACCTTTTTTTTTTTAAAGATCACTATAATTTTGGTGCAAAAAGTAGCAAATCGGAGACTGATTTCAGGTGAAGACCTTTTTTTTTTTAAAGATCACTATAATTTTGGTGCAAAAAGTAGCAAATCGGAGACTGATTTCAGGTGAAGACCTTTTTTTTTTTAGAGATCACTATAATTTTGGTGCAAAAAGTAGCAAATCGTAGACTGATTTCAGGTGAAGACCTTTTTTTTTTAGAGATCACTATAATTTTGATGCAAAAAGTAGGATGTTTTCTTTGTATGGCCCGCCAATATTTTTTGTGCGTCAAAATGGCCCTCGGCTCAAAAAGGTGGACACCCCTGCACTAGGATGAAATAAAAAGAAACTCGTAGGGGGGGAATTCCGGGTTAGTTTCACCAAAAAAATTACTGGCAATAGATGGTGGGGCGATAAAAGGAAAGTACCGAATTTTTCTTGACTCGATAGCTACCGCAAGTTAAAACTACCTTTGTATTGCGGCCGGCAATAACAAAAAGGTTGTGCGCCGTTGGTTTAGCTTGATATACCCAAAACCTACGGCAAACAACTAAACTCTTCAGAAATAAAAATTTAAATCTAAATTTAAATCTAAATGCAACACATTTTTGAAAAAATTTTTAATCTTTTTCGTGTATGTTCTTCATCTCCGGAAGCAGGTCGAGGTAATTGCTTGACAGTTGCTCTATGTATACTGCTTCAGACGCTTTCCTGCAAACCAGAGGGACAAATATATATTTTAAACTCACAATTTACAATACAATGCTATTAAATTACACAGTAAGGTTACGTTAAAGTTGAAGGAAGTGAACGACAGATTGTAAAGAGCTTTACATTTAAACTGACATCTTAGGTAGTTTTAAATACGGTACTTGACTCAAAATTTACGAACAATTTTTCAATGTTGAATCTATAAAAAATATTTTAATTAAAAATGCAGTAGATATATTGGGAAATTATGTCAAGTACAGTAGGGTTTTCCATTGAAACAACAATTTAAAGTTGTAATTGGTGGTTTCTTGAGCAGAAATTTATTAGAATAACTGAATTTTGCTATAGCAAAAAATTTATAAATTAAGCTTTCTGTAAAAGCAATACAAAAAAGTTTTTGTCAACAGTCAAGTTTGGTTAACATCACCAATAAAAAAACTCATTGAGTGATTACAACAAATTTAGGTGGTACGTGGGCCGAGAAATAATCAACATTCATTTAAAAAAATGCTGATTAAAATTATGTATCCTAGAGTAATTTTTTCGTTTAGATCTCTGAATGATTAACTTTGCTTTAAAATACGGTTGTAACAGAAAAGCTGTTCATCAAAAGAGAAAAGGGTGTTTACATACTAAATGCTACTGAACCTGTTCTTTAAAATTTTAATAAAAAATTTTGAATTTGGTTTTTTCAATAGAATAAAATAGAACCTATACTTTACATTTTCGAGCGCCACTATTTTGGTTACAACAGCATTAATCCACAGTAAATAAAAGATTTTTTCTTGTGATTTTGTTGGTTCGTGCTTAGTTTAAATAAAATTTTGTAAACACTTTATACTTTTAACCTTACTAGTTGCTTTTTTGTGGTATCAATATTGATTATGGTGAATCAAGTACTTATATTAAAACGAAAATAGTTTTGTAACTGTACTTGAGCTTGCAGAATGAAAAAGACTAAAATTCATAATGTAACTATTGATTGCAACAACAACAGTTGTTAATTCTAAAATAATCTTTATCTAAATTTTTTATGCTTTATTTTAGATTGATGTAAAAATATTTTTTCTTGTAAGAATTTAAAAATTTTAAACATTAAAATGGTTTGGAAACATTTTCTTTTTGCTTTATTTATAATAATCTCAGGTAGGTAAAATTAAAAAATAATTCAAATTTTGATAGAAGAAAAAAAAAAGAAAAATTCTATATCTTTTAAAATAATTTGCTTTAGCCAAATCAAAATATGCGATAGTCCAGAGGTGAGAAACCTTTTTGTTATTGAAGAACAGCTTTTAAAATTTTTTAGAAAGGAGGCCGCATAAGTTGAAATATCTTAGAAATAAGCGTAATTAGTTTGAATCTTTTTCTAAATTCTTGAATTTTGTCTCCAAAAAGTAGCGATCTCTAAAAAAATAGATCATTACTTTGAATCTGACTCAAATTTTTTTAATTTTGTCTCAAAAGAGAAGTGATCTCTAAATAAAAGTTTTTTTTTATCAGCAGTAATAATTGACACATAATTCTATTGTCATGGAGGCCGCACAAAAAACTCACGGAGGCCACAGGTTTCCCATCTCTGTAATAGTCTATAGTTGTTTTGTTTTTGAAGCTATTGAAATCATAATTTTTCAAAATTTTTGTAAATTTTGTCTTGTGCAATAATAAATAAATCTATTTGCTCCACTAAGAGAACTATTTTTCAATCCATTGACAAACAATAAAATTTTTAACAATATCATAAACTCAATTAAATGTTTTTTAGATTTTATTTGTAGGTAGGCATGTACAGTTTCAAATTACGCAATTCATTAAATTGCTAAATTTCTCAAATATTTTTCACACACAAACTAATGCAACAAAAATTCAAAAACTCCATTTTGGTTTTGGTTATTACAAGTGCGATTTTCTTTTGCCCGTTTTTTTTACTATATTTAACAGTTTGTTAGATAAAATGATGTTTACATGGAATCTTTTTTCATGTTATGCTTGTTTCGGTCAAAATTTTTTGTTTTTTTCTTGGAGAAAGAAATCATAGATAGGAAATCTTCAGATAGAATGATGATTGTAAAAAGATATTAATTTTTAACTCCAATAATTAAAAGATAGAATGTAAAGCTAAAAACAGATCTTCACTTTAACTCGATATGTATTTGATATCGTTTTTAAGTGCACTTAAAGGGAGGTTTACCTATAAGGCTATTCCACCAGAGAAATTTGTACAGCCGTTCCGTTTTTTTATATTTATTGTCACCATGGCTACCGGCTTCTCAAAATTAACATAGCTCAAGCAGTTTAAAGTAGGTAGTGTCTTTGCATTAAATAATGTAATTCGAAAAAAATTCTTGGGGGAATATTTTATTCAACGTTTATAGCCAAATGTTTGCATTTTTTGTATTTCTGCTTTAATTTTTAGTTTTTCAGTTCTTCAATTTTCAGTTCACTTTCAATTTAGAAGATGATTTTGATTGTGGGCCGCACTAATTTTACAACCTGAATTAAAAATTAAAAATTACACGAAGACAAAAAAATTTTCAGTTTGGTTTGCAGCACAATTCTTGGAGGTGAAAGTCAAAAAATGTCTTGATTTTGCTTTTTTACACCGTTTATCTTGAATATTTAGCCGACTGGATCAAATGATTTGGCAAGCCGCGTTTGACCCACGAGCTGTGCTTTTCTCATTGCTGCATTATGCAAATAGAACGCAAACATTTCCATTACTTTATCAACCAAAATTTGGTGCGCTAAATTCCCCATTTTTAAAATTCGTTGTTTCGCCTAAATGCAAAAAATATGTGGAAAAATGTGAAACAAAAATAAGTCAACGTGTTTTGGAAAGCGCTTGGTAGAAAATTAAAAAAAAATAACTGCCAATATTTGATAGTTTGAGAACAATTATTCAATAGATTCACTTGCTAGCAATGAAAAAAAGTAATAACTATCAAGTTATGACATAATTACATATATAATATAAAAATGCAAATCGTTTTTTTTTTTGGTAGTTGATGACCTAATCAAATTGGCTTCATGTCAAACCATCTCACTAACTTACAAAGCGACAGATTGCAACGTTGAATTAACGGCACAGGTCGATCCATATTCACCGACATTCTTTTTTACTTGGTTTGTTTACAACACAACCAAAAAAGTAAGATAATATGATCGAAAGCTTATAAAATTTTTTTGTTTTTAAATAATTGTGTCCTAAGGTGGTTAAAGCTGTTCGTTTAGTCGTTTAGTGATTCGATAAACGGCAATCTCTTCGTCGTTTTTTTTTCTTATTTTTTGTTTAACTTTTTCATTTTGATTTTTTCTAAGCAATTTTTAAAAATTTACAAAAACTTACTCAAAATTTACAAAAGCATTGCTCTCACCGAAGAAGAATCTTGAGCAACCTCTGTTTGGCAAATCAAGACAAAAAATACTTAATTTTATAATTAAGACATTGAAAGAATCTTTTTTTCGAGATATAAACCATCGTCTGGCATCGTTTGTTATTTTTTCATTGCATATGTTTGTTTTTAAATCATTTATTCAAATATAAAAAATACGTTAGAAAAACAATTCAAAAATTTTTCTAAACGTCATAGCAACAAATGTTAAAAACGAGCAGTAAACCAGCAATAAAACAAATGTAAGCTATTGTCGGCAGCGTGGCCGAGTGGTTAAAGCGCTATGCTTATGATCAACATGTTCGTGGTTCAAAACCCTATCGCGCTATTCTGTTGTATTCTGGGAAAGACGCTCTACGGCACTCTCCCCTGCTTTGTGGTCTTGGCAATTAGTTCCAAATTACAATTATATCTTTATTAAATTACAAGCGGACAGCAACATGTTTGTATCTCCGTAAGCAGAGAAGGGTAATTGCTCGTCCTGTGTTATAGCGCCTCTATCGCTTTCCTGCGAGTTAGAAGGATAAATATAAAAATAAAATATCCAGAATTAATATTTTGTACATACTTTTATAAACATTGACTTAGATAGTTTTAATGTCTTTATTTTTGTTTAAACGTACTTTTTGTAATCAATAATGTTGATGATGCTTTAGTCTTCAAAAGGATTTTTAAAAAAACGTGGTTTTACCAAAATATCAAGTAAAAACTTGCAGAAAACATTACCTCAAAGATTATATCTTAGTTAAACATATAGTAAAGACCTTTTTTTGCTATTAACTTGACTTTGCCAGTAAAACCAATTTCAAAACAACTACAGCTTGTACGTTTTTGGTACTTTATTGTTGAGAGTAATTAAACGTGATTATTTTTTGTTCAGTTCGGATAGTCACTCTGTGTGTATCTGAATTTAAGCAAAGTGAAGTATAAAAGTTTCAGATATTATTTAAATAGATTGTTTTTAATAGTTCAGTCATTACTAACTACTAACAGTTACAATCATTAATTTGTTTGTAGCAAAGCGATAAGATAAGAAACAGTGTTGAGAGATCGATCGTGATACAAATGGTCTCGGTGCAAATCTTGCTCTAATCAGGTCTTTAATTTTTAAACGTATTTTACTACATTTGTTTTCAGAATAGACTTAAATCACCTTTAAATGAAAATAACATCACTAAAAAAACAAAAAAATAAAGCAAAAAAGAATAATTTTATTGCCATAAAAATCACTTTACCAAATGCAATTTAAATTGATACTGCTGCAGTTTTTTGCCTTCGCTGTGTTATGTCATACATATAAATCATTGACAAGATGATAATTAAACTATGCTTCCTTGAAAAAGACATTTTACATTTTTTTTCTCTGTGGTCTGCACAAAGAGGTATAAATTTTATTATATCTCTAATTAAAAACAAAGAACAATTTTCAAACGGCCAGCAATATCTTGGCATCTATAAAAGCAGGTTGAGAAAATCTCTTGACAATTTTTTTAAGTATAACGCCAACAATTTTATATCAATTTTAAAATACATGTTTGGAATAGCATGATTTTATTTTTACTTACTATAAAAATGTGGTCCGACGCACTGGCTGTGGCCCGGTCAAATCAATTATCGATTCACTGTTACCTAGAGAACAATCTGGGTTTCGGCGCGGAAGATCGACCGTAGATCAAGTCACTCTAAATAAAGAAACTGAGGATAGCTTTTCTGCCAAAAAAAAGCCGGCGCTGTGTTTGTCAATCTCACAGTAGCCTACGATATTGTATGGCACAAGCTACTTTGTCTTCTTCCGGACAGGCGCATTATATCATTGATTGTAAAACTTGTTTGTAATCAAAGGTTTACCCTTATCAACGGTACCGGAAAACAAGTTACGACGTCTTAAGAATGGCGTCCCTCAAAGATCAGTCCTGGCTCCCCTCTTGTATTGTACTCGTACCTATATATTTGAACTGCCAGTGACAGTTGGCAGAAAATTTGCTTATGCTGATGACCTGGCCATCTTTCACTATGAAAGTGACTGGCAGGCATTAGAGGAGACACTTAGACAAACGTAAGCTCAACCTCATACAACAACAACTGTCTCAGCAGCCTTTCATCTTTACAACAAGGAAACACGACGTGAGCTTAACATCTTTGTCAACGGCCCGACCCTATGGTTTTGCACTAAACCCACTTATCTCGGCATAAAGCTAAATAGGGCACTCACGTTTTGCGACACTTAACGTCAATGCGCAAGAAGTTAACATCTTGCGTTGGGCTTCTAAAGCGATTAGCTGGATCAAGCCAGGGTGCGGATACCACAGCACTCTTTACAGACAACCTTGCCTTGGAGTTCCAAAACACTTTCTGTATAAAAGCTTCTGCCTCCACCTGGTGGACAGCTGCGGAAACTTAAATCAAGACATCCATTTATGCGTGCCACATTGGAACTGCTGAACGGCCCGCTCAGTCAGGCACCGATGTAGCACAATGATCAGAATATAGAGCATAAAAAAGCGCGCGAAAACTCCTCTTAACTCCATACATTTACTAAAAATGTTAGCCCAACGTCATTAAATTTACTTTTATCAGAACTGCATGGGTCAGGGTTAATTGCCTCCTAAACGGCATTGGTGTATTACGCTCAGAAACGCACAAATAGTGTATGGTTTCTAGGACGGCCTGTAAATGTGGTGCAAAGGAGCAAATAGTTAAGCACGTAATAACATCTTGCCCCTTTTATCACCATCCAAATGGAGTCTGTGCTCTCTCTCAGATATCGAAAAGAACCTGGAAACCCTGCTGGTGGAAATTTGTCCGGCCATTTAGTAAACTATCCAGCTCCCGTCTAGCTCTCCCAAACAAAAAAAGAAGACAGACATCCAATCGAAATCTCTAAAAATCTCCCTGCAATAAATGATTGTGCATGCAAGATTAAGGTTATTGCGGATAAGATCGGCAAAATATAAACAACCTTTATAATGATAGAAATTGGAACTTAGCACTCAATTGTTAAAACTATTGGAATTTTGAAAAATCTATTGACTGTGTCGTTTTTCTAGGTTAATTCTTTTGGTTGCGGGCCGGCTATATATAGTAATAGATAAAAAGAACAGTTTTAGTCTTGTTTCTTGTTTTACATTTTTTGAGTTTCTTAATTTACGTTTGTACTCTTTATTTAGATAGGCTACAGTCTTTGTCGGGCTTAAATAATTGAAAATTTTTGGTTATATTTTGTTACTTGTAATTCAAAATATTTTAATCAGATATTTTAATCAATCCCTTTTTTAAGAACTGAAATTAAATCTTAACATTATACAGCATAAATAGCTGCTTTTTATCCCCTTCAGTTAAACAATAATGTAAATTTTATTGCATTAGCAAAAATGAAAATTGAATAGATCTAAAAAAAGACAATTTTATAATCCAGTGCTTTGCAAACTTTTTTCATTACGGCACACTAATAAACTCTGAATTTTCCTGCGGCACACTTACAATACTAAATACACTTTTCAAGTTTACATACAAAAACTATATTTAATATATAACAGTAATACCTAATGAAAGGGTGTGCCTACAGAAATTGTTTTAATACTGGGTAGAACAGGGATGTCCAACCAGTGGTGGATATTGGGTGAGGCGAATGAGCTATTTGCCTCGGGCCCCCCTTAAAAATACCGCATATAGTTTCATTTTGCTGCACATGTTTTTTAGAGATCACCATGATTTGGGAGAAAAATAGCGAAATGTAAGATCAAATCGAAGTGAAGACCTTTTTTATTTTTTTTTTAGAGATCAGTATGATTTTGGGAAAAATAAGGGAAATACGAGATCAAAGTCCCCCCTTTTTTTAAAGAACACCAATTTTTGGGGATTCTTGCCTCGAGCCCCTAACTTTAAATATCCGTCACTGTGTCCAACCTTGTTTTAATTTGGGCCAAATTTTAAATTAAGCCAAAGTTGTTGGGCCGCAAAAAGCTTGTCATGCAGAATCTCGCTGCAATTTCTTGATTTTGTCTCTAAAATTAAGTGTTCTGTAAAAAAAAAGATGGACCAAGACTCTATCCATGGCTTTTTGTCAAAACACGAAAATTTCGCGGCACACTTCAATTCCTTTCACGGCACACAGTTTGGGAAACCCTGGTATAATCACTCAATGCAGATTCTCAAATTCTGGTTTTACTTAAAATACTTTTTTTTAATACTTTTAATACTTTTAACGGTTCAATATGAATGTAGGCTACTTTTAAAAAAGCTTCTATGAACAAGTGAATGGTTTGCAACCGTGCAAAAACTATTAAGCTTTCAAACACAGAGCAACAATAAAGTACTAAATAAAACTACTGTTTGAACATTCCTATAAAAAATTCAATCCCTAAGAAAAAATTATCTTGTTTCTTTTTTTTGCCTTGTTTCTTTTCGATTAACATATGTACTCGTTGTTGCTAAAATTATATTAAAAATCCAAACTTTAAATTTTGAGTTTAAAAATTTTAAGATAAAAAATACGAATTCACTGTTGCTTTGCTAATTTAAATCAAAAAAAAAATATTCAGCATTTAAAGTTGAATAGTACTTTACTAAATACCACTTTTTTAAAATAGAATTTTTTAGTAATTATCTAAAAAAACCCTTATTGCAAATAAAATTTAAAAAAATTTTTGAAGCAGTTTTGAGAAATGAAAGCTTATAGAGTCGAGTGGCATTCAGCTGAAATTTTTCGTTCGTAATAGTTTTATAGTTTTTACTGTTTATATATTTTTTAAGTTTAATCGGTCTTTCACTCACTGCAAGTTTGGACCTGATCAAGCTATAAACAGTTTTGGTTTATTTGTTTTAACTTTAAACCAGGAATTTAATAAAAATTTTTTAAATTTTGTGCAATTTCTTTATTTCTTTTAGTTTCGACTTGGAAGTGTTGGATTAGATGGGAATGGAAATGTCTGATTGGCTTATGCTGAAAATAACCCCTACGTAAATTCTTATAAAATAAGGTAAAACAATGAATGTTATACGAGTCGTATGTTGGTTGGCAGTTGAATGAAAAACATTGGTTTTCTTTCATACCAAAACCAAAATCTTTCTTTTTTTTCTTCGTATAACAGTATTGGCCAGTGGTTCTCAATTTTTTTAGTTTTAGAGACAAATTTCAAACCTCAAAGTTGTTTAAAGCGGCATACTTACAACACAAGTTGAAATTACAACAAAACAAAACTCAAGCATGTATTGTAAAACACAACAACATAGCTCAGGAAAAATATGAAAACCCATTCAATGCGCAACTTGACATTGTTTTTGAGTTTTAACAAGTTTGTCAAATCGAGGCGCAATTGTGGAGAATGCAGTACGCGTAGAGTCTGCTTGAGATGCTCATCCGTTAATCAATTGCGATATTGATTTTTAATTCTTACCATTTTGCTAAAAAGTACTTCACATACATATGTTGATCCAAATACAGAGGAATTTTTCAATATGCTGGCAATTAGGTTGGGATATTTTCGCTCAGGAACTTTACTTCAAAACTCCAGCAGACCTTCACTCTGAAATATTTTCCTTAACCCAATATCTGACTGGATATCAAGCAGCTCTAATTGAAAATTATCTGGAGCGGTAGTTACATCCATCGACATTGGGTTTGCAAAGATTTTCATTCAAGACAAGGAAGAATTCATTTCGCTAATGTGGTGCTCAAATTCATTAATCAAATTGCTAATAAGTCTGTTGTATGCATTGAAACAACCATTGGTTTTTTGGTTTGAAAGTGTTGGAAAATCAGTTGTTACACCACTTGCAAGCTGCAATTTCCAAAGGAAAAGTTTTTTGATGAAAGCAGATGTTGTGCTGTACAAATCGTGGCAAAGCTTATTGCTGCCTTGCAATGTGCACTTTAAAGATGAAAAATGTGTGGTAATATCGACCATGAACGCTAAATCAGCAACCCACTCTTCTTTGCCAAGCTGAGGAATGTCCTTCTTAGATCATAAAATCTTTTTGAGGCATGTAGATCGGTTAAACCATCGCACTGCGTCAAACCTAATCAGGTCAAGTCAGTATCAACATCAGCAAGAAACTTTTTGAACCTACGATGGTTAAGTGCGTTTGCTCGAATCCAATTTACAGTTAAAGTTGCTACTCTCGTCACATTAGAGACTTCCAAAGACTTAGCAACTAGATTTTCTTGGTGCAAAATATAATGATGCCAAGTCACAAGAGCAAGGTCATTTTCTTCACGCCACTTATTAATGAGTTCTTGATTTGCCCCAAGCATGGAAGGGCACCCATCGGTAGCTACTGCACACAACTTTGATGGATCCAATTGTGTTTCCGATAAAGTAGCCTGAAATTCACGATGTATATCTGTTCTTTTTGTGGAGCCATAAATGGAATGCAAAGTGAGAAATCCCTCGTAAATCTCAAAGTTTGGCATGACTCCCCAGATGAATACAGCCAATTACTCTGTATTGGTAAAGTCTTTTGAGGTATCAAGTGCGACTGAGTAGTAAACAAAGTTTTTTGACTTGTGAAGAAGCTGGTCACGTTAGTTATTGGATATGCATTCCATGCGTCGAGTAACCGTATCATTACTAAGCTGTAATTTTTTAGCTTTTAGTTGAATACTTGCAGGACAACATTCTTTGGCAAACACAATAATAGCTTGCTTCATAATTTTACCATCTGAATACGGTTTCATATTGCAAGAAAGCAGATGGCTCACCTTGTAAGATATCTTAGTTATTTCTTCGGATTCACTACACTTGAAGATACTCGTTTGCTGCTTTCGTGCTGACTTAAGTGACACCAACTTTCTTTTCCTTGATTCTTCTTTATAGCAATCATTGTTATAGAGAATTTGATTCGTTTAAAATGCGCACAATTTAAAAAAAAGTTGATTTATTAGATTGCGACTTGAGCCAAATTATGCGATTCAAAGTAAGTTGATTCAGAACGATGCTTGCGTGCGTGCGATCCAAATAATGCGAAGTGATGCGATGCGATGCAGTTCAAAACGATGCAATTCAGAATGATGCGATGCGATTAAGAACAAGGCGATGCGATGCGTTTTTAAATTGTTTTACTCCAAATATACATCTGTGCTATAAAAATAAATTCAAACAGTATACTTCTGTTCCGTTCCTAAAAATCGCCCCCATTATGTATATTCACAATCTCCTGAAAAATCTCTTTGTTTTCGCTTTGGCCCGGCTCAAATAGCCGAAGAAATAACGGTTTTATAAGCAATTTAAATATTTTACATTTAGTTATAAGAAAATGTCAACACTGCTTAATTTCGTAATGTGGAGTACATTATACACTTTCCGCGTGACCTGTTTTGACTACGACGTAATAGTGATTGTTTGTGATTAACTTGATTTGAGTAACTTTTAGAACGTTCGAGACATTCACGACCGAGTGATATAAATAAGGCTCACTCGGAAGCATTATTATGATTCGTTGTGGTAACTTTGGGAATTCATAGTTTTTTGGTCGCAAGTCACTGGTTGCCTACGTTATTGTGAAGAATTAAGCTACTGAATCTGTATTTGCTGTTGATTTATACTATTGTGAACTCCTAAGTGGATTGGAGCATATTTTTTAATAAAGAAGTTATTGTGGTAGTCTGAGCTGTGGTTTAGCTAGACTATATTTTTGCTGTTATTGGTTCCTAGGGCAGGTCCAGTAAGAAGATTTAAGAATTTTGTCTTTTGGTAGGCGGCCAAGTTTGCGTTATCGGTGAGGCCTTCTTAACAGGCACCGAAAGGTTATAAAATTAAAAAACGTATTAAGTTACCGTATTAAGTTCTTCAAAAATTCAAAAATTTAAAGAACTTTTTACCAGCGGAACATAAATTTCAAAAACTTCTACAAAATTTCAAAAACTAATTCTGTGGAAGTAACAACTTCGTAACAGTCTACAAGTATTCACTTACAAACCAATTCTTATCTATCGATAATTCTTTGGTCGAGTTTACAAAAAACGATCTACTATAAATAAGGATAAAAAAACGTTGATTAAATATAATTATGTGACAAAGAATGTGACGCGGAAAAGAAAGAATTAATTAAAGCGAACAGAAGGTTTACTGATAACGAAGAATCATAAATCACAGAAAGCGGTTAGAAACTCAAGTAAAGCTTGCTGTAACAATCATACGTTGTTGAATGAATTTTCTAATGTCTCTCCACATTAAAAAATTTTTTCAGTCTTTGAATTTCAAGTCATTTAATAACTTTCAATAAAAGTAATTAATTTTCAAAAGGTCAATAAGAGCCGCAAAAATAATAGTTAAGAGTCGCGCTTGAGAATCACTGGTATTGAGCTTACTGCTGCTTTCTGTTTTAAGCAGATTCATCACGGTAGATATGCAGCAGACTGAATATTGAATTGGCAATCTTTTGTTCAAAAGTTGGATACTTGCACCATAAGCCAGTGCTTTTCAACTAGTTGTCTGCAGAGGTCCTTCATGTGGTTGTGCAATTTTTACAGACTTATTTTAATGTTGTAGGTGTGAACAGTAGCTATATCCATTTTTTAGTAAAAGTTAAACTAAAAATTTTTATTGGCAAAGATTCACGAAGCACTAAAAGCATAAAAATTATAAACCTTTTTTGGCATCAGTAAAGTTGTGGATATAGTTGCGGGATTAAGAGATGAAATAAAAAAAAGAAAAAAGTATCACTATCACCAGCACCATTACGTGGACTTATCGATTCACAGCAAACAACTTTCTGTATTCCTGCATGCGCCAACTCAAACTTTCAAACATTTGGTGGAGAGCATTAGTGGTTGCCATTTCGAAGCCAAATGAGCCATTAGGGGACCACAATAGCAATAAACTTATCTCTTTGCTTTGCTTCCCCTTCAAGATCTTGGAGAGTTTATCTATGCCCGCGTCGAACCAATTATTAACTTACTTCTACCTGGAGAGCAAGCTAGGTTTTGGCGCGGTAGGTCAACCGTAGATCAAGTCACGCTTTTAAATAAAGAAACTGAGGATAGCTTTTCGGCCAAAAAGAAGGCTGGCACTGTGTTTGTCGATCTCACAGTAGCCTAAGATACTTTATGGCAGTGGGCTTCACCCGCAAGCTACACAGTTTTTTTCCGGACAGGCACTATGATCTTTGTACAGGGGTTTTGGTCAGACGCTTGCGAAGGAAATATTTATTATAAGGGCTTTCGTCTCACAACGCCTCTAGTAGTTTCTGCATAACGAACAAAAACAAATTACACGTTCGAAAGTTTGAAATGCAAAAACACAAATGAACTTTAACATAAAAAAGCAGTTAATTTACACGGCAGTAAAGTTACGGAGTCAGTAACAATAAAAAATCAACGATTAAATTTGTTAAAATGACTCACCAAAAATTTTCTTTAAACAAATGTTTCATTATACCAAATGTACTATAACTTGCGTAGCAGAGTACTTCCTAAATGTAAGTTTTTACCAGTCAACGCAAATTATCCAACAAGTACAATTACAAATCATTACACTGATCCTTATTCAAATAGAAAATAAACACAATGTTAATAGTTTAACTTTACCTAGTTGCACTAAAAAAAATTTCTTTTTTAAATTTAAAAACTGTAGATTACAAAACTTGAGGCTTCACTACACCTAAGCACGAACAATACTAGGCATTCCCGCTGGACAAAAGTCACAAGGAAAATTAAATTAAATTTGAAAAAAACAGAAATCCTAGAGACTTACGTCATAGAAGAAGCAAAACCAACAGGCAATGGCCTCATCATGCATTGATTAAAAAAACAAGTAACGACGTCTTAAGACTGGCGTCCCATAGGAATCAGTCCTGGCTCCCCTCTTGTATTGTACCTATGCATATGACCTGTCAGTGACTGTTGGCAGAAAATTTGCTTGTATTGATCCTGGCCATCTTGGACTATGCAAGCGACTGGCAGACATTAGAGGAGACTCTTACTCAGGACATAAAAACCTTATTATACAAACGAAAGCTCAACTTCATACAACAACAACTGTGTTTGCAGCCTTTCATCTTTAGAACAAGGAAGCACGACGTGAGCTTAACAACTTTGTCAAGGGTCAAACTCTACCGTTTTGTGCTAATTTTTTTTCTTTATTTTTATCTCTATATTTATCCTCCTGACTCTCAGGAAAGCGACGGAGGCGCTAATACGTAGGGTAGGCAATTACCCCAACCTGCTTCCGGAGATACCAAGATATTGCTATCCGCTAGTAAATTTAGTCGAGATATTACTGTAATTTAGAACTGCTTGTCAAGACCACCAAGCAGGGGAAAGTGCCGTAAAGTGTCTTTCCCAAAGACACAACAGAATGGCGCAAGTGGGTTTTGAACCGAGACCATGTTTAGCATCAGTCCGGTGCTTTAAGCACTCGACCACGCAGCCAACTAATTCCACTTATCTCCGCATAAAACTAAATAAGGCACTCACGTTTTGCCGACACTTAGAGTCAATGTGCAAGAAGTTCACATCTTGCGTTGGGCTTCTAAAACAATTAGCTGTATCAAGCTAGGGTGTAAATGCCACAATACTCTATACAGCCACCCTTGTCTTAGTCCATTTCAAAGCTGAGTATTGTGCGCTTGTTTGATGTCGCAATGCCCATACTTGCCTTATCGACAAAATTTTTAGATTAACGATGCTTTGCGGGTAGTGACTGAATGCCTGCGTCCCACACCAAAGGACAACCTTTTTGTCTTATCAGGTATCCAACTAACCGAGCTTTGCTGCCAAAACCCGCACTGTCTTTAGCTCGCCGCGGTCATGAGCCATAACACTTTCTGTATAAAAAGTTCCTGTCTCCACTTGGTGGATAGCTGCGGCAACTTAAATCAAGACATGCATTTGTGCTTGTATGTTTTCACCATAATTTGGAAATTTCATTTTTTTCACCAGTCTAGATTGATTCAAATGCAATTTATCCATTTACTTGACTTATAAGAGTGTTGATTGCAGCTTTTTATAGTGGGTATTCCAATTATTAAAATTGAGATTTTGAAAATTGGTTTGCAAGCTGAACTGGTAAAACAACTCTAAATAAAAGTTAAAATTTTATATATTCCATTCATGCAAAAAAATTAAGGTAAAAGTTATTTGGCAAGTAATTTGATTTTAAAGGACAATTTTAAGAGATAGCCTGACGTATAATAAACTAAATGGCTTTTCACATTTTAAGTAAAAATAATAACCAGGATAACCATTTCAATAATATTGCACAATACTTTTAGTTTTTTTCAATTGTGGTTATTATTGTATGATTGCATTCCATACTACTATTTCTTTAGCCAAAAATCTTAAGAATATTTGATGCACCAACATAAACTAAAACTCTTAAACAGATAATTAGCTGCTTTAATAATAAATTAATCCATCAATAAGCTTAATTTTTTGGTTAATATTTTTAGACTTATTTGACTAAAAGCAAGCATAATTTTTTTACAAACTTTGTAAAATTTCAAATTTTATTTCATTTTTTATAAAAATTAAGTAAGATGTTCATATTTCACTGTAGATGTAGTCATGCCTGCTCACGCAGTGATAGGCATTTTTGTTAGGGATATTAGAACACCGGATCAACAACTGATTTTGGCTATTTACGTTAGAAGGACTACTGCAAAAATACTGTAGTGTCAAAAGTCATACAAAGCTTCAAAACCTTTCGTTTGAAGGTTAAACGCATTTTAGTTAGCTAAAAAGATTTCTGACAGTTATTTGTTAAAAGAAATTGAAATCTTTATTTCGATAAAGACATTAACCAATACTAGATTCTGAATACTACAGTAAATATATATTGACTACAGTTATTAAAGGAAAACAAAAATAAACTTCTATATGCGAAAACAGTAAAACTAACTAACAATTTGGCATGCAATAAAGCTAAAAATACCCAATCAAGAAAGAAAAATAAACAAGTATTAACATTAAGCTTAAAATGCAACAAGAAGCAACAAAACTACTAAAATAAATAAAAAAACTATTACACAAGAATTAAAACCGGGAGCTTTTTAAAGTTAATTTTCACAGTTTTTAGGTTGATATTTCTGGTAATTCAACTTTAAATACGTTCATCACTTTAAGTTCGTTTTTTCAAAACAATCAAAAATTAGAACTAAACACTTCTTTTACATTCAAATGACCGGCAGAACATTGCTGAAACAATAGATCACTGAGAGTTTCAGTTGCTGCGACAATGTTATTAATGTTTTGAGAAAAACAGATCATGGGTTGCTCATGGATAAAAACTCGGTTTTTGTCGGTTCTCCAGTGGATAGAATGACCGTATAATGTTGCACTGCCAGTGCTGTCACAGTGTAAATAAATTTGGATGGTTGCGACAAGCCCCCGAATATACATTTTCAAACAACTGTTTATATTTATCTGACTGGTAGTGGTGAATTGAAAAGGAATCATCACCTGCAATGAGCAACTCTTTGCAGGAAGAGCATTTGCGACAGCGTCATATGCTTCTACCAACATAGCCACTGACATAGTACGTTATACGTTATATCATCCAAAGAAATACCAGCGAATACATCATTCAACTAAAGCACTCATTTTCTTCAGCTCCTTTATCAACACTTGTTTCTAATAAAGGAAGAGTATCAAAATTTTTAAGAATATTTACATTAAGCAAGAATATTTACACCAAGCATTTCAGTCACTGTCTGCAGAGAATCACATGAAAGCAAATGTATCTATTGATCTTTCCGCTCTGAGACCATTGATTTTTGAAATTTTACGGTATAGAGCAATCTACAAAAACATTACTATTATCATTATTTTTTGGTATTAAGTTAGAAAAAACAAAAAGCTTTGATTTGTAGCTCACTTGAAATTATTACAGACACTGCAAGTTCTGGAGCTACTTTATAACCATTGTCATTTTTGACAAAATAGAACCGGACAGATGAAGCTGAATAAATACTATCCAAAGGGAAGAACTGCATTTTTCATTTTGGTTGTAAAAGATAAAAATTTGAAAAAGTGTGTCGAATGAGAAAATCACTATTCTGCTTTTTTAAAATAATGTTACCTTTTTCATGTCTCAAAAAGAACCTGGTAGAGGAAGTTACATGCATTGTTGCTAAAAATGATAAAAGATATTTTGGCAAAGAAGAAAAAATTATAAGATCAGCATTAGGTTTCAGATGCACTCTCTTCAGTTTTAGGGTCTTTCTAAATTTACGTCTGCTACTACAAATATCAGTTGAGGTAGTTTTGAAATCACTTTTATGAAAGTGCTTTGTACAAACTGTACAAAACTTTAATACTTTCTAGTTTGGCCTTAAAATATCCCTATACCATTTATCACAAAGCGCAGAATTTACAGGAAACTGAAATAATGCAACTTTTTTTTATTCTTGTTGGATCTATAGCCAGAATTGCAAGTTGGCACAAAGCAAGTGTTTACCATTGTTAAGAACTTTCTGTAATACTTAAAATCCAATTAATCAAATAAAACTCAACTACCTAAACTCAAAAATGCAGCAAATGTAATAACACTTAATTTTAGATAAAATTTTGTAATATAGATTTTGAGTTTGGTCTTTTAAGTATTTATAAACCATAGAATTTATTTAAAAAAAACAGTTCAAGTGAAAGTAAAATTTTTCTATACTTATACGAAACATAAATACTTGAACTGTTTAATACCATGTTACATCCAACAGCCTACCATAAAAAATATGAGTAATTACACGAAAAATTAAATTGTACATCAATTATAAATATTTTACAACACCAAACTTTTATTAATAAAACAAACAACTTTGAAGAAATGAATTGTTAGCTACGACACTTTTAACTTTTAAAAATAACTGTCTTATTAAAAATTTAGTAGAATTGCCAATTTTCTCACCATAACTTTTTAAATCAAAGAAATTTTTTTCAGTCTTGATCTATAATTTAAAGACAAAAATTTTTTTCAAAATTATTTTTTAATTACCATATTTTATTTAAGAAATAATTGGCTTTTTGTGTAATCAACCTAGTCACTTTAAATTTGATAAAAATAATAAACGTTTTTTTTTTGATCAAAATGCTAAAAATTCAGGTTTTAAATTTTTTATTATTTTATTATTTATTTTTCTAACTGCCAAAACAACTTATATTAATAATTTTTCATACTATAAAACTTTTTATATTTGACCAACTAAATAAAAACTTGAATTACGCTAAAATTAATTTTTGACTATAATACTAAAATTTTAAAAATTAATGATTTATTAAAAAATATTGAAGTAGGTAACCAGTCACTAACAACTATTTAATTTCAATACTTTTTATAGCTTGATAAATTTTCATCATTAATTTTTTGTTCTAATCAAAGTGCTTAAAGTTTATTATTTTAATTCGGTAATTTGGGTAAATGACAAATAAACTTTTTTCAGTAGTTTTTTTAATAAATATTAACGACAACTAGAAAGTACAAAAAACACTTAATTTATAAAACTTTTTTTGTCTTTATCCATAAATGAATATTACGTACAAATTTTTTTATTAACTTGAGTAATGACTAAAACAAAATTTTGCTTTAGTTTTGATTTAAAAACTTGACCCTACTAACGTAAACCAAAAACTGGATCCAAAATGGAGTTGTACATCCCGATATCTAAAATCCCTAATTTTTGTAAGCCCTCGCCTGGCCCACTGTGTCACTGATTGGATCCAAATTGGAGGAAGGATTTGTCTCCTTAAGCTTAGGCTACAGAAGCGGTCACTGTGCATTTTGCAGGTGTAGGCACCAAAAGCTGCAGCACAGTACCAGCCTTTCTTAGATTAATTAGGTGTTGCTTTACAAAAAATAAAATCTGCAGAATTAATTGTCCTACCGGGTAATTTCAATGCATATGTGGGTACTCACGAGAAGATATGTAAGGGTGTTATCGGAATACAAGAAGACTCCGACATTGATAAAAACGGAAGATGTTTGCTACAGCTCAGTGCCAGCAAGGACATCTTTTTTCGGAACAAGGAGATTCACAAGTACATCTGGTACAGAGATTCCGTGGGACAGCGTTTTATAATGGATTTCTGTATTGTCTCAGCGGACTTATTTTTGTCTGTGGTCGATGTTTGTGTTAAAAGACGAACTAAACTCTCTACCAACCATCACCTAGTCTTCTGCATTTTAAGAGGCCTAAACCATCCAAGAACAAGGAAACGATTAGAATAAAGTTGGAGTTACTGGCCGATAAAAAGGTGAGACACACTTTTGCAAGCAAAGTTGCTTTCCTGTTCAGAGAACTCTCTGACTATACTGAAGACGTTGAAACTGAGTGAGATTTATTTAAATCAGTAGTTATTACACTACAGGCCAAAAGTTTAAGTTCACCCCTTGAATTTTGAAATTTTGAAATCCCCAATTTTTTGGCATAAATCGCTGTGAAAATCCCTCTGCTGCAAGAATATCTGTCCTCGCCCTCTGTTCAATTGATAACTGCTTTTTCTTGGCCATTTTATAAGAAGGGCTCCGTAAATAGTTAATAATAGATGAAAACTACTGTAAATACAGTAGTATTTTTTACAATGTTTTCTTATCAATTTTTATCTCTGTAAAAGAAAAAAAGGATATTAAATTAGACAAACACCTTCTGAAAAGTAGAGAATATGGATTAACTTCATTATAACTAAAAATTTAAGGAATAAGGAATATGCAAGGAAGAAGTTAGGATAACCCTCACAAGGAGCTTATATCCAAACTCAGTTGAAATGGCAGCGAAATCCAATAAAAGTTAGTCAGGTTTTGTTAAAACATTTTGTCGATCTTCATTATACAAGGGTTCATTGTTTCTGATGAAAATTATTTGCCAATACAGACTGATTTAACCGCTTTTTGAAAATTCAAGGGGTGGACTTAAACTTTTGCCCTGTAGTGTATATCTTCAGCTGCTAGTTGCGGTTGCAAACGTGTGGGAGATCAAATGGGTAGTAAAAAAATAATTTCTTGGTCGAACCAAAAAGTCAAAGAAGCTATCCGTGCAAAGAAAACTGTGTTTAGAGCTTGGCTAACAAACAAGTCATCTAAGCAGCTTCGATTGCGGTACTTCAGAGCACGACTGTTGCCACTATTGTCAAACATTCTATTTTTTTTATCTCTATCTTTATCCTCCTGACTCGCAGGAAAGCAACGGAGGCGCTAATACATAGGGTAAGCATTGCCTACCCTATGTACAATTGCCTACCCTATGTATTAGCGCCTCCGTCGTTTTCCTGCGAGTCAGGAGGATAAATATGGAGATAAAATAAAATAAATAAAATAAATAAATAAGCAATTACCCCGACCTTCTTCCGGAGATCCCAAGATATTGCTGTCCGCTTGTAATTTAATAGAGATATGACTGTAATTTAGAACTGCTTGCCAAGACCACCAAGACCACCAAGCATGGGAATCTGCCGTAAAGTGTCTTTCCAAGGACACAACAGAATGGCGCGATTGGGTTTTGAACCGAGACCATATTGATTATAAGTACGGCACTCTAACTGCTCGACCACGCTGCCGATAGATCAACATCTAAAAGAAAAGACAACATCTAAAAAAAAGTCATGGGAAGAATTTGCACAAAAGTTGGATACTAACTATCGGCAAGCAAAGTATTTTGGCAAACCATACCAACAGTTGATTTTGGGGTAAAAAATGCCAGTTGCCACTCTCATTGAAAATGCTAATGTGAGCTTGTGAAGTATTAAAAGGGCATCCTAAATTGTTGGAGAGACCACTTTTGTCAGCTCTTAATCCAGTAACAGTCCAACATTTGAAAACATCCGAGGAACAAATTGGTAAAAAAATTCATCTAACCGAAGCGGAGGTGAGCACAGCAATCAAACTTTGAAAGCTGGCAAGGCCCCTTGTGAAGATAATATTTGACACAAAATGTTAAAGGCCATGAACAACTTTGGGGTTCGTTGGCTGATTGTGTGTGGCAAGTAACTTGAAAAATTGGTGAGGTACTGAAGCAATGACAGATCAATGTGTTGATACCTATTCACAAAAAAGGAGACAAGAGAAAATGCACTAACTACTGGGACATTTCTTTATTAAATCTTCCTGGAAAGATCTACGCAAAGTGCCTCGAAAAGAGATGTCGTGAAATAGTGGAAACTTAACTTCAAGATGCAAAATGCAAATTTTATTTTGGCAGATCCACCATAGACCGAATCTTAGCCCTTTAGCAAGTTTTTGAGAAATAGTGGGAATATGTCAAAGAAGTGTATACATGATTTGTAGACCTTGAAAAAGCATATGATCGTGTCCCAAGAAACAAGCTGTGAACATTATTGCTTGAGTATGACGTGAGAGGTCAGCTTTTAGCTGCTATTAAATCGTTGCACAAACAGCCGCAAGTCTGTGTTTTTGTAAATGGAATGAAAACAAAGCCTTTTAGCGTTACTGTTGGACTACAAAAAAGCTGTGGTCTTTCTCCTCTTCTGTTCATTATACAGTATAAATGGACAAGATAGACAAAGACAGTTCCTCCAGTAATGGTATATTACATTTGGGCAGTGTAACGTTCGGCGCCTGGTATTTGCAGAGGATCTTGCGTTGTTAAGCTTGAACAAAGGTGATCTCCAATATGCACTTGATCGGTTTTCTGATGCATGCTTGGATGCTGGAATAAAAATTAGTATGGCTAAAACTGAGATTATGTATTTGTCAAGCCACCCTGTCTAGAGTTTGTTCCAAACAAATGGAGCAACTCTCAAGCAGACGGAGAAGTTTAAGTATCTTGGAGTCACATTCTCAAGTGATGGTCGACAAGACAAAAAATTGGATCATTTATTGGAAAAGCAAGTGCCGTAATGTGCCAGCTTTACCGATCAGTTATATTGAAATAAGAACTGTGGACAAAACCAAAGTTTTTTGTTATCAGATCAGTTTTTGTTCCTATTCTTACTTATGGTCATCAGTGTTGGGTAATGACCGAAAGAGTGAGATCTCGGATACAAGCGGCCGAAAGAGGTTTCTTGCGAAAAGTCAGAAGCTTATCCCTACTTGAAAAGGTTAAAAGCATTGACATTTGTCAATCTTTCAACATCGAACCGCTGCTACTCTGCATAGAACGATCGCAAATGGGCTGGCATGGTCATGTAACACGAATGTCCCATGAGCGAACAGCAAAGTAACTAATGGATGCTTTTCAGAGAAACAAAATGCCTATAGGGCAACCCAGAACTTGCTGGCGAAATTATGTTGAAAACCTGGCCTGGTCATGTCTTGGAATTCCGTGGAAATGCGACTTACCATTACACAAGCACAATTATCCATCTCAACCATTACAAACAACAGTTCCACTGAATGTGATGGCATAAACATAAGACTCCTTAAACACCTAGGCTACTTGCCATCAGATACCACAAAGACTGTACAACATTGTTCTCAACACTAAAACAGTACCCCATCTTCGGAAACATGCCACAAACATACCCATTACAAAACCAAACAAAGACCAAAACTTGACACAAACTACCAACCCATATCACTTCTATCACTCATTTCCAAAACACTAGAGAAAACACTATTGCCATACATAGCAAAAAACATTCCAATTGTTTTTTATCAACATGGATTCAAACATAAACACTCAACACACAATGCTTTGCACAACATCTGCCACAAAATCACAACAGGCTTTAACAATCCAAGACCCCCACAACGCATTTTAGCTCTTGTTTTGGATATTAGCAAAACGTTTAATACAGTGAACATACACAAACTTATACAAAAACTCAAACTAACAAACATTCCAAACATCATCATCATGTTCACAGAAAACTACTTAACAAGCATGCACTCATTACAATGGCACACTCTCAAAACTGAAACGATTCAATACAGGAGTACCACAAAATGCATTTCTGTCTCCAATATTATTCAGCATTTACACGTCTGACATTCCACTCCACCCAAAACACACACAAATTGTAATATACAGTATGCTTACGACATACCAATCACGGCAACTCACATCAAACACCGTAAGGCCCAACAACTCATTCAACCATATATTTCCAAGATTTTAGAATGAGACACCACTAATAATCTTCACATATACACAGACAAAACTGCCTCCACACTTTTTCATCAGAACCATCTGAATATGGCACAACTTTATCACTTAAATTAAACAACCAAGCACTACCAACAACAAACACCCAAAAATTCTTGAAATCACTTTAGACCTAAAACTGACATTTTCACAACGTGTAAACGTCAGCCCAATCCTAACCTTAACCCGAACCCTATACCTAACTCTAACCCTAACGTCACTAAAGCAAAACAAACGCTTAATATTCTGAAAACACGCACTGCTGCCAAATGAGATAAACAAAAGGATTTAATTGTATCCACATTCAAAGCTATCACTTGTTCCAATTTGGTATATGCAAACGCCATATGGAGCCTTATCATATCAAACACCAACATCAAGAAACTGCAAACCATGTAAAACACAATTTTGCAAATTGCTACTTTCTGCATTCGAGATACAAACACTCAACAGCTACTTGACAAAACCAAAATCTTTCCAATGATTGGGCACTCATCTCAAAGTTCATGTTACTTAACTAAACACACCTTTTACATGATCTTAATACATACTCAGATCCATTCAGAAACATGTCATATGGGTACAAAACTGGCACAGCTCAGAGCCAACAACTCACCACTCTTGCAAAGTTACCTATATTCAATAAACCTTGATACTTACACGCCACGGAGCCCACTATGCTTTTCACACACACATGACACTAGTCATCTCTTTAACTGCAGTCAAGTAAAAACACGACACAACACCAATAATCTGTGGAAAAAGCCTTTACAAGCAGCAAAGGTAATACAAGAATGGGAATCTAGATTGGCTTTTTAAGGGATTAAGGGATGGTTACTTCAAGATATCCTTGGAGAAGGGACAACAACAACAACAACATTTCTCAACTTTTTTGTCTTAACAAAGAGTCAAAATAAAACTTTTTTCTAAAAATGCTTTAGACCAAGGATTTTGCAATTTTTATGATAAAATTGTTTTAACATTGTGAAATCTGAATAATTATTGAAATTTAATTTTTCTCCGCTGGTTTAATTGTGTTGTTAATAATTTAGAGTTATTGTTTAATATATGTCCAATAATAATTGTTTTAGTTGCTATGTAATCAGTGCAAGTTTACTTTTTTGCTGCCTAAAAAGATCAGATTTTGTCTTTGATACTACCTTATCTATTACGTCAATCCAAGTTTTAGTTTAGTTGAAATAAAGTTATTTTATTGTTTTAACCTGTATTTTTTGATACTATTAAGACTTTGGCTTGAATGTTTATTCTGAAGTGGTGGCAGAATTTTTAGAAATATACCTCTGATAGATTGTGTGCATGTTAACAACAGTCCAACAACTTATAACTTTCGAATTTTAACTGAGGTTGAGCCCTTTGTCAAGAAGCTCAAATCTAGATCAAGTTCAAGTTTTGAAAAAGTTATGTATTTTTAGCATAAGTCCTAATTCGAATTTACAAAACTATTTGGCCAAGTCGTTTCTATGCATTGCATATGTAGCTACAAAGCAAAGAAAACAACTTCAAGTCAACAACTATTGATTTGAGGATTTGGGTTGAGTTCCTATTTTTGATAAAGAAGACCCAAATCGAGTTCAAGTCTGTCCATGACTTTAAAAAAAAAAAAAAGAATTTGTGTTAAAGGCATACGCACGGGGCAAAAGGTTTAAAAAGTAAGCCCATTCTTTAAATAATGCATGAAAATCAATCAAAATACAATAGAGCTCTTGATAGAGCTGGGAAAAGTATAGGCAAAAAGAAGGTCTTCATTTTATTTTAACTATTATAGTAATTATGTTTTCATCTCTTAAACTCTCCAGCCCCTTGAAAAATTTCTGCATCTACAACTGGTTTGAATTATTTCAAGTTTTGTATAAGCATCGGTTTTTTTCTAATACTTGGTAACCTATTTTTCTAGATGGCATTGCTTAAACGGTAATTGAATTTTCGTGACGTCATTTGTTGGGGAGCCTCAATTAAAACTTTGCCTCAGGTCCCTAATTTTAAATATCCACCACTGCTTACAATAGCTTGAAAACATCAATAACAGCAACAATGTTACTGTTTTTACCTATAGGGCCTCGTCAGTGTTGAGTTGACCTGCACATGTTTAAAACTATATAAATAGCCCAAACAAAATTTACCTTTATTTTACATATATTCAGTAGGCTACAATTAAAGTTAAATTGCACGCTTCTGACAAGCTTGATCTCCAGTAAAACAGAGGCGAATATGCCAGTTCACTATAATCAAAGCAATTTTTAAAGATATTTTTCAACTTCCATTGCACTCGCAAACCCCTGCAACTTTTCCACGGACTCCTTGGAGTCCGCGGACCACTGTTTGGGAAACACTGTTCCAAAGATAGAAATAAAGAAGACATGATTTGTTTACATCATCATATCACCTATTCATTCTGACTTGCAAGAAGCATGCCAGGTGTCAACTTTTTTAAGCAAATTTAAACGATTACTCAGTTTGATTATATCTTATTAGAATTTTTATTTGTTTTTTTAATTTTGCTGAATTGTAAACTTGTAATAGTATGCTGAATTGTAAACTTGTAGCTGAATTGTAAATTTACTACAGTAGTCTGAAATGGGTCCACACAATTTGATTGAGTATCTAAGCGTACAACCAGAATCAAATAAAAAATTTTTCACAGCAACAATATTGAGTTTCTTCTTGCCATAGTTGAAATAAAATTTTATCATTGATCGAAAGCTATGAGATTGAAATAAATTGGATTAAGTAAAAAAATATATAGTTTAAGAGAGACAGCTAAGACAATTCAAAATCGCAGTTAATCAGATATAACCAGTGATAAGCTGTGACCGGCAGTTGATCCAACAACAATTTATCAAACGACAGTTGATCGAAACGACATTTAATCGAACGGCACTTAATCAAAACAACATTTAATAGAAACGACAGTTGATTGAAACCCTTTATGGACAAATGGGACATATCTGGCACGTTTCAAAAAAACGTTATTTAGTGAACCTTTTTAGAAATTTTTTTAAATAAACGAATTCCTTAGATTTGTCATATCTAGTTGATGTAGTTTTAAGTTGGAAGCCCTAAAACGTCAACCAGTAAGAAAGTAATAGTCAGTTATTTGCTTGTTTGACAAGGTTAGTGAGAAGTGCAGATACTTACTATTTTGCATTAAGTAGTTCTTGATAAGCAAGCAAATTTTTTGACCAAATAAAATTTTTTTGTATTTAGTAAAAGTAGTTCTGTCATATCAATAAAAAATTTTTAATGTTTGCTTATTGTGATTAATTTGGTACCAATTATTTTAAACGTGCCAGATCTGTCCACCTGGTCCATAAAGTTTAATTTATATGCTAAAGTTCTAAATATAATCTGAGTGCTATGTTGCAGTTTTTTTAAATATTTTGAGTAAATATATTGTAATAATAAATTACTTATGAATGTTCAAAATTTTTATGGCATAAAGAATTGGGCAGCTATTGCTGGTGGTGAAAATGGGGAGAGCAAAAATGAATTTCTTGGAGAAAGTGACTCTGATGATGAATATGTTTATTGTGAATCCAGTTACAACAACCCTCAAAGTGAAGAAAGTATCCAGATTACAGAAAAAAAGAGCCAGATGCAAACTGCATGGGTACACAAGCAAAACCTACATTTTTTACATAAAATGAAAAACGTTTTTTTGCCTGAACAAAAATAAAAACTGCTTTAAAACATTTCACAAAAGCTAAAAGTATTCAAATTGTAATGTAAAATTACTTGTGTACTCGTTTTTTACTTTTATGGTTTAATTATTGCATGATATATAATGGTTGATTTTTTGTACTATGGACCAGTGGGACAGATCTGGCACGTTTAAAAATATCAAAAATACATAAATTTTTTTTAATATTTTGTCAAATATTATATAATAGAAAACTATTGTCACTAAAAAACAGTTGAAATATTTTTATCGTGCACAAAATTAAATTTGTCCATATAGGGTTAAGAAGAAAATTTACAGCAAAGCATTACAAAGCCACCTTGATTTTCTTCGCAAGAAAAAATCTTTGTTTTGCAGATTTTATAAACAGTTGTCTCTGAAAAACTGAAATTTCTATCGGACCGGCGAAAAGAGCGATATTACCAATGAAAATCTACATTTTAAACAGGAAGTAGGTTAACCAAAAAACAAAACAAAAAGCAAGAAAAGGTAAAGTTTAATGAAAAACTGCTTAATGTGCTATACAAAACTATCATTTATTTTATACTGCTCTCAAAACATTAAAATTGTTATGACTACAATCAGTGGCCTACCAGAGAGTTTTGAATGGGGGGCTGCATACAACCAAAATTAAATATTTTTGCTTGAAAATTTTTTTAAGTGTTAGCTAAAGAAGAAAAAAATTTTCACTTTGAATCTGTCCCGGGTACTAACAAAGAGATTGTTTAATCGCAAAAACATACTAAATTAAGTATTTCTTTTATTAGTTGTCATTTCGATCATTTGTCGTTTCGATCAAGTGTCCTTTCGGTCGATCAACTGTCGTAGTACCTTGATAACAAGTAATAAGTTACTTTTTCAGTAACAGTATCTGAAACAACTTTTGTGAAATTGCTACTTCTTTTTATCCTGTTAAAAGTTATTAATTACAGTTACTTTTTAAATTAAAAAAGATTTTTTGTCAAAACAACCAACCACCCGTATTCAAACTGTATGTCTTCAAGCGCGGCCTTTGAAAAGCTTTTGGCCTGGAAAAAGACATTTTTAGGCCGAAGCGCGGACTAAGCAGTTAACATTTTGAAATGCATGCATTTTGGAAAAGAAATTGAGTACCTCACTCTTTACTTTGTCTACTTTCAATAAGTTTTTGTGCTTTTGTTCCGTTTTGTGAAATACTGAATTAAAAGCTGTAGTTATTAGTTACTAAAACAAAATTTAAGTTAAAAAACTCTCAAAAAATTTTTATAATCTTTAAAAAAAAATTTATAGTGCTTTAATTCCAAAAGTAACTGTATCGGTAACTTGTAACTAGTTATTTTTACAAAATAGCTTGCTCACCAATAAATATAACCTGCCTGATTTTGCACCCAGAATTTCTACTCCAATATTTAAAATAAACAATTCTTTATTTAGTCGTTTTTTTACAATAAAAATTTAAAACTGGTTAATTGCTCAATTGTTCTAAAAGCTTAAGACAGCAACTTTGACTATTAGACAATGTACAATAAAGAAAATCAAACATTTAATCACTTAGTGCTTGGTATCTAAAAAATATATCAAAAACTTAGCTATGCCAATAGATTTAGGCAGACCGAAATATGCGCGTACCAAGAATTTTTGAAAAAAAAGGAGGGCATGCAACCACAATCATATATGCTTAGTGGAAAAATATTTTCAAGTGGTAGGTAAAGAAAAAAATCCTCATTTTGAACCTGTCTCAGTTCTGTCGATTTTTCGTCACAAAAAAATAGTGTTCTCCAAAAAGAAGATCTTTATCATAAATCTGTATTTGATTCTCGTATTTGTGATCTCCAAGGGGGGAGGCATGGCACAATGCCCCCCTAAACACGCAACTGGATACAAAATAAAATAGATTATAATTAAATTTGAAAAAATCATAACATTAAAATTTGGCACAAAAGTTAAAGGCCAATATGTCTCGGTCTCGTAATCCTAAAGTTTCGTCTTAGTGTTTGATCTCTGTGTCTCGAGTTTAGGTCGAGACATTTAAGCAATATAGGCAAAGCCCATAGGTGTTGTAACAATTGTCATAATTTTAAAGTAAAAATATGTAATATTTACCTTGTTCAGAGATTAAGAGAGTTTAGGCTAGCGTCATGACCCTATGTAGATTTGATATTAATCGCAATAGAATTGAACCATAGTAATCTTTATTACCAAGACACCGCATAAGGTGCTCAAGAAATGATGGACGTATTTTGAACAACATGTATACGTATGTCGGCCACATACATTTGAAATGGTCCTTTTGACCAGCGGCAGGATTTCTTTTGGTGGGTTTCTTTGCCTGCTTGAACCCTTTTGGGTCTTGACCCTTTTGGTGACATAGTTTGTTATTTCTCCCACCCATGATTATTCAACATTGTGTTCATATGACTCAAATGTCTATACTTGACTACAATTAATATTGAATTTGATTAAAATCGCTTTTAATTTGAACTTTTTCTCTTTTTCTCTTTTTGTTTTTTTGGTGACGCAGCCATGCTCCGTAGTGTTTTTTATTTCTTTCCGCGCTTTCTTCTTGCATACTTTAACGTCTGACGTTTTTCTGCGTCTACTTTTTCTTGACCCTCGACTACTTTTTACTGTGTAAAATTTACTACGTTGGTGGTCAAGAATAAGATTAAAATAAATGAATGAATGAATGAATGAATCTTGCGTTTCATATTTGTAAGCAATATTTGGTAAGTTAAAATACAACTATATCACAATGTTTTTAACAGTAGTCAATATGTTTTTTGACATTGTAAGCTACATATTTTGCATTTTAATTAAAGCAATTGACACGATTGCGCTTCAAAACCAAATTGCATCATTCTGTTGTCTCGTTCGGAAAGGTACTTTGTAGCACTTTTTATGCTTGGTCATCTTAGCAAGTAGATTCAAATTTTAGTCATTTCATTAAATAAAATCAAACATTTCAACCAGACAACAAGATTTTGGCATCTCAAAAATTTGATGTTTCGAGAAATTACTTGATGTTCAAAATTCAGAGTTTTACTGTTAGTCAATGAGAGTTCCGCTTTTAATTGGAAAAGTTTAACTGACTTGATACCTGAAAGAATTGAAACGTGTTCTGTTGGAATGGAATACAGGCATCCAGTAACAATATGCAAGAAGTCATTCAAAACACTATCCATGAGGCAAGCATGTCTGCTGCAAGGTAGCCATTTGTCAAGTAGACTAAGCAGCTGTAAATATTGCTTTACATCAGCACTTTATCCCAAGCTCTTAACTCGGCTTAGTAGTCACTCTACACTGTGTGACGGGAAAGAGGCTAAGAGGAAAAGAGCTAAAACAGATTACTAAAAAAAGCCATTTCTCAGACATTGGAGCTTGCTTTGCTTGTTACAAGTAGTTAGAGTGAAACTTTGGTTCCAGACAAGCTCCATAATCATTCAAACCATGGGCTTATTTGGAAAAAGTTTTAAAAGCTGGCAGGAAAGGCCACGATGTCAGGCTGTGTTTTAGGAAGCTGTCAAATCAACAGATGCAGCATCTTCTCCTTCTTAGCCTCGAACGCATCCTCGATGTCGTGTATTATATAAAAAAACGATTTGGTCCACGATTAACTTTCTGCGTCAAAACAAATTAATAATTGGCTTTGCCAAGTCTCTCAAAAATCGTTTATGGTTCAGAGAGCAAAGATCTCAGGTTATAGCTTTTTAGGTCCTTCACGAGCATTATCGGTTTTGCAATCGTGACTAAGGATCTTTTTAATTCAGGTAAATTCAGTGACAACGAAGCTTTTTCGAATTTGTTTTTCAAAACAATGTAATTACTCCACTTTTCACAGGCAAAACAAAACTTGGTAATGTAAGCCTATAAGCGAGGGTCAATATTTGAACCTGAAACGCTTTTTATCATAAATGTTAAAACTGTTTAATGTGGAAACAAGTTTTCGGAGGTCATGTATTTTATGCACTTGTTGCTTGAATTATACTAGTCAATTGGGAAAAATTATATTCCAACTCCTAAAAATTGCCAAAAAATTTTAAAAAGTGTTTGTGCTTGCTTATTTTTTGGTCATTCAGATAATAAAGGTGATACACCTTTCACACTATTTACCGAATACTGGAGTCTTCAATAAAGACAATTGCGACTCCGATAGCGGCTCCAGCGTACCTAAAAAATTGAATCCGTGTTCAGCATATCGGACAAATCACTCCGGTCCCGACTCCACGCCAAAACATGCAACTCCAAATTTACAATTGCTTAGAGCAAAATTCATAAAGCTTTGTGTCTTGTCTCACTTTCGCTACTCCAAAGTCTTGACTCCGTTTAGAAGCTCCATGTCTTGAGGCCAGCTCTGCAAAACAAATTAAAAGTTGCGTTTGACTTGTTGCATAAAAAGGGTAATTAACACTAAAGTTTGATAAAATTTATATTCCTATTTTCATATATACAAAAGTTATAATTAAAAATTTTAATTTCAGTAATTTTCCAACGCAACTTAAACCAAACAACGCTCCGTTTAACAGCACTCTTACTTTCAATAGTAACCAATCCATCTGTGGGTGGATTTTTGAAGCGTACTCATTTGCTTCAAATCCAGCTACTGAAATAGTATATAATACAGGTAAAAATTACGGATAAGTTTTGCACGTTTATTAAATTTTTTGAATACATCAATGCCTTGCATATATTTAATTTTTTGTTAATTTATTTTTATAAATATTGCGAATTTTTAAAATTAATTTTAAAACTTAACAATATTTATAAGTTGTTTTGATATTTTAGCTTTAGAAAAATTTGTTAAAGAATAAAAGCGTAATAAGTTTTTGGCCATTTGAAAATAACTCTAATGCAATCAAACTTAAACTTAAGATTATCTTTTCAAATAAGATGTTAAATATGCTACAGAATTTTATTTTGAATAACTAAGTCAAGTTTTTTCAGTTTGTAACAACGCCCGTGAGAGTAATTGCTCCGTAACTTGTTTCTGCAACCAAGAAGCAAGTTCACAACTGACCACTACATCTTCTATTTCCTTACCATCAGCATCACCATCATCTTTATTGATTTCAAGAATTACAAGTTTCAAAACACTATCATCTACATCAGAATCACCAACTAAGTTACCAACAACAAACTCTATTGCTTTATCGACGGCTTCACCTTTAATATCCTCAGGTTTAATGTCCACGTCAAAATTGAGTTCAAAATCCAGTTCAAAAACAAAATCATTGTTGCCTCCTGGAAAAATAAACATAAAAATTAATGTTTCTTCAGATTTGTTGCCTTTTTTGGGAAACAAAATCGAAATAAAGCTGTAGCTCAACACCGAGCTCTAAGTCGAGTTCAAGATCAAAAAGACAATTATAATCGAAACCAAAATTGCAATCGATTTCCATTTCAGCTAGTTTGTAAATTCAAAAAGAATAGTTTCTTGTGATTTTCTAATTTTAGTGTAAACGTTTTGCAGTTTTAATTTCTATAGCTAAGCAATAGATTTGAAAAAACTGGTGCTAATATTAAAAAAACATTTTTTTTGGTAGATTTTTTTTAATTAGAGTTTTGAACTATTGTGTTTGAGCTTATTTAATTAGCACTTTTTTCTGGTGTTTTATCACCTGCTAGTAATCTTCGCGAACTTTCGAGTTTTTTGCTTTATTTAATCAGTTTGAAGTTTTGTCTTGCTTAAATGGATTTTTTGTATTGTTCACTGACAAAAGGAAATAAACTGTCATGTCTTCGAATCGTCGTTCATCAAAATTCATAACTACGGTACATATACATAATAATAGTTACCGTTTCGGCATTTTTGAAATTAATATCTCATTAGTGAAATTTTGTTTTTAAAAATCAGGGGCAGAATTTAGAAATAAAAATAAAAACGCACGACGCGACTCCAACAACAGCCAAAGTTTAAGGGAAACTCGTTATTAAAATTTTTAATTTTTTTAAAATCAACTACAAGAGTGTACAACAGTTTTTATATAAAGATGTTGGCTGAATTCCAATTTGTTTAGTTCATAGCCACTGCATACTCTTTGTGTAACCTGTTCTTTTCGCACCTGCTGGATAAAAATGGCTGTTGTTTTGAAAGTCTGCAACGTAGCCGAGTGGTTAAAGCACAGTGCTGGTGATCAACATGATCATGGTTCAAAACTTACTCGCACCATTCCGTTGTGGATTTGGGAAAAACCCTTTACGACACTCTCCCCTGCTTAACGGTCTTGACAAGCAATTTTAAATTTTATTCATATCTGTATAAAACTAAAGAACCAAACAAAAATTGGCGGACAGTAATATCTTGGCAACTCCGGAAGCAGGTCAGGTAATTGCTTGCCTTATGTATAGCGCAACGGACGCTTTTTTGCGAGTCAGGAGGATAAAGATAGAGATAAAAAAAGCTTTGCATTTGCTTGGCTTATATAAAAAAAAAAGTTCACCCATTTAGACCAGTTTCAGAATCAATATCGGCATGAAGTATATAGCAACACTTTATCGGGATGCATGATTCTGGTAGTTCAAATTAAGACAATTCTAGAAAAATATATTGCTTTAGCTTAAAATACTTGTAAGTAGTCTTTTCGGCAGGATACGGAGAAAGCCACTGCCCCACCTCTTTAATAATGCAGCAGAGGTTATTGTATTGAGCAAGAAAAGGTTTTCAATAAGGCTTAGAAATCTCACCTCCCCCTTATTATTGGCCTGCTTATAGGACAGTTTGCCTCCAAACCTACAATTATTAGATAAAAATATTTTAGATTTGCTATAAAATTTTGCCAACTTAAAAAAAGTCTATATTAGCTATCAAGCATTTAAAAAGCAAGGGATTTTTTACATTATTATTTTTAGCAAGTTGGAAGACTTCTTGACACTGAGGTTTATTTTAAATATATCCCGTCCTATCTATAACCACGACCCAGTCTTTTAAAAAAGAATTAGCAATATTTTCTATTTTGCTTTGCCTCTGAATAAAAGTTACATGGATTGAAGGGGCCCACCCTCTTGCGTGCTTGGTTTCACAATTACGATTAAAGAGACCCATCCTCTTACATGTTCTGCTGCACGTTATTGTTTTTAGAGGTTGAAAGCCCAATGAAGTAGCATATTATGTCTTGGTATTTAAAATTTTTAAAGGATATGACTTCATTAAAATTAATAAAATTTAAGTAAAATTGATTGTTTTTAATTGTCTTAACCAACACAAATGATTTTCCCATGCTGTGGTTCATTATAGGCTTATAATTAGTTATCTGTAAGGTTGCATACACACATTGATGAGATTTAAAGCCATACACAAAAAATGATGAGATATCATAAGATATTGTTGTTTAAAATTTGACCTATAGCTATTCAGGCAATTATTTGTACAAGAATCTAATGACAATCATTTTAAGATCAGCTTGGAGTTAAAGACCAACGATTGCACAGAACAAACACTTCATTAAAATACTTGAAAATGCTTTCTCAAGAAAATTCTTATTTTAATAAGCTATTGGTTTAACTAACTAACTTAATTATATACATTTAACATCTAGGTCTAACTTTTCACTAATCATTAAATACCATTACCAAAGAAGGTAAACTTTTGGTGTCCCTTTTTCTCTAGCAGTACAAAACCATTTTGCCCCAGCAGAGAAGGTTTTGAAAATTGACAAAATCAAAATGAGATTAACCATAAACTTTTACTAAAAGATTTTAGGTTGATGTACAATTCAATATTAAATACTAATTCTAGCGGTTAATCCAAAAATTTTTTATTTTATCAAATCGGAAAGTATAGAAAACATTGTTGTTTGTTTTGCTTTGCATGTTCGCTTTATCCCAACCTTCCCTATCTTAAGTTTGTTTAGGCTTATGCATATTTAAACTGTTGTTTGCCTGAATCGCCGCTTTTTTCTGTTCCGACACATTATTGAAAAATGTCCGCGTTTAGAGCATTTAAAACAAATCTTATTATTAGCAGGAAAAAACTTAAGTTGGTGTCGACTATTTACGCAAAACGTACATTTCTCAGCTGTTGCTGCACTGTAGTCTTTTGAGTGAGAACAATCCAGGTCTTCTAAATTTTTGTCTTCCGCACAAGATTGCACTTTCGCGATGTGTACTGCAGAAGCAGATGCAAATCGATAGCTTTCAGCATTTCTTTGAACGGTTTTGAGAGAACGAGTTTTTTTAAAAGTGGCTTGGAGAGTAAAGTTGCTGCCTTTGTGCAGGCACTGTCTGATTTTATTCCAAATATCTATTTTATTCCAAGTTCCTCAAATATCTAATATCTAAATATATATCATATCTAATTTTATTTCAAGTTTCTCAATAAATGCGTCGCGGATGGCTTCTTCTTTGTGGAGCTGCGCAGATACGGCCTAATAATTGCAACCCATACTTAACCGCTTTAAGTTTTGCAAATAGCGATCAAGAGTTTCTCCGGACTGTTGTTTGCAGGAGTTTAGTTTATATAGAGCGAATATCGGATTTGTCCTTTTTGTGTAAGTGCTTTCTAAAATTTTATTACTTCGGATATTAATTCGTACACAGAAGCGTCAAAATGGCTAACTAATAAATTTAGCTTATTAGCATATGATATCTCTGTCATATTTGCAATATAAGTTGCAAACAACTTCTGCCAGTGTAGCCATTCCTTTCTAGAATCCACGTTCTCAGAATTAGCCGAGAATACTCGAGGGCGCAGATTTTTAATATTCATTAGCCGAAGAAGAAAAAATTTTTTTTCAATTAATTAAATTGTTATAATGAGTATAACGTTTCCTTAAATAAAGGTTTAATTACCTGAAAAATTCGAGCAAGTCTAAAAAAGTAAAACATAAGTGAAATAAATTGTAACACATACAGAAATAATAAATGAGTGCTGCTAAACAGGAAACAAACGAGCTGTACTGAAGTGAGCTATACTGAGCAAAAAACAAACTAACATACCGAGAACATTAATTACGCGGAGAAAAGCGATAAGCGATTTTTTCAGTCAAGTCTGTAAAGTAATATCGGTTTGATCACCAGTTACGACAATGCCATTTCAAAAAGCTTTATTTGACTTTCTATAAGTCACTTATCTTAAAAAAAAAGCTTTCATTTTTGATTGAAGACAAAAAAGCGACCTATGGCAAGTTTTTCCCAGTATGAATCAATTAAAAACGACCGTACTTGACACAATAAAGAACAGTTTTGTCCGTGTTCATTTCATAATTTAACCCTATATTTCCAAAAACACAAATTTCTAGGTGTAGATTAAAGAATGTAGCAAATTTAGAAAGACTTGTTTTGTGCTCATTTAAGTATGATAAGATCTCAAAGCATGATTTTCACCTCACATCTAATTAAACCAAAACTTAAATTTTAGCTTGAAATTTTTAATATATTTCCAACCTGCCGAAGGGAGGCAGGAGGCAATTTTCTTCCCAAGTCGCTAAAATTTAAACAAAGAGTAGAATTTTTAGGGCAGCGACAAGAAAATGTTTGAGCAAAACTGGACGTTTTCAGGCAGTGATAGAAAACATTAGGGAAAAATCAAACAGTTAGAGCAACGACATGAAATTGTTTGGTCTTTTTTTTAGAGATTACTGTGATTTTGGGAGGAAAATTGAGAGATCAAAGATGAATTCTTTTTTCTTTCTTTTTTTTGTTTGCTTTTTACCCTAAAATATCAGACTAATGTTTTTTTCATATTTATAAAGTACTAGAAAATCATGATTTGAGCAAGTGTCATTAAATTTGAGCAAAACTTTATCGTTTCCAAGGTTTTTCGACTGGTACGTCTATGCTTAAAACCCTTGAGAAATTAGTTTGAGAAGTAGAAACAAGATCAGCTAAAGCAATTGCTTGTTTTTTGGACTCGTATTTTTATGTTATTGAGAAGCTGCACTTAATTAATATTTACTTGATAATTAAAGCTGTATGAAAAAAATGTTTAACAATAAAATGTTCAATTTTAACAACTTTTTTTTACATTTAAATAGTAATTTGTGGCTTAATTCTAGTTAATAATTGAAATGACATTAGCAGATTTCCTTGGCACAACATAGGTATAAATGACGTCAAAGAGAACGTTTCAGTTTGATTTGTGGATTTTAACATTTCCAGAGTACTGCTTGAATTAAACAAACGTGAGAAGTCCACAATCTTTACGCAAAAAAAGCAAGTAGTACTTATTGCTGGAAAATATTTTCGATCATGATAAGGCCGACTACAAAAAAAACATTTACATCTTGTAGCTGCAATTAAGGCTCGATGCTTATTTGTCTTTTAATTTTTATGACTAGCATTTAAAAAGTCTTTAGCAATAGCCAAGCTATGGTTATCTTCAGAGTACACTGGAGCTGTAAATCTGGTTTTAGAGAAGTAAGTAGCGAAATGTTTCTGAGCTGTCTAGAGAAATATGGCATCTGTATGAGCACACTCTACGGTAAGTTCAGTATTTTCAAAAAATCTTTGTCAAATTCGATGCAAAACCAATCCATCAACAAATACAGATTCTTGCCTATATTCTTCCGCGGTGACAATTTAAAAGTTACAGAAGCTTAGTCACACTAAAATGGTGACGGAAGCCTTTGACTTAGATAACCGAGAGGCCAAGCGTGAGCTAAAAGTCTGCAACAATGATAGATGTTTACCGTTCTGTTCAATCCCTACTTATCGTGGGGTAAAACTGGACAGATTGCTCACGTTTCGTCACCATCTAGTGTCATACTGTTGAGGCGACTTGTAAGCTCGGGATGGGGTGCTGGTGCCAAATCACTACGCATAGCCGTTTTATCTCCGGTCTACTCAACATTGAGCATTGCGAACCAGTATGGTGTCCCAGCGCTCGCACTCGTTTTATAAACAGTGTCTTGAACGACGCCTCACGCATAGTCCTGGATGCCTGCGTCCCACTCCAACGGACCACGTACTCATACTTTCAGGCATCCAGCCAGCCGAGCTTCGCCGACTGGGAGCGACACTCTACTTGGCCCACTGTGGATCTCTGGACCTTGATCACATCTTGTAGGGTCTTTTAAGTGGGTCCTTAGATACTCGCCAAGAGAGACTAAGATCTAGACACCTATTTGTGCCAATCGCGAAAAATCTTTTGAACAATTTTGCCTGACTTGGCATCTGCGCTTCTGAATGGACAAATATAAATGGAAAACGGAGTACTGTGAAAATTCTTCCAGGCTTCGTGTTTTTGTGCCCAAGACCGGTGCCAGGCCTGTTGGGATGGGTTTGTCCCGAGCAGCTTGGGTTAAGCTCAACCCTATGAGAACTGGTTTTGGGCGATTCCATTTGTCAATTGGGTCTCGCTCCTTGACCGAATTGTAAGTGTGGTGCCGCTAAACAAACCACAGAACACGTTCTAATAGCGTGCCCCATACATCGGGCACCACATGGAACACGAGGTCTGACAATTTTGGACGACAAAACTTGATGCTGGCTTAACAACATCACTGCCAGCATCTGATCCGGGCAGTACAGCAGCCTGGGGTATTAAAAGTATAAAACCTCGGCCCAGTCCTGTTTGTGTCTGACCTGGAGTGGATGCCCAAACGACAATAACGACGACGACGACAAAGACGATGACCACAACGAATTTATTAAATATTTTGTAATAAGTAAGGACCATTTTTAAAAGTAACTAATATCACCAGTATCAAACCTTCGTTTAAATTTTTCCGTTCCTATAGAAGTAAACCATGCATTTCTCTCTAATTTTAAACGGTAGTTGCCATTAAATCAAGGATGTAAAAGTTTATTAATGATTTTACCTATAAATCAATCAGCGAATTCAATTCCGTTTACAAAATTCAACTTTGCGTAAAATTTTTTCAGAAATGTATTTTCTCCTAATAAAGTTTTTCATGCCCGTGCGACGTGGGTCTGACTTACATCGGTAAGTCAACGTGTCATTTGGTAACAAGAGCAAAGGAACACTTAAATTTAGGTTCTTCTGTCAAAAGCAAAATAAAAGAACATATTAGTGAATGCAACTTGTTCAATAAAAAACATACAATAGTTTAAAAAAAATCTCAACTAAACTAATTTCGTTATACTGTATATGCCGCTTGTTGTAATATATATGCTCTGAAATTTATATTGGTCAAACTGTAAACCGTTTTTCCGTTGGAATACACACCGCCATATTTGGAATAACAATAAATTGGATTTTGAAAAGGCAGCATTATCTATACACTACCACAAAAACCACACTGATTTTCCATATAATAATAAACCTATCTCCGACTGCGATACGGTTACTTTCCTACACCAAACTTCAAACTCCTATTTAGACATTAGTAAATCGCGTTAGATCCATTTATTAGATGTCTCTATAAATATTTAAGCTACTATTTTTCCTATTCAACGTTGAACGATTCTCTTAATACTTCTTTTTATTCTATATTTTTCTCTTTATATTTGTATTTTCTCCAGGCATTTTTTCTTCATATTTGCTAATAGCACTATTTTGCACTTACATCTTTTTTTTCACCACTAAAATATTTCTGTCTTGATCTACATTGCTATAAATTTTCTATTTCAACTTTTGACCCTTCAACAAACCACAGTCGTCTTTATGAACATGCAATCAGCTGTTTTTCTTGATGTTTACTATCTTATAGTATATTTAATTTAATTTAATTTAATTTGCACGAGCAGTTTAGAAGTTTAACAATTTTGACAGTTCTTTTAAGTTTTTCGATAAGAATTTTTTATTTTAATATTTAAATTTTACGTTTTTTTGCTAGTGAGCACATGATATATATAAAGTTTAATCATTAATTAATAATTTTCTACGGCTTTTACAATTTTTATTCTTACAATTTGTGGATTTAACTGAAGATGATTTTATGTCGAAATCGATATTAAATTAAAATAAAGTAAGTTTTAACAAGTTTTGGGCTGATTCCCGTCTGCCTAATTAAGAAATCGTAATTGAGATGCTTTTTACGAGAATCGTCGCAAAGTTTTCATCCAATAGGATTAAATTGATCTACTAAGTTTTTTAATAAATTAAGCCCATCGATTCTTTGTTAGAAAGGTGTATTTTTAGTTAAATTATAGTAAACGAAAGCGTCTTAAAAGTTAGTGTGAAGTTGAATCTCGCTAGATAAGAACGAAACGATATTCAAAGAAAAATTAAAGGCAGATTTCAGTCAAGTTTACCCTTACATAGACTTAAAGAGCAGATCATCTAAAAATTGTGCGACATCATAATTCGGTAAAAAGAAGTTTAAAACAAGTTTTTTAGAGTGTTTTTGGAAAAACTGTTCTTAAAAACATATATAGTAAAATTTATTCACGTAACGAACAAAAATTCAGATAAAAAACAACAATCTTTGAAAATCAAAAGGAATTGTAATATTTTTATATGTTTCGTTTTCCAAAAAAATTATTTTTCAATTGTTTAAAATTAGGTAACCATAAATTTTTGATCGTTGAATACAGAAAAACAATATGAATGAATCAATATTTTTTAAGGTTTTTCTTCAAGTATGCAGCGACCTCTAGATGGATTTAAGAGTAGAGAAAGATGCAATTATACCTACGTACTTCTTGTCCTTCCATTTAAATGAAAAACTTTTTCGTAACTATTTTTAAAAAGAATTAAGAATTCATATGAGATTGAACAGCACCGACTCAGTGTATTGCAGTAAAATAGAAGAAACAAGTTGATTTTTGCTAAATCTTAATATGACACTATTAATCTTTCGATGATAAAATTGAAAAATACGAAAAATGGTCAAAACATAAAAAAAAAATAATTATTTATAATTATCAGCACAAGTTTTTTGGAAAAACAATTTATTAACAAACTGTTTTAGCTGCGAGGTTCATCAAAAGATACACATATGATTTACATAAAATAAATAGAAACCCGATGGGATTTTTAAAAAATTAACTGTTATATTCCCTTGATGAGTCTTACAGGAGAAACGGTTTCTTGGACCAAGTTATTAATTAAATAAAACAAACTTGTGAACTGATTGCTTTGACAAATAAAGTCATTGAGCAATCTACTGGAGAGCACTACAACTTAGATTTGAAAAAATATTGATATAGCTTGATATGCCCGAAACCTACGGAAAACAACTAAATTGTTTAGTAACAAAAGTTTAAATTTTCATGCAACTCATTTTTAAAAGAATTCATAATCTTTGCATGATATTATTCATCTTTGGAAACAGGTCAGGGTATTTACTTTACAGCTGCTCCATGTCAGTACTTCCTAAACTTTTTATCTTGCTGGCTGATTTTTTTCTAAATTTTGATAGACGGGACAAAATGGCACAAACAACGCATTTAATGTTAATGAATTCTTTAAATTTTATTTAAAAAGAATGTTGTTAAACAGTGGTCCTTAATTTTTTTCAGATTGCTGTGCATTTTAGGATTTTTTCGAAATTCGCGGCGCACTTGGTGCGGATTTTCGTCTCTAAAAAGTAGCGTTTTCTGAAAAACAAAGGTCTTCACTTTGAATTCCTCAATTTGTTCCCGGAGAACATCTAAACAATAACGTAATAATAAAGATGAATTGTTTTGCGGGCCGGATTAATAAGTGAAAAGAGCCTTAACTGGCCCGCAGCTGCGGTTTGGAAAACCCTGCACTATGCATAGTGTCTCAGACGCTTCCAGCTAGTCAGGAGGACAAATATAAATTTTAAAACCTTCACATTTCACAATACGATGCTATTAAATTACATAATAAGGTAACACAAAAGTCAAAGACAGGTCGTGAACAGCTGTGCAATCAAACTAAGATTTTATGTAATTTTTAATGTGGTATTTGACTCAAGTTTACGAAAAGTGTTTCAATTTTGGATCTATAAAAAATATTTTATCAAAAATTCACAGAAGATATGTTAGGTAAAAATATGTATCAGCAGTTGGTTGTTAGTTTCTTTATTGAACAATGTTGGTATGAGGTAGAATTACAAAGCCTGCATGTTAATCTCAGTCGGATTTTCCATAAAAACAACTGAAGTTCTAAAATTATAGTAGATGGTTTCTCAGCAGAAATTTATTTTAGAATAACTGAATTTTTTTTAAACAAAAAAATTGTATATTAAGCTTTAATAGTCTGTAGAAGCGATGCAAAAAATTTTTTTTATCAACAATAAGGTTTGATTAACATCACCAATGAAAAAACTCATTGCGTAATTACAACAAATTCATGTGGCACGTGAGCCGAGAAATATTCAGCAACCATAAAAAGAATGCTTTTATGTACCTACAGTAATTTCTCCCTTTTTTCTCTGAAGACTTTTTTTGCATTAAAGTATGGCTGAAGCAAAAAAGCTGTTCATAAAATCAGGAAAGTGTTTTTGCGTATTACATGTTATTTAACTTTATCTTATTTATCTTCATCACACGTTATGTTCTTTAAAATAATATTAGAGAAATTTTAAATTTGGTCTTTTAAATAGAGTAAAATAAAACTTGTACTTCACATTTTCGGACGCCACTAACCTGCGTACAACTAAACAGTATTAATCTACTCTAAATAAACTTTAAAGATTTTTTTGTAATTTTGCTGGTTCGTACTTAGTTTAGATAAAATTTTGTACACATTTTATACTTTTAACCTAAGTAGTCGCTAGTTGCTTTTTTGTAATAGCAATATTGATTATGATCTATCGACTACTTATATTGAAATGAAAATATTTTGGTTACTGTTTTTGAGGTTGCACAATGAAAAAGACTAAAATTCATGATGCAACAATTTCTTGTAACAACTAAACTTGTTAATTTTATAATAATCTTTTTCTAAACTTTTTATGGTTTATTTTAGATATTTTTGCTTGTAATTATTAAAAAAATTCAAAACTAAAAATGATTTGGAAACATATTATTTTTGCTTTATTGTTAATAATATCAGGTAGGTAAAATTAAAAAGATTAATTTATTTAAGCTTAATCAAAGTAGGCAATAGTTTTTTGTTGTTGAAGTTATTGAAATCGCGTTTTTTCAAAATCTTTGTAAATGTTGACACGTGCTATAATAAATGGATCTGTGACGACTGCGAGGTTCGAACCAACTTTTTTGTTTATCTTGCTTTTATTAATTTGCACTATTTTTTTTGTAATTATTTTCTTGTCACGTGTTATTTTTCCATTGCGCGCTTTTTCGCCTTAAGTCTTCCTTCGCAGTTTTTATGTTCGTGTAAAATTGACAAATCAGAGAGATTCAATTACAAGCTTGTGACTTAACAGTGGTTTTTTTAAACAATAAAGAGGAAAAGAACACGTAGGCAGTAGCGGCCTAATATTTAACAAAAACGCTACAGATCCATTTGCTCCAATAGAAGAACTATTCTAGCATTATATTGACAAACAACAAAATTTTTAACAACATGATAAATTAAATTAAATGTTTTATAAATTTTATTTTTAGCATGCACTGTTTCAAAATACGCAATCCAATGAATTTTTAAATTTCTCAAATATTTCTCACACGCAAATTCACGCAGCAAAAATTTTAAAACTCAAATTTTAACAGTACAATGCATTCTCTAAAGAAATCACAATGTAGCCAATTAATTGTAATTTCAATAAGTAAAATAGGAACAGTGAAAAAGCGACTAAAACAAACTAACAGAGAGGACGATTATTATGCGACAGGTCTGTTTCGGTCTTATGGACAGTAGTGGATATTGGGTGAGTCGAGTGAGGCAATCGCCTCGGACCCCCCCTTTTTTACAGTTATCGAGGGCCCCCCCTTTTTGAAAATGCTGCATGTAGTTTTATTTTGTGGTATTTTACATGGTTTCATGAACCTCAAAAACTCTCAAAAGTTTTCAGCAAATAGGTGAAATTTATGTCACATAATATGGCACATAGAGTAATGTTGGCAGAACACTTAAAATTTAAAACAAAAATCAATAAAATTTCTTCAGTTTCTATATATTGCAGAACAACTACAGTACATAATGTAAACTATTCTTAATATTCAGATTGCTATAAAAGTTATCCAAAGGTGATTGAAATTAAGCAGTAACAACTCTACAACTAAAAATATGTTTAAGAAAAAGAGAAATCTTGTTTTAAATTTAAATTTTTCTATTGATAAAAACACTACTTAAAATTAGTTGTATTTATGCATACAATATTAATTACTTTCCATAATTGCAACAAAATAATGACTAAAAACAACAACATAACTAAAAAATTTACAAACACTAGTGATAAAAAATACATTTTTTTTCTTTTTGTAGCAAATGCTTCATGTATTGTACAATAGAAACCAATTGAACACTAAATCCAGTCTGCAAATGTTTTACCGTTAACCAAATCTATATGGAAATTTTCACTTTTTTTCAAAGTTCTAAATTGATGCATATGCAATTTATTCATTCACTTGACTTTCAAGACTTGATTGCAGCTTTTTTTAAAGAGTTTAGCATTTTTCAAAATTGACATTTTGACAACTGGTTTGTAAGGTGATCTGGTAAAAATAACTGCTTGATAAAAGTTATAATTTTATATATTGTTATTCTGAAAAAAATTGAATTAGAAATTATTTAGGTAAAGCATTTTGATTTTAAATGACAATTTTAAAAGGTAACCTAACATAGAATAAGCTAAATGGCTTCTTACATTAAATTTAATTGTAATTATCAGTTGGTCTATCTTACACAAACAATCATAACATTAAATGGTTTTGACAATATTTCACAGCACTTTTATTATTTTTACAATTTTAATTTAAAGCTAGCTTTATTACAAGTTTGCATTGCATATTTCTATTCCTTCCAGACGAAAATCTTTAAAAGATTTAATTAAAGCAGCATAAGCTGAAATTATTAAATAAATAATTGGCTGCTTTATAATATATTAATCATTAAAAAATTTTTATTTTGAGTTAGTATTTTTTTGACTCATTTGCCTAAAAGTAAGCATAATTATATTTTTTTACAAACTTTTTAGCTTTCGAATGTAATTTAAATTTTTTTTATAAAGTTAAGGTATTCATATTTTACAAAAGTTCGTATTACCAGCACTTCTTAATCTTTTTTGTGTTAAAAAAACATAACTAAAGCTTTTCTTTCTAATAATGTTTTAGGCCATAGATTTTTTTATTCTTATGATAAAACTTGTTGTATGTTGTGGAATCGGCGTAATTGTTGAGATTTAACATTATTTTGCTTGACTGGATTAATTGATATTGTTATATATATATATACTCGATAAAAAAATTGTTTTTGTTGTAGTTGCTATGTAATCAGTGCAAATTTTTTTTACTACTAAAAAAAGGATCAGATTTTTGTCTGTGATAGTAGCCTACCTATTTAGTCAGTTCAATTTTAATTCTGTTGAAATATATTTTGACAAATTTATTATTTTTTGAGACTATTAAGACTATGGTACAAATGTTTAATATGTAGTGGTGAGAAAGTTTCAAAATATACCTCTAATAAATTGTGCGCATGCTAATAGTAGTCCAACAACTTATAACTTTCAAATTCGAACCAAGTTCGAGTGCTTTTCAAAAAGCTCGAACCGATTCCAAATCCAAGATTACCAAAAATGATGTAATTTTAATATAAGTCCATGAGAGCATGAATTTGAGTGTACGAAATTTGAATTTTCAAAATCATTTTCCCAATTCGTTTCTATGCATTGCATATGACCTTGCTTACTAATCACATAAAACCAATTCCAAGTCAACAATTATTGATTTGAGGACTTCGGTCGAGGCCTTGTTTTTGTAAAAAAGGGTCAAATCGAGTTTAAGCAATGATGAAATTCAAAAATTAAAAAAAATAAACAGGTTCTTTCTCCTATAGTATAGAAGTTATAAATAGGCTAATAGGTTCTTTCATCATCAGAGATATAAAAATACAGAGATTACGTTAAATTAAATTTAAAAGTTCCTTTAAACTTTTAAACTTTTTCCTCCCACTTTGAAAAATGAAGGATATGCAGACCAATTAAAAGACAATAGAACAGTAAAAAAGTGTAGAGAAAAAAAGACTTTCACATTATTTTAACTTTTATACTAATTGTGTTTTTAGTTTGTAAACCCGGTGCTACGAAATTGATTGAACGACAGTTCATCGAACGACAGTTGGTCGAAACGACACTTGATCGAAACGCACTTGATCGAAACAACATTTGATCAAAACGACACTTTATCGAAACGACATTTGATCGAAACGGCACTTGATCGAAATGATAATTGATAAAAAAAAAAGATTTATTTTTGTATGTTTTTGCAATTAAACAATCTCTTTGTTACTGTAAATTAGATTGATAAAAAGCAGAGACCAACAGCAAGAAGACAATTTTTTTTTATTTTTTATAATTTTTTGCCAATGTCAAGGTCAAGGTTTTTTAACAAGGTCTCTGGGCGAAGGGCAGCAACAAGTTTTAGGGGGGGAAACAAGTAGATCTTTTGTCATGGTTATGTTTTATTAGATGCTTATTGCTATTATTTTTTTGCATTTTTCTTACTTAGTCAGTTATTTAGAGGGAGGAGCATTGTGCCATAGCTCCAACCTTATAGACCTCTTGCAGAAATCAGAGACAGATTCACAGAAAAGATCTTATTTTTAGAGATTTATGATTTTGGGACAAAAAATCAGCAAAACCGGGGGAGATTTAAAGTACTATGTTTTTGGAACAAAAAATTGACAAAATTGGGATCGATCCAAAGTTGTAAATTTTTTCTTTCATTATTTGATCAAATGTCATTTCGATTAAGTGCCATTTCGATTAGGTGTCGTTCGATTAATTGTTGAGTCACGTGTAAATCTTTCATGATAACTTTCTGTGTCTGCCACTCATTTGAGTTATTTCAAATTTCGTATCAGAATCAATTTTTTTAAAATATATTTCGTAGCCTATCTTTCTAAATGGCATTGGTAAAATGGTAATCGAATGTGACGTCATTGTGACGTCATTTTGGGGGCTCCTAATTTGGATTTTGCCTCAGGCCCCTAATTTTAAATATCCACCTCTGCTTATGGACCTTATCGGGCATAACTTATCGTAACCTCTAAGGCGGATAGGCAGCGCGAAAAGTTAAGGTAAAAATTTCATGAAGTAACTGTTTTGGAAATGGAAATTCTAAAATGGAAATTTTTACATTAATTGTGTTGATTAAGTTATATCAACGTTTTTTGATTCTCAGTGATTTTTAAATTTTAGTTTTCATTGTTACAGTATAAGAGCAATTTTTCTCACTGCATCACTACATTTATTGTCACCATTGCTACTGGCTTCCTCTCAAAAATGAAGATAATTTTAACAGTTTAAAATCGGAAGCCTTTTTACATTAAATATAGTTATATGAGAAAAAAAATTATTTTGCAATATCTTGTTCAGTTTGTACTGCGAAGTGTTTGCATTTTTTGTATTTCTGCTTCAACTTTCAATCCTCGTTGTGGTCGTCGCCGTCGTCGTTTGGAAAAACATCATCTTTGGGTCAGTCACAAACAGAATTGGGGCCAAGGGTTTATCCTTTCACTAGGCTGCTGTGCTTCCCGGATCACATCCTGGCAGTGATAGTGTTGAGTCAGCATCGGGTGTCGCTATCCAAAACCGTCATATTTTGTGCTCCTTGTGGTGCCCAATGTATGGGACACGCTATTAGGAAGTAGTTTGCGATTTGTTCAAGAGCGCCACACTCGGAATTTGGTGAAAGAGCGAGACTCTAATTGTGCATGGAGAAAGGAATTGGTCCAACAACAGTGCGCTGGCAATTAATCCAAGATGTTCGGGGCAAGGTCAATCCAAAAAGGCGTTGGACTGGTAATGGGCATGAAAGCATATAGCCTACATGTATTCTCATAGTACTAAGGGTTCTATCTATAGTTCGTCCACTCAGAAGTGAGGATGTCTAGTTAGGCAAGTTCTAGATCTTAGTCTCTCTTGGCGAGCATCTGAGAACCCACTTAAAAGAACATGCAGCATATGAGAACTTTCAATCCTGTTGTGATCGTCTGTAGTACTTAGATTAGATAAATGTAAAAGTACATTGTTTAATCAATTAAATTAACTGATAAGGATCTCTGAATTTAATTATCAGTGGAAAAGAAAAAATCTATCAAAAAAGAAACTTTTTCAAAGTAATTTTATATGGTTTTTTAATTACCATATAAAGACAAAAAAATTGATTAAACTTTTTTAAAGGAAATGATCAAAATTTTAGCTCCCAAAATGTAAATTTAATTTTGTTGGTACAATAGTTTTGTTTCGTTTATAATCTCCACATTAGCGGCTATTTGCAAAAACATTCAATCAACTTCCACGTTCCATACATAAGAATTTTTTTGCCGGGATTTGAAAAACAAATCATTAAGTAATTCAAACATTTGAGAACCCACAATGCGCTCTTCATAGCGGCAATAAAATTTCAATTCTTTGTTGAGAGCGATCTATTTTTCCCTTTTTCGGTCTAAAAGCCATTAATATTAAATCTCTTCTTACTTTCTGCAAACAAAAGAATTTCTTTTTTTTTTTGGCTTTTTCTCTGTCATATGTCAATACTTTCGACAAATGAATGCTCTTTGTTTTTTCTTTTATCACTTAGTTCTGCTCGCTTTTTGTTTATTTTGACAATTTCTCCCAAAAAGTGTTGCACAAAAAGCTTCAGATTAACTTTTTCATAGGCTACAATATTTGATAGTTTGACAGCAAATATTCAATGAATTAACCTGCTAGCAATGAGAAAAAAGTAATAACTGTCAAGTAATGATATGATTATTATTATATAAATGTACAAGTTCTGCCTTTTTTTCATAGTTGAAGATCTAATCAAGTTGGCTTCATGTCAAACCATCTCATTAACTTACAAGTCGACAGATTGCAACGTGGAATTAACGGCACAGGTCAATCCATTTTCACCGACATTCTTCTTTGATTGGTTTGTTAACAACACAATCGAAAAAGTAAGATAATGTGATAGAAAGCTTATAAAAACTTTTGTTTTTAACTCATAAAGTCCTGAGGCAAGTAAAGCTGTTGGTTTAATCAAGTGGTTCTCAAACTTTTCAAAGTTTTCAGGTCCGTGGCCCCCTTAAAAAGATTTTCAAACACCTCTGTCCCTGCTTAGAATACTATATTAAAATTCAAGAAAAGACCAAAAAAAAGGTATCGCTTTCAAACTGTCTCCGTTTTCTTTGATTTTCTCCTGAAATTGAAATGAAGACCAAAAAAAAAACCGTCATCATATTGAAACCGTTTTGGATTTTGTAAATTTCCTCTTAAAAATAAATTGCAGTTCAAAATAAGTATTCTTCTCGTGGCACCCCGGTAATGGTTCCTTGCTCCTCTTGTGGGGTGCCAGGGCCTCTTTGAGAACCTTTAGTTCACTTCTTTATTGATTAGATAGTCGGAAATTTTTTTATCGTTTTTTTTTGTTTTACTTTTTCATTTTGATCTTGTCTGAGCAATTTTTAAAAATTTACAAAAATATGCTCAAAAGCATTGCTCTCACGGAGGAAGAATCTTGAGCAACCTCTGTTCAGCAAATCAGGACAACAAAATACTTAATTTTATAATTAAGACATTGAAAAAATTTGCTTTTCGAGATATAAATCATCGTCTGATATTGTTTGCAATTTTTCCATTGCATATGTTCATTTTTAAATTATTTTTCAGATATAAAAAAAAGTAACTAAAAGTGAAATTTTTCCTAAACATTATTGCGACAAACGTTACAAAAGAGCAATAAACCAGCAATAAAACAAATGTATATCCATGGTTAACAGTTTGTGCTTACTTTTACAACATTGACTTAGATAGTTTTATTGTTTGAAGAATTATGAGGAATTTGGAATTAATTATTTTTTTTAACAAGCTGCGTAAAGATGAGAAACACCAGACTCGAGTTTCGCTCTTATTAGAGCTTATCAGTGATGATCATCAGAACTCATTGTCGGGTAAGTCCCGGTCATGAGGTACGGCCTTTGAATTACAACATAATCGATTCTATGTATTCCTTGTTAAGTAAATCCGGGAATAAGTTATAACAGCTGCTTTGAGTCCATATGGCGTCCGGGATCTGTAGTCTAGTGGTATAGTAACCTGAGTGGAAGACTACAGGTCCCAGGTTTGATTCGTGGTGAGATAAGCATCACTGATGAGCTCTTATAAGAGCGAAACTCGAGTCTGGTGTATCTCATCTTTATGCAGCTTGTTTAAAAAAATAGTTTTATTGTGCTTATTTTTGTTTAATGGACGTTCCACTCACTGCAGGTTTGAACTTAAATAAGTTATGAACAATTTGGTTTATCTTTTAAATTTTAAACTTGAAATTTAATAAAAATTTTTTAATTTTATGCAATTTCTTTATTTCTTATAGTTTAAACTTGGAAGTGCTGGATTAGATGGGAATGGAAATGTACGATTTGCTTATGCTGAAAATAACCCTTACATAAATTCCTATCAAATACGGTGAAATAATGAATATTGTACAAAATAAGTTGTGTGTTGGTTGCAGTTGATTGCAGTTTTGTATTTTATCAAAACCAAAATTTTGTTTTTCTTCATCTTCATATAACATTAGGTTGTCTTTGTTGCTGCTTTCTATTGTAAGCAGAGTTACCATTGTAAATATGCAGCAGATTAAGCATCAAATCGGACATCTTTTGTTAAAAAGTTAATACGATTACCCTACGCCAATACTTCTCAACCAGTTGTCCGCAAAAATCTTTCATATGGCCGTGCAATTTTTACAGAGTCATTTCAATATTGTGGGTGTGAAATGAGCTATATATTTTTGTTTTATTAAAAGTTAAACCAAAAGTTTCCAACTTGACATATTCACGATGCACTAAAAGCAAAAATTTTAAGACCTTTTTTTGGATCAGTGAATTTGTTAATTGTTAAGGCTGAGAAGCACATTCCTAAGCTGTCTCACTATCGACTGGGTTGTATTAGAAACAAATCTCTGCAATTTTTTGAAAGATAATATTAGTCATAGCTTTGCAACATTGTCCATTGGCGTTGCTTAAGTAATTTTAGTGCAGCAAGGTTAAACCAGTAAAAGCGCATTAATAACAACGTGATCAAGATGCACACACTACATTTGCTCGGCAGTCTTTACATGAAGCTTAGGATAAGTCATAGTCATATTGCTGTATCGACATGTAAGAATCTGATAAGAAAATTTAACAAACAGAAATATCTAGTTATTTTCAAAAGCAGATGGAGAGAATCGCTTGACCTTTGCCCAATGTAATGCCTTCGACATATCTTGAAAGACCGTAATATTTATATGATGATTTTATAGCAACATAGGCTTAATTCTAACTTACATTTTGATATTACAAAAAAAGTAAAAGAGCCCCCAAAATATCAAATCACACTGCTTTTTGATGGAAGAAGAAGCATAAAAATTTTCAACAAAATTAGCCGACAAATTAAATATTCAAAAAAGTTATAGACTGAATCAGTCAAATAATTTTGAAAAGCATGGCTACAAAGCATAGTGTTGACCAAGGTGTGTTTCAAGTTTGATTTGCTTTTGTATTTAAGTCTTCTTGTGTCATTTTGAGTCTCATGTTAGTTGTATATGCCAGCCTAGGTAAGTCTCTCAAAGATTGTTTAGGGATCAGAGAGCAGAGACATTGGGTGGTAGCTTTTAAGGTTCTTCACCAGCTTCATTGGTTTCGGAATTGCGACCACAAGCGCTCTTCTTAAGTCAGGTGAATTTAGTGGCAACAAGACCTTTTCGAATTTGTTTGTCAAAGAAAGGTAATAATTCTACTTGTCACTGCAGAAATTCTATTGTTTAGCTCAGGCAAAACAAGTCTATTAGCGAGGGTCAATGCTTGAACCTGAAAAACTTTTTGTAATTTGTGTTGAAAATTTTGATTGTGGAAACAAGTTTTTGGAGTTCATGTATTTTATGAACTTGTTGCTTGAAACAGGGTTGCCAATTGGAAAAAATTATATTCCAACTCCACCTATTCAAAAATTCCCAAAAAATTTTTAAACTGTATTTGGGCTTGCTTATTTTTGAATCATACTATGGTAAAAGTAATTATAGCTTTCACATCATTTAACAAAAATTGGAGTCTTCAATACAGACAATTGCAATTGTAGTAGCGACTCTAGCATATCTAAGGAATCGACTCCGACTTCAGCATATCGGAAAAAGCACTCCGGTTCCGACTCCACCAAACATGCAACTACAACTTCACAACAACTTCACAATTCTTGGCTAAACTAAAGCAACGTCCATAAAGTCTCGTGTCTCGTGTCATCTTGGTTTCGAAGCTTCGTGCCTTTAGTCCAGTTCTTAAAATAAATTATAAATTGCTTTTGACTTGTCGCATAAAAAAACAATTACCACAAAAGTTTTATAAAATTTCGATATTCTTATTTATAGATAAACAAAAACTACAATTTAAAATTTTGATTTCAGTAACTCTCCAACGCGAGTTGATCCAAACAACGCTCCGTTCAACAGCACTCTTACTTTCTATAATAACGAATCCATGTGTGGGTGGATTTTTGAAGCGTATTCATTTGCTTCAAATCCAGCTACTGAAATAGTATATGATACAGGTAAAAATTACGGATAAGTTTTGCACGCATATCAAACTTTTTGAATATATTCATGTCCTTCCATATATTCTAACTTTTTAAAATTAAGCTTAATTTGTTAAAAAACCCAGTGGATCTGTTCAACCCTATTGGATGAAGATTTTAGGACGATTCTCGTGAAACGCATCTCAATTAAAATTTTTTTCAGTAAGGGAGACAAGAATCAGTACAAATTTATTAAAAACTTATTTATTTTAAATTTAAAATCGATTTCGATCAAAAGATCATCATCAGTTAACGATTCTATTAAGTCTGTGAAATTTTAAGAATAAAAATTAATAGAAAATTATTGAAAATTATTGATTAATGATTAAATTTAGTAAATGTCATAGAATAAAATATAATGTACTCACTTAACAAAACAATTCTTTTCAAATAGTAAAGTAAAAACTTACTGTCAAAATTGTAAACTGCTAGTGCCAATTAAATTAAATGAATTATACAATAGTAAACATTAAGAAAAAATTAAGAAAAAATTTAACAAACAGAAATATCTAGTTATTTTCAAAAGCAGATGGAGAGAATTCAAAAGAGATATTAATATGCAATCAGCTGTTTTTCTTAATGTTTACTATTGTATAATTCATTTAATTTAATTGGCACTAGCAGTTTACAATTTTGACAGTAAGTTTTTACTTTACTATTTGAAAAGAATTGTTTTGTTAAGTGAGTACATTTTATTTTATTCTATGACATTTACTAAATTTAATCATTAATCAATAATTTTCAATAATTTTCTATTAATTTTTATTCTTAAAATTTCACAGACTTAATAGAATCGTTAACTGATGATGATCTTTTGATCGAAATCGATTTTAAATTTAAAATAAATAAGTTTTTAATAAATTTGGACTGATTCTTGTCTCCCTTACTGAAAAAAATTTTAATTTTTTAAAATTAATTTTAAAGCTTCACAATATTCATAGGCTTATTTGACAATTTAGCTTTAGCAAAAAATTGTTAAAGAAATAAAGCGTAATCCTTTTTTTTGGCCATTTTAGAATAACACCAATAAAATCAAATTTAAACTTAGAATTATCTTTTCATATAAAATTCTATGGGCTGCAAAATTCCACTTTAAACAACTAAGTCAAGTTTTTTTCAGTTTGTAACAACGCCCATGAGAGTAATTGCTCCGTCACATGTTTCTGTAACCAAGAAACAAGTCCACAATTGACAACTACGTCCTTTATTTCTTTATCATCAACATCATCAGCATCACCTTCATCATCTTCATTAATTTCAAGAATTACAAGTTTCAAAACATTATCATTTACATCGGAACTAACAACTACGTTATCAACCACAAAATCATCCTCGTTTACATCGGTGATAGATCGGGCACTAGACAGGAAAAATAAAATTTATCCAGTTATTTGTCACTTACTAGAAGAGGATCAAAACAAAAAAAAGTTTATTCATCCTCGATTTCTTTGTTCACTTAATAAGTTTAAAAAAAGTCTTATGTGATCATCCAGTTTCGGTGTAAACGTTTTGTAGTTTTAATTTTTATAGCTGTAAGCAAAAAGATTTAAAGCAAAAGATTTGAAAAAACAGATGCTATTAAAAAAAATTTTTTTACGGATTTTGTCCAATGAGAGGTTCGAATCTTTGTGTTTGAGCTTATTCAATTAGTGCTTTTTTCTTGTGTTTTATCATCGGGGGTTAATCTTCTCCAGCTTTCAAGTTTTTTGTTTTATTTAATCAGTTCCAAGTTTGAAGATCATTAGTTTGATGGTTGTAGTAAGTTTTGTATTGTTTGCTGACAAAATGAAATAAACCGTCGTTTATCAAAATTAATTACTATGTATTCATGGTAATAGTTTACCTTTTCGGCATTTTCGAGATTAATAGATCCTTAGCAAAATCTTGTTTTAAAAAATAGCTGCAGAATTTAGAAATAAAAATAAAAACGTACGATGTGTCTCCAACAGCAGCCAAACTTTATGAAAAATTTAAAAATTCGTTGTTAAAATTTGAACTTTTTTTGAAATCAACAGCCAGAGTCTGTAATAGTTTTTAATTTGTAATTTCGGCTGAATACAAATTTTTTAGTTTTTTTCTGTGGCTTGTCTTTTTAAATACGTTGAATTTTACAAATCTTTTAGTTGTTGTTTTGAAGCTTCACGTTTGCTTAGCATATTACAAAAAAAACAAGTTTTGTTCATTTAGACCAGTTTTGAAACTAAATATCGGCATGAAATATATAGCCAAAAAGTTTTAAGTTGTCACCACTTGCAAACTTTATCGGTAATTAGGCGTAAGCTTTACATGCAAAAAATCGCCCAGGGAACAAAAAACAAAAAACTATTTGCATCTTTGGTCCTGAGCAGCATTGCAGCATTTTTTAATTGGAATTATTTTTTTAGTTTTAGGATAAATCATTTGCTGCAGATATCTTAAAAAATTCTGGAGTCCATGTATAACCTCAAAAAATATTTTTTTGATTAACCTAAGCAAGAAAAATTTTGAATTTATTATTAGCATGACAAGCCACTGCAATAACAGCAAAGGTGTACATCAAAGTTTGTGTTCTAAACAAAACTGCAAACTTGAATTTAAAAAAGTCAATCAAGTTCGACTGCAGTAACGGAAAGTCAACACCAAAAAAAGTTCTCCAGCTTAGTATTTCTTTGGGTCTTTACTTTATAAATAAGAAATTAGCAAATTCGATGAATTAAAAATATTTAACTTGAACTCAAAGTCAATTAAAGTGCTTTGAGTTCGCAGCTTCGGTACGAACTAGTCTTATATTCTCATTGAGATTTTATATTCTAACTAGTTTACATTATATACTAACTTTGATTTGAGAAAAAATACGTTAATTTTATTTCATAAACGGCTAAAATAAGCAATTAATTTTTAAAAAATCTGATATACGTGACTATTTTGTTCAAAATATCAAAATAGCCACTATCAATCCTATTCTGAAGGTTTTTGACTTTTTCAAAATTTATTAAAGCAATGTTGAGTTTTAAAGGGACGTTGTATACTGTTTAATTTAGTCTAAAAAATGTTCGCATTTCATAAAAAAGTTTTGTGTTTTTTCGACCTAATCATCAGTTAAAACAATTAATAAAAATAACTGACGCATGAAATTCCAATGTATGTGCAACTTGAGTAAATGCGTCAAACTTTCTGAATTGCTAATAGGCTAAACACAAGTGATCTTAGATTTGCTGGGCAGTTTCAATTACACTTTCTGCGCTTAAAATAATCTGCCAGCGCTTTGATTTTAGAAAAAAAATTTTGAGCTTTAAAACAAAAAAACATTTTTTTTGGTGCATTATTTTCGACGTGAAATATTGGAGTAGGCTATACTGTATTAAGAGCTAGGGAATAACCAATATAATTTATGAATGTGAACAGTATGACTAAAGAATTTAAACTACATGTTAACACATCATTTTGTATTCTAATCCAGTGTGTTCCAAACCCTGGCCCGCGGAACAATTTTGCACAAGTCTTGTCGATGACAAGCAGCCGTAATTTTTTTGGGGAACGCTATGATTTTGCGCGAAAATAGGAATTTTGCAGACCGATTCCAAGTGAAGACCTTTTTTTTTTTTTAGAGAACACCCTGATTTTGAGACGAAAATAAGCGTTTTTATCCGGTTGAGGCGCTCAAACTCAAATAATTTTTAAAAAATGTGGCCCACAAGAGTGGAGAAATTAGACCACCCTGACTTAGATTTTATCTTTGCGGCCCGCGAAACTTTTTCAAACCTTAATGCGGCCCTCCATGTTCTTAGCCTTAGACCACACTGTTCTAATCCAAGGTCGTAATTATAATAAAACTTATGCTATTGTTCTAAAATGACGATAAAAGATTAATTTTTATCTAATTGCAATTCATTTAATGTTGCTAGGCCAATAAAAAATACAAAAAAGATTTTTTGATAAAAAGAAGTAAAATAAACAAATTGGGTCACAAGAAATTTTTTATTTTGATTGCAAAATAAGTTTTTGTCCAAATGCTCTAAAAAAGCAATAATTTTTGAAAAAAAATTGTATTTAAAGCAGTTGTTGTTAAAAATAATGAAGATCGAAACACAAAATATAGTAGACCTTGGTTAATCCGGATTCGATTTGAAAGACAAAATCTCTAAATGGGGCGAAGTCGGGATAATCGGAAGCTTTTATATTAAAAATTAGATTATACGTAGAATTTGCCCATCAACCCGTCAGCCCGATTTCGGCTCAGTTGCCAGTTCGCCTAAGTCGTCACATATCGCTTGGTCCCGACGTAGAGCCTATTTTCTGTGTTATTATGTTCGGCTAAGTTGTCTTCGACTAACTTATCAATTCGCCTAACTCGCCACCGTTTTTGCTTACCATGAACAGAAAAATTTATCTACGTTGTCAGACCTATAAAAAGTTTGCCAGCGAAATTACATTTCAAACTTTTAGTACGCTACCACAACTTAACAGTTATTTTGCTTATCTGTCTGCATCCCTCACTTATGTAACACATCCCCACTTTGCACCACAAACATCCTTTATATCCCTATTATTTCATTATTTTAGATTGTTTTCATCAGTTTTAGTTTAGTTCAGTTAGTCATCTTACTGTCATGCAAAGCTGCGTAACTATGACAATTACGAAGCTATCAGCTTGTTGAAATATTTGAAATAAATCCGAAAGATGCTTTTTGTTTATGTTCTTTATTTTCAAAACGTTCAGCTTTTGCAGAAACAAAGGTATCTTAAGTTTATGTAGGTCTATGCATATTGAAACTGTTGTTTGCCTAATCGCCAGTTTGCCTAAATTGCCACTTTTTGTGTTCCCCTTGAAGTGGTGACTTAGGCAAAATCTACTGTAAAGCAAATCATTTGTACTTCAGTGTTATCTGAGTTAAGCAAAATTCGACATTAATGCACCCGAATTACCCGAGGTCTACTCTTCTTCACAATTTGTACGAGGTGATTTCATCTCGCTTATATCGAGGTGATGCAACTATAAGTAAACTATGAGAAAATAATTAATTGAAATTAATGGAAAAATTAAAGTTTTTTAACATTTAATTTGTACGAAATCATAACTAATGTTTTTATATTAAACTACTACAAGTTTTGAGTGCTATCAAAAGACCAAAAAACTTTGAAAGTATCATTTTTTTAAATCTTTAGGCACTTGAAAACTTAAAATTTCTATAAACCAATTTTTTGCCAAACTATTCATCACCAAGTTTTAGAATAAAAAGACAAACTTTTAAAAGTTACTTATTTATTTTCAATCAAGAAAAAATTTTAGTACTGTAAAAATACTTTGTTCAGAATTTCTACGTCTCCACGATTAGACATAAAATATAAATGGTTTTCAATATGGAATAAAATTTTCTAAATTGTGGCACATATGCCACCAGTGGTGCGCAAATTTTCAGGTGGCAAGCGAGTAAAAAGTTAATTATTTTTTTATTTTACATTTATCTCTGTATTATCCTCACTCACAAAAATACCTCAAAGACGTTATGCAAACGTCATGCAATTACCCGGACCTGTTCCGGAGATATCAAGATAAGGTCTTCGAATTAAATTTCAATGATGCAAATTGCAATTAAATCCAAACCATTATTACATTTGTAAAATAGTAAAAAATATCAAATATATGGTAAAAAATTCCAAGAAATAACTGAGCTTTGAGAACAAAATAAAAAATTTAATAGATCGTAATTGACCATAGCGTTAGCAGAATGACTTTAAAAAAGAAAGCTTGTTTGGGCACATATAATAAAATAGAAAAGGTTTACCTGAAGCAATTAAAAATGCAATTTAGAGTAAGGATTTTTCTTTAAAATCTAGTGGTAAAACGATAAAGGTTGGCTTGTCTTATGTCGTAAACAAGTGCAGGTTTTTAAAATGTAATGTTGCTTTCCACTATTCAACCACTATTAGAAGCTAACAAAAATATTTTTTTAAAGTGCCCTGTATAAATCGCGTGACCAGACAGTTGATCGAAACGATAGTTGATCAAAACGACAGTAGATCGAAGCGACTAGAGATCATAATTGCAATTCATCGAATCATGACAGAAAAAAATTTTTAACGAAACAATGCAAAACATTTTGCTATGTTCATAATCATGCTTGCATGATTGCAATTGCCATATTCATGATTTTCTTCGCAAATAAGCTAAAAAGATTTTTTTAATTTTTTCTAGCTTCTACTCTATCAAGTACTTTGACATAAATCATAACAATTTAAATTTTGCACTTGACTAAAATTAAACTGCAAGATCCTCAATTTGCCCGGTTTTAATTTGATGTTTGGCTACCAAGTTTAAAAACAATTTTTGTTATAATAATAAAACTTTTTGTTGCAATCAATCAATAGTCGTACGCTTTTATTAATTATTAATTAAATTAGCTTTTATTAATACTAAATCACCTTTGTTTTGCAGTTCTTACACCGTAAAGATAAATTAACTTTATTGAGAAACATTTGTTCTTTAAATAAATGCCACTGAAAAATTTTAATTTCTTTCTGAATAACGATAAGACCAATAGCACGGATGAAAATTTACATTTTATGCAGGTAATAGGTTAACGCTATTAAGATTGAAATGGGAGCGAAAAATGGCAGCGCTGTTAAAAAACGCTGTGGTACTCTCGAACTAACCCCACAATTGTCTTTAAATTTTTTATTCATATGAAATTTCGTTGATTTTTTTAAAAATTATTACGTGCTTCGGGTGATACCGTAGTACCGGTATTGCTATTCTCTTTCAATTTTCTTTTAAACGCTTTTTAAAAATTTTCTCTTAAACCTATCAAACCTACATAAATAAATTAAGCCAAATATAATTTTTTTATAAAAAATGAATTAACCCTCTATCGTCCGCTTTTAGGTTTTGATGAAAAGGAGTTTATTTAGTGTGTTTTTGCAGTTGAAATTACATTAAAAATGCAACTGAAACAAAACTTTGAAAAAATTTACCCCCCCATTTTTTTAAACTTTACAAATTTGTAACGGTGGTCCATTCAGCAACTAAAGTGATTAAAATATTGAAATTTATTAAAGATTTGTGTACTTTCTAGAGAAGGGGTGTGCGAAATACGGCCCGCGGGCCAGAATGCGGCCCGCGACAATTTTTTTTATGGCCCGCTTCTAGTAAATTAAATATGAATTTTAAAAAGTGTTAAAAAAATAATTTTTTGTGGTAAAATAAGAAAAAATTTTAAAGTTAAATAAATAAACCATGTTCAATGACTGTTTCTAACCTGCTCAACAGTTTCCTATTCTTATGGTTATTTTTGCTCTTTCACATTAATTAAATTCAGATTACGATCCGTGGCAATTTGTTCTTGTTGCATCATAGTGCTTGTTGAGCTGCTAATTAAATACGAAGATTTTCGATCTGGAAATTATCTTAAAAGCTAAAAATGCTTTGAAGTAAGAGAAGAAAAGTTAAATGTGAAAGAAGACTGTTCAGCAATGAGTGGTGCAAAAAGTACTTTGTTATTTAACATAATGAAAACGTAATTTGTTCCATTTGTCAAATTAATATTATTAGCAGTAATGGTAAAGTGCAATATTAAGCGTCACTATTCACAGAACATGCTGCCAAATTTGATGACATTAAAGGTCAATTATGGTTTGACAAAATAGAGCGATGTAATAAGTCTTTGAGCATGTAAGAGCTATTTCAGGCATATTATAAGACATCGAGCTTGCTACAAAAACTGAGCTTTGAGATTTCTGTAGTAATTGCAGAAAAAGTGGAAAGCGTACATTGATAGTAAATTCATTAACAATTGTTTGTAGTTGTTCACAAGACACTTGTTTCTAGAAAAGAAATGAGTAATGGAGCAACTACGTCTATCTTGGTTTACGGTGGCAAGGTAAATAGATGACCTTTTGAAAAATATCGAACTTTTTTTAAAGCAGAAAATAAGCAAATGTTCTGCTTTCAGTATTGCTATGGCCGAGAGTACAGACGTTAGCGCTACTGTGCAGCTAGTTCTTCAGTTATCTCATTCATAATTTAACGTTACGTGTGAATTAATTGAAAAAAAATTTTTAACATACAAGAAATAATAGCAATAGCTGTTTTTTCTTGGTACTAAATTCTCCGGCCCGTAGCATTATTAAAATTGTGCGTGTTGGCCCATTGAGATAAATAGTTGCCCTCCCCTGTTTTAGAGAGTCATACTTTAATGTCAACTACAAGAAAAAAAATTGTTAGATTTATTATTATTTTTAACTCTGATGAAACAATTTATTTTCAACTGTGATTATAAAACTCTAATTTTTACGTCGCAGAAAAGAAATTTTGTATCGTCAAATACAAAATTTCTCAATATGTAAATAAAGCTTTTTTTATGTTTTAATTTTTATACCTTTAAGCAAAAAATTTGACAAAAAAATTTTGAAAAAACAGGTGCTAATAAAAAAATTTTTTGGAGTATTTTATCCTGCGAGAATTTCAAACTGTTGTGTTTGAGCTAATTTAATTAGTGCTTTTTTCTTGTGTGTTATCACCGGCTAATAATCTTTTCGAGTTTTTGATTTTTTCGCTTTCTTCAATCAGTTCAAAGTTCTGTTTCATGTTTCTGACAAAATAAAATAAATAATTATTTTTATGTGAATAAAGCCAATATTTACTTCTAATTAATATTTTAAAAACAAGATAGCAATGTACAGAGAATGCAAAACAATTGCCACAATAAGGATATAAAAGAAACAAAGCCACGAGCAGAGGTCTATTTGTGGTGCGCCCTAAAAATTTTTTGCCTGAAAATTCTTTTGAGATACCCTGACCTCAACATTGAAAAAATTGCAATAATTATAACAAGTTGTCTTCTTACTAATAGTTTTTAAACAAGTGGTTTTCAGTACAAAATTTGAAAATAACCAACGAAAAACTCATCTCAAGTTTTTCGTCCAACACTCGTCAGGAGATAAACGTCGGAATGAAAGAAAGAAAAATTCAATTGATTTTGTAATGAAGCTGAACGAAGATAATATTTGAGAAAAGCGTCAGAACGTGTGATCAGCGAAAGATTTTCAAGTTTTAAACAATCTCTTTTTGGCGGCATAAATTTGGCTTGCATGATTTGATGTAAACGGCTTCTAAAGCAGACAAATGAAAAGACAAAGGGCCAAATAAAAGAATAGTAAATTTTTTATCACAGTAATTTTTGGCGCACATAGGGTTATCTAAAAGGTTGACCAATAGTGGATTCACTAAACATGACTGGGATTTAAGATTTGCCGAAACAAGTAGAGAAGTTGCAAGAGTTTGAAATTTGGCCGATTCTAAAAATTTGACAAATTTGGTCCTTTAATCGTTGAGATGTGCAGCCTACGTACCGACTATCACAGTGGAACAAAAAAATTATAAACTACTTTGCTGAAAAGTGAAGCAGGCAACACATCTTTTTTGCTTGCAGGAAGAAGTGGAGGAGATGTAAAATTAACCTGTTGTTCTATTGCAAATAAGCATTTTTCCACATTTTGCAGTAGAGCAACGGTTGGTCGTGCCGAGAATTTTTCGTGCAGCAACTGTTGTTCTGAATTACAGGACATCTTCCATCTCATGCTAGACTTCCCTGTACTGACTCTTTACGTCTGGCCATCTTCGGCCACTTTATTTTAATTTTAGACCTCTGGTCTCGTTTCTGAAGGATTGCCCGACTATTGGGAATCTGCGGATTTGATCCGCGCCCTTATTCGTAGGAATGGGTCGGGTAAACCCGCCATCATCATCAGACCGTGACCCGATAATTTTTTCAGAGACCAAGACCGAGACCGATAAACTGCCCAAAAATATCGTCCATTTTCAATTATTCCAAAAACAATAAATTCTTTTATACAATGTATTAATTACATAAACAGGCATTTTTAACTTTTCTTAACAAAAAATCTTATTCAAATAGAATGTAATGTAAAAATGGACTTTTACCACTGATTCAAATAGAATGAATAAAAATACGATCTACATAAATAGATAATATTTTGTTGGGATTTTTTGTTAAAAGTTTTTTAAATTAATTTTCCCCGTCTATGCATCCTACAATGGATCTACAGTACCACTAATTGCAAGTTTGAACCTGGTTTAGTTTTCGAGAGATATAGATTATTTTTATGTTTAACACAGGGGTGGCCAATCTGCGGCGCATGCGCCACGCGTGGTGGTTAGTGGTGGCGCATTGCAGTTGGGGAAAATATTTCAAATGAAAAATGTTCCACTGTAGTAAATATTTAGTAGTATTTTTAAATTATATACTCGTAGATATACACAGTAGAAAAAGTAAAAATTTAGAAAATTTTTTCTAGCGTTGGCCTTTTTTTTTTAGAGAACAGCTTGGTTTCACTGTGAAATTTCGAAGTCTTTTGTTTGTGTGGCGGATATGAACTGGACTTGAATAAAATTGGCGCTTGAGGAAAAAAGGTTGGCCACCCTTGCTTTAACATGTTGAAAACAGCTTTGTTCTGTGTGGTCGCATCATTAAACACTTTGCTTAAAAAAAAACTTCATCTAGAGTAGAAGAAAGCCGAAAAAAACAAAGCATGTTGGTTAACAATGTAGAAAAAAACAGGATAATTGTTTAAAAAAATTTTCAAAACTTGAAAATACTGAAAAGCATACTGAAGGCATGGTCATTACGATAATGGTTGAAACTTCATTTAAATATTTGATTAGCTTGGCTATCTCTTTTGACATATTGCAGTTATTCAATATGTTCACTATTTTTGGCTTCATAGAATAAAATTTGTCTAATTAATCACTTGAAAAAGATGAAAAATAACGATAAATTATGCAAAGTAGAAACTGTTTGACAACTTGCTGGTCTTTTTTTCAGTATTACCCTTGTTTATTTTTTGTACATCTGCGGGTAGATTATTCAAAGGAATTTTTAGTACGTTGTCTTTTTCTACCTTGTACATTTACAGTTTTTTTGTTCAACTTTAAAGCAATTTCGTATTCTGTTTTAAACACTTGGATTCACACAGTGGCATATGCAAAAATTTGCTATGGAGGAAAAAGAGCAATTTAGAGCCAAAAGCACGATCACAATAATCCGTGATATTTTTTACAAATAGGAGGCCTGCTACAACAAAAAAGAAAGAGGCACTCTTAACACTAGAATTACCGCGTTTTTGACCTACCTAGAATTACCACGAGCGGTCAAAATGACCGTTCGTCTAATAAAGAACAAAATGCGCAATAATTTAGCTTCACTTCATGTTATAAATTTTTTTTGACTTTTGTAATATATCTAGTAATAACTTGAATGATTTTAGGTGTGAGTTTGGTGCGTTGTGGGCTTCTTTTTAGTATCCTGTTCTGAAATATACTGCTAAGCCTTGATCCCCGAATTACAACATTAAAGGCCTTTAACCTGCTTTTTAGCTGCCTGGTTGAAATTTTCTCAGTTTTATTGTATTTACAACAAATATAAGCTCTGAAACTAAATGAAAAGCAATTTACTTTAAAATGAGCTCAAAATATCAAATGATTATTTTTTATCATGCTGCTGTTTACATAGACCACAAGCGGCTATTCAAAAGTATACAAAAACAATGAAAAATGCAGCGCTCTACACAATTCGCACATTCTACTTTTACGCAACCTGTAGGCCTACACTTTCCGCAAACTGATCTACGGCATCCACAACATAATTTTGCAGTTTTATTTTGTTCACAGTTCACATTAACTTGGCATTGCTTTCGCTTTCTGCTTTTCTAAACGATCAAATTTTGATAAGAATTGTTGAAAAGTGAAAGCAAAACTGCTGCTAGTGGAGCTGTCTTTCTTTAAACATGAGCTTCTCTCAGTTCAGTGGCGAGCTGAAACATAAAGTTTCTTCTCGAGATAGCACCTCCAGTTTTGTTCTTGTGCAACACATTGGCGTTGATACAAGCAAGGTCCGAAGTATTGTAAAAGACAGCCACCGAGTACCGCCCGGTACTTGCCTTTACCGTGTATTGTCGTGTCATCTGGTCAACAATATCAACACCACATTAAGTTTTGTTGTAGAATGTAACTGTTTCCGGTTTCTTTTTTGTTATTGTATGGACCATATAAGATGTGTAGAGTGTGCTAAGAATACAAACGTTCTGGTTTTGTTTGCATTGGTAAACTGTCAAGGTTGTGGTTTCGTTGTGTGGCTTTTTATTTGCAAGAGTTTGTTGGAATATCTGCTCTGCTGTAAAGCTTTTACCAGTGGCTGAAATTCTTTTCGGATTTTGTTTAGGGTCACGACAAGTGAAGTCTTTCTTTTCAGAGCTGCGTGGGAAGATGAGTCGAAGTAAAAAATCTATCAGATTTTACGTTTCTTTTTCCTTTGCCCAAGTATGGCTCCACTAACTTTATTACCACACTCTCAGACAATCTTTGTGTAGCTGGTCTGGCTTCATCTTTGCCAAGATATATTATATGGCGTTTGGCATATATTTAAATTCCACATCAACAACTAGCCAAAATTTTGTACCGAATTCGTCCTGTTTGTTGGCCATATGTCGAATTGTATCAATCTGCAGCAGGCTTTAGTTGGGAATAATTGTTGGTCCACTGTAATATTTTCTCCTGGTTTGTAGCAAACAATACAGTTTTCAATAAACTTATCCCAGACGGCAGAAATCAAAGCAAATTTATCCGTTTGAAAAGTCGAGATACCCTTGTACTCCGCATATCAAATCGAAGAAACCTCATGATATCGAAAAACAATTTCTACCCATAGTTTCTAGAAAAAAACATACTTCCTAATTTTTATCCAAAACTCAAGAATCGGTCAGTTCTTTTCACATAATGCTTCTCGTACATACAGCAAGGAAATAAAATCGTTTAGTTCATTTAGTGGTAGTTTCCACTCATTACTCTTTTTCACTCTATGAGCTTCAGCTTCTGTACATTGTTGAATATGGGTAAACATTGAATTATCGACGAGTAGCGCAAACGCACTCAGCGACCATCTAACATGCAATCGGCATATCGCGTTAGACTTCGCTTTTTGTTAGCACGTGCTGAGCTTGTAGCCTACCCCTCGAATCTAAAGAAAATTTGCTGTACTGCCATTTTGTTCCGTCCTTACCAACCAATCTAATATCCCAGGTGTTTGGAGTAGGCTCATCACTCTGCGCTTGTGCGGAAGCATTTGTATCGTTGCTGCCACTGCTAGAGCTGACAAGTTGACATCATCAAGAATCAGTTTGCTCCAGGTCATCAATATCAGTCTCTGAATCTATTCTATTTGAAGAAATCACTTCCTATATAGGTTGAACTTGGCGTTAGGTTGAACTGAATTTTTCAAACCCTGATCACAGCCTTTACAAACCTTTTCACTTTCGCCTTCATTCCCTAAAATTATTTTCTGCAATCGCGTTCAGCCAACCCAGAGCTTGGATACTACAGACTCATTCTAGTCTCGGTATTCTGCAAATGGCTCAACATTATAAACTAACTAGTAACCAACTCTTGCCAGATACTGCAGTAATATATGCATGATTATTTTGAAAAAATAACACAACAAAATGTTTTATTGTAAAGGCGATTTTAATTGTAGAGAAATTACAAGTATCTTACCGGTCAAAATGACCGTTGGCGGTAATTTAAGGTATATCGGTCCCCAACATTTGCTGTGATTATTGTAATAAAATAAAAATTAACATACTAAAAGTCGACAAAGACTTAGGAAAAGTCAGAAAGTTTCAGTATTCTAATTCCTATCTAGGCAGAGATATAAGTAATTAAAGATCAAAAACGGTTAAAATGACCGCATCGGTAATTCTAGTGTTAAAGATTCACAAAAAAAATAATAAAATTATTTATTTATTTTTAGTATTATCATTTTATTTTTATTTTAATCCTCCTGACTCCCTGAAACACCGGAAATCGTTGCAGGTGTTATACATAGAGCAAATGCCAAACTATTGCATTGCCAAAACAAAAGCCAAGATATTGCTGTTCAGTTGAAATTTTTTATTTTCTTTTTTTGGGCTATATTTAGAGGCATGATCAAAATTTAGAACTGCTTGCTAAGACCGCCAAGCAGGAGAAAGTACTAAGACCTGAAGCGTTTTTCAAGAACATAACAGAATGCTCGTATAATTTTGTTTGCTTTTACGACTTGTAAAACATTATTCTACAAAAAATTTTTTTATGTAGCTGCAAGTTTTCTTTGCTAATCTTGACTATATTTCGGACGCTTAGGTTTTCTCTATCAAGTCATGTTTTTGAGATACAAACGATACAAATTGTAGCATAAGCATTATTTTTGTTTACCAGTTCAAATACAATTGAATGACTGAATTGGAGAAATATGATAACAATAACTAATAGTATTGACGGAATCATTGGTTATCTTTAAATTCTGAAATTACTATCAACAACTAAAAGAATCAATTAAAAAAATTACTATCAACAATTAAAAAATTAATGATGATTTCCCTATCCTATAGATTGCTACCTTAGCGTGGTGGAGGGGTTTGCGTTTTCTATGATCTTAAGAGCAATGCGGTCTAGAGTTTTCAATTCCTCTCAGGGCTACCCATGGCGGTAAGGTCGAAGGTGAGAAACAGACCAATAGCAATCTAACAAATGTAACAAAATGAATAGTTTGCAAGATAATATTTATATTGTATCGGGCGTTGCGATGGAAAAAAAGGTCTGCATTTGGGCTTTAGGCAGAGGGGCTCGTAAAAGTAAGCTATATTCTCCTCCACAACCTGACCGTAACTGGAAACCCATCGATGCATTTGTTACACTTTTGCAGAGGCAAATAGGGCAGCGCACAGTATCTGTACTCAAGTTGGTCTCAAACATCGGGATCTTTGCATGCGAAACTGAAACGTTACTTCACTCAATCGAAAAGAATAGGAACTGGTTTGGGAGGCACAGCAGTATCATCTTGATATTTTTGGGGTTTCCTCTACCAAGTTTCGTGACTCTAATACTGTGGAATTGAATAAAAGCTGAAAGCTTTTTTTACTCAGATGTAGGTATAACCATATCTGCTCAAGCAGGTGTAGGCATTTTTGTAACCCCCCGCCTGGCCCACTGTGTTACTGATTGGATCCAACTCGGAGGAAGGATTTGTCCTTAAGCTTAGGCTACAGGAGAGGTCACTGTGCATTTTGCTGGTGTATGCACCAAACGCTGAAGCACAGTACCAGCCTTTCTTAGATGAAGTAGGTGTTGCTTTACAGAAAGTAACATCTGCAGAATCAATCATCCTACTGGGTGATTTCAATGCAAATGTGGGTACTAACAACAAGATATGGAAGAGTGTTATTGGAAGACAAGGATACTCTGACATGAACAAAAACGAAAGCTCTTTGCTACACTTACGTTTTACCAACGGAATGTGCATAATAAGTACCTTTTTTCTGCACAAGGAGATTCACAAGTACAACTGGTACTGAGATTCAGTTGGACAGCGTTCTATTATTGATTGCTGTATTGTCTCAGCGCACTTGTTTTCTTCTGTGGTCGATGTTTTTGTTAAAAAAGCAACTGAACTGCCTACCGATACTGAAGACGTTGAGAATGAGTGAGATTTATTTAAATCAGTAGTTATTACACCTTCAGCTGCTAGTTGTGGTTGCAAACGTGTGGGAGGTCAAATGGGTAGTAAACAAATAACTTCTTGATGGAACCAAGAAATTAAAGAAGCTATCTGTGCAAAGAAAACTGCGTTTAGAGCTTGGTTAACAAACAAGTCACCTGAGCAGCTTCGATTGCGGTACTCCACAAGACGTAAAACCGCCGCAACTATTGTCAAACAATCTAAAGAAAAGTCATGAGAAGAATTTAGACGAAAGTTGGATACTAACTACAGATCGGCAAATCAAGTGTTTTGGAAAACTATACGTCGTTTGCGCGGCAAACAAACATCAGTTGCCACCTTTATCGAGAATGCTAATGTGTGCTTGTGTAGCATCAAAGGCATCCTAATTTATTGGAAAGAATACTTTTGTCAGCTCTTAAATCCAGTACAGTCCAACATTTGGAAACACCCGAGGAACAAATTGGTAAAGAAATTCATCCAACGGAAGCAGAGATGAACACAGCAATCAAACTTTGAAAGCTGGCAAGGCCCTGGTGAAGATGATATTTGACCCGAAATTCAAAATGTTGAAGGCCATAACAACTTTTGGGTTTGTTGGCTGATTAGTGTATGCTAAGTAGCTTGGAAAACTGGTGAAGTACCGTAGCAATGGCAGACCAATGTGTTGATTCCTATTTACAAAAAAGGAGACAAGAAGAAATGCACTAACTGCGGAACATTTCTTTATTAAGTTTTCCAGAAAAAGTCTGTGCAAAGTGCGTCGAAAAGAGATTCCATGAAATGGTAGAACCTCAATTTCAGAATGCACAATGCTGATTTTTTCCTGGCAAATCCACCACGTACCAGATCTTTGCCCTTTGGCAAGTTTTTGAGAAATCGTGGAAATATGCCAAAGAGGTGTATACATGCTTTGTAGACCTTGAAAAGCATATGACTGTGTTCCAAGAGACAATCTGTGGGTGGTACTGCTGGAGTATGACGTAAGAGGTCAGCAATTAGCTGATATTAAATTATTGTACAAACAGCCACAAGTCTGTATTTGTGTCAACGGCATGAAAACAAAACCTTTTAGTGTCAGTGTTGGACTACGGCAGAGCTGTACTCTTTCATCTCTTCTGTTCATTTTATAGACAAAGACAGTTCCTCCAGTAGTGGTTTCACATTTGGGGAGTGTAATGTTTGGCGCCTGCGGTTTGCAGATGATCTTGCATTGCTAAGCTCAAACAAAAGTTATCTCCAATATGCACTTGATCGGTTTTCTGATGCATGCTTGGATGCTGGGATGAAAATTAGTACGGCTAAAACTGTGATAATGTTTCGGTCAAGGTACCCTGTCCAATGTTCATTTCAAACAAATGAAGTAACTTTCAAGGAGACGGAAAATTTTAAGTATCTTGAAGTCATATTCTCAAGTGATGGCCAGCAGGACAGCGAACTGGACACACGTATTGGAAAAGCAAGTGCAGTAATGCGCGTGTTTTACCGATCAGTTTTACTGAAATAAGAGCTGTGTACAAAACCAAAGCTTTCTGTTTTCAAACCAGCTTTTGTTCATATCCTCACTTATGGTCATGAGCGTTGGATAATAACCGAAAGAGTGAGATCCCGAGTACAAGCAGCCGAAATAGGTTTCTTGCAAAAAATCAGAGGTTTATCCCTACTTGACAAGATAAAAGCACTGAAATTTGTCAATCTCTCAACATCGAACCGCTACTACTCGTAGAACGATCGCAACTGCGCTGGTATGGTCATGTGACACGAATGTTTCACGAGCAAACAGCAAAGCAACTAATGGATGCTCTGCCGAGTGGCAAAAGACCTAGAGGGCAACACAGAACTCGCTGGTGGAATTATGTCAAAGACCTGGCCAGATCACGTCTTGGAATTCCACCAGCAAAATTACCGCTAATTGCAGAAGATTGAGATGCTTGAAGATTCCAACTCAACTGTTGCTCCCGCAACTCTAAAAGGACAAGCGGGCAAAAAGAAATATACTGAACTAATTCAATGTTTTCCCTGAAAATAATAATGATGATGATGGTGACGTCAATACCATTGGTGATTTTTAAATTCTGTCAAGTCAAAAATTTATTGAAATATGATAACGCAAGTAAAAGGTTCACTGCCACTTACAAAACAAGACACGCTTTTATTGCAATGATATTTTGTTTTAATCTGTTTCTGTAAAAACCAACAATAGTCTTTTAGCATACAAACATTGTTTTTTCCTTTGCAACGTTTTCCCACAACAGCAATGTCCCAATGAAAACTTTCACTGTGTTTATTACACACTGCACCTAAATTCTCTTGAAAGAATGCGAGATGTAAATGCAAAAAGTGCAACTTTAAACTCATTTTACTACCCACATCTAAAAATGTTATCATATTTTCCACAAATTTGATTTAGTTTTTAGCTGTATGGTTTCCAAGAAGCCTTTCTGCACCCAACTTAAATGGGTTTTAAGTTTCCAATTCTTTTGCATTAAGATGTTTGGAAAAATTTTTATCAGCAAAAAGTTTCAAATTTCGGAACCAATGAAAATGCAAGCTCTCAGTTAACCGTCATTTTTGTAAGATCCAAACTTTTCTTAAAATAAGTGATATATTTTTTAAATTTCCGCAAATTTAAAAAAAAAATTTAGGATATTGATGAGCGTTAAACGACTGCTTCATTGTCTCATAAGTTTCCTTTAGTTGTATTGAATGTACTACAGGTATGGACGGGTGAGTATTACGTACCTTTATACAAAAGCACTACCTTTAGACTTGCTTTGCTCAAATCAATAAATAATCTCCAATCATCACACATGTCTTCATATCCAAACTCCATCATTAAGCCATCAACCTTTTTATAGAAGTACAAGCCATTTTCTAAGTTAAAGAATGAACTGAGTTTAGGTTAGAATAGTTTAGGTTAAAAAGATTTGATAAAAGTAGCTTTAAGAGTGGACCGGTGGAAAAAAGTACGTCCTCGGGCAAAGATGGAGAATTTGGCGTGACTATATTTGCTGGCACTAAAAAGGTTTTCCAAAAAATGCTGTCCAATAGCAGAGTCATGGCCAATGATCTAAGTAATGCTGTTTGTCTTGCAGGCACGTTAAAGATGAGAGCGGTTTTGAGAAGAATCATTGTTCTTGATCGGTCTGGAACGACGACCACGCAAGATTGACCTTCTGCGTGTAATAACGTACATCGTAACAATCTGTTTCCTACTTCGCAATCACATAGCCAATAACAACTTTTAAACGTAACACCTTGATTGTGTATAAAATTGAGTGAAAACGTGTTGCTTTATGCGTTTTTGCAGTTGTGGGGACATATGTTTTATGTACCGATTGTAAAGAATTAAAAAAAGGCTTAAGAAAAGGCTTAGTAAAACCAACACGTGTTTCAACAGCAAAGTAGCAACGCTGAATGGCTGTGATAATTGCTTTTCGAATCGGGTTCAAACATTTCCCAGCCTAGATTGTGCCGCCAACCGACTCTTCAGATATGGTTTCAGAGCAAACTGGCAACTTGGTAAACATTTTTAAATTTCTATTTATTAGAAAATTCTTTTATATCAGTTGATTAAAAACAACAATCATAGGAACTGCGAAAGACATCTTCTTTTGCTTACTAACACACGACTCGGGCTGTTGAGTGTGCAAGGATTGCAGAAAATACGAGGTGCCAATTTTTTTGGTTTAATCAGCAACTTTGCAGCTAAGTGGTACTTAAATACACTTTTCATTTTGTGTTTAATATTTTTTCGATGGGCTAAAAATCAATATTTTTCACAAACATGACAAAAGCCATTGGGATTAGTTTTACACTTCTTTCTATCCACAATTTAGCAAAAAATAACAAAGAAAGAGGGGTATGTTATTGAAGCAAAAACATATTTGGGATTTTTTTAGATACATAGCCTGAGCATGCAGCGCATTGGACCCAAGAATTTGCTTTAAAATTTGTATCTAATAACGCACATAAAAAGCTCCTTAGCATTTATCTAACAAAATACTGAGTTGACATTTCAAGGTTTTTAAGTTTTACTATAATGAACAATATAAAAATTTACGGTTTCACTAACGAATGCCTCAATTTTCACTTGCTATGTTTGTAACTAAAAAACCATACGAGATGAATGTAGTAAAGTTTTGCGATAAGTTTTATGAAGCGCTTTTGTTGTCAGCCATTGACACTTTTCTGACAGCCTAATCAACGCATGACTGTTGTTAAGTTTTTAGTTCAGAGGTTTTTGCAGCTACGTACAGACAATTGCTGAGTTTTGAGTTGTGATAAAAATAATAGTTTGCTGTTGAAGTTTAATTTAATATATGTGTTTATGTTGGGTTTTATTTAGATGCCCGTAACTTTTAGTTAATTAAAAGCAAACAAATGTGAACTGTAAATATCATTACAATGGAAAAAAAATTGTTGCATATTTGGATTCGGCAAACCATAATTACCCCGAAATCGTTTTTAACTTATCACCGACAAAAAATTTTGTTGAGCAGTGTAATTGAAGAGTTAAACGCAAAACAGAGAGAATTTGCTTTTGTGTACTTATTATTACTGTTTCCTTGCATTCTGCAACTTTTTGTTTATCTGTACCAAATTTGGATCTTTTGTAGTAAGCCCCCACCATCTATTGCGAATAATTCTTATCGCCCCACCATCTATAGCAAGTAATTTTTTTTTGGTGAAACTAAGCCGGAATCCTCCCTACAAGTTTCTTTTTTATTTCATACTAGTGTTGTATGGGGATTTTGGTTTAGTTTCAGCAAAAAAAAATTACTCGCAATAGATGGCTGGGGCTTTCTAAAAAAGATCCCAAATTTTTTGGGCTGGTTGTATAATAACCAATTTTGAATGATGTAAATTATATGGATAATCTTGCATGTTGCTATAGTGGCAAGTCAAAGAAAATCTAAAACATTATTACATCTGTGGAATTGTAAAAAATATTTAAAGTATTTGGATAAAAATTGCAATTGAATGTGAAAAAGTAAATTAAGTTTTCTTGAAAAAAAAAAAGAAACTAAAAAAACATTCTTATTTAAAGTCAAAATTTAAAAAAATTGTTTTCTAATGGAAGCACTATGTGAAACAAATTTTTAAGCACAATTACTTCATGATAATTTACAAGAAAGTTTAAATTATTATACATTATCTCCAAATGAAAATGTGCTTTAATTTTATCTAAATTTTTAAGTTTCAATTTAATGTACTTTTTATATTAAGTCATTTTATATCTATTGTTTTCTCTCAGTTTATGGTTTAAAAAATATTTAATTCAATAACTTTAATATTGTCATTGGCTTACCAACTTTTGGAGTGCATAGTTTAACGTTGTGCATCATAATAAAAGCATTTTAAATTATATTGCGTTTAAGCAAGTGAACCAAACCCCGACCTTTGTGAGTACACATTTTTCTGAATTTTTATAACTTGTTTGTTTTTGCAGTTTTTTAATCTTGAATATTAAATTGACTACTTTTGATATTTCTGAGCAACAGAAATGAGCTGATTTCTTGGCCAAGAAAATTTCGATGGTGTTTATCCTTTTCTCAGATAAAATATTCACCAAAAAGCTTTGTCTATTCAAATACGTACAATCCAAAACATCAAAAAACAATTAAATAAAGGATCGAAGATGAAATTTAACAAATAACAGATACATTTCAAAAATAGAATTTTAATTGTTTTGTGCCATACTAATTGATTAATATGATTTACTTTCCTTTTAATTATACTTTTTTGAAAACTTATGGCGATTTAAATTGAAGGGGTTTTACAACTAGGTTATAAGACTTTTTTGATAACAGGCAGATAATTTTTATGGCAGTGAGAGACCAAAGCAAGCAAGAAGGCCAGTGAGAGGGCTACAAAGCAACAAAGAAATTTTACAAATAAAGCTTATCACATGAATGCAAAACTCAAAATCTAAACCAAAATGTTCCAAGTCGCTCGTTGCAACAAATTAAGCACCCAAACATAAACAAAATTCAAAAAGGCAAAATATAAAACAGCAAGACAAGACCATGCAATGGAAAGTGGTAAGTTGAGGATAAATAACGAATTTACAATTAATTATTTACAATAATGCGCGGGGAGTTTCATTTTTCGTTCGCGTCTAGTTAGTTTTGAGGCGCTCTCGACACTAGCTGGCGCTAGAATAATTAATCTAGATCAGAAAATTGCAATAAACAACAAAGCATCTGCAAAAAAACTTGGATTTTAAGAACGTTATTTAAGAAATATAGGTGTAAAAAGCATTGAATTGTAAAGAACAATGAAACAAAAAACCAAGAAAAAAATTTCAGTCGCCCAAAAGTTTAACAAATTGAAACATGAACTTTTTGGTTACGTTCTTGAAAATTATACAACGTCATCATAACAAAGTTTTAGTCAGTGCTATTTGTTGACTAAAGCAATTCAAACATAGCTCTGCGTTTTTCTTTTGCGTTTGGGTTTAGTACAACTTATTCTTTTTTGGTAGAAATTTTTATTAAAGCGATAAGTTTTATTAATTTACGTCTTTGATTAATTAATAGCGATATCAGAAAAAATATCTGATGTAAATCAAATTACTTTAATGCTTACACTTTACCATTTTTGTAGTTTAAATAAAATTTTTATTTTATACCAAACAAAATTAATGCCCCTGAATATTTTTAACCCTTTTTTTTAAGTAAATGTTTCAATAATGTAAATTTACTCAAAAAAATTACGTTATGCTGTCAGTACTGTGGCTACCAAATAAAATCAAGTGAATTTTGATATTAATTATTTGTAATTTAGAATATAGTATCAGTGTGTAAAAACTTTAACTGATAGTTCAATAAAAAAATTAGACCAATAAAAGCATATTGTAATTTACAGATAACGAGTAAATTGTTCTTCCAAAAAATGTTTTATCATATCTCAATCTTTTAAAGGCATTTTTTAAGCTTTTGATTATAACGTCATTTTTTCCATTGTTACTTAGTAATTGCGAAATTTGTACACCAACCCCACTTGATTTATTTTATCTGCAATTTGTTCTGAGAAGTGATTACAAAGAGTCCTTTTGTTAATTCAAGCAAATTTACTGATTGAAGTTTTAAGCCATTGCGACGCTTTTTGGCAGCGATGCTATAATTTTTCCTTGTGTTCAAGAAACGATTGATATTTTCCACTGCTGTTAAAAAGACTTTCACATTAAAAGTTACATAACGTTTTTAATACTTTAAAATATGTTTGTAATGTAACGCCGTAAACTGCTTTGTAATATAGCTAGACCAATCCAAAAATTCTTGTCCATTTCACTATCATAAACTTTCATCCGGTAACTTTGGCTTATTTTTTATGTTATATTGCGTCGTAAATTTTTCATTTTTTTCCTTTGAGTCATTCCAATTGAGAAACTCTTAGAAATCATTTGGGTTACTGTCGCTGGGTCGATTTTTAAGTGTTTAAGTAGTTAAGGGTCAATGTTCACGCCTTAAAATTTAATTATATGGTGAGATAAAATGTTTGAGCCTGTGTGGAGGACAAACTATTAATTTTAATAGTAACCATCGGGGTGATAATTTATTCTTATATTTATTCAGTGCAAAGATGTTGAGTGATTACTTACAGTTGTTGACGCTGTGAATTGCTTTAAAGTTTTGTGAAGCTTTAGAGTCAAGTTTCACGAGAAACGCTCAAGTTATTTTAAATTTTATAAACATATTTTTTATAGTTAGAAACAATGTTTTTTTTCTATTTGTAAAAAAAAGTTTTTTAAATAATCCATTCGTACTTAGCCTAAACTAACTGTACAAAAAACTTCAGTCTTGCGACAATTATTTCTAGTGCTCGGATAAATAAAAAAAACACAGCTTTACTTCAACACAGGAATTTGGGTTACCTGATTCAACTGTTTCTTTCGAATTCTCGAATAAAGTTGTGACAGAGTGGTACACTTATAAAAATATGCTTTGTTTGTACGTGGTGTGGATTCGAATGGGCTGAACTCAATGCTTTTTTTCTTGGTAGCTCATTTTTGCTGTTGTCACTGGTTTATTCTATGCCACCAATCCTTTTAAAATTCCTCAGTTAGGCTGACGAGAATCAGTTCAAAACTTGTTAAAATTTACTTTATTTTAATTTAATATCGATTTCGACATAAATTCATCTTCACTTAAATCTACAAATTGTAAGAATAAAAATTGTAAAAGCCGTAGAAAATTATTAATTAATGATTAAACTTCATATATATCATGTGCTCACTTGCGAAAAAACGTAAAATTTAAATATTAAAATAAAAAAATCTTATCGAAAAACTTAAAAGAACTGTCAAAATTGTTAAACTTCTAAACTGCTCGTGTAAATTAAATTAAATATACTATAAGATAGTAAATATCAAAGAAAACACCAGATTGCATGTTCATAAAGACGACTGTGACGTTATCAAGAGCCAAAAGTTGAAATAGAAAACTTATAGTAATGTAGATCTCAAGACAGAAATATTTTATTGGTGAAATAAAGGTGTAGGTACAAGGTAGTGATAATACATTATAATTTTTTAATAGCAAATATGAAGAAAAAATGCCTGGAGAAAATATAAATATAAAGAGAAAAATATAGAATAAAAAGAGACGTATTATGAGAAGCATTCAACGTTGAATAGGAAAAATAGTAGCTTAAATATTTATAGAGACATCTAATAAATGGATTCAACGCAATTGGCAAATGACTTAATTTTGCTCCAACACCGTTTTGGTCTAACTCAGTCGAAGGAAAAAGAATGGACTAATTTAATTGATCATCTTCGTAGATGTGAATAGAACAATATTTTTTCTAATGACAACAAGAACAATTTGACCAAAACTATCGATTTTTTAACCCAAATTAACTTACCTCTAAACTTAAATTACCAAAATTTAATTGTCCTAACACTTGAACAGATCATCTAAAAATTGTGCGACTTCAGAATTCGGTAAAAATAAGTTAAAAAAAAAGTTTTTTAGAATGTTTTTGGAAAAACTGTTCTTAAAAATATATAGTAAAATTCATTCATGTAACGAACAAAAAACTAGATAAAAAGCAACAATCTTTCAAAATTGTAATGTTTTTATATGTTTTGTTTTGCAAAAAAATTATTTTTCAATTGTTTAAAATTAGGTAACCATAAATTCTTGATGGTTAATTACAAAAAAATAATATGAATAAATCAATATCTTTTAAGTTTAGGGTTTTTCTTCAAGTATGCAGCAACCTCTGGATAGATTTAAGAGCAGAGAAAGATGCAATTATACCTATTTCTTGTCCTTCCATTTAAATAAAAAACTTTTTGGTAACTATTTCTAAAAAGAATTAAGAATTCATAACAGATTTAAATGCACCGACTCCGTGTATTGCAGTAAAATAGAAGAAACAAGTTGATTTTTGCTAAATCTTATTATGACACTATTAATCTTTCGATCGTAAAATTGAAAATACAAAAAATGATCAAAACATAAAAAAATAATTATTTATAGTTATCAGCACAAGTTTTTTGGAAAAACAATTTATTAACAAACTGTTTTAGCAGCGAGGTTCAACAAAGGACACACATATGATTTACATAAAATAAATAGAAACCCGATGGGATTCAAATAAAATTAACTGTTACATGTACATTCCCTTGATGAGTCTTACAGGAGAAACGGTTTCTTGGACCAAGTTATTAATTAAAAAAAACAAACTTGTGTACTGATTGCTTTGACAAATGAAGTCATTGAGCAATCTACTGAAGAGCACCAACAACTTAGATATGAAATAATATTGATATAGCTTGATATGCCCAAAACCTACGGCAAACAACTAAATCTTTTGCGTGATGTTATTCATCTTTCGAAACAGGTTGGGGTAGTTGCTTTACAGTTGTTCTATGTCAGTGCCTCCTAAACTTTTTATCTTGCAGGCGATTTTTTTCTAAATTTTGATAGACGGGACAAAATGGCACAAAACAAAACTTTAGTGAATTATTTAAATTTCAGTTAAAAACAATGCTATAAAACAGTGATTCTCAACTATTTTTTGATTGCGGCGCATTTTAGGATTTTTTCAAAATTCGCGGCCACTTTGTTGCGGATTTTTGTCCTAAAAATACCGTTTTCTAAAAAACAAAGGTCTTCACTTTGAATTCCTCAATTTGGTCCAGGAGAACATCTAAAAAATGACTTAATAATGAAGATGAATTATTTTTGCGACGGAATTATGAAAAGGGCCTAAAGTGGCCCGCAGACCTCGGTTTGGAAACCCTGCGCTATATATAGTGTCTCAGACGCTTTCCTGCGAGCCAGGACGACAAATATAAATTTTAAAAAATTCACAAATTACAACACGATGCTATTAACTTACACAATAAGGATACACTAAAGTCAAAAAACAGGTCGTAAAAATATGTGCAATCAAATTAAGATTTTATGTAATTTTAACGTGGTATTTGACTCAAAGTCTACGTAAAGTGTTTCAATTTTGGATCTATAAAAAATACTTTATTAAAAATGTACAGAAGATATGTTGGGTAAAAATATGTATCAACAGTTGTTTATCAGTTTCTTTATTGAGCAATGTTGGTATAAGATAGAATTACGAAGCCTGCATTTCAATCTCAGTCGGATTTTTTATAAAAACAACGGAAGTTCTAAAGTTATAGTTAATGGTTTCTTTAGCAGAAACTTATTTTAGAATAACTTAATTTTTTTTAAACAAAAAAAATTGTATATTAAGCTTTAATAGTCTGTAAAAGCGATCCAAAATTTTTTTTATTAACAATAAGGTTTGATTAACATCACCAATGAAAAAACTCATTGCGCAATTACAACAAATTCATGTAGCACGTGAGCCGAGAAATATGCAGCACCCATAAAAAAATGCTTTTATGTAGCGTACAGTAATTTCTCCCTTTTTTTCTCTGAAGACTTTTTTTGCTTAAAGTACGGCTGAAGCAGAAAAGCTGTTTATAAAATGAGGAAAGTGTTTTTGCGCATCACACGTTATTCAACCTGTTCTTTAAAATAATATTAGAGAAATTTTAAATTTGGTCTTTTAAATAGAGTAAAATAAAATTTGTACTTCACATTTTCGGACCCCACTAACCTGGGTACAACTAAACAGTATTAATCTACTCTAAATAAGCTTTAAAGATTTTTTGGCGATTTTTCTGGTTCGTACTTAGTTTAAATAAAATTTTGTAAAAATTTTATACTTTAAACCTAAGTAGTCGCTAGTTGATTTTTAGTGGTTTCAATATTGATTATGATGTATCGAGTGCTTATATTGAAATGAAAATACTTTGATTACTGTTTTTGAAGTTGCACAATGAAAAAGACTAAAATTCATAATGCAACGATTTCTTGTAACAATTAAAGTTGTTAATTTTATAATAATCTTTTTCTAAACTTTTTATGGTTTATTTTAGATTAAAGTAAAAATATTTTTGCTTATAATTATTAAAAAAATTCAACTAATTATGATTTGGAAACATTTTATTTTTGCTTTATTGATAATAATATCAGGTAGGTAAAATTAAAAAGTAATTCGAATTTTGATAAAAAAAAAACTGAACCCTATGTTTTCTAGATTAATTTACTTTAGCTAAATCAAAATAGACAATTTTTTTGTTGTTGAAGTTACTGAAATCGCGTTTTTTCAAAATCTTTGTAAATGTTACCACGTGCAGTAATAAATGAATTCATTTGCTCCAATAGAAGAACTGTTCTAGCATTACATTGACAAACAAAAAATTTTTTAACAATATCATAAATTTAATCAAATGTTTTTTAAATTTTATTTTTAGCATGCATTGTTTCAAAATACGCAATGCAATGAATGGCTAAATTTCTCAAATATTTTTCACACGCAAATTCACACAGCAAAAATTTTAAAACTCAATATTGAACAGTACAATGCATTCTCTAAAGCAGGGGTTTTCAACCTATGGGCCATGGCCCAGTAGTGGGCCACAGTGTTTTTTTTAGTGGGCCATGGAGCATAAATCAAAATGAAAGCAATATGTATAATATATATGTATAATTAGGCTTGCCATCCATTCCATTTTTTAGGCATTTTTCTGGCGTCCTGTGCAGTCAATCACATGAAAACTTTTTTTTTTTTAGAGAACACTATGATTTTGGGACAAAAATAGGGAAAATTGACCCCAATTCCAAGTGAAGACTTTTTTTTTGGAGAACACTATGATTTTGGGATGGGAATTTAATTTTGTTGACCAAAGTAGGTTGTGAAGTTAATTTGGGTTGAAAAATAGGCCACGGTACAGAAAAGGTTGAAAACCACTGCTCTAAAGAGATCACAATGCAATCGATTAAATGTAATTTCAATGAGTAAAATAAGAACAGTAAAAAAGCGACTAAAACAAATTAACAGAGAGGACGATTATTATGCGACAGGTTTGTTTCGGTCTTATGGACCTCATCCAGCATAACTTATCCCAACCTCTAAGGGGATAGGCAGCGCAAAAAGTTAAGGTAAAAATTTCATGAAGTAACTCTTTTGGAAATGGAAATTCTGAAATTAAAATTTTTTACATCAATTATGTTAATTAAGTTATAGCAACGTTTTTTGATTCTCAGTGATTTTTAAATTTTAGTTTTCATTATTACATTATAAGAGAAAATTTTCCTCACCGCATTTTCTTTCACCATATTTAACAGTCTGTTGGATAAAATGACGTCTTACAAGGAATTTTTCTTTTTTGTTATGCTTGTTTCCGTCCAAATTTTTGTTTATTCATGGACAAACAAATCGTGGAAAAAATTTTAGAATAGAATGGTGATTGTAAAAAGATATTAATTTTTAAACAACTCTGACAACTCGAAGATAGAATATAAAGCCAATAACAATCTTTACTTTAACTCGATATAAAAACATTTGGTATCGTTTTTAAGTGCACTGAAAGTGAGATTTACCCGTAAGGCTGTTTGCACAAGAGGAACCTGGACAATTGTTTTGTTTTCTTACATTTATCATCACCATTGCTACTGGCTTCCTCTCAAAAATAAAGATAATTCTAACAGTTTAAAATCGGAAGCCTTTTTATGTTAAATACATAGTTATATGAGAAAAAAAATTCTTTGGCAATACTTTGTTCAGCTTGTACTGCAAATTGTTTGCATTTTTTGTATTTCTGCTTCAACTTCAGTTCTTGTTGTCGTCGTTTGGAAAAATATCCTCCTTGGGTCAGTCACAAACAGAATTGGGGCCAAGGGTTTATCCTTTTACTAGGCTGCTGTGCTTCCCGGATCACATGCTGGCAGTGATGGTGTTGAGTCAGCATCGGGTGTCGCTATCCAAAACCGTCATACTTTGTGCTCCTTGTGGTGCCCAATGTATGGGGCACACTATTAGGACGTAGTTTGCGATTTGTTTAAGAACGCCGCACTCGGAATATGGTGAAAGAGCGAGATTTTATTCGTGCATGGAAATAGGAATTGGTCCAACACCAGTGCCCTGGCCATTAACCCAAGATGTTCGGGGCAAGCTCAATCTGAAAAGGCGTTGGACTGGTAATGGGTATGAAAGCAGATAGCCTAGATGTATTTTCATAATATTAAAAGTTCTATTTATAGTTCGTCCACTCAGAAGCGAGGATGTCTAATCCGGCAAGTTTGTCTAATAGATTTCGCGCAACTGGCACAAACAAGCGTCTAGATCTTAGTTTTTCTTGGCGAGCATCTGAGGACCAACTTAAAAAACCTTGCAGCATATGAGAATTTTTAATTCTGTTATGATCGTCTGTAGCATTTAGATTAGATAAATCTAAAAGTACATTGTTTAATCAATTGAATTAACTAATTACAATCTCTGAATTTAATCATCAGAAGAAAAGAAAAAAATCTATTGAAAAAGAAACTATTGCAAAGTAATTTTATGTACTTTTTTAATTACCATATAAAGACAAAAAAATTGATCAAATTTTTTTGAAAGCTGATTAAACTTTTTAGCTCCCCAAAATGTAAATTTAATTTTATTGGTACATTAGTTTTGTTTCATTTATAATCTCCACATTACCAGCTATTGGCAAAATCATTCAGTCTACTTCCACGTTCCATATATAAGAATTTTTTTGCCGGAATTTGAAAACAAATCACTAAGTAATTCAAACATTTGAGAACCCACAATGCGCTTTTCATAGCAACAATAAAATTTCAATTTTTTGTTTGAAAGCGATCTATTTTTCCCTTTTCCGGTCTAAAAGCCATTAATATTAAATCTCTTCTTACTTTCTGTAAACAAAAAGATTTCTTTTTTGGGCTTTTTTTGTCATATGTCAATACTTTCGACAAATGAATGCTCTTTGTTTTTTCTTTTAAAACTTAGTTCTGCTTGCTTCTTGTTGATTTTGACAATTTCTCCCAAAAAGTGTTGCACAAAAAACTTCGGACTAACTTCTTCATAAGCTGCAATGCCTTTTTTTCAATTTCATATCTAATTTTAAAAATAACTGCATTCTTAAAGTTATCCAGGTATGGTAGAGAGAAAAGCGTCTTAATAAGTGCAATATCGGACGAAACACATAACGTCTCTGCCAAAATCATATTTCTTAAACTTTCCTGTTTGTACTAAAAATTCTACTCGAAGTTTCAGCATTTGTTTTCTTATTTCAATTCCATAAAAGACAAATTTTTCATGAGTTTGAAATGATCAACGCATTATACCAGGGATGAACAAACTTTATAACTTAAGAGCCGGATTCAGAAGATGATTTTGGTTGTGGGCCGCACAAGTTTTTACAACGTAAATCCGTGCCTTAAATTACACAAAGACAAAAAAAAAAAAAAAAAAACAATTTTCAGTTTGGTTTGTAGCATGATTCTTGAAGACAGCAAAAGAAGTTTTTTAAGATCAAAAAAATATACAGTAAAAAGGTCTTCATCTTGTTTTGTTCGATTGTTTCAACATTCTTGGAAGTGCTTTTTTATTACACCATTAATGTTGAATGCTCGACGGGCAGGGTGAAATTACTTGGCGGATAGCATTTGGCCATTGGCCGTACTTTGTTTATCACTGCAGTATACAGATCGAACGCAAACATTTCAATAAATTTTACAACTAAAATTTGGTTCGTTAAATTCTCCGATTTTTAAAATTTGTTGTTTTGCCCAAATGTAAAAAATACAAAAAAATTTGGTCAACATACTTTAGAAAGCGCTTGGTAGAAAATTATAGAAAAAATAACTGCCAATATTTGATAGTTTGAGAACAAATATTCAATGGATTAACCTGCTAGCAATGAGAAAAAAGTAATAACTGACAAGTAATGATATGATTATTATATAAATGTACGATTCTGCCTTTTTTTTTATAGTTGAAGATCTAATCAAGTTGGCTTCATGTCAAACCATCTCATTAACTTACGAGTCGACAGATTGCAACGTGGAATTAACGGCACAGGTCGATCCATTTTCACCGACATTCTTCTTTGATTGGTTTGTTAACAACACAATCGAAAAAGTAAGATAATGTAATCGAAAGCTTATAAAAACTTTTTGTTTTTAAATCATAGAGTCCTGAGGCAGGTAAAGCTGTTGGTTTAATTAAGTGGTTCTCAAACTTTTCAAAGCTTTCAGCATTCAGCTTTCTACGAATCAAGTTGTAACGGTAAACGGCGCTGAAGTTGCCGATTGCCGCAAAGTGAAATGTCGATTACGCGCTTCCGGCTTCGACGAAATAAAATTTCACTAATAACTAAGAAAATTATTTTAATGAAAATAAATGATAACTGAAACGTTGAAAGCGAAAGCGAAAGCAGTAATCTGTAAATAAATAAAACGAACTAAAAATTAAACACAAAAAGAAAACGCATAGATGTCTTACCGAGCAGTTCACGTCGGTGCTGAATCACGGGGAAACGGGAATTATCCAAAACTGCACTAAGTCTACTCAGACTTCAACCAGCCGCCAACAAACATTGCAGCTGGTCGCCTCACAAATAGAGAAGTGCAATTAGAATTCACAAAGCCAGCTCTAAAACGAACGCGCAGCAGACACAAACTATGCTCCGAAATGAGATTAACTAAAAATAAAGCGTATAACGAAAAAGGCGCTGGCAGTGAGTGCACGCGCAATATTATGATCAAAAACTCAAGGAAAATAAAGCAAACACGTGCATTGGTAATTTTCTACACAAGTGGTTCTCAAACTTTTCAAAGTTATCAGGTTTTTCAGGTTTCTTACAAAGATTTTCAAACATCTGTGTCCCTGCTTAGAATACTGTACTAAAATTCAAGAAAAGATCAAAAAAAAGTTATCGCTTTCAAACTGTCTCTGTTTTCTTCGATTGTTTTTCGAAATTGAAATAAAGACCAAAAAAACGGTCATCATATTAAACGGTCATCGTATTGAACGGTCATCATATTAAAACCGTTTCGGATTTTGTCAATCTGATCTTAAAAATAAATTGCAGTTTAAAATAAGTATTCTTCTCGTGGCACCCAAGTAATGGTTCCTTGGCCTTCTTGTGGTTTGAGAACCCTCATAATTTATTACTTTATTGATTGGATAGTCGGAAATTTTTTTATCGTTTTTTTTTGTTTTATTTTTTCATTTTGATCTTGTCTGAGCAATTTTTAAAAATTTACAAAAACTTCCTCAAAAGCAATGCTCTTACCGAAGAAGAATCTTGAGCAACCTCTGTTCAGCAAATCAGGACAACAAAATGCTTAATAATATGATTAGGACATTGAAAAAACCTGCTTTTCGAGATATAAACCATCGTCTGTTATTGTTTGCAATTTTTTCATTGCATATGTTCAATTTTGAACTATTTTTTCGGATATAAAAAAAAGTAAATAAAAGTCAAATTTTTCCGAAACATCATTGTGACAAACGTTACGGATGAGCAGTAAACCAGCAATAAAATAAGTGTATATTTATGGTTAACAGTTTGTGCTTATTTTTATAAACATTGACTGAGATAGTTTTAATGTGCTTATTTTGCTTGATCGACCTTCTATTCAGTGCAAGTTTGAACTTGATTAAGTTGTGAACAATTTAATTTATTTTCTTAATTTTAAATTTGAAACATAATAAAAATTTTTTAATTTTGTGCAATTTCTTTATTTCTTTTAGTTTCTTCTGGGAAAGGTTGGGTTAGATGGGAATGGAAATGTACGACTTGCTTATGCTGAAAATAACCCTTACATAAATTCCTATCAAATACGGTGAAATAATGAATATTGTACAAAATAAGTTGTGTGTTGGTTGCAGTTGATTGCAGTTTTGTTTTTATATCAAAATCAAATATTTTTTTTTCTTCTTCATCGGCGTTGTTGCTGCTTTCTATTGTAAGCAGAGTCACCATTGTAAATATGCAGCAGATTAAGCATCAAATCGGACATCTTTTGTTAAAAAGTTGATACGATTACCCTACGCCAATACTTCTCAACCAGTTTTCCGCAAAAATTTTTCATATGGCCGTGCAATTTTTACAGAGTCATTCTAATATTGTGGGTGTGAACAGAGCTATATATTTTTTTATTAAAAGTTAAACCAAAAGTTTCCAACTTGACATATTCACGATGCACTAAAAGCAAAAATTTTAAGACCTTTTTTTGGATCAGTGAATTTGTTAATTGTTAAGGTTGAAAAGCACATTCCTAAGCTGTCTCACTATCGACTGGGTTGTATTAGAAACAAATCTCTGCAATTTTTTGAAAGATAATATTAGTGATAACTTTGCAACATTGTCCATTGGCGTTGCTTAAGTAATTTTAGTGCAGCAAGGTTAAACCAGTAAAAGCGCATTAATGACAACGTGATCAAGATGCACACACTACATTTGCTCGGCAGTCTTTACATGAAGCTTAGGATAAGTCATAGTCATATTGCTGTATCGACATGTAAGAATCTGATAAGAAAATTTAACAAACAGGAATATTTCGTTATTTTTGAAAGCATATCGAGAGAATCGTTTGACGTAAGCTCATGCTTTGACCTTATCTTGTATAAGGCCGGAATATTTATATGATGATTTAATAACAGCATAGGCTTAATTCTAACTTGCATTTTAATATTAAAAAAGTAAAAGAGCCCTCCAAAATTGCGAAGCACGATGCTTATTGATAAAAGAAGAAGCATAAAAATTTTCAACAAAATTAGCCAGCAAATTAAATATTAAGAAAAAGTTATAGACTGAATTAGTCAAATGATTTTGAAAAGCATGGCTGCAATTCCTAATGTTGACCAAGGTGTGTTTCAAGTTTGATTTGCTTTTGTATTTAAATCTTCTTGTGGCATTCTGGGTCTCATGTTAGTTGTATATGCCAGCCTAGGTAAGTCTCTCAAAGATTGTTTAGGGGCCAGAGAGCAGAGACATCGGGTGGTAACTTTTAAGGTTCTTCACCAGCTTCATTGGTTTTGGAATTGCGACTACAAGCGCTCTTCCTAAGTCAGGTGAATTTAGTGGCAACAAGACCTTTTCGAATTTGTTTGTGAAAAAAAGGTAGTAACTCTACTTGTCACTGCAGAAATTCTATTGTTTAGCTCAGGCAAATCAAAACTTGGTAATCTAAGTCTATTAGCGAGGGTGAATGCTTGAACCTGAAAAGCGTTTTGTAATTTATGTTAAAAATTTTGATTGTGGAAACAAGTTTTCGGAGGTCATGTATTTTATGAACTTGTTACTTTAACCACAGTTGCCAATTGAAAGAAATTATATTCCAACTCCACCTATTCAAAAATTCCCAAAAAATTTTTAAAAAGTATTTGCGCTTGCTTATTTTTGAATCAATCAGATGTTAAAAGCGATTATAGCTTTTACACCATTTACCGAAAATTGCAGTCTTCAATACAGACAATATAACTGTAGTAGCGACTCTAGCATATCAAAAAAATCGACTCCGACTTCGGTATATCCAAAAAAATACTCCGGTTCCGACTCCACCAAACACATGCAACTACAACTCCACAATTCTTGGCTAAACTAAAGCAACGTCCATAAAGTCTCGTGTCTCGTGTCGTCTCAGTTTCAAAGCTTCGAACTTTTAGTCCAGTTCTTAAAATAAATTATAAATTGCTTTTAAATTGTGGCATAAAAAAACAATTACCACCAAAGTTTTATAAAATTTCGATATTCTTATTTTCAGATAAACAAAAACTATAATTCAATATTTTGATTTCAGTAACTCTCCAACGCGAGTTGATCCAAACAACGCTCCATTCAACAGCACTCTTACTTTCAATAATAACGAATCCATGTGTGGATGGATTTTTGAAGCGTACTCATTTGCTTCAAATCCAGCTACTGAAATAGTATATGATACAGGTAAAAATTACGGATAAGTTTTGCATGCATATCAAACTTTTTGAATATATCAGTGTCCTTCCATATATTCTAAATTTTTAAAATTAATTTTAAAGTTTACAATATTCATAGACTTATTTCATATTTTAGCTTTAGCAAAAAATTGTTAAAGAAATAAAGCGTAATATTTTTTTGGGCCATTTGAGAATAACTCCAATAAAATCTAATTTAAACTTGGGATTATGTTTTCAAATAAAATTCTATAGGCTGCAGAATTTTACATTAAATAACTAAGTCAAGTTTTTTTCAGTTTGTAACAACGCCCATGAGAGTGATTGCTCTGTTACATGTTTTTGTAACCAAGAAACAAGTCCACAATTGACTACTATGTCTTCTATTTCTTTATCATCAAAATCATCAACATCATCTTCATCGTCTTCATTAATTTCAAGAATGACAAGTTTCAAAACACTACCATCTACATCGGAATTAACAACTACGTTATCAACCACAAAATCATGCTTGTTCACATCGGTGGTAGATGGGGCACCAGACAGGAAAAATAAAATTTGGAGATGTATTTGCCACTTACTAGACAAAAATCAAAACAAAAAAAAATTTTTTCGACCTTTTTTATTACGTAATAAATTTAAAAAACTCTTATGTAATCGACCACTTTTTGTGTAAATGTTTTGCAGCTTTAATTTTTATTGCTGTAAGCAAAAAAATTACAGCTAAAGATTTGAAAAAACAAGTGCTAATAAAAAAAACATTTTTTTTGCTGATTTTGTCCCATGAGAGTTTCGAATCTTTTATGTTTGAGATAATTTAATTAACAATTTTTTCTTGTGTTTTATCACCAGCTAGTAATCTTCACGAGCTTCCGAGTTTTTCACTTTATTTAATCAGTTCAAAGTTTTGTATTTTAAAGATCGTTAGTTTTATGGCAGTAGTAAGTTTTGTATTGTTTGCTCACAAAATGAAATAAACCGTCAATTCTTCAAACCGTCGTTCACCGAAATTCAATGTATGTATACATAATAATAGTTTACCTTTTCGGAATTTTCGAGATTAATACTTCCTTAGCAAAATTTTGTTTTAAAAAAATAGCTGCACAATTTAGAAATAAAAGTAAAAACGTACGACGTGTCTCCAACAACAGCCAAAGTTTATGAAAAATTTGGAAAAATTGTTATTAGAATTCAAACTTTCTTTGAATTAACAGCAAGAGTCTATAACAGTTTTATTTGGTGAGTTTGGCTGAATACAGGTTTGTTTAATTTTTTGTGAGACATGTCTTTTCACATGCACTAGATTTTACATACCTTGAAGTTGTTGCTTATAGCTTCGCGTTTGCTTGGCTTATTATGAAAAAAACAAGTTTCGTTCTATTAGACCCGTTTTAGAACAGAATTTCGGCATGAAATGTATAGTCAAAAAGTTTTAATTTGTCACCACTTGCAAACTTTATCGGTTATTAAACTTATGATATGCATGCCAATGACCCCTCGGCCACAAAAAACGAAAAACTATTTGCACCTTTGGTAGCAGCATTGTAGCATTTTTTAACCGGAATTAATTTTTTTTAGTTTTAGGATAAACCATTTGCTAATAAACCATTTGCAGATACTTTAAAAAATTCTCGAGTTCATGTTTAATCTTAAATACTTTTTTTTGATTAATCTAATCTAGAAAATTTTAAAATTTATTATTAGCATGACAGGCCACTGAGTTAACAGCAAAGGTGTACATCAAAGTTTGTGTTTTAAACAAGACTGCAAATTTGAATTTGAAAAAAGTCAATCAAGTTTGACTGCAGTAACAGAAAGTCGACACCAAAAGAATAAGTCTCCGGCTCGGTATTTAAGCCTTTAAAATTTTTTTTGGTGTTTACTTTATAAATAAGAAATTTGATGAATCAAAAATATTGAACTCGAACTCGAAACTCGTTTAAAGATGCCTCGAGTTTGCAGCTTCGGTACGAACTAGTTTTATATTTTCATTGAAATTTTATATTCTAACTAGTTTATATTATATACTAACTTTGATTTGAGAGAAAATCTGTTAATTTTATTTTCTAAACGGCTAAAATAAGCAATCAAGGTCAACAAAAACTGATCCAGATGACTATTTTATTCAGTTTAGAAAATAGTTTTCTTCGTTTCCGCACACCATTTAGTTCGTCAAATTGACTCTAGTATTTTGTTAGTCTTCGTAAATTAATCAAGTTTGCTTGAAACCTGAAATATTTTTGCTTGCTATACTGTACAATTAAAGAGTTAAACACAAAATATAGAAACTGTGTTTCTATACAGAATTGTTACTTTTCCTTCTTTTCTGCAACTTTTGTTTATTTATTCCAAATTTTTTAGTTTAATCAAAATTTTGGCTCGTAATAATTTTTTTATGAAATCGCAGATAATTTAGATAATCAGCCAGTTCTTCAATGTTTACTTGTCAAGTGAAGCACACTAACTGATTTTGAATAGTTCTTTGATATTTTGTGGTCTATGTGGATATATACTGTATATATATATATATATATATATATACTGTATGTGCATTTTTAAAAAATGATTGTCTTTGTATTAGCATTATTTGGCGAATAAGAAAAACAAAACTAAACGAAATGATGTAAAACTTTATTATTGTTTTATTATTGTTTAAAAACGAATGTTTAGTTGATAGCTAACAACATTACGGCAAACCTATGACCTTAATTTATTTAGTGGAGTGTAAATTAACACAAAAAAATTTTAAACAAAACATAAAAATAGCCACTATCAATCTTATTCTGAAGGTTTTTGACTTTTTCCAAAATTTATTAAAGCAATGTTGAGTTTTAAAGGGACGTTGTATCCTGTATATTTTAGTCTAAAAAATGTTTACATTTTATAAAAAATTTTTGTGTTTTGGCAACCTAATCACTAGTTGAAACAATTAGTAAAAATAACTAATGCATGAAATTCCAATAAATGTGCAACTTGAGTAAATGCGTCAAACTTTCTAAATTGCTTATAGGTTAAACACAAGTGATTTCAAATTTTCTAAGCAGTTTCAATTACACTTTTGGCGCTCAAAATAATCTGCCAGCGCTTTGATTTTAGAAAAAAAATGTTGATTTTACAAAAATCAAAACGTTTTTCTGGTGCATTATTTTCAACGTGAAATATTGCTGTAGGCTATATTAAGAGCTAGGGAATAACTAATATAACTTATGAATGTAAACAGTATGACTAAAAAATTTAAACTACATGTTAACACATCATTTTGTATTCTATTCCAAGGTCGTAATTACAATAAAACTTATGTTATTGTATCAGAATGCCCGCTAAAATATTAATTTTTAACCAATTATAATTTATTTAATGTTGCTACGCCAACAGAAAATCCAAAAAAAAACACATTTAGATAAAAAGATGTATATAAATAAATTGGGTCACAATAAATTTTTTGTTTCTGTTGTAGAATAAGTTTTTGTCCAAACGCTCTGAAAATGCAAAAAAATTTGAAAAAAATTTGAAAAAAATTTGTATTTAAAGCAGTTGTTGTTAAAAACAGTGAAGATCGAAACACAAAATATAGTAGACCTTGGTTAATCCGGATTCGATTTGACAGACAAAATTATCCGAATAACGCAAAGCCCAGATTATCCGAAGCTTTTTTTGACAAAACTGACATAATAAAAGAAATCATTTGTACTCGTACTTTTAGTGTTATCCGAGTTGAGCGAAATTCCGCATTAACCGAATCCGGATTAACCGAAGTCTACTCTTTTTCAGAATTTGTACAAGGTGATTTCATCTCGCTTATATCGAGGTGATGTAACTATAAGTAAACTGTGAGAAAATAATTAATTGGAATTAAGAAAAAAATCAAAGTTTTTTAACATTTAATATGTACGAAATCATAACTAATGTTTTCATATTAAACTACTACAAGTTTTGAGCGCTACTACAAGATCCAAAAACTTTGAAAGTATCATTTTTTAAAGCTTTAGGCACTTGAAAACTTAAAATTTCTGTAAACCAATTTTTTGCCAAACTATCCATCACCAAGTTTTAGAATAAGAAGTTAAACTTTCAAAAGTTATTTTTTTATTTTGTATCAAGAAAAAATTTTAGTACTGTAAAAAGATTTTGCTGAAAAAGACAAAACTTCCAAGTCCTTACGATTACAAATAAAATATAAATGGTTTTCAACATGAAATAAAATTTCTAAACTATGGTACACATGCCACCAGTGGTACGCAAATCTTCCAGGTGGTAAGCAAGTAAAAATTCAGTTCTTTTTTGTATTTCTCTTTCATCTTTTACACCCATTTACATTCATATCTGTATTATCCTCACTCACATAAAAGCGACAGAGGCGTTGGGCAAACGTCATGCAATTATCCGGACCTGCTTCCGGAGATGTCATGACAAGGTCTTTAATTTAAATTCAAATAGCATAAATATTTTGTCCTCAGCACGCAGCAACCCAGATTTTTAGCTAAAATTAGAAAAACTTAATTTACATATTTAAGTGCTTGCTTTTCTTTTGACGATAAATTTTTATAAAGCTCACATTCAAGTTTTGACGATTTAATTTTTGCAATTTCCTTAAAATTTTTTCACACAAACTGTATCAAATTTTTTATATTAATGGTCTATTATTTATGTTTGGATAAGGTTTTGTCCAACAAAAACCAAAGTGTTATAGAAACAGTAAGCTGTAATTCTCGAAAGCCTGCAACGTACGGTAACTTTTTCAAGCCATTAATTGCCGCTGGTTATCCCAACTGTATACTTATAGCATATTGCTATTGTCTTAATAACAAGTCTTAACACTTATTTACCTAGGATGTTTTTTTCTGTTTATTACCTAAGGGGGGGCCTCGGACCCTAAGTTTACATGTCCATTACTCTTAACAGTCAGCAGCTGCGCAGTTGATTTTTTGATATGTTGGAAAAAATTTATTCTAGTTTAGTCAAATGTCTTTACTTTTAATATATTCGCTATTAGTCTCTTCTTATTTTGCATAAAGTTGGAGGTCCTCAAATTTTTGTTGATTGCTTTGTTTTGCGACATAATCGGATTAGTCACGGTCCGCCGCAAAAACAAAAAACTATTACGTGACGCAGAAATCATGACAAACACACCAAGACGTTGAAAACGTTTTTTGACTTATCTCACGATTTTTGCACACTTTTGTGTACACTTTTTGTGTACAAAAATCATAAGGTAAGCCGAAAAAATAGCCTGCTTCATTAGAACTACCAATCGGATTTGCTCAAGTAAAATACCAAAATATTCAGGAATAAATTTCAGAAAAAGTCATAAAATCTTAGGTTTTTATCATCCGAACTTCACGAGTTAAAATGTTTTTATATGAGGACCCTCCCTTAGGTAAATTAGGGTTAAAAAACCCAAACCATTATTACATTTGTAAAATTGTAGAAAATATTAAATATATGGTTGAAAAAACTGCAAGAAACAACAAAATCTAATAGATCGTAATTAACCATAGCGTTGGCAGAATGACTTTAAAAAGAAAGCTTGTTTGGGCACCATACAATAAAATAGAAAAGGTTTACCTGAAGCAATTAAAAATGCAACTTAGAGTAAGGATTTTTCTTTAAAATCTAGTGGTAAAACGATAAAGGTTGGCTTGTCTTATGTCGTAAACAAGTGCAAGTTTTTAAAATGTATTGTTGCTTTCCACTATTCAACCACTATTAAAAGTTAGCAAAGATATATTTTAAAACTGCCTTATATAAATCGCGTGACCAAACAGTTGATCAAAACGATAGTTGATCAAAACGGCAAAAGATCGAAACGATAATAGATCAAAAATATAATTTTTTGAATCATGACAGAAAGAAATTTCAAGGAAAAAAAACAAAGCATTTTGCTATGTTCATAACCATGTTTGCATGATTGTAATTGCCATGTTCATGATTTTCTTTGCAAAAAAGTTAAAAAATTTTTTTACAATTTTTTTAGTTGCTACTGTATCAACTAATTTGGTATATATCATAAAAATTTTAATTTTTTTCCTAAGAAAAATTAAACTGCAATGTCTTCAATTTGTCCAGTTTCAATTTGGTATTTGACTACTAAGTTTAATAAACAATTTTCTTTATAATAACAAAACTTTTTGTCGCAGTCAATCAATAGTTGTACGCTTTTACTATTCTTTATTAATTAAACCACCTTCGTTTTGCAGTTTTTACACCGAAAAAAAATTTTTTTTATCTCTATATTTATCCTCCCGACTCGCAAGAAAGCGACGGAGGCGCTAGTACATAGGGTAGGCAATTACCCCGATCTGCTTCCTGAGATTTCAAGATATTGTTGTCCGCTTGAAATTTAACATAGATTTGACTGAAATTTAGAACTGCTTGCCAGGACCACCATGCAGGGAAATGTGCCGTAAAGTGTCTTTCCCAAGAACACAACAGAACTAAAACATAATTAGTTTTGTAAAAACTGAATTAATAATTACTTCTTAAAGCGTAATATGAAACAAACAAAAAAACCGCATAAAGTTTACCAGAGCAAAAAGAATTATCATAAATTGAAAAACAATTTGATTGCGCATCAATTTTTAAATAAAGCTATTTTAATGTTTTAATTTTTATAGATTTAAGCAAAAGATTCAAAGCAAAAATTAAAAAAAAACAGGTATTAATAAAAAAATCATTGTTTGTCCGATGTTGTCTAGAAAAAGTTTAAAACTGTTGTGTTTCAGCTAATTTAATTAGCGTCACAAGTTTTTGAGTTTTTCGCTTTATTTAATCAAATCAAGTTTTTTATTGTTTACTGACAAAACGAAATAAATGATAATTTTTATGTGAATAAAGCCAAATTTATGTACAGAAAATGCAAAAACAATTGCCAGAATAAGGATATACACTGTAAAAGAAACAAAGCCACAAGCAAAGGTCTATTTGTGGTGCCTTCTAAAAATATTTTGCCTAGAAACCCTGTTGAGAAACCCTGACCTTGACATTGAAAAAAATTGAAAAAAAAATTGCAATGTTGTCTTTTAACAATAGCTTTTAAACAAGTTTTTCGTCCCATACTCGTCAGGAGATAAATGTCGGAATTAAGAAAAAAAATTCAATTGATTTTGTAATAAAGCTGAACGATCACACGTGTTGACGAATTCGGTCCTGTAATCGTTGAGATGTACGGCCGGCTTACCCATCACGCAACATTTCATCATGCGACTGTTAATCACGGACGTTTAACCACTAGACCAGTGGTTCTTAAACTTGTTGGAGGTACCGAACCCAGTAAGTTTCATGCAGGCACTCACCGAACCCTTCCTTAAAATGCAAAAATTTTACGAACTTGAGCCCAAAATAAACTGTGCATCTGTTGCACATAAAATCATATTATTCAAAGAAACAAGACCAACAAAACATGAACTACACACAAAAACACAACTCGATAAATATTTACAACAAATCAATGTGTCTTATGCTGTTGCATTTTGGAAACAATTCTAAAAATGCGCAGCTTCACTTTGGCAAGGCTCGTGGCAACAAAGTCTGTTCCCTTTTTTTGTTTTTATGTCTACCATCTTCGAAAAGGAGTGCTTGCAAAAATACGTTGTAACAAACTGTACGAATATCTCAAATGCTTTCTTAGCAAGAAGAGAGTAAGCTACGCTTTGGTGACACCAAAACGTTGAGAGCGTTGTTGTTTTGAAGAGTTGCTGATAAAACTGGCTCTGCTAAAGTTCAATGATTTCATTGAGGTATTCATCATTGACATCTTCTTTATCAGCACTAAACGTGAATGACTGCCTTACCCATGCTGGATATGGCTCTCTGGTCGGAAGTATCCATTGAGAGACTTTGCAAGCTCATCTAAGTGCATGGAAATTGCTTGCTTCAGTTTTCTCGGTACGGAAATGTTCCCATTTCCAGACATATCTTTGGTCTTATTTGTGCAGTCGTCAAACAGAGTAAAGTTAGTCAAGTTATCATTCCCCATTTGTCGTTTCCGTTAAGTTATTTTTTTTTGAAAAGTTTTCAGATGTTCTTCCACTTCGATAATGTTGACTCCACCCCCTGCATCTGTTGATTGAGATTATTGAGAGCATCGAAGATATCGACCATGTATGCCAAAACGAGAATAAACTCAGAATTTTTAAAGCAATCTGCATGACGATGTTGGTGCTCTCGCAATAACATGGCTAATTCCACACGCAAAGTAAAAACACGGTTCAGCATCTTTCCCCGGGATAACCACCAAACATTAGAATAGTACAGAAGTACCTCGAATACAGAGCTTATTTCATTACACAGCTACTTGAATATGCGCTGTTTCATAGCATTATTTTGCACATAGTTCACATATTCCACCACAATTTTTAATACTTCTGTCAGTTTTGAAGTGAAAGTTTTAGTTTCCTATGCATGCCTGTGTAAAAGACAATGCGTTACAGTTATGTGTGGTGCATTGGCTTTCAATAGCGTACCAAAACCAGAATTTTGTTCCAACATGACTCGAGCTCCGTCCAAACAAATTGCATAAACAATATCCCACGAAAGATCATTGTCTCTGAAGAAATTATCTATAAATTTCTTAACCTCGGCAGCCTTAGCTGTTATAAAGGGCTGACAAAATAAAAAATTTCCTTTTTCACGTCATCTTTATTCCCATAGCGCTCGAATACAGCAAGCTGGCTTAGATTGGAAGCGTTCGTAGTCTCGTCGAATTAGAGACTGAATTTTGCCGTGTCCGAAATCAAGTCTAAAACTATTTAAGCCAAGAGGTCCATCGTTCATCTTATCAATTTCAATGTAAACACTGTTACCAGGGATATTATTTAGTTTAAAATTCATTCGTTCTTCTGGTAAAATCAGCAAGTTAAACTTTTAAGAAATAACAGAAGGCCCAATATATTACCATAGGCGTACCAGCCCAAAAAAATTTGGGGGGCAATGAAGTTTTGCCCAAATCTTTTGGTGTTTGCCCAAATCATGATTTTCTAGCACATTACGGATAGGACAAAAAAATTGTCTGAGATTCTTAGACGTAAAAGAAATTTCGTCTTGAAATCATGGTGATCTCCAAAAAAAAAGGTCTTCACCTACATTTGGTAACTGATTTTTGCAGTTGTTCAATGTCAATGCCCTAAAACTTCTAACTTTGCCCAAATTTTTCATGTCCCTGCCCAAAAAATTATTGGCCTTGCCCAAATACTTTCCTGTGACTGCCCGAAAAATTTGAATTTTGCCTAAATCTTGGAAACTTAGGGGCAATTGCCCCCCCTGCCCCCCCGGAAGATACGGCTATGTATATTACGTTTTTCTTTGATAATGCATTATACCTTCCGTTATTTGTTAAAGTTTAACTTGCTGATTTTTACCAGAAGTTTTTAATTTTTGATTACCAGAACTTGCTGATGATTTTTACCAGAATGAATTTTAAACTTATCAATTTTGTTGCTAATGGTGCCATTAGAAAGAAGAATTTGGGATGACTTATTTTCGGCTGCTTTTCCAAATATGATATTTGCTCAATGAGTACAAAGCCGAAAACTGGCAGAATAGCATTTTCATCAAATCTGGCTCTCTTCATTTGAAATTGTCGGCAGCGTGGTCGAGTGGTTAAAGCGCCGGGCTTGTGACCAACACGGTCTCGGTTCAAAACCCGCTCGCTCCATTCTGTTGTGTACTTGGGAAAGACACTTTACGCCACATTCCTCTGCTTGGTGGTCCTGGCAAGCAGTTCTAAATTACAGTAATATCTCTATTAAATTACAAGCGGACAGCAATATCTTGGCATCTGCGGAAGCAGGTCGAGGTAATTATCTACCCTATGTATTAGCGCCTCCGTCGCTTTCCTGCGAGTCAGGAGGATAAATATAGAGATAAAATAAATAAATAAATAAATAAATAAAATAAATTCAGCGAGCGTGGTGTTCCAGTATTTTCTATCGCCATGCACCTTTTGAAATTGTTCTTTTAATTTTGCCTGTGCTAAGCAACAATTGCTCAACCTGGCGTAGCAAATCATGTACTGAGGAAGCTGACTCCCATCAATTTCTGTGATATACGTAAATCCATATTGTACATATTTTTCTGACCACTCTTTTTTATCGACATAGTTAGTATAAAAAGATTAAAATACTATAAAAAGGTAAATGTCTAGAACAGATTAAATTTAAATATTAAAGAAAAAAATTGCATCTTTAATGCCTAATTGTCTTTGTTTAACTTCAAACAGAATTACAGAAGATTAAAACCCTGCATTATAACACAACAACTAAAAAATTAATGTAAAATAATGTCAAAAACTAATTGCTCAATATACTGTATAAATCGATAAAGCTTTCGATCTAAACTTGATAGACTTGATCTGGTGTGGTCGGCAAAATACAACATGATCTCCAAGAGAAAGGAGAGATTATACTATGTCACAATGAGCACAAACTGCGACTCAAGAAAAGAAGACATTGTGGTCGCCACACATACACATAACGTGTGTATACTTATCCTAATCTCCGCCGAACCCCTGATACTGGCTCATTGAACTCCCGGGGTTCGATTGAACCCAGTTTAAGAACCACTACACTAGACACTTAATCATGTAAACCTATTAACACTACGATATTTAATCACGTAGACTTATAACACATTTAACCACTAGACATTTCAGTGTATTTGCGGGGTATTGCGTATTTATCACATAAACAAACAATTACGTAATAACTTTTTTTTGGACTTTTTATAGCAGAAATAAACAATTACATATGACTTTTTCAGGCCTTTTTACAAGCTAATTGCCATACTTAACCACTCTTAAAAACATGATTAAGTGTCTCAGTAATTAAATTTTTAAAGTGATTAAATATCCAGTAATAAAATGTATATGATTAACAGTCGCGAACAGCCGCGTCCATAAAAAGAATGATCATGAAATGTCGCGTGATAAAATGTCTGTACACTGTACGGCCTACGTACCAACTATCGCAGTGACACAAAAAATTATAAACTATATTGCTTAAAAGCAAAGCAGGCAACACTAACACGTTGTTCTACTGCAAAGAAGCATTTTTTTACACCATGCAGTAGAGCAACAATTGGTCGAGCCGAGAATTTTTCGCGCAGCAGCTGTTGTTCTCAATCACAGGACATCTTCCATCTGGTGCTAGACTGCTCTGTACTTGATTCTCTACGTCTGGCCATCTTTGGCCACTCTCTCTCAATTCTAGACCTATGCTCTCGGCCCTGGGGCTTGCCCGACTATCGGAACTCTATGGATGTGATCCGCGTTCACATCCCTAGGAATGGGTCGGGTAAGCCCACCATCATTATCAGACCGAGACATGATCATTTTTCCGAGACTTAGACCGAGATCGAGACCAAAAAATGTCGAGACTTAAGCTTCGAGACCGAGACCAGAAACCAACAAGACCAAGACCGAAAAATTGTACAAAAATATGTCCCATTTTCAATTATTCCTAAAACATAAATTATTTTATATAAATTACATACACAAGCATTTTTAACATTTCTTAACAAAAAATTTTATTTAATTAGAAGGTAAAGTCTTCTCATCAATATTATAATGCCAGGGTCACTTTTTTATTTACAACGTAAAAATCGCAACTATTGTCCTGCAATTGGCATGTAATATAAAAGAAACACTTCGCATTAGCATTATATTAACGAATTCATTATTTATTGTTCATATATATATTGAAAAATATTACTATTTTCGAAATTAATCCCCAATACAATGGTTTAAATCTATAATGTCAGTGCTTGTTTTTGCAGAGAGCAACAAATATTAGGTTAAATTTTGGTTAATTTTTTTAAATTTAATACTTAATTGCATTATCTATTATTCCACGCGGAAAAAAATTGTCGAAAGAAGAGCAGGGACAAATTTTGCCTCTGAAGAAGACTGAATTGAGTAACAGGAAAATTGAACGGCAAATTTAAAGTAGGGAGACAATTAACAATTTTTTGAGAAATCCTAAAAAATATAATGCTGTTCATGCTGGTGGGAGACCAAAAGTTCTATCACCAAGAGACGAAAGACTCTTTTTAAGGGAAGTCAAGAAGAACAGGAAGACTTCATTTAAACAAATAAAGTCTAAAACCAATGTTTCTGCCTCAGTTTCGACCATCAAGAGGCTGTTCCAGAAGAGAAACATTAGCAGAAAGAAATTGAAAGGTCAACCAAAACTTTTCGATGATCACAAGCACCGTCGCCTGCAAATTTGCCCGTGACTATCAGACATGGGACGAAGAGTGGTCCAATGTTCTCTTCAATGATGAGAAAAACTGGAACTTGGATGGACCTGATGGCTATCAATATTACTAGTCTGATAGCAGCACGCCTAAAATGGTATTTTCAAAGCGTCAGAACGCCGGAGGAGGCATTATGGTATGGGGGGCCATCTCTACTAATGGCAAGCTTCCCCTCGTAATCATGAATAGAAAGTTTAATGCAGCGCGGTATGTCCAGATTCTTGATGAAGCCTGCCTTTTCGAAGAGGGCTCCCGACTTTGTGGACAGGACTTTGTGTTTCAGCAGGATAATGCCCCTATCCACACTGCTCGGGCCACAACAGAGTATTTTCATGCAATGGGAATCAACGTCCTTCCATGGCCTGCTCGGAGTTCTGATGTTAATCCAATCGAAAATGCTTGGAGTTAGCTTACACGTCAAGCTTATGAAAATGGCAAGCAATATGATACTGTTGCTGATCTGAAAACTGCTATATTGAAAGCTTCGGAGGACATTCCTGGTGAATATCTGCACAAGTTAATCTCAAGCATGAAAAATGGAATTTTTGATGTAATCAACAGAAATGACGGAAAAACTCACTATTAAATTAGTTTTGCCTTTAGTTCTAAATAATTTATAGTGATTTATCATAATATTAGAGTAACTTGTAAGTTACAATGCAGAATTTTTCTGGTTGTCATTTTAGTTTTGGACTTTATTTTTGTGTGGGTTTCATCTTTAACATTAATAAAATGATTAAAACTATACTTTTAGTTATAAATCTATATTTGAAGTTAAACATAGTTGTTGTTCCTTTATATATTACCAGGAACAAGAATGCTAACACTTAATGGCTATGTTATAAGTAAAAATGTTGTAGCATTATAGTTTTGTCAAGCACTTTATAAATAATGTATCAATTTAAAAATAGAATTTAACCACTTATTCAAATAGAATGTATAAAAGTACATTTTTACTTAAATAGATGGTATTTATTTGGGATTGATTTATTTAAGAAAAGTTTTTTAAATTGATTTTCCCGGTCTATGCATCCTACCATGGATCTACCACTCATTGCAAGTTTGAATCTGGTTTATTTTCGAGAGTTTTGGATTATTTTCATCTTTACCATATTGAAAACAGCTTTGCTCTGTGTAGTCGCATCATTAGGCACTTTAAAAAAAATTCAACTAGAGCAGAAGAAATTGAAGCAAGCAAAGCATGTTAGTAAACAATGTAAAAAAAAAGCCGGATAATCGTTAAAAAATTTTTTCGCAACTCAAGAATGCTGAAGACACGGCATCACAGTTATGCTTGGCACTTCAATCAAATATTTGATTGGCTCGGCTATCTGCGTAGGCATATTGCACTTATTCAATTTGTTGACTAGTTTTGGCTTAATAAAATACAATTGGTCTAATTAATTACCTTCAAATGATTAAAGATAACCACAAATTATGCAAAGTAAAAACTGTTTAACAACTTGCTGGTTTTTCTTTCGGTATTAGCCCAATTTATTTTTTAAACATCTTTGGGGAGATCATTCGGAGGAGTTTTTAGGACATTGTGTTTTTCTATCTTGCATATTAACACTTTTTTTGTTGAAGTTTAAAGCAACTTCGTATTCTGCTTTAAGCAATTAGATTCATATAATGGCGTATACAAAAATTTGTTATGGAAGGGAAAGAGCAGTTGAGAGTCAAAAACACGATCACAATAATCCGTGATATCTTTACAAAAGGGAGACCTGGTGCAACAAAAAAGAGTGCCACTTTTATAAATTCACTAAAAGAATGATAAAATTATTTATTTATTTATTTTAATATTATTATTTTATTCTTATTTTTATCCTCCTGACTCCCTAACATACTGGAAATTGTCGGAGGTGTTATACGTAGAGCAACTACCAAACTATTACATTGACCTGCTTTTGGAGAAGCCAAGATATTTTTATTTTTATTTTTATATAAGTTTTTTTTTTTGGTTATATGATTAAAATTTAGGACTGCTTGCTGAGACCTCCAAGCAGGAAAAATGCCCTAAAGTGTTCTTCGAAGGACACAACAGAATGGCGAGAGCACGCTTTTAACCGTCACGGTGTCGATCACGTTTGCAATCAATCACGGCGCTTTCAATCATTCAACCAAGCTGCCGACAAATGTAAAATGAAATTAAAGACTGTTTTTTGCTTTTCACTGTTTTCAAGCCCCAATTTTCTTTTATTGAAAAAAATCTTTATTTTAACAATTTTTAAGCTTCCAAGTGCTACTTTAAACCTTTAAACATCAAGCTTTATAAAAATCTGTTTAACCCCCAACCCTTCCCCTTCCGCACATGCGCCTATTTTTTAACCTGCTGTTAAACGGGTTGTCGAAGAGTGGTTGAATGTTTAAAGCGTTGTGATTGTGATCAAAACGGCTACACTTCAACAGCTACTCGCGCCATTCTGTTGTGTCATTGGAAAAACAATTTATGGCACTTTCTCTTGATTGACGTTATTTGAAGCAGTTCTCAATTCAATCACATCTCTTTAAAAAACTAAAAAATTAAAATAAAAAGTTTTAACTGGGCTGTAATATCTTGGGATTTATTGGAAGCAGGTCGAGGTAATTGCTCGTTTTAAGTATAGCGCCTCCCATGCTTTTCTGGAGGCAAGAGGATGAACATATATATGAAAATAAAAAATAAATAAACAAGCTATAGGGTTGGACAAAATTTGTGACTAAGAAAGCCACCAACTCTACATTTTTGTAAAAAATTGCGAGCTATAATTGATAAATATATAAATATGGTGTTTAAATTGTTGTTTAGATAAATTTTGTTACAATAAAAATTTGTTTGTTTTAATTAGGAAAAAATACGTATTAAGATCAAAGCAATTATTCTTTGGGGATAGGGTGTAATCCAAGTTCGTATTGAAGATAATTTGAAATAATAATTAAAATCAAAGTAAACACTAAAAAACGTTTTATCACTGTAATATTGCACCGATTGCGGACAATGGTGTGAGTACAAACGTTCAAAGCATTAGCCTATTAGAGTTATTTGTTGCCAAAAGAAAAGATTAAATAAAATGCTTTTGTGATCGGATTATTTTGTAACAGATTGCCCTGATTGCAATAAAAACTTTAATAGAATAAATGTAAAAAATCTTCAAAACGATGAATCAAAGAAGTGTGACTCTAAACGTCTTGCCACTTTAAGTTGAGATAAAGCAATCAATTTTTTTATTTATTTCATTTTATTTTTTTGTCGACGACCAAGACATGAAAAGTCAAGCAAAACAAAATATATAAATGCACTACAAAAACGTTTGGTCGCTATGACTAGATGCCAGCGAAAGACCGGCAAGGCCACCAAAGTCAGCCAGCACCTCAAAATATTTAAAGCGACAACATGTACATGTTCAAATAGGCTACCATTCAGTAGAAACAAACAATAGTACACACCAATATGCAATGATATACAACAGAATTAAAACAAATTACAAGCTGGTACAAAACACACTGAGAAATTCACAGAGAAAAAAACAAAAAAACCAAAAAAAAACTCAATTGAGAGTTGTTTTTAACCAATTGCAAAAATTCATCACAGCAACATCAAGTAACAAACATATCAAGAAATGTCCGGTCTCGAAATCAATTTAGAAAACACGAGACCGACACCACATGACCTCGAGACCGAGACAGAGATCACCAGCTCAAGGTTAAGACCGAAATTGCAAAAATTGGTCTGAAAATCTTCATTACAGTCAGTGTTGTAATCGAGACTAAAATTGTCGAGACCGAGACCGATACGATAATTTTCTTAAACCTTTGGTCTCGAACAAATTTCGAGATTTAAGTTCCGAGACCGAAACCAAAAACAATTAAAACCACAAAAAAATTTACAAAGCTGTAGTCTATTTTAATTACTCCAAATTTTTTTTTAATTGATCTAAGATTATATTTTAAATGAACAAGCATCTCTTACAAAACAGAAAGTGCATTGATTTGCATGCTTTTTTCTTTAAGATTTAAAGTAGATCTTTAGCTACAGATAGCGACTAAAATGTTTGAACTAATTAACCGCACAACGGCACAAAAGGAAAAATAAGCGTTTTCTCCGGATTAACCAGGGTTAATATTTTTTTCATTATTAACTTGTTTTTTATCAAATTTAAACAAATTTTATATCATTTTAATCATGAAAAAATTATCTTTTCAATAATATACAAATAAACGTTTTTCTCCAAACGAGCAAAGCGTTATGATTTATTGAATTAGGATAAAAATTTTCAGTCAGTCAAAATCTGCCGCTAGATAGAAAATTAATCCGGATGCGATCCTCCGCAAAAGAGTGAAGGTACTCAAAAGCATTTTATATCAATTATATTAATAGTAATAGTATTACTCAACATACAGGGTGTCCATAAAGTTTTTAGACAATTTAAAAAATTTATTACAAAGGCAGTTAATGAGATATCTTGTATAGATTTGTTTTATGTTAATCAGTGTTTATTAAAGTTTTTAGTCAAACTGAACTTTTGTGTTTCAGATTAAGTTTTTATGTGTTTAATAAATGTGTTAAAAAACTCGTGCAAAATGGCTACTCCCCTAGAAAAGGCACAATTTTTCCAGATGTTCTTGGTCACCCACTTCTAACTGTATCCAACACTGACCCTGTTTCTACAAATTTCTTGTGCCATTGATAAAATGAAGGACGTGATGGTGGATCTCTTCCATATTTAGTTCTGTATTTTTGCTGAGTCTGAACATCTGATTTTGTATCAATAAACCAGAATACAGTTTGTGTCTTCTCTTGAGGAGTAGCCACTTTGCACGGGTTTATTGACACATTTATCAAACACATAAAAATTTAATGAAAAACACAAAATTTTGGTTTGACTAAAAACTTTAATGAACACTGAGTAATATAAAACAAATCTATATAAGATATCTTATCAACTGCCTTTGTAATAAGTTTTTTAAATTGTCTAAAGACTTTATAGACACCCTGTATTACCTTGTAACAGTAGAAAAATATATGCATAACTTATCGTATATTCTATGAATAACATGCTGAATTGATAAATATGACCATCATAAAAATGTAAGTCATGAGAATGGAAATAAAACTACAGCCTCAATTTAATTCGTCAATTTATTTCCATTTTGCACAAAAATCAAAACAAGCATTTTACTCAGTCAGGGTTGGCATTAAAAAACCTGCCCAAAAAAACCTTGTCTCAAATGTTTTTTTTTATTTTTTAGGATATTTAAAGGATTTTATATCAATTGTATTAATAGTAATGGTATTAATGAACATATTACCTTGTAATAGAGAAAAATATATGCATCGTTTTACATATCCTATAAATAACATGCTACCAATTGATAAATATGACCTTCATAAATAATATCAGTCATGAGAATGGAAATAAAACTAAAGCCTTTATTCAATTCGTCAATTTATTTCCATTTTATACTAAAATCAAAACAAGCATTTTACTCAGGATTGGCATTAAAAAACCTGCCCAGAAAAAAACAAAAGAACCTGGCCTAAAGTGGCTTTTTTATTTTTTTTAATTTTCTATTTTTTAAGGTATTTGTAAGTATTTATATCAATTACATTATTAGTAATAGTATTAATAAACGTATTACCTTGTAATAGTATAAAAATATATGTATATACTTACATATCCTATGAATAAAATACTACCAATTGTTAATTATAACCTTCATAATTAACCCTTAAAATACCAAGGGGGTCTCTCAACTCAATTTCAAGATACTCAAGATACCAAGGGGTAAATTTTTTTGGCTCCCGCCTTAACTATAGCTGCAATTCTTTTCTTAATCTTTGTAGGTGTCATAAATTTGAATAAAATAAATATAATGTGATCAAATTCACGAAAAAACTTTTGAATATCATTTTAATTTTTACATTCTGGGCTAATTTATACAAAAAAAAGATGAAATAACACTTGCGGTAAAAATCGGGGTTTGTTACAATGTCACATTAAAAAAAGCCATCTGTTTCACCTACTGCAAACTTACTTTTTTATATTGATTGTAAAAATGTATTCTAACTAATGATGAAGAGTGTAGGTAGCGATTTTGTTAGTGTTTTGGTGCACCAGTATATTATGTTTCGAGCTGGCTGTGTTTTCCTACAGAAAATAAAAAATAGACAAATATTGGTACCATACATATTTATGTCATATTCAAAAATGGTTGTGTCATTGAATTAGTTTTCAGTAAAACACAATTCTATAGTTTAAACTGATTTATCACACTTAGAAAACCGTTGAAGTATTGAAAACAATAAGGTCCTCAGAGGACCCCACCTTGGCAAACAACGTTGGTGAGCTAGCCTTGGTTTGTTAAAGATTAATGTTAGTTGTAAATGTACGTCTCGTATAAATAAAACTACAGCCTCAATTCGATTCTTCAATTTATTTCCATTTTACACAAAAATCAAACAAGGTAGTATGTTATTTACTGCTTTTATTACTAGTTAGACGTGTAGGTTATAAAAAATGTTCATATTTAACCTATAATCTGTTTAGGTAAAGTCATGGGGACAGAGAAATCACTGATATTTAGATTACTAGGAGACTGATGTTACTATTTCTGCTTGACAGTTTTGACATGTCTAAAACTTCCTCTTTACTTTTTTTCTAGATATTCTTTTTTATTCTGGCAATCATTCAAATGGGCTCTTATTCGTTCTATTTTCTTACTAATTGATTTATGGCAGTAATCACATGATACTCTAAAAGTTTAATGCTGTCTTCAATTTCAAATACATGCTCCCATTCTATTCCTTTCTTCCTTTCACTTCCCAAAGGCATCTTTCATAACTTTAATTATTTAAAAGATTTAAACAAAATATATATTCAACAATAGTGAAATACTTTATCTAATCACAGATTAAATTTATATTTATTGAGTAACTTTAAACTATATTCTGAAAACATAAATAAAAAATCATAATATACAAATGACAAAAACATAATAGAATATTATAATGTACAAATGCACGTGAAACATAGTTCATTATCAAATCAAATGCTCTTGCTGAAGTGAACTCACTTAACTTGTTAACCACAATAATTACTGATGTTGCAAGATAACTGGCAGCATCAGTAATTTACTAATTTCTGTTTTTTTTTGTTGATAATGATGCATAGCTAAATATATATATTTTTTTTTTTGTAGAATATACTAATATTTTTGACATACTAATTATTTTTATTACAAATATTATAAAAATATAATTTATATTTTTGTAGCGTGTTAACAATTTGTAAGGACTACATATCCAAGAACTTTACAAAAAATAAACAACCTCTTGATCTAACCCTGCCATGCTAAAAAACATTTTTTTAATCAAGCGTCCAATAGCTGTCTTCTGCAATTAATTTCTGAAAATAAAATTTAAGTAGAAGCTATTACAATTTTTTTCATTGCTGTCACTAAATAGAAATATAAATCACTAAATAACGTATGCCCAGTGAGTAGTGACCAAGATATCTCTTGCTTGCTCTGCAGACACACGCAGTAAACAAACATCCAATGCCTTTAGTGTCTGGTGCTATACTAAACCAACGTTCCCTCTTAGCTGCGCTTTTTTTTTAGAGAACACCTTGATTTTGGAAGGAAAAGAGGGAAATTAAAGATGAAATCAAAGTGAAGACCTTTTTTTTTTCTTTACAGAACACCATAATTTTTGGAGAAAAAAAGTGAAAGACGAGATCAAAACTGTTTTTCTTTTTTTACTAAACATCAATTTATGAAAATCCTTGTCTCGAGTCCCTAAATTTGAATATTCACACTGCTCACACGGCCTTTCATTCCGCACACACTAAACAAGCTCTTAGAGGGAACGTTGTACTGAATTACTATGGCCAATGTTCTATGTTGCCGTTTCAACTGCTCTCGCGTAGCACTAGGGCATCCACTTCACTCCTCTAAGTTAATGCTCATCTAAAGGCATCGAACTACCTATACTGCTTGCTTATAATTATTCTTAGTTAGATGCGGCAAAAACTGGTTTGCACCATGCCCATTTCTCAATATACAGCACAATGAGCATTATAAATACTGTATATGTTTGAGACAATTCGATGGGACAAATCTAAATGCAAGTTTGATGACTTTACTGGTAATAGTTGTTTGTTATATAGGCTATAGCTAATGGCTATGTCAGTATGTCAAAAAGTAAACATATCAGTCTATTTAAAATTTGTATTAATATTTGTTTAAATTTACTTACCATTCCTCACTTTATTAGTCACTTTTATAGCTTTTAATAGTAAGATGTCTCAAAAACAATTTAAGTAGAAATAAAATATAAAAATTAATAAAACCAAAGAAAAAAACATAATAAAACCCAAAAAAACAAAAAAAACAAATTCCAAAAAAACCCGGGTTGGGTATTTTTTTAAAAAATCCAAAATTTTGCCAACCCTGATTTAAAACCATCTACCATATTTCGTCTAAGTAAGGTTTTAGTTGGAAGCAGGTCACGTGATAACACACGACCTTTAAAAGGAAGTGATTTAATTGCTTGCTTCGGAAACAGGATTACTTCAGTTAATTGTTCAAACTTATTTGTTCGACATCATAATGTACAGTAATTCAAGCCAGATAAAACAACTTTGAACATTGTCTGTTAAGGGTTGTTTTCCTGTTCAGTAAAGTATGTAATAATTTTGAGGTGCCATTTCAAACTCAGCGCCATAATTAGGCATCTCGTAGTAGGCGTGAAGCATCAAACTTTCATAGCTATTTCAATTTTATTTCTTTAAAAAAGTTATGATTAAGGTGCGAGTGAGATCGCAGTCGAGATTTTTGGATCTTAATATCATTTGTCGACTGAGACCACGCCCCGAAGTAGAGTTAGTTTTGATAGACGAGATTACAAATCATTTCACGGTGGCTTTGAAATCTACCCATGGGTATTACGAAGCTAAAGCTTTAATGAAACTAAAACCATTTTTGGCAGCGTGTCGAGTGATTAGAGGGCCGTGATTGTAATTGACATGGTTAAGGTTCAAAACCTGTCGCCGCCACACTGTTTTGTTATGCAAAAAGACACTTTACATCACTTTGCCCTGATTGATGGTTTTGCAAGCAGTTCTAAATTTCAGTCATATATCTATAAAAGTGAAAAACCAAACTACAAAATTTCAAACTGACAGCAATATCTTGGCATCTCCGGAAGCAGGTCGGGGTAATTGCTTGCCATATGTATCAGCGCCTCCGTCGCTTTCTTACGAGTTAGAAGAATAATTTTAGAAATAAAATTTTAAAAAAAGAAATAAATAACTTTGTAGTAACCGTCAATGTCAGAAAATATTTCTGTATTTTGCGAAAAATTATATTGGCCTTAATGTTTATTAAAATAAAGCTAGAGTAAGGAAAGAACAAAGAAAGTGACAAAGTCTTGGTTTAACAAAGAGTGTTTAAGACTATGGTGATAGTGATGGTGAAAAATCAATAAGGGGTAAAAATCAAAAAATGGTGTTGCACAAATATTTATCTGTCACCCTGCTGCAGTGATTGCAGACTTAGAATCAGGTAGACGTGGATGACATATAACTTTCCCTGTTCCTGGTGTGCTGAACTGATGAATACTGCCCACAAATTTAAATCTAACTTAATAAAATTCTTGTTTCTTTTTTTTTGAAAATTTTCACAGCATAATATTTACTCAAGTATGAGTCACTCATTCTATGTCAAATTTTATTTCTGGTTTAAATCTTTTTGTTATAATATTGCTAATAGCTTGTTTTTAGAAGGCCGGTTAAAACAAAAAATCACTAAATTTTGTTTTGTAGACAATTCAAGTGCAACTTGCTTGAAAAACTTGTAAAAAAAACTCTTATGATGAACTTGAAATATATTGCTACAGTCTTAATAATCCTTATTACAAGTAAGAATAATTTGCAGTATGTACATTATTTTTTTTTTTCTGTATATTTATCCTCCTGACACGCAAGAAAGTGACGGAAACACTAATACGTATGGAAAGCAATTACTCCGACCTGTTTCCAGAAATGTCAAGATATTGTTGTGCGATTTAAATTTTTATCTTGTGTTTTTTAGTGTTATAGAGTTATGATAAAAATTTAGAACTGCTTGCCAAGACCACAAAGCAGGGGAAAGTGCCGCAAAGTGTCTTTCCCAAGGACACAACAGAGTGGCGCGAGTGGGTTTGAACGAAAATAATGTCGATGACAATTACGGCGCTCTAATTACACGACCACGCTGCCGACTACTTCGTTTACTGTTTCTTAAATTGTTGTATAAAAGCTAAAAATTAATCCAAACATAAGCATTGAGCAATGCATCAAATAATATCACGTCGAACTAATTAATAAGTAACCCACATATTTGGAGATAGATTACAGTTGGTAAACGTTACGAAATAATACGCAAAAGTTTTGGCTATTTTTATATTATCTGCTCTTTGGTTTGGTTAATAGGAATCTTTAGTGTATGAAATTTTTGGTAAATTATTATTCACGAATCGAACAAAATTAAGTTTTTTATACAATTAAAGTAAACTTATTAAAGATGGTTGCTTTAAAAAATAGGAAGGTTTATTTGAATAAGAGAATGTTTTTTAAAAGGACCAGTAAGTTTTTTTGAGTTTTCGGTTATTTGTTTGTCTTTATTTGTCAGGCACTCATTATTTCATTATTTACAATAAAGTTGAAATGGAAATGAAAAAATCGCTGTTTAATTGTTTAAAAAATGCTTAAACTTGTTTGAGCGTTATTTAATAAATGGGTAACGTAAACTAACCATGTCAAACTTGTGAAAATATGCGGTCCGCAACAATGAAAATTTAACCCAAAATATCACTGGAGTAACATTAACAACCCGATTAACAAGCAAAGTGATGATCTTTTTTTCAGCTTACTAGATTCTAAAACTTGCGCCTTTTGTTCTACAATCAGTTTCCTTTTTTAAATTAAAATTTGGACTAAAGAAAAGGTCTTTCCTTTAATTGGATGGCAAATTTTGGCCCCGCAAGGAGCTTCGAAAATCTTTTTTTAATTTTATTTTGAAATCAAATTGAAAATAAAAAAGATTAGGTCATCAGTTAGTGAGCTTCAAAAAAAATCAATGTTGTTTTTGTAGTGACACCTAGTTTTGAATAATTAATATTTCGATTTCATATTGAACATCTGCTTATAAAACTTTTTGAAAGACAATAGCCGGCAGAGTTTACTTGCCTGATGTAACCTATCATCACTTGCTAGCAGCCTAGCTTCTTTTCAAAACCCGACCGTATTTTGTATGTTTGTACGTTGAAGCATTTGCATTTCAAAATTAAATAAAGTTAATCTAAATATCAGCTAAGAATAAAATCTGACACGCTAAAAATTGAATCGTGTTGCGGAAAGCAAAAAAAAGAAAAAAATATTCAGATTAAAAACGAAAAGCGTAAAAAAATTGCCTAAGCTCAAAATTTTTCGTGCTAAGTAGAAAATATTAAAGTTAAAATAATTCAATTTTTAGCCTGGTTCAGACGGTTAACGATTGCGGAAAAAATAAGTGAAAAGGAGAATTTTCTGCAATGCTTTCAAAAATTTACGTTTTACCCGTCCGGTTCTATTCTAAACTAACTGTAACTCAGCTTTACAACGACGCAAAAAACACAAGACAAGCTTTTTATTTGTTAAAGCCAAATAAAGATGAACATAAATAATACGGATAGAACACATACATGTACATTATAATGTTTTTATTAAAAATGACATGGAAACACGAAGAGACTATTCAGTCTTTGTGTCAAGTAGTCTCCCTTAAGATAGCAAAGAGGTATACGCGCGTCAAAACACCAACACGCTTAAATTAAATTATTTTTACATATTATAGATTACAATGACAAATAGAAAAAACAAATGAAAAACCGATAAAACAAAAACAACCAATTTGAAGACCATAGAACTGTGGGAAATAGATAAATTTTTTTTATAAATTCAATAAAAAGCTTTTATAGTTCTTTTTTAATTTATTGAGGCATGTGATCTTGGAATAGAGTTGCAAATTAAAGGGCTTATATGTTTAGAAGAATTTTGAATTCTATTGGTTTTGAATAAAGGAATAGTCAATTGATCGTAAGGTTGTATGAAAATGTGGTTTTTGCTAAAATAAATAGTTGTCAAATGAGGATGGTGAGCGGTTTATGAAGAGATATTGATAAATTTAGCTATTTCGAATCCTATTAGTTGTTATAGAAATTTTGAAATTCAAAATTGCAAATAATGATATTTCTTCTAAATTTAATTCATCAATGCCTCAATTAAATGTTATTTGCTCTGCTGGATCAATTAAATTTGCAACAAAAGCGCTATATTAAGCGTCATTAAGCGTCAGTTTCTTCGCGTCAGTTTCGCTGTATTAAGCGTCAGTCTCTTCGAGTTCAGCCAATAGTAGACAGGAGTTATATTTTTATTTGATTCAATTTGAAGTTTTTTGGGAGTAGATTCACTTATTAGTAAACAAGTATCATCAGCAAATAATTGAGAAGTACTTTGAACAGAAAACTAATTAGAATAAAGCTTTCTAAAGTTTTTTTTCTTAAATATCGGTCATTTTTAAAAATTATAAATAATTATAGTTTTAATTTTATAAAAACAAATACAATAATTATGCAGTTTTTATAAATATATTTAAGAAATTATCAAAATATAAATAAACAGTCGGAAATAGAAATTGTAACAAACTTTTTATCGTCTTTTGTAAAAATCAATAAACTAAAACAAAACAGATAAAGTTGGCAGCGTGACAAAGTGGTTAAGAGCGCCGTGATTGTGATCCGTTTTATTTCGGTTCAAACCACTCGTGCCATTTTGTTGTGTCCTTGGGAAAGACACTTTTTACGGCACTTTCCTCTGCTTGGTTTTCTTGGCAAACAACTCTGAACTTCAATCATATGTCTAAAAAACAAAATAAAGATAAATTTTAACTGGAAGCCATATTTTGGAATCTCCGGAAGCAGGTTGGGGCAATTGCTTGACAGTTGCTTTATTCGTGGCGCCTTCAACGTTTTCCTGCGAGTCAGCATGATCAAAAAGATGAAATGAATAAATGAAATAATTGAAAAAAGCTTACTTCAATGAATATTTGCACCATTCATGCATAAGCAATATGCATAGAAATAATAATCAAATTCCCAAAAATGTGCCACAAATTATTAGCGGAAACAAAGTTTGAAAATGTAATGTAATATTTAAATAAATGAATTAATTTTTTTCCATACTAACAGATGCGTAGTTTCATCTTTTATTGGTCCATTGAAGCAAATTTGAACAAAATAAGTCAACCTCCCAGCAAATTATATGCAAGTAATAAGTGGCTTTGCACCTGCAACTTGATTGATTTAATCTTAGAAAACCTTAAAAAGACAAGCGCAACTTTCTGGAAGACAGAAAGCCTTATTTACGTAAACTTGACAACTTTGAAATATTAATCAGTCAGTTGCACTAAAATTAGCTTAAAACTGTAATAATATAGAGTTGCAAAAATATTTTTGTAGTTCTTTAACAAAAACTATTGCTTGAATTTTTAGGTGATGACGTCGTCAAACTGGTTTCAAACCAAACGATTTCTTCAATAACGTATACAATAGATTGCTGCCACGTGATCTTAAGATCAGAAATTGATCCAGTTTCACCGACGTATTTTTTCGAATGGTTTGTGATCGATGGTAATAAAACTGTGAGTGGTTTTATGAAATTAAACCAGTTTTAAAGTGATGTTTTTAAGTATTATTAGTCAACAAATATATAAAGGTTAAGAAAGCTTTGATATCTGTATTTACGTTATTTTAAATTTCGAAAAAAAAAATTAAGAATTGATTTGATTAAAGATTATTTTAGATTTATCATTGCTGACAATCCATCATGTGCAATCCAGAAACCTCAGGAAATAGCGACATCTAGCGTAACTTTATAAAATTGCTATAAAAAATATCGGCATAATTCAAAATTATTTTTGATTTTAAAATCTTTACGCGTAACAAAGTTTTTTAGAAGGTAAATTACTTCGACTTTAAACTGGCGCTGAGAATTTATCTTCTTACTAGTCCTGGATGTTGTATTTTCCGGTTCTGATGCGAAAGTTTTAAAAAATATTAAAAAATCTATTAGAGAAGTCTTAGGAGGTCGTTAAAGTGAGACGCAGGCATCCAGTGACAATGTATTTACACATTCGATTTACTCAATTCTCTTTTGGAAAAAACTCGTTAAAACTTACGTTTTAAGGTCAATAACCTCTGTTTTTTAAAAATTTGGTTGGATTTTTTTTATTTCATTTATATGATGATTAAAGTCAAAAACGTTCAAGTCAATTTTGCTTTTTTTTATCAAGGTATTAGTTATGTTGAGTTTGGTTGATTTAAAACAGTGATTCTCAATGCTTTTGCCTCACTCTCGCCTCCTTTTCAGAACTTAGATACCGTCATTTTTCCAAAATTTAAACTTTAGGAAAATTTCTTTTTACATACACAGAGAAAACTTTTTTTGGACTTCAATCATATTTTTGATCCAAAATTTCGGTGATGCGATAAAATTTACATTTATATTGAAGAACAAAAAAAAAGATTTTACTTAAAAAGTTTTTTGTTGGTACAAAATTTTAAAATAGCTTTTAACAACAAATGCTTCATTTAAAGCTCTTTTGTTAATTAAGTAGCCTTAAAAAAGGCTGTTTTGAAAACTCGAACGTTTTCGTCTAGCTCTCTTCAGGAGGTTTCGCTAGAATGAATTGCAGAACTGAATGTAGTATTTCAAAAGTTATAAAGCTGATTCTGATTGGCTAAAAATTAAGGTTAATAATAGTTATCATAATAATTGAAAAGTATTAATAAATAAAATCACGTTTCGTCAGCGTAAGAAATTTTTTGGCAAAAAAAAGGAACAAAATTATGCAAGCTTTGTGTTAAAATTTGGAACTAGCCAAACGCTCTCTCAGTGCGCATAACGGATATATACGTCTTGATCGTTGCAGCTTTTCACAGCGCGGATTATTTCGCTTCTCGCTCTTGCTATATTCTCGCACAAGCAGCAATTATAATCGATCGAGACGAGAAAAACAGCGAGATGAGAAATTAATTACGCAATGTAACTCGGATAATGAAAATTTAATTCCGCACTTAACGGGTTAAACCAGGGCTTCTAAAACTATGGGTCGCAAACCCAAATGGGGTTGCGCAAAAAATTTTAGGATCGCAAGACAAATTGCTTTTTGTGGTTTTGAAATTGGCTTTTTTACAATTATTTTTATAATATTTTTATTTATTTTTTTTTTTTATTTTAATCTCTATATTGACAATCAAAAACTAAAATAGATAAATTGTCATTACACCATTGTTTCTCAAGGTTAGTAGGCATTTTTAAAGTATTTAATTGACAAAATAAAGCCTAAATCATATTGATGACCTTTTTTTTTCTTTTTTTTAGAGAACAACTGGTTTTCGTAATTTTGTTAATTCGCTTTGGGTTACTATTTTCATTTCTCGTTCTTATTACATAGTTTTTTATGCACATGCTTGATTTTCCATTTGAAAAAATTATCATAAAATGTAAAATACGCATATTGGGGTCACACAAAAATTTATTATTTAAAATGGGGTCGCAGAACAAAAGAGCTTGAGAAGCCCTGCTTTAAACGTTTGTTACAAAATAATGTACTTTTTTCAGACAAGTCTAGGACTTGTCGGATTGAACGGAAATGGAAATGTATTGTGCCGCAGCAGTAACGATAATAATGGGGATTCTAATTGTTCGGAAAACACTTACGAAATAAGGTAATTTTATTAACAAAATGGGCCATTTTACTTTAGTTTCAGACCAAAACGTATGATAAAAAACCAAAACATAAAACAACTAAAGTACATTTTGTAATTTTGTCAATTTCAAATGTAACATGATGTTGTTAGCAGAGCTTGAACAAAATACACCATAGACTATTTTATACGGAAAATGTAGTTGCTGTTTTACCCCCAAAAACATATGTTTTCAAGACTTAAAAATAAAGTGACAATGATGCTGCTGAACTTGTAAATAAATTCCATTATTGGTTTACCTAAAATGGTACTCCAATTCAAGTATAAGTGTCTTAATCAAATGCTAAAGTAGTAAATATGCTTCTAAGATTGCACTGTCTAGATTTGCATTAGTCAATAGTTTATCATATTAGAAGTGCTTCTTGTCTAGAATTGAAGCATTTTTGACTAGCGACAATCTCTTTTTTGAAATGTTCAAAAACTGACCAAAAAAGCAGGAAATTTAGTTTTTTTCCTTTTATGTAACAGCAAAGACCAAAATAAAAATATCTTCATTACATAAATAGACAAAAAATTAAAATTTCGCAATGACTATAAGTCCAATACCGGATTCCAAATGTTTTCACATCTGAGGTCTGGTAATGGCTTTTTTATACGAGGCCGGTGATTTCCAACCTTTTTCAGTCGCGTACCCCTTTCCAAAAATTGCACTAGCTCCGGATCCCTAATTTTGCACAATTCAACAACACAAATAATTTGGAAGAATACTTGTTTGTTAATGTGATGATCTTTTTTTAGTGATCACAACTTTTTTGGAACGAAAATCGAGAAATCAGAGCGAAAGTCAAAGAGAAAACTTTTTTTAGAGATCAATACTTTAAGAAAATATTTTTCTTTCAACAAGCGTCTCGGCTCTCCAAAGTGAAAATATAGTAATCCCAGTCTTGTGCCTTTTCATCCAAGAGTTCCTTTTATCTTATCTTGAAACGAGCTGCTTGCGGATCCTTTACAACTAGAGACCTAGGTTCGAAACCACTGTATTAGGGCTATCATTTGAACTCTCTAACATTACCTCGGGGTTGACGCAACAAGTAGAGCATTGGACCACGGATCGTCACACCTGTGTTCGATTCTCTAGGAATAGTGGCAATTGGTGTACTTTGTTAAGGTGAGCGCTTAAACTAAAATATATAATATTGCAGTAAATTCAAAACAAAACCAAAAAAATAACTTACTTTTGTTTCAAACATGTACAAAAATAAGTTCTTTTTTTGATTTGATTTGAATTTACCACAATATTACATACGTATATATCATATTTATTTTAGTTTAAGTGCACACTTTAAAAAACTCACCTTCAGCTATTATCTAGGAAACAATTTTTTAAGTTTTAAGCTACTATAAATTATCAATTTTTTTTTCATCGGATCAGACAAGATTGCATGACGCGAAGCTAAAGCTATGGAATGCTGCCAACTTTATTTTTTAAATATTTTTTTAAAAAGTTATTAAATTATAGAAATTTTCCATCATTCTTGAACCCAAACAATGCTCAGTTTAACACGATCCTGAAGTATCCTTTCAACCAATCCTTCTGTGGATTCACGTTTTTAGCATATTCTTTTGCAAGCACAGAACTCGTGAACGTGTCCTGTCCGACAGGTAATATTACATCAGTGTCTTACACTTTTTTGTAAAACACCACTTTTTTCATCTCTAAAATGTTTGCAAGCTTGTTTTGAAATATTATTATAACTATTTTTTTAAGATGAAAAGCGATTTATTTATGCCATTGAAAGCGCGTTTAATGTAATTATCAAAAACTTTAATAAGAAATGACCCAAAAAACTGCACTAAAGTTGACTGAGTATTTTTAATCACTCTAGCTTTTGTGAACTACTGCTCACTTCGTCAGGTGTAACGAAGCTACATGTTACATTAAATTGTTTAACAAGTAAAGCTTAAAATTTACTCTCATTTAAATATGACTTTGCTTTAAACTTGAATTATCGACCTGAATTGTATAGCTACAGAACTATATGTTAATCAAGGATTCTCACCTTTTTTAAACCCATAAACCGCTTTTGCTTTATAACAGTTATTTGGAGAACTCCAATACAAAAATATTTGAGCTTTTTTGTAAAAAACAAAAAGAAAACATTTTTTTTTCGGAATGAGCTTATTTTAATAGGAAAACCGATCTTTAGTTGGCCAACGTATTGAATTTAAGCACTGCGATACAACCAAAATGAATGCAGAAAATGTTATTGCTTCAATCCGACTAATATTTTAAGGCGGAGCTATTTTACAAACCAATGTGATGACTTTTTTGTCTTCACTGGATTTCAGCAGGATATTTTAAGTTCATTTCTCTGTCAAGAAAAAAAAATCTCCAGTTTAAGAAGAAACAAGAAAAGGTCATCATTTGATTTATTAAACATTTTTGCCCACAAATGCCGGTTAGATTGAGGTGATGACTTTTTTTGTTTTTTGTTTTCAAATGAATTTGAGGTCAAAATTTAAGTTCTCAGAGAGGTGTGATTAAAAATCTTTCGTGGACACTTTTGTCCTGTAAACCATCAAAATAATACTATTGATCTTCCATTTAACATTTTTTCTTGTAGAACTCCTAAAATTTTCCGTGAACTCCGGTTGAAAACCTTTCCTAAAATATTTAAGTCAAATTTTTTTCAGATTGTAACCACGTCGATCAGAATAATTGCTCTAGTGCATGTTCCTGTCACCAAGAAACAACTCCACAACCAATCACTAGGTCTTCTATCACGTTATCATCATCATTAATTTCAAGAATTACAAGTTCAAAAATAATATCATCATCATCATCATCATCATCAGAATCAACAACCATGTTATCACCAACAAACTCTATTGCTTTATCTACAGTTTCATTTTTAACATCCTCAAGTTCGATGTCGACGTCGTCATTAAAACTGAATACAACGTCAAGTTCAATAACAAAACCACCTTTATTCACATTGGCAACAGATCGGACACGAAACTGCAAACAAAATCTTGCAAAAAAAATTCTCGACCTATTTCAACATCAAGATAAAAAAAGAATAAAATTCATATCCAAGCTTGAAGTGGATTTTAGGTTAAATATCAAGAAGGCGATTTTACAATTAGAATCGAAATCGACATCGTTTTCTTTTTTATACTGTATATTTGGCAAAACTTCAAAAAGTTGCTATTTGTGTTATTATCTACACAAAAAGTATAAAAAGATCAGTTTTATTCAGTTTCATCTAACTTTTTTGTAAAAGCTTTGTACTTTTAACTTTTATAGGTTACATATAATACGTAGAAAAGATGATAATTAAAAAATAACAACATTTTTTATCGGAGTCTGTCAAAGAGGATTTTGAGCGATTGTGTTCCAATTAATGTAATGTTTTTTGTTCTTTTCTTGTGTTTTATTAGCGCCAAATAAAGTTTAAGAATTTAAAGTTTTTCCTATACTTAGACAATTCGTGCTTGATCGTGCGTAAAAGGTTGACTAAGTTGAAAAACCCTCAAGTTATTTGGCGCTAATAAAACACAAGAAAAGAACATGTCCCAAAAAATGAATACACACTTTAAATAATTATAAACCATGTGTTTATTATTATTTACTTAATTTTCAACATGTACAAAAAAATACATTAGTTTAAGAACTAGCATCAGGGCCGGATTTACCAATAGGCTAGGTAGGCTGAAGCCTAGGGCCTCCACGTCCAGGAGCTTCGAAATTCAATTACGAAATTTGTAATTCTATTAAAAACTTGACAAGTTTAAACCCCACCTAAACCAGAACCTATATCTATATTGCTAAATATCTTCTACATAGGTTATAAATAAACGTAGTTATAAAGGTTACTAAGTAGTCTACTCTGCAAAAAACTGTATCAGTAGTTGGCATATTGCTGAAATAACTTATAGACAGTGTGTTGCTTACTTTTGTTGTAAAATATACGTTTTATAACTAGAAATTTACCAATGTTATCGATTTATCTTATTATTATACGTGTTGGTATTGCTTAACTGCTTTTAGACCAAGCAATAATCTTATTTCTTACTTTTTCTAACCCTAATTTTATTATGAGTAAAATATTTGAAAGTGGAGCTAGCAAGCGCAAGAGAAAGAAAATTGAAAATGGTATTTAAAGAAGATAAAATCAATCACTGCTTTCTTGCATCAACCTCTGACAGAAGCAAAAGGTGCTGGCACTGAAGTAGGTGCATTGACCTTAGCACAAGAAAATCTGTGTAATGATCAAAATAATCAGCCAAATGCTAGCATTCAACCAGAAGAAAATCTTATTGAAAAAGCAATGCAGGACGTGAACAGCAACCTGGTAATGAGGAAGCAGCCATGCCCAGCGAAAATAAAAATACAAATATCATTCAGAACTCAGTTGCTGCAAAGGGAGGGAAAAAAGAAACACATAAAAGTAGCGGAGATAGTCAAAATTTTCAGTTCACATCAGGTAAAGTAAATCAATCCCAAGGTATTACAGATACTTATGCAGAGTATGCCGAAGATAGATCTACATATACACGAAGTTTAAAGAACGTTGGTTTGTGAATAGATTTATCAAATGAGGAAATAGCTTACTGGATAGAGAGAGACCCTTCTTCAGTTCAGCACGGTTGTGGACCATTTTCTAGTTCCAAGCGTGTGTACAAGAAGCAATCCAGGTATTGCACAAAAGCTCTGTTTTATTCAACGAAAGTCAATGGTGAAACATATAGAAGAAAGTGGCTTGTTTATTTCCCCGCAAAAGGACGAATATATTGCTTTGCTTGTAAACTCTTTCTAAACCATATATCTTCTGCTTTAGCTTTTGATGGTTTTGATGACTGGCGCAACTCTTATCTTATCCAAGCTCATAAAAAATCAGAAAAACACAGAAATGCCATGTTGACCTACCTAACAAGGAAGCGAGGATATACGCTTACTTCAAAGCTGGAGGAGCAAATAAAAGCAAAACAGCATTATTGGTGGCATGTAATGGAAAGAATCACCGCTGTAATCTGCACTCTTGCAGAAAGAGGCTTACCTTTTAGAGGGAACAATGAACAATTTGGATCTCCTACTAACAACAATTATCTTGGTCTTTTAGATAAAAGCAAAATTTGATCCATTTTTTCTTGCTCATATCAATCGTCATAAAAATTCAAAATCAAGAAATCCCTCTTATTTGTCAAAAACTATTTGGAAGTGATGATTTAGCTCATGGCTAAAAAAGTTAAGGAATCAATTGTGGCTGAAGTGAAAAAAGTAAGTTATTTCAACTTTTCTCTGGATTCTAATCCCAATATTTTACATACGGATCAGCTAATTTTGATTATAAGATATGTGTCTTCTATAAACGATTTACTAAGTGAGAGACTTATAACTTTCCTTGAGCTGAAAGACCACTCTGGGGTAGGCATGGCAGATTTAGTGCATAAATATCTCACTTAAAAGCTTCATCTTGATTTTAATAAATGCCGAGGGCAGTCTTATGACAATGCTCCAAACATGGCTGGTAGGTATAATGGTATGCAGCAAAAAATCCTAGAAACGAAGAAATTTGCAAAATTTATTCCATTGATTTTCTTGATGTAATAAACTGTTTTGGCATTATTAATAAAATTTACTGTTTTTTTTCATCTTTCACAAAGAGGTTGTCTTGATGTAATGAACTATTTTGGCATTATTAATAAAATTTACTCTTTTTTTTCATCTTTCACAAAGAGGTGGGCAGTTCTAAAATCATTTTCACAATTTCAGTCAAAGGTGTCTAAAAATTTGTCAGATACTAGTTGGGATGGGCATACAAAAGCCATGGAAGCTATTTTGGAATGTTACAGTGCCATCAACTAATGCACTCAGTCATTTGGATTCCGATGCAAGTGAGAAGGGTGATACCAGGCTTTATGCTGACAACCTTTGGCAAAAAATAGAAAAATTGGAATTTATGTTTATGTTGCAGTTTTGGACCAGAGTGCTAGGTCGTTTTCACAGGGTTAGCAAAGCCCTTCAAAAATCTGAATTGTCATTAAGTACTTGTGCCAAATTGTACAGTTCACTTGTAGACTTTCTAAGCAAAATGATAGATTCAACAGCACTCTTACTTTCAATAATAACCAATCCATGTGTGGGTGGATTTTTGAAGCGTATTCATTTGCTTCAAATCCAGCTACTGAAATAGTATATGATACAGGTAAAAATCACGGATAAGTTTTGCACGCATATCAAACTTTTTGAATATATTCATGTCCTTCCATATATTCTAACTTTTTAAAATTAAGCTTAATTTGTTAAAAAACCTAGTGGATCTGTTCAACCCTATTGGATGAAGATTTTAGGACGATTCTCGTGAAACGCATCTCAATTAAAATTTTTTTCAGTAAGGGAGACAAGAATCAGTACAAATTTATTAAAAACTTATTTATTTTAAATTTAATATCGATTTCGATCAAAAGATCATCATCAGTTAACGATTCTATTAAGTCTGTGAAATTTTAAGAATAAAAATTAATAGAAAATTATTGAAAATTATTGATTAATGATTAAATTTAGTAAATGTCATAGAATAAAATAAAATGTACTCACTTAACAAAACAATTCTTTTCAAATAGTAAAGTAAAAACTTACTGTCAAAATTGTAAACTGCTAGTGCCAATTAAATTAAATGAATTATACAATAGTAAACATTAAGAAAAATTATACAATAGTAAACATTAAGAAAAAATTAAGAAAAAATTTCACAAACAGAAATATCTAGTTATTTTCAAAAGCAGATGGAGAGAATTCAAAAGAGATATTAATATGCAATCAGCTGTTTTTCTTAATGTTTACTATTGTATAATTCATTTAATTTAATTGGCACTAGCAGTTTACAATTTTGACAGTAAGTTTTTACTTTACTATTTGAAAAGAATTGTTTTGTTAAGTGAGTACATTGTATTTTATTCTATGACATTTACTAAATTTAATCATTAATCAATAATTTTCTATTAATTTTTATTCTTAAAATTTCACAGCCTTAATAGAATCGTTAACTGATGATGATCTTTTGATCGAAATCGATTTTAAATTTAAAATAAATAAGTTTTTAATAAATTTGTACTGATTCTTGTCTCCCTTACTGAAAAAAATTTTAATTTTTTAAAATTAATTTTAAAGCTTCACAATATTCATAGGCTTATTTGACAATTTAGCTTTAGCAAAAAATTGTTAAAGAAATAAAGCGTAATCCTTTTTTTTGGCCATTTTAGAATAACACCAATAAAATCAAATTTAAACTTAGAATTATCTTTTCATATAAAATTCTATGGGCTGCAAAATTCCACTTTAAACAACTAAGTCAAGTTTTTTTCAGTTTGTAACATCGCCCATGAGAGTAATTGCTCCGTCACATGTTTCTGTAACCAAGAAACAAGTCCACAATTGACAACTACGTCCTTTATTTCTTTATCGTCAACATCATCAGCATCACCTTTATCATCTTCATTAATTTCAAGAATTACAAGTTTCAAAACACTATCATTTACATCGGAACTAACAACTACCTTATCAACCACAAAATCATCCTCGTTTACATCGGTGATAGATCGGGCACTAGACAGGAAAAATAAAATTTATCCAGTTATTTGTCACTTACTAGAAGAGGATCAAAACAAAAAAAAGTTTATTCATCCTCGATTTCTTTGTTCACTTAATAAGTTTAAAAAAGGTCTTATGTAATCATCCAGTTTCTGTGTAAACGTTTTGTAGTTTTAATTTTTATAGCTGTAAGCAAAAAGATTTAAAGCAAAAGATTTGAAAAAACAGATGCTATTAAAAAAAATTTTTTTACGGATTTTGTCCAATGAGAGGTTCGAATCTTTGTGTTTGAGCTTATTCAATTAGTGCTTTTTTCTTGTGTTTTATCATCGGGGGTTAATCTTCTCCAGCTTTCAAGTTTTTTGTTTTATTTAATCAGTTCCAAGTTTGAAGATCATTAGTTTGATGGTAGTAGTAAGTTTTGTATTGTTTGCTGACAAAATGAAATAAACCGTCGTTTATCAAAATTAATTACTATTAATTACTATAGTTTACCTTTTCGGCATTTTCGAGATTAATAGATCCTTAGCAAAATCTTGTTTTAAAAAAATAGCTGCAGAATTTAGAAATAAAAATAAAAACGTACGATGTGTCTCCAACAGCAGCCAAACTTTATGAAAAATTTAAAAATTCGTTGTTAAAATTTGAACTTTTTTTGAAATCAACAGCCAGAGTCTGTAATAGTTTTTAATTTGTAATTTCGGCTGAATACAAATTTTTTAGTTTTTTTCTGTGGCTTGTCTTTTTAAATACGTTGAATTTTACAAATCTTTTAGTTGTTGTTTTGAAGCTTCACGTTTGCTTAGCATATTACAAAAAAACAAGTTTTGTTCATTTAGACCAGTTTTAAAACTAAATATCGGCATAAAATATATAGCCAAAAAGTTTTAAGTTGTCACCACTTGCAAACTTTATCGGTAATTAGGCGTAAGCTATACATGCAAAAAATCGCCCAGGGAACAAAAAACAAAAAACTATTTGCACCTTTGGTCCTGAGCAGCATTGCAGCATTTTTTAATTGGAATTATTTTTTTAGTTTTAGGATAAATCATTTGCTGCAGATATCTTAAAAAATTCTGGAGTCCATGTATAACCTCAAAAAATATTTTTTTGATTAACCTAAGCAAGAAAAATTTTGAATTTATTATTAGCATGACAAGCCACTGCAATAACAGCAAAGGTGTACATCAAAGTTTGTGTTCTAAACAAAACTGCAAACTTAAATTTAAAAAAGTCAATCCAGTTCGACTGCAGTAACGGAAAGTCAACACCAAAAAAAGTTCTCCAGCTTAGTATTTCTTTGGGTCTTTACTTTATAAATAAGAAATTAGCAAATTCGATGAATTAAAAATATTTAACTTGAACTCAAAGTCAATTAAAGTGCTTTGAGTTCGCAGCTTCGGTACGAACTAGTCTTATATTCTCATTGAGATTTTATATTCTAACTAGTTTACATTATATACTAACTTTAATTTGAGAAAAAATACGTTAATTTTATTTCATAAACGGCTAAAATAAGCAATTAATTTTTAAAAAATCTGATATACGTGACTATTTTGTTCAAAATATCAAAATAGCCACTATCAATCCTATTCTGAAGGTTTTTGACTTTTTCAAAATTTATTAAAGCAATGTTGAGTTTTAAAGGGACGTTGTATACTGTTTAATTTAGTCTAAAAAATGTTCGCATTTCATAAAAAAGTTTTGTGTTTTTTCGACCTAATCATCAGTTAAAACAATTAATAAAAATAACTGACGCATGAAATTCCAATGTATGTGCAACTTGAGTAAATGCGTCAAACTTTCTGAATTGCTAATAGGCTAAACACAAGTGATCTTAGATTTGCTGGGCAGTTTCAATTACACTTTTTGCGCTTAAAATAATCTGCCAGCGCTTTGATTTTAGAAAAAAAATTTTGAGCTTTACAACTGTAATACAATCAACTGAAGTATCGAACTCGAATGTTATTTCAATTGTTCAAATTAATCAACCGCAATAAAACAACTGATTGTTCAAAGTAATCATCGCCGCAATAAAAAGTAATAAAATGGTTTGCAATCGCAAAATGTTTTAGTTTGTGCTTCAAAGCACGTATTGTGTTAAACCTACAGTATGTAATCTTATTTCTTTATACTAATTTTTGTTGTTTTGTTTAGAATGGTTTCTTTTCAGTTTAATAAAGCCTTAGTTTGGTTTTTCAATAAAATAAATCTTATAACAATTTATTAAACTGATAAAATGGATAAGTGTCTTAGGCCTCAGATATTTGATGCCGATGCTAATTCTGAAGAAGGTCCTAGAAAGTGGCTTCATTGGAAAAGGACATTTGAGAGTTTCATTAGAAGAGTTGATGGAACAACTGATAGAGACAAACTTGACCTTTTGATTAATTTTATTGAGACAAATGTCTATTCGTACATTACCGAATGTACTACATATGCAGATGCCTTGAACAAGCTAGAATGTGCTTATGTCAAACCAGTAAACGAAATTTATGCCAGACATCGTCTCAATACAAGCCGGCAAAACGAAGGTGAATCTCTTGAAGACTTCCTGCAAAGACTAAAGATATTGAGCAATGATTGCAATTTCGTAGATGTTACAGCGTCGCAATGCAAAGAAGCTGCTATAAGAGATGCATTTATCACGGGACTTGGTTCACCATACATAAGGCAAAGACTTCTTGAAGATAACGAATTGCGTTTAAACCATGTATTTAACAAGGCAAGGTCCTTACATGAAGCACAGAAAAATGCTGAATCTTATGAAGTTCGACATGCCGAGAGAATTGCAACAGTCTCATTTGGTAATACTGAAAATAATCAACTGCAGAAAGAGAACGAGAAACTGCAGAAAGAGAACGAGAAGAGGCGGAGCGGATTCGCCAGCTTTAAACATCAAAGTTGCAAGTTTTGTGGTGGTTCTTGGCATAAACGTGCTGATTGTCCAGCAAACCAACGCCTTTGCTACAAATGCAATCGCATGGGCCATTTCGCAAAAGTTTGTCTATCAAAAGTTAAGAAAATCCCGAAGACGATTGCGACAGTGTGTGAAGACGAAGAAGAGCACTCGTACATCAGTGCATTAAATAACCTGGTTGGCGATGAAAAGGTAAATGTTATTGTGTTGGTTAATGGAGTACGAGCTAATTGCCTTATTGATACTGGTGCAAAATTTAACCATATAGATTCAAAATTTTGTCAACGGGCTAAATTAAATTACGAAGGAAATAGTGACATTTTGAAATTGGAGTTAGCTGTGAAAAATTCGGCCATAAAAACTAAAGGGTTGTGCTCCACTTCCGTCGAATTTCAAGGACGAGATTATAATAACGTAAATTTTTTAGTGTTAGAAAATTTGTTGTGGGATGTTATTCTTGGTTGTGAATTTTTAAGTCTGCATAAAAGCGTGAAAATTGATTTTGGTGGACCTGAATCATCATTAAAATTAGGAGCCTTGAGTACGCTTCGAGGTATAAAACCCGTGCGTTTGTTTGAATATCTTAGCCCTAACATTCGCCCTATAGCAACCAAGAGGCGCAGTTATTCAAGTACGGACTTGAGTTTTATTAGTAGTGAAATTTCAAGATTACTTGCTGATGATATTATTGAACCTAGTAACTCACCATGGCGAGCTCAGGTTGTAGTAACGAAAAGCGAAAATCATAAAAAACGTATGTGTGTTGATTATAGTCAAACAATCAACAAGTTTACTCGTTTGGATGCCTATCCGCTTCCAACAATGCAGAGTGTTTTACGGAAAGTATCACGTTATACATGGTTTTCGAAATTAGACCTTCAAAGCGCTTATCATCAAGTTTCGTTGATACCTGAGGAACGAATTTACACGGGGTTTGAGGCCGTCGGACAATTATATCAATTCAAGCGCATCCCTTTCGGTTTAAAAAATGCAGTTCCATGTTTTCAACGAGTGGTAAATCAAATAATATCTGACTATAAATGTGAAGGGACATTTGCGTACCTTGACGAAATAACAGTTTGTGGTAAGACAAGAGAAGAACATGACAAGAATTTAAAACAATTTTTAAAAGCTGCTTCTGACTGTAATTTAACTCTGAATGAAAATAAGTGCGTCTTTGCTACAAGAAAGTTGAATTTGCTTGGATACTATATATCCGATGGAGTCATGCGCCCAGATCCGGAGCGAGTGAAACCGATAATTAATTTGCCAAACCCCACAAATAAAAAAGAGCTACAACGAGTAATCGGTATGTTTTCGTATTATGCGCAATGGTTGCCTCAATTTTCGGAAAAAGTAAGACCTTTGATATTAGAAAAACAATTTCCTATGGGTGAAAAAGCTCTAAATGCTTTTAAGTCACTTAAAGATAAATTAGTTTCAGCAGCTCTTCAAATTATTGATGAAAATGTGCCATTTGTTGTGGAAACTGATGCGTCAGACAATGCCATATCTGCATCATTAAATCAACATGACCGACCAGTTGCTTTTTTCTCTAGAATGCTGACCAAAAATGAGCGGCACCATTCCAGTGTGGAAAAAGAAGCTACAGCTATTGTAGAAGCAATTCGTAAGTGGACAGAATTTTTATGCGGCCGACATTTTACTGTAATTACTGATCAACAATCCGTAGCATATATGTACAATTCCAAAAATCATAGCAAAATTAAAAATAACAAAATTTTGCGATGGCGGATGGAACTAAGCGAATATGATTTTGATATTATTTATCGATCCGGAAAAATGAATTGTGTTCCCGATGCTCTTTTCAGAGCATTTTGTGCCAACATTTACGATAGCACGCTGCACAAATTGCACGAATCGTTGTGTCATCCGGGCGTTACACGTTTGCATCATTTTGTTCGCGTAAAAAATTTACCGTATTCCGTTAACGAAGTGCGTAATGTTGTTGCAAAGTGTAAAGTTTGCTCTGAATTAAGACCCAATTTTTATAAACCTGAAGTGGCATATGTAATTAAAGCAACCCAGCCTTTCGAAAGGCTTTCCTTAGATTTTAAAGGTCCTTTGCCGACTTCATCCAAAAACCGCTATCTATTGACTATTGTTGACGAGTATTCTCGATTTCCGTTTGGGTTTGCTTGCCCCAATGTCAACGCGAAAACAGTTATATCTTGTTTAAACCAAGTGTTTGTAATGTTTGGTATGCCTGCTTATATTCATTCCGATAGGGGTACCGCTTTTATCTCGCAGGAACTTCGAAGTTATTTGTACAAACGTGGTGTAGCGTGTAGTAGAACTTCAGTCTATAATGCTCCGGGTAATGGCCAGTGTGAACGCTATAATGGTATTATTTGGTCGGCTATAAAGTCTGCTTTAAAAACTCGATGTTTAGATGTTTGTCATTGGCAACTTGTTTTACCAGATGCTCTTCATTCCGTACGTTCATTGCTATGTACCGCAACTAATGAAACGCCCCACGAGCGAATGTTTTCATTTAAACGTCGATCAACCTTTGGCACGTCAGTACCAACTTGGTTAAGCTCACCAGGACCGGTGTACTTGAAGCGCCATATTCGCACCAGTAAATATGACCCTGTAGTGGATAAAGTAGATCTCCTGCATGCAACCCCAAATTATGCGATTGTAAGATTACCAAACGGGAGAGAAACAACTGTTTCATTAAAAGATGTGGCGCCTTGTACTAGTGCTAATAGTGATGATATCGTTGATATTGACAACGAAAACGAAGAATCGGAAAATGTAAATGTTAACTTAAGTGATGTTAGTAATGGTTCGAATATGCGAAATGAAAGTATTGAACGCCATGACCAAAAGGAAATTATTGGAGAAGAAGCACCGAATATTAATTCTAATGTTACCCCAGTGCCAAGAAGATCTACTCGTATAAGAAAAGCAGTGGATAGATACGGAGCTGTTCCATACAATTAACTCAAAGCAATATGTCTACAATTTAAGGAGGGGAGAATGTAATACAATCAACTGAAGTATCGAACTCGAATGTTATTTCAATTGTTCAAATTAATCAACCGCAATAAAACAACTGATTGTTCAAAGTAATCATCGCCGCAATAAAAAGTAATAAAATGGTTTGCAATCGCAAAATGTTTTAGTTTGTGCTTCAAAGCACGTATTGTGTTAAACCTACAGTATGTAATCTTATTTCTTTATACTAATTTTTGTTGTTTTGTTTAGAATGGTTTCTTTTCAGTTTAATAAAGCCTTAGTTTGGTTTTTCAATAAAATAAATCTTATAACAACAACAAAAAAACACTTTTTTTGGTGCATTATTTTCGACGTGAAATATTGGAGTAGGCTATACTGTATTAAGAGCTAGGGAATAACCAATATAATTTATGAATGTGAACAGTATGACTAAAGAATTTAAACTACATGTTAACACATCATTTTGTATTCTAATCCAGTGTGTTCCAAACCCTGGCCCGCGGAACAATTTTGCACAAGTCTTGTCGATGACAAGCAGCCGTAATTTTTTTGGGGAACGCTATGATTTTGCCCGAAAATAGGAATTTTGCAGACCGATTCCAAGTGAAGACCTTTTTTTTTTTTTTTTAGAGAACACCCTGATTTTGAGACGAAAATAAGCGTTTTTATCCGGTTGAGGCGCTCAAACTCAAATAATTTTTAAAAAATGTGGCCCACAAGAGTGGAGAAATTAGACCACCCTGACTTAGATTTTATCTTTGCGGCCCGCGAAACTTTTTCAAACCTTAATGCGGCCCTCCATGTTCTTAGCCTTAGACCACACTGTTCTAATCCAAGGTCGTAATTATAATAAAACTTATGCTATTGTTCTAAAATGACCGATAAAAGATTAATTTTTATCTAATTGCAATTCATTTAATGTTGCTAGGCCAATAAAAAATACAAAAAAGATTTTTTGATAAAAAGAAGTAAAATAAACAAATTGGGTCACAAGAAATTTTTTATTTTGATTGCAAAATAAGTTTTTGTCCAAATGCTCTAAAAAAGCAATAATTTTTGAAAAAAAATTGTATTTAAAGCAGTTGTTGTTAAAAATAATGAAGATCGAAACACAAAATATAGTAGACCTTGGTTAATCCGGATTCGATTTGAAAGATAAAATCTCTAAATGGGGCGAAGTCGGGATAATCGGAAGCTTTTACGAGTATATTAAAAATTAGATTATACGTAGAATTTGCCCATCAACCCGTCAGCCCGATTTCGGCTCAGTTGCCAGTTCGCCTAAGTCGTCACATATTGCTTGGTCCCGACGTAGAGCCTATTTTCTGTGTTATTATGTTCGGCTAAGTTGTCTTCGACTAACTTATCAATTCGCCTAACTCGCCACCGTTTTTGCTTACCATGAACAGAAAAATTTATCTACGTTGTCAGACCTATAAAAAGTTTGCCAGCGAAATTACATTTCAAACTTTTAGTACGCTACCACAACTTAACAGTTATTTTGCTTATCTGTCTGCAGCCCTCACTTATGTAACACATCCCCACTTTGCACCACAAACATCCTTTATATCCCTATTATTTCATTATTTTAGATTGTTTTCATCAGTTTTAGTTTAGTTCAGTTAGTCATCTTACTGTCATGCAAAGCTGCGTAACTATGACAATTACGAAGCTATCAGCTTGTTGAAATATTTGAAATAAATCCGAAAAATGCTTTTTGTTTATGTTCTTTATTTTCAAAACGTTCAGCTTTTGCAGAAACAAAGGTATCTTAAGTTTATGTAGGTCTATGCATATTGAAACTGTTGTTTGCCTAATCGCCAGTTTGCCTAAATTGCCACTTTTTGTGTTCCCCTTGAAGTGGTGACTTAGGCAAAATCTACTGTAAAGCAAATCATTTGTACTTCAGTGTTATCTGAGTTAAGCAAAATTCGACATTAATGCACCCGAATTACCCGAGGTCTACTCTTCTTCACAATTTGTACGAGGTGATTTCATCTCGCTTATATCGAGGTGATGCAACTATAAGTAAACTATGAGAAAATAATTAATTGAAATTAATGGAAAAATTAAAGTTTTTTAACATTTAATTTGTACGAAATCATAACTAATGTTTTTATATTAAACTACTACAAGTTTTGAGTGCTATCAAAAGACCAAAAAACTTTGAAAGTATCATTTTTTTAAATCTTTAGGCACTTGAAAACTTAAAATTTCTATAAACCAATTTTTTGCCAAACTATTCATCACCAAGTTTTAGAATAAAAAGACAAACTTTTAAAAGTTACTTATTTATTTTCAATCAAGAAAAAATTTTAGTACTGTAAAAATACTTTGTTCAGAATTTCTACGTCTCCACGATTAGACATAAAATATAAATGGTTTTCAATATGGAATAAAATTTTCTAAATTGTGGCACATATGCCACCAGTGGTGCGCGAATCTTTCAGGTGGCAAGCGAGTAAAAAGTTAATTATTTTTTTATTTTACATTTATCTCTGTATTATCCTCACTCACAAAAATACCTCAAAGACGTTATGCAAACGTCATGCAATTACCCGGACCTGTTCCGGAGATATCAAGATAAGGTCTTCGAATTAAATTTCAATGATGCAAATTGCAATTAAATCCAAACCATTATTACATTTGTAAAATAGTAAAAAATATCAAATATATGGTAAAAAATTCCAAGAAATAACTGAGCTTTGAGAACAAAATAAAAAATCTAATAGATCGTAATTGACCATAGCGTTAGCAGAATGACTTTAAAAAAGAAAGCTTGTTTGGGCACATATACAGTAATAAAATAGAAAAGGTTTACCTGAAGCAATTAAAAATGCAACTTAGAGTAAGGATTTTTCTTTAAAATCTAGTGGTAAAACGATAAAGGTTGGCTTGTCTTATGTCGTAAACAAGTGCAGGTTTTTAAAATGTAATGTTGCTTTCCACTATTCAACCACTATTAGAAGCTAACAAAAATATTTTTTTAAAGTGCCCTGTATAAATCGCGTGACCAGACAGTTGATCGAAACGATAGTTGATCAAAACGACAGTAGATCGAAGCGACTAGAGATCATAATTGCAATTCATTGAATCATGACAGAAAAAAATTTTTAACGAAACAATGCAAAACATTTGGCTATGTTCATAATCATGCTTGCATGATTGCAATTGCCATATTCATGATTTTCTTCGCAAATAAGCTAAAAAGATTTTTTTAATTTTTTCTAGCTTCTACTCTATCAAGTACTTTGCATAAATCATAACAATTTAAATTTTGCACTTGACTAAAATTAAACTGCAAGATCCTCAATTTGCCCGGTTTTAATTTGGTGTTTGGCTACCAAGTTTAAAAACAATTTTTGTTATAATAATAAAACTTTTTGTTGCAATCAATCAATAGTTGTACGCTTTTATTAATTATTAATTAAATTAGCTTTTATTAATATTAAATCACCTTTGTTTTGCAGTTCTTACACCGTAAAGATAAATTAACTTTATTGAGAAACATTTGTTCTTTAAATAAATGCCACTGAAAAATTTTAATTTCTTTCTGAATAACGATAAGATCAATAGCACGGATGAAAATTTACATTTTATGCAGGTAGGCTAATAGGTTAACGCTATTAAGATTGAAATGGGAGCGAAAAATGGCAGCGCTGTTAAAAAACGCTGTGGTACTCTCGAACTAACCCCACAATTGTCTTTAAATTTTATCATTTTTTAAATTTTTTATTCATATGAAATTTTGTTGATTTTTTTAAAATTATTACGTGCTTCGGGTGATACCGTAGTACCGGTATTGCTATTCTCTTTCAATTTTCATTTAAACGTTTTTTAAAAATTTTCTCTTAAACCTATCAAACCTACATAAATAAATTAAGCCAAATATAATTTTTTTATAAAAAATGAATTAACCCTCTATCGTCCGCTTTTAGGTTTTGATGAAAAGGAATTTATTTAGTGTGTTTTTGCAGTTGAAATTACATTAAAAATGCAACTGAAACAAAACTTTGAAAAAATTTACCCCCCCCCCATTTTTTTGAACTTTACAAATTTGTAACGGTGGTCCATTCAGCAACTAAAGTGATTAAAATATTGAAATTTATTAAAGATTTGTGTACTTTCTAGAGAAGGGGTGTGCAAAATACGGCCCGCGGGCCAGAATGCGGCCCGCGACAATTTTTTTTATGGCCCGCTTCTAGTAAATTAAATATGAATTTAAAAAAATGTTAAAAAAATAATTTTTTGTGGTAAAATAAGAAAAAATTTTAAAGTTAAATAAATAAACCATGTTCAATGACTGTTTCTAACCTGCTCAACAGTTTCCTATTCTTATGGTTATTTTTGCTCTTTCACATTAATTAAGGCACGTTCACACACAATGAGACCAACGAGACGTTGTCTCATTGACAATGAGACATTGAATAAAAATTTGGTTCACACTGAATGAAGCAATGCGACATTTTGTTTCAATGAATGAATTTTGATCAAAAAAGAAGTTTACAGGAATGTAAATTAGTTAAGCTTTTATTCACACGCTAAACATTCATAAAAAAATAATTTATAAGCGTAGACCCCACATGTAAGAAAAATGCTGAAAATCTAACATGTGGCTGACATTCACAAACATCCCTATTGTAAAAACAGGCGGATTTTACTATAGTTTCGCTTATGACGTTTCTGGTTGTTCTTTATAATCATACCTCATGGTTTTGCAAGTTCAACTAGATAATTACTAAAGTTTCATGAAAAGCTAGTTAGAAAATCTAGTTTGTTTAATTTTTCTAGGCCTATTTCAAAGTGCGGTAGCCCTAAATAAAAGCAGGGTAAAGTTTTTGAATATTTTTTTACTTATCAGTTTGATTTTAATGGACTATTATTTATAAGCTTAATTAATCTCAATTATAATTTAGTCACAAATTTTTTCTATTTATTTTTTCTAGTTGTATGCTAAAGAGTAAAATTGGTAATTATTGAATATGGCAGAAAATCATGTTACGCAAAGTGACATTGAACTTGTAGAATGGGATTCGTTATTTTGTTGTAGCTTTTCTTTTTTTTGTAATTAGCTTATTGTAATATATTTTCGTTACAAAAAGTTGAAGTCGACAAACTATGATTTGTAGGTACGAATCTGTGATATGAGGTAAAGAAATCTCAGACCAAACGTAAAAATTAACTACTATTAAAGGGTTAAAAAACTGATTGTAACGGTGAAAGGCGCTTAAGCTGGCTGATTGCCGCAAAATGAATAGTCGAATAACGAACGCGGTTCTGCTTCGATAAAGGAAAAAGTCAAAATAGCCAAGGATGTTTAATATAAAAAGCAAATAACGATAAACGAAACGAAGCAGTATTCTGTAAATAAATAAAACAAACTAAAAACCAAACATAAAAAACACACAGTTGCCTTACCTTGCAGTTCACGTCAGCGCTTACTCATGGCGAACAAACGGGTAAAATTCACAATATTTAATCAGGACTACACTAAAATCAGTCTGACTTCTACTAGCTGCCACAATTGTTGCTGCTGGTTGCTTTACAAACTGAAGCGTGAAAAAAATGCGATTGAGCCAGCAATAAATAAACACACTGCAGAAACAAACTATGCTTGGGGAAAAAATTAACTAAGTAAAAAACAAAAAGATACTGTTTTGTCAGCATCGTGGTGGAGTGCTTTGAGCGCCGGGATTGCGATCGACATAGTCTCAATTCAAAACCTACTCGCACCATTCTTTTGTGTCCTTGGGAAAGACACTTACAGCATATTCCCCTGCTTGGTGGTCTTGGCAACCAGTTCTAAGTTTCAGTCGTATCTCTATTAGCGGATAGCAAAATCTTGGCATCTCCGGAAGCAGGTCGGAGTAATTGCTTACCCTATGTATTAGCGCCTCCTGCGAACCAGGAAAATAAATATTGAGATAAACGTAAAAAAATAGTGGCAGCGAGTGCACCCGCAAATAATGATTAGAAAAGCAAAAAATAAACATGCACGTTGCTAATTTTCTACAATGATCTTGTGCAAAAAACAGGTAAAAAATTTAAATTATTTACGTACTAACTAAAAAAGGTACCACCTACGAAACTACTGTAAATCAAATAAGTATAAATCAAAAGAAGCAACTAGTAAAAAACATAAAACAACAAACAAAATAGAAATATGTAGAGAACTTATACAAGATAATAAACAAGAAAAATAACAATACAGTGCTAAACAGAAAACAAAATTATTCAATTAACAAATTAAGCTTGAACGAAATTTAAATTTTGGAAACCATAGCTAATCTTTTAGAAATGCCACGGAACCCCGGGAAAGAAAATATTTCTCTTATGTTCATACCAGCAGTGGGCATTCGTCCCAAGGGGCAGTTACTTATGTTCTGCATACCACGAGATGTTTCTACATTAACATCATGCGTCAGAGGGAAATCACGCATTAAAAAGTTGTTTAGACAACATGATGCTTTTACTATTTTATAAGCCACATCGACGCGTACAGCAATCGGCCTTAAAAAAACACGAAAACGTTGAGTAAGAATACCAAAGGCCTTCTCGACGACTCGACGAGCAAGCGAAAGACGATAATTGAACACACTTTTTTTTCGCTCTAAATACCGTCCAGGATAGGGCCGCATTAAGTAAGGCCTTAAAGGAAATGCCTTGTCGGCTACAAAACAGTAAGGAAGTTGTGGCCCGCCATCGTATATAGGCGCACTGCTCGGCAAGGGAAACGATCAGTTTAATAGTGCCTGGCCAAAGCAGGAAGAAGCAAATATTCAACCGTCGGAATTTCGCCCATAACTTCCGACGTCAATAATTCTAAAGCGGTATCTGCAAAAATATTACAAATGAAACTTGAATTCAAAAGTTCAGCGTAAAAATACATTGGTTCGCAAAAATTTCAAATACAATATAATTATAATTTTATCGCTTTAAGTAGTTCTAAATTTCAATCGTATCAATTTATTAAAGCAAAAAAAAACCAAATAAATAAAATCTTCATCACGAGGGTAATCGCTTTACGTCCCCGACGTTGACCAGCGAGTCGGGAGCATAACTTTCAATACTACAAAGTTGATCTATTAAACTATTTCTGCATACAGCCTTTCTACTCTGCTGTAAACCATTGTAATACTAAAAATTTAGTAGGAATTTATTTATCTGAAGAGGGCTGAGGCAAGCCGAAAACGTTTATGGTTTCTTCTTTTGTTTATTTTTGTTAAAATTTTTTTTTTTTTTTTATTTATGATGAATACATTTATGCTGCTATATTTTGTCGTTTTATGGATTAAGAAAACATTTTATTCTCTTCCTAAATTGTATTAGTAGGAAAAGTAACAAAGTTTAAAATCTTTTGCTGCTTTCTATCACAGCAACTAAACTAAAGCACTGACAAAAAGCAAAGTGTGGGCAGCGTAATCGAGTGGTTAGAACGCTGGGATTGCGATCAATATGGTCCCGGTTCAAAACCTACTTATGCCATTCTGTTGTGCCCTTGGGAAAGACACTTAACAGTACCTTCCCCTGCTTGATGGTCTTGACAAGAAGTTTAAATTGAAGTCATATCTCTATTAGATTACTGGGGGACAGCAATACTTTGGCATCTCCAGAAGCAGGTCAGGGCAATTACTTACCCTATGTATTAGTGCCTTTGTTGCTTCCCTGCAAGTCAGGAGGATATAGAGATAAAATAGAAATAAATAAAATATAAAGCAAGAGTGCTAAATGGAACTGCTATTAAAGCATGTAATTAAGTACATTATAAAATATTTAAAGTTATTATAAAAAAGGAAAACTTACTGGGCATCAACTACAGCAAGTAGAACAATCCTGAATATTCCTTTATGGTTGAAAAACAAAGAACCTGAGTTTTTTGAGCACTGAAGGGCAACATGCTTCCCATCCATGGTACCAATACAATAAGAAAAATTCCAAATTTTTTCAAACTGTGATACAATTTCCAGTAAATCTTTGCATGTTGGTGCCATTAAGTGGGTTTTACTTAATTTTTCCCAAAGAGCATCACAAACTTGTGGAATAATGCTGGAGACAGTAGATTTTCCAATGTGAAAAACGCACTGATAGTGCGAAAAAATCTCCAATTGCTAAATATCTATGAAAGACAACAATTTTAAAAACATTTAACAATAATTTATACAATTAAAAGTATTACCTTAAAGTAAAGGCTAACCGCTCACCAGGTGAAATTGCCTCCCTCCAAAATAGTTTTCAATTTTAAAATGGAAGGACTAACAATTTTGAGCAGTTTATTAAATTGGCAAGGGGTGCATCTCATGTAATCCCTAAAATATGATATTTTCTTTAGCTCCAATTCTTTCAATAATCGATGATATTCACTTAAAAATGTTACTTTTTTAACTTGTGAGTTTAATCATAACAATTTATCATAGTTTGGGTAGCTTAGTAACAAAAATAAAACAATAGAAGCTTATAATCACCTAGTGCTTTTCTTCTCTTTAAAATAGGATGGACCCAAACACATCTTCTTTTTTTTTTTAATGTTTAAAACAGCAGCAGTCAAAATAACAGGATCCATATTTTAAATAGAGCTATTGAAAACAGTCTGACAGAACAAAAAATGTCAGATTATTCTACAGTTTTAATCATGTCAAAGAAAAAACAATTAGCAATCATTATTGCGTATTAGCTTAAGGAGGAAATATTATATGTAAGAATATTTGAAAGCAAATGAAGCCCAACACTTGATTTTTATAATAATGCAAATAAGCAACATACCATAATCTAAATTGAGTGTCAAAAACTGTCAAAAAAAACTTGAAACTCAATAATTTTGCTTACCAAGACTTGGCCAACTAGTTTTTTCAATGAACCAAAAAGTTGCAATGACATTTGTTACAGAAACTTTTTAGATACAAATCTATTATGTCTATTTGTCATTGAAATTAATGAGACCAATGTAATTTTTAAGTGTTAACATCATAATAAAAAAAAAAGCTATTAAATGTTGGATTGATTCATTGGCTTCCGTGTCTTGCTAATTTCATTGCAAGCAAATGTCTTATCAGTACAAATAAGAAAAACTATTTAAAACAATATTTGAATGCAATAAATTTCATTATTTATTTTTATACAAAATTAAGCAAGCACAGGCAATGTTTTTTAACCAAACATTAGAAAATTGTAATTATTTGCTTTAATTGAAATCATTTATTTGAAAGGTCACAAAAGAAATGCAATTATTGTAAAAATTATGGATCTATTAAAAACTCACAGGTTCATACAAATAACTGTAGCTGGACAAAATCCAGAATAATAACTAATTAAAAAAAAACTTAAAAATGTACACAGAATAGCTTATTCTTAAAGTAATTAAACAATTTTCTCATCTAAAAAAAACCTTTAGCCTTATACTTTCTTATAAGTTGCTATACTATTTATTTTTAGCAGAAAAGTTGCCTATTTTTCTTTTATTTAACAAAAAACATCCAAAACAAGCAATGATTGGATTTGACCGAAAGTGTTGCAGCACCAAATCAAAATGTAATTAGGTTAAAAATATCCAAAGTTGTGGAAAATAAGATTAAATAACAAGGAAAATTTATTTAAAAAAATTATACCAACATTTAAACAGCATTAAGTGTTAACAATTCCAAAGAAAAATTAAATAATTTTTTTTTCAAAAAATTCTGTCTAAATTTGATGATAAAACAGTCTTTTTTCATTAAAAACCAGTGATTAAATTTTTTTTATACTTTTCTATACCTAGAATTTTATATTTACCTACCATTTTATCTGTAAAACGTCACAAACCGTCAAAAAAAATTAAAAACCAGTAAATTTGCTAAATAACTAGCTTAGCGAGACGTGGCTAACTAGTTTTTTCATTGAAGCAAAATGTCTCAATGACGTTTGTCAATGAGACTTTTTAGATACAAATCTAAAATGCCTATTTGTGATTGAAACCAATGAGACCGGTTCATTGTGTGTGAAAGTCATAATAAAATAAACACAATCTAAAATGTCGCATTGATTGGTTTTTTTCAATGTCTCGTTGGTCTCATTGTGTGTGAACGGGCCTTTAAATTCAGATTACAAACCGTGGCAATTTGTTCTTGTTGCATCATAGTGCTTGTTGAGCTGCTAATTAAATACAAAGATTTTCGATCTGGAAATTATCTTAAAACCTAAAAATGCTTTGAAGTAAGAGAAGAAAAGTTAAATGTGAAAGAAGACTGTTCAGCAATGAGTGGTGCAAAAAGTACTTTGTTATTTAACATAATGAAAACGTAATTTGTTCCATTTGTCAAATTAATATTATTAGCAGTAATGGAAAAGTGCAATATTAAGCGTCACTATTCACAGAATATGCCGCCAAATTTGATGACATTAAAGGTCAATTATGGTTTGACAAAATAGAGCGATGTAATAAGTCTTTGAGCATGTAAGAGCTATTTCAGGCATATTATAAGACATCGAGCTTGCTACAAAAACTGAGCTTTGAGATTTCTGTAGTAATTGCAGAAAAAGTGGAAAGCGTACATTGATAGTAAATTCATTAACAATTGTTTGTAGTTGTTCACAAGACACTTGTTTCTAGAAAAGAAATGAGTAATGGAGCAACTACGTCTGTTTTGGTTTACGGTGGCAAGGTAAATAGATGACCTTTTGAAAAATATCGAACTTTTTTTAAAGCAGAAAATAAGCAAATGTTCTGCTTTCAGTATTGCTATGGGCGAGAGTACAGACGTTAGCGCTACTGTGCAGCTAGTTCTTCAGTTATCTCATTCATAATTTAACGTTACGTGTGAATTAATTGAAAAAAAATTTTTAACGTACAAGAAATAATAGCAATAGCTGTTTTTCCTTGGTACTAAATTTTCCGGCCCGTAGCATTATTACAATTGTGCGTGTTGGCCCATTGAGATAAATAGTTGCCCTCCCCTGTTCTAGAGAGTCATACTTCAATGTCAACTACAAGAAAAAAAATTGTTAGATTTATTATTACTTTTAACTCTGATGAAACAATCTATTTTCAACTGTGATTATAAAACTCTAATTTTTACGTCGCAGAAAAGAAATTTTGTATCGTCAAATACAAAATTTCTCAATATGTAAATAAAGCTTTTTTTATGTTTTAATTTTTATACCTTTAAGCAAAAAATTTGACAAAAAAATTTTGAAAAAACAGGTGCTAATAAAAAAATTTTTTGGAGTATTTTATCCTGCGAGAATTTCAAACTGTTGTGTTTGAGCTAATTTAATTAGTGCTTTTTTCTTGTGTGTTATCACCGGCTAATAATCTTTTCGAGTTTTTGATTTTTTCGCTTTCTTCAATCAGTTCAAAGTTCTGTTTCATGTTTCTGACAAAATAAAATAAATAATGATTTTTATGTGAATAAAGCCAATATTTACTTCTAATTAACATTTTAAAAACAAGATAGCAATGTACAGAGAATGCAAAACAATTGCCACAATAAGGATATAAAAGAAACAAAGCCACGAGCAGAGGTCTATTTGTGGTGCGCCCTAAAAATGTTTTGCCTGAAAATTCTTTTGAGATACCCTGACCTCAACATTGAAAAAATTGCAATAATTAAAACAAGTTGTCTTCTTACTAATAGCTTTTAAACAAGTGGTTTGCAGTACAAAATTTGAAAATAACCAACGAAAAACTCATCTCAAGCTTTTCGTCCGACACTCGTCAGGAGATAAACGTCGGAATGAAAGAAAGAAAAATTCAATTGATTTTGTAATGAAGCTGAACGAAGATAATATTTGAGAAAAGCGTCAGAACGTGTGATCAGCGAAAGATTTTCAAGTTTTAAACAATTTCTTTTTGGCGGCATAAATTTGGCTTGCATGATTTGATGTAAACGGCTTCTAAAGCAGACAAATGAAAAGACAAAGGGCCAAATAAAAGAATAGTAAATTTTTTATCACAGTAATTTTTGGCGCACATAGGGTTATCTAAAAGGTTTGACCAATAGTGGATTCACTAAACATGCCTGGGATTTAAGATTTGCCGAAACAAGTAGAGATGTTGCGAGAGTTTGAAATTTGGCTGATTCTAAAAATTTGACAAATTTGGTCCTTTAATCGTTGAGATGTCCAGCCTACGTACCGACTATCACAGTGGCACAAAAAAATTATAAACTACTTTGCTGAAAAGTGAAGCAGGCAACACATCTTTTTTGCTTGCAGGAAGAAGTGGAGAAGATGTAAAATTAACCTGTTGTTCTATTGCAAACAAGCATTTTTCCACATTTTGCAGTAGAGCAACGATTGGTCGTGTCGAGAATTTTTCGTGCAGCAACTGTTGTTCTGAATTACAGGACATCTTCCATCTCATGCTAGACTTCCCTGTACTGACTCTTTACGTCTGGCCATCTTTGGCCACTTTATTTTAATTTTAGACCTCTGGTCTCGTTTCTGAAGGATTGCCCGACTATTGGGAATCTGCGGATTTGTTCCGCGCCCTTATTCGTAGGAATGGGTCGGGTAAACCCGCCATCATCATCAGACCGTGACCCGATAATTTTTTTGAGAGACCAAGACCGAGACCGATAAACTGCACAAAAATATCGTCCATTTTCAATTATTCCAAAAACAATAAATTCTTTTATACAATGTATTAATTACATAAACAGACATTTTTAACTTTTCTTAACAAAAAATCTTATTCAAATAGAATGTAATGCAAAAATGGACTTTTACCACTGATTCAAATAGAATGAATAAAAATACGATCTACATAAATAGATAATATTTCGTTGGGATTTTTTGTTAAAAGTTTTTTAAATTAATTTTCCCGGTCTATGCATCCTACAACGGATCTACCACTAATTGCAAGTTTGAACCTGGTTTAGTTTTTGAGAGTTATAGATTATTTTTATCTTTAACACAGGGGTGGCCAATCTGCGGCGCATGCGCCACACGTGGTGGTTAGTGGTGGCGCATTGCAGTTGGGGAAAATATTTCAAATGGAAAATGTTTCACTGTAGTAAATATTTAGTAGTATTTTTAAATTATATATTCGTAGATATACACAGTAGAAAAAGTAAAAATTTAGAAAATCTTTTCTAGCGTTGGCCTTTTTTTTAGAGAACAGCTTGTTTTCACTATGAAATTTTGAAGTCTTTCGTTTGTGTGCAGGATATGAACTGGACTTGAATAAAATTGGCGCTTGAGGAAAAAAGGTTGGCCACCCTTGCTTTAACATGTTGAAAACAGCTTTGTTTTGTGTGGTCGCATCATTAAACACTTTGGTTAAAAAAAACTTCATCTAGAGTAGAAGAAAGCCGAAAAAACAAAGCATGTTGGTTAACAATGTAGAAAAAAACAGGATAATTGTTCAAAAAAATTTTCAAACCTTGAAAATACTGAAAAGCATACTGAAAGCATGGTCATTACGATAATGGTTGAAACTTCATTTAAATATTTGATTAGCTTGGCTATCTCTTTTGACATATTGCAGTTATTCAATATGTTCACTATTTTTGGCTTCATAGAATAAAATTTGTCTAATTAATCACTTGAAAAAGATGAAAAATAACGATAAATTATGCAAAGTAGAAACTGTTTGACAACTTGCTGGTCTTTTTTTCAGTATTACTCTTGTTTATTTTTTGTACATCTTCGGGTAGCTTATTCAAAGGAATTTTTAGTACGTTGTCTTTTTCTACCTTGTACATTTACACTTTTTTTGTTTAACTTTAAAGCAATTTCGTATTCTGTTTTAAACACTTGGATTCACACAGTGGCATATGCAAAAATTTGCTATGGAGGAAAAAGAGCAGTTTAGAGCCAAAAGCACGATCACAATAATCCGTGATATTTTTTACAAATAGGAGACCTGCTACAACAAAAAAGAAAGAGGCACTCTTAACACTAGAATTACCGTGTTTTTGACCTACCTAGAATTACCACGAGCGGTCAAAATGACCATTCGTCTAATAAAGAACAAAATGCGCAATAATTTAGCTTCACTTCATGTTATAAATTTTTTTAACTTTTGTAATATATCTAGTAATAACTTGAATGCTTTTAGGTGTGAGTTTAGTGCGTTGTGGGCTTCTTTTTAGTATTCTGTTCTGAAATATACTGCTAAGCCTTGATCCCCGAATTACAACATTGAAGGCCTTCAACCTGCTTTTTAGCTGCCTGGTTGAAATTTTCTCAGTTTTATTGTATTTACAACAAATATAAGCTCTGAAACTAAATGAAAAACAATTTATTCTAAAATGAGCTCAAAATATCAAATGATTATTTTTTATCATGCTGCTGTTTACATAGACCACAAGCGGCTATTCAAAAGTATACAAAAACAATGAAAAATGCAGCGCTCTACACAATTCGCACATTCTACTTTTACGCAACCTGTAGGCCTACACTTTCCGCAAACTGATCTACGGCATCCACAACATAATTTTGCAGTTTTATTTTGTTCACAGTTCACATTAACTTGGCATTGCTTTCGCTTTCTGCTTTTCTAAACGATCAAATTTTGATAAGAATTGTTGAAAAGTGAAAGCAAAACTGCTGCTAGTGGAGCTGTCTTTCTTTAAACATGAGCTTCTCTCAGTTCAGTGGCGAGCTGAAACATAAAGTTTCTTCTCGAGATAGCACCTCCAGTTTTGTTCTTGTGCAACACATAGGCGTTGATACAAGCAAGGTCCGAAGTATTGTAAAAGACAGCCACCGAGTACCGCCCGGTACTTGCCTTTACCGTGTATTGTCGTGTCATCTGGTCAACAATATCAACACCACATTAAGTTTTGTTGTAGAATGTAACTGTTTCCGGTTTCTTTTTTGTTATTGTATGGACCATATAAGATGTGTAGAGTGTGCTAAGAATACAAACGTTCTTGTTTTGTTTGCATTGGTAAACTGTCAAGGTTGTGGTTTCGTTGTGTGGCTTTTTATTTGCAAGAGTTTGTTGGAATATCTGCTCTGCTGTAAAGCTTTTACCAGTGGCTGAAATTCTTTTCGGATTTTGTTTAGGGTCACGACAAGTGAAGTCTTTCTTTTCAGAGCTGCGTGGGAAGATGAGTTCGAAGTAAAAAATCTATCAGATTTTACGTTTCTTTTTCCTTTGCCCAAGTATGGCTCCACTAACTTTATTACCACACTCTCAGACAATCTTTGTGTAGCTGGTCTGGCTTCATCTTTGCCAAGATATATTATATGGCGTTTGGCATATATTTAAATTCCACATCAACAACTAGCCAAAATTTTGTACCCAATTCGTCCTGTTTGTTGGCCATATGTCGAATTGTATCAATCTGCAGCAGGCTTTAGTTGGGAATAATTGTTGGTCCACTGTAAGATTTTCTCCTGGTTTGTAGCAAACAATACAGTTTTCAATAAACTTATCCCAGACGGCAGAAATCAAAGCAAATTTATCCGTTTGAAAAGTCGAGATATCCTTGTACTCCGCATATCAAATCGAAGAAACCTCATGATATCGAAAAACAATTTCTACCCATAGTTTCTAGAAAAAAACATACTTCCTAATTTTTATCCAAAACTCAAGAATCGGTCAGTTTTTTTCACATAATGCTTCTCGTACATACAGCAAGGAAATATAATCGTTTAGTTCACTTAGTGGTAGTTTCCACTCATTACTCTTTTTCACTCTATGAGCTTCAGCTTCTGTACATTGTTGAATATGGGTAAACATTGAATTATCGACGAGTAGCGCAAACGCACTCAGCGACCATCTAACATGCAATCGGCATATCGCGTTAGACTTCGCTTTTTGTTAGCACGTGCTGAGCTTGTAGCCTACCCCTCGAATCTAAAGAAAATTTGCTGTACTGCCATTTTGTTCCGTCCTTACCAACCAATCTAATATCCCAGGTGTTTGGAGTAGGCTCATCACTCTGCGCTTGTGCGGAAGCATTTGTATCGTTGCTGCCACTGCTAGAGCTGACAAGTTGACATCATCAAGAATCAGTTTGCTCCAGGTCATCAATATCAGTCTCTGAATCTATTCTATTTGAAGAAATCACTTCCCATATAGGTTGAACTTGGCGTTAGGTTGAACTGAATTTTTCAAACCCTGATCACAGTCTTTACAAACCTTTTCACCTTCGCCTTCATTCCCTAAAATTATTTTCTGCAATCGCGTTCAGCCAACCCAGAGCTTGGATACTACAGACTCATTCTAGTCTCGGTATTCTGCAAATGGCTCAACATTATAAACTAACCAGTAACCAACTCTTGCCAGATACTGCAGTAATACATGCATGATTATTTTGAAAAAATAACACAACAAAATGTTTTATTGTAAAGGCGATTTTAATTGTAGAGAAATTACAAGTATCTTACCGGTCAAAATGACCGTTGGCGGTAATTTAAGGTATATCGGTCCCCAACATTTGCTGTGATTATTGTAATAAAATAAAAATTAACATACTAAAAGTCGACAAAGACTTAGGAAAAGTCAGAAAGTTTCAGTATTCTAATTCCTATCTAGGCAGAGATATAAGCAATTAAAGATGAAAAACGGTTAAAATGACCGCATCGGTAATTCTAGTGTTAAAGATTCACAAAAAAAATAATAAAATTATTTATTTATTTTTAGTATTATCATTTTATTTTTATTTTAATCCTCCTGACTCCCTGAAACACCGGAAATCGTTGCAGGTGTTATACATAGAGCAAATGCCAAACTATTGCATTGCCAAAACAAAAGCCAAGATATTGCTGTTCAGTTGAAATTTTTTATTTTCTTTTTTTGGGCTATATTTAGAGGCATGATCAAAATTTAGAACTGCTTGCTAAGACCGCCAAGCAGGAGAAAGTACTAAGACCTGAAGCGTTTTTCAAGAACATAACAGAATGCTCGTATAATTTTGTTTGCTTTTACGACTTGTAAAACATTATTCTACAAAAAATTTTTTTATGTAGCTGCAAGTTTTCTTTGCTAATCTTGACTATATTTCGGACGCTTAGGTTTTCTCTATCAAGTCATGTTTTTGAGATACAAACGATACAAATTGTAGCATAAGCATTATTTTTGTTTACCAGTTCAAATACAATTGAATGACTGAATTGGAGAAATATGATAACAATAACTAATAGTATTGACGGAATCATTGGTTATCTTTAAATTCTGAAATTACTATCAACAACTAAAAGAATCAATTAAAAAAATTACTATCAACAATTAAAAAATTAATGATGATTTCCCTATCCTATAGATTGCTACCTTAGCGTGGTGGAGGGGTTTGCGTTTTCTATGATCTTAAGAGCAATGCGGTCTAGAGTTTTCAATTCCTCTCAGGGCTACCCATGGCGGTAAGGTCGAAGGTGAGAAACAGACCAATAGCAATCTAACAAATGTAACAAAATGAATAGTTTGCAAGATAATATTTATATTGTATCGGGCGTTGCGATGGAAAAAAAGGTCTGCATTTGGGCTTTAGGCAGAGGGGCTCGTAAAAGTAAGCTATATTCTCCTCCACAACCTGACCGTAACTGGAAACCCATCGATGCATTTGTTACACTTTTGCAGAGGCAAATAGGGCAGCGCACAGTATCTGTACTCGAGTTGGTCTCAAACATCGGGATCTTTGCATGGGAAACTGAAACGTTACTTCACTCAATCGAAAAGAATAGGAACTGGTTTGGGAGGCACAGCAGTATCATCTTGATATTGTTGGGGTTTCCTCTACCAAGTTTCGTGACTCTAATACTGTGGAATTGAATGAAAGCTGAAAGCTTTTTTTACTCAGATGTAGGTATAACCATATCTGCTCAAGCAGGTGTAGGCATTTTTGTAATCCCCCGCCTGGCCCACTGTGTTACTGATTGGATCCAACTCGGAGGAAGGATTTGTCCTTAAGCTTAGGCTACAGGAGAGGTCACTGTGCATTTTGCTGGTGTATGCACCAAACGCTGAAGCACAGTACCAGCCTTTCTTAGATGAAGTAGGTGTTGCTTTACAGAAAGTAACATCTGCAGAATCAATCATCCTACTGGGTGATTTCAATGCAAACGTGGGTACTAACAACAAGATATGGAAGAGTGTTATTGGAAGACAAGGATACTCTGACATGAACAAAAACGAAAGGTCTTTGCTACACTTACGTTTTACCAACGGAATGTGCATAATGAGTACCTTTTTTCTGCACAAGGAGATTCACAAGTACAACTGGTACTGAGATTCAGTTGGACAGCGTTCTATTATTGATTGCTGTATTGTCTCAGCGCACTTGTTTTCTTCTGTGGTCGATGTTTTTGTTAAAAAAGCAACTGAACTGCCTACCGATACTGAAGACGTTGAGAATGAGTGAGATTTATTTAAATCAGTAGTTATTACACCTTCAGCTGCTAGTTGTGGTTGCAAACGTGTGGGAGGTCAAATGGGTAGTAAACAAATAACTTCTTGATGGAACCAAGAAATTAAAGAAGCTATCTGTGCAAAGAAAACTGCGTTTAGAGCTTGGTTAACAAACAAGTCACCTGAGCAGCTTCAATTGCGGTACTCCACAAGACGTAAAACCGCCGCAACTATTGTCAAACAATCTAAAGAAAAGTCATGGGAAGAATTTAGACGAAAGTTGGATACTAACTACAGATCGGCAAATCAAGTTTTTTGGAAAACTATACGTCGTTTGCGCGGCAAACAAACATCAGTTGCCACCTTTATCGAGAATGCTAATGTGTGCTTGTGTAGCATCAAAGGCATCCTAATTTATTGGAAAGAATACTTTTGTCAGCTCTTAAATCCAGTACAGTCCAACATTTGGAAACACCCGAGGAACAAATTGGTAAAGAAATTCATCCAACGGAAGCAGAGATGAACACAGCAATCAAACTTTGAAAGCTGGCAAGGCCCTGGTGAAGATGATATTTGACCCGAAATTCAAAATGTTGAAGGCCATAACAACTTTTGGGTTTGTTGGCTGATTAGTGTATGCTAAGTAGCTTGGAAAACTGGTGAAGTACCGTAGCAATGGCAGACCAATGTGTTGATTCCTATTTACAAAAAAGGAGACAAGAAGAAATGCACTAACTGCGGAACATTTCTTTATTAAGTTTTCCAGAAAAAGTCTGTGCAAAGTGCGTCGAAAAGAGATTCCATGAAATGGTAGAACCTCAATTTCAGAATGCACAATGCTGATTTTGTCCTGGCAAATCCACCACGTACCAGATCTTTGCCCTTTGGCAAGTTTTTGAGAAATCGTGGAAATATGCCAAAGAGGTGTATACATGCTTTGTAGACCTTGAAAAGCATATGACTGTGTTCCAAGAGACAATCTGTGGGTGGTACTGCTGGAGTATGACGTAAGAGGTCAGCAATTAGCTGATATTAAATTATTGTACAAACAGCCACAAGTCTGTATTTGTGTCAACGGCATGAAAACAAAACCTTTTAGTGTCAGTGTTGGACTATGGCAGAGCTGTACTCTTTCATCTCTTTTGTTCATTTTATAGACAAAGACAGTTCCTCCAGTAGTGGTTTCACATTTGGGGAGTGTAATGTTTGGCGCCTGCGGTTTGCAGATGATCTTGCATTGCTAAGCTCAAACAAAAGTTATCTCCAATATGCACTTGATCGGTTTTCTGATGCATGCTTGGATGCTGGGATGAAAATTAGTACGGCTAAAACTGTGATAATGTTTCGGTCAAGGTACCCTGTCCAATGTTCATTTCAAACAAATGAAGTAACTTTCAAGGAGACGGAAAATTTTAAGTATCTTGAAGTCATATTCTCAAGTGATGGCCAGCAGGACAGCGAACTGGACACACGTATTGGAAAAGCAAGTGCAGTAATGCGCGTGTTTTACCGATCAGTTTTACTGAAATAAGAGCTGTGTACAAAACCAAAGCTTTCTGTTTTCAAACCAGCTTTTGTTCATATCCTCACTTATGGTCATGAGCGTTGGATAATAACCGAAAGAGTGAGATCCCGAGTACAAGCAGCCGAAATAGGTTTCTTGCAAAAAATCAGAGGTTTATCCCTACTTGACAAGATAAAAGCACTGAAATTTGTCAATCTCTCAACATCGAACCGCTACTACTCGTAGAACGATCGCAACTGCGCTGGTATGGTCATGTGACACGAATGTTTCACGAGCAAACAGCAAAGCAACTAATGGATGCTCTGCCGAGTGGCAAAAGACCTAGAGGGCAACACAGAACTCGCTGGTGGAATTATGTCAAAGACCTGGCCAGATCACGTCTTGGAATTCCACCAGCAAAATTACCGCTAATTGCAGAAGATTGAGATGCTTGAAGATTCCAACTCAACTGTTGCTCCCGCAACTCTAAAAGGACAAGCGGGCAAAAAGAAATATACTGAACTAATTCAATGTTTTCCCTGAAAATAATAATGATGATGATGGTGACGTCAATACCATTGGTGATTTTTAAATTCTGTCAAGTCAAAAATTTATTGAAATATGATAACGCAAGTAAAAGGTTCACTGCCACTTACAAAACAATACACGCTTTTATTGCAATGATATTTTGTTTTAATCTGTTTCTGTAAAAACCAACAATAGTCTTTTAGCATACAAACATTGTTTTTTCCTTTGCAACGTTTTCCCACAACAGCAATGTCCCAATGAAAACTTTCACTGTGTTTATTACACACTGCACCTAAATTCTCTTGAAAGAATGCGAGATGTAAATGCAAAAAGTGCAACTTTAAACTCCTTTTACTACCCACATCTAAAAATGTTATCATATTTTCCACAAATTTGATTTAGTTTTTAGCTGTATGGTTTCCAAGAAGCCTTTCTGCACCCAACTTAAATGGGTTTTAAGTTTCCAATTCTTTTGCATTAAGATGTTTGGAAAAATTTTCATCAGCAAAAAGTTTCAAATTTCGGAACCAATGAAAATGCAAGCTCTCAGTTAACCGTCATTTTTGTAAGATCCAAACTTTTCTTAAAATAAGTGATATATTTTTTAAATTTCCGCAAATTTAAAAAAAAAATTTACGATATTGATGAGCGTTAAACGACTGCTTCATTGTCTCATAAGTTTCCTTTAGTTGTATTGAATGTACTACAGGTATGGACGGGTGAGTATTACGTACCTTTATACAAAAGCACTACCTTTAGACTTGCTTCGCTCAAATCAATAAATAATCTCCAATCATCACACATGTCTTCATATCCAAACTCCATCATTAAGCCATCAACCTTTTTATAGAAGTACAAGCCATTTTCTAAGTTAAAGAATGAACTGAGTTTAGGTTAGAATAGTTTAGGTTAAAAAGATTTGATAAAAGTAGCTTTAAGAGTGGACCGGTGGAAAAAAGTACGTCCTCGGGCAAAGATGGAGAATTTGGCGTGACTATATTTGCTGGCACTAAAAAGGTTTTCCAAAAAATGCTGTCCAATAGCAGAGTCATGGCCAATGATCTAAGTAATGCTGTTTGTCTTGCAGGCACGTTAAAGATGAGAGCGGTTTTGAGAAGAATCATTGTTCTTGATCGGTCTGGAACGACGACCACGCAAGATTGACCTTCTGCGTGTAATAACGTACATCGTAACAATCTGTTTCCTACTTCGCAATCACATAGCCAATAACAACTTTTAAACGTAACACCTTGATTGTGTATAAAATTGAGTGGAAACGTGTTGCTTTATGCGTTTTTGCAGTTGTGGGGACATATGTTTTATGTACCGATTGTAAAGAATTAAAAAAAGGCTTAAGAAAAGGCTTAGTAAAACCAACACGTGTTTCAACAGCAAAGTAGCAACGCTGAATGGCTGTGATAATTGCTTTTCGAATCGGGTTCAAACATTTCCCAGCCTAGATTGTGCCGCCAACCGACTCTTCAGATATGGTTTCAGAGCAAACTGGCGACTTGGTAAACATTTTTAAATTTCTATTTATTAGAAAATTCTTTTATATCAGTTGATTAAAAACAACAATCATAGGAACTGCGAAAGACATCTTCTTTTGCTTACTAACACACGACTCGGGCTGTTGAGTGTGCAAGGATTGCAGAAAATACGAGGTGCCAATTTTTTTGGTTTAATCAGCAACTTTGCAGCTAAGTGGTACTTAAATGCACTTTTCATTTTGTGTTTAATATTTTTTCGATGGGCTAAAAATCAATATTTTTCACAAACATGACAAAAGCCATTGGGATTAGTTTTACACTTCTTTCTATCCACAATTTAGCAAAAAATAACAAAGAAAGAGGGGTATGTTATTGAAGCAAAAACATATTTGGGATTTTTTTAGATACATAGCCTGAGCATGCAGCGCATTGGACCCAAGAATTTGCTTTAAAATTTGTATCTAATAACGCACATAAAAAGCTCCTTAGCATTTATCTAACAAAATACTGAGTTGACATTTCAAGGTTTTTAAGTTTTACTATAATGAACAATATAAAAATTTACGGTTTCACTAACGAATGCCTCAATTTTCACTTGCTATGTTTATAACTAAAAAACCATACGAGATGAATGTAGTAAAGTTTTGCGATAAGTTTTATGAAGCGCTTTTGTTGTCAGCCATTGACACTTTTCTGACAGCCAAATCAACGCATGACTGTTGTTAAGTTTTTAGTTCAGAGGTTTTTGCAGCTACGTACAGACAATTGCTGAGTTTTGAGTTGTGATAAAAATAATAGTTTGCTGTTGAAGTTTAATTTAATATATGTGTTTATGTTGGGTTTTATTTAGATGCCCGTAACTTTTAGTTAATTAAAAGCAAACAAATGTGAACTGTAAATATCATTACAATGGAAAAAAAATTGTTGCATATTTGGATTCGGCAAACCATAATTACCCCGAAATCGTTTTTAACTTATCACCGACAAAAAAATTTGTTGAGCAGTGTAATTGAAGAGTTAAACGCAAAACAGAGAGAATTTGCTTTTGTGTACTTATTATTACTGTTTCCTTGCATTCTGCAACTTTTTGTTTATCTGTACCAAATTTGGATCTTTTGTAGTAAGCCCCCACCATCTATTGCGAATAATTCTTATCGCCCCACCATCTATAGCAAGTAATTTTTTTTTGGTGAAACTAAGCCGGAATCCTCCCTACAAGTTTCTTTTTTATTTCATACTAGTGTTGTATGGGGATTTTGGTTTAGTTTCAGCAAAAAAAAATTACTCGCAATAGATGGCTGGGGCTTTCTAAAAAAGATCCCAAATTTTTTGGGCTGGTTGTATAATAACCAATTTTGAATGATGTAAATTATATGGATAATCTTGCATGTTGCTATAGTGGCAAGTCAAAGAAAATCTAAAACATTATTACATCTGTGGAATTGTAAAAAATATTTAAAGTATTTGGATAAAAATTGCAATTGAATGTGAAAAAGTAAATTAAGTTTTCTTGAAAAAAAAAAAGAAACTAAAAAAACATTCTTATTTAAAGTCAAAATTTAAAAAAATTGTTTTCTAATGGAAGCACTATGTGAAACAAATTTTTAAGCACAATTACTTCATGATAATTTACAAGAAAGTTTAAATTATTATACATTATCTCCAAATGAAAATGTGCTTTAATTTTATCTAAATTTTTAAGTTTCAATTTAATGTACTTTTTATATTAAGTCATTTTATATCTATTGTTTTCTCTCAGTTTATGGTTTAAAAAATATTTAATTCAATAACTTTAATATTGTCATTGGCTTACCAACTTTTGGAGTGCATAGTTTAACGTTGTGCATCATAATAAAAGCATTTTAAATTCTATTGCGTTTAAGCAAGTGAACCAAACCCCGACCTTTGTGAGTACACATTTTTCTGGATTTTTATAACTTGTTTGTTTTTGCAGTTTTTTAATCTTGAATATTAAATTGACTACTTTTGATATTTTTGAGCAACAGAAATGAGCTGATTTCTTGGCCAAGAAAATTTCGATGGTGTTTATCCTTTTCTCAGATAAAATATTCACCAAAAAGCTTTGTCTATTCAAATACGTACAATCCAAAACATCAAAAAACAATTAAATAAAGGATCGAAGATGAAATTTAACAAATAACAGATACATTTCAAAAATAGAATTTTAATTGTTTTGTGCCATACTAATTGATTAATATGATTTACTTTCCTTTTAATTATACTTTTTTGAAAACTTATGGCGATTTAAATTGAAGGGGTTTTGCAACTAGGTTATAAGACTTTTTTGATAACAGGCAGATAATTTTTATGGCAGTGAGAGACCAAAGCAAGCAAGAGGGCCAGTGAGAGGGCTACAAAGCAACAAAGAAATTTTACAAATAAAGCTTATCACATGAATGCAAAACTCAAAATCTAAACCAAAATGTTCCAAGTCGCTCGTTGCAACAAATTAAGCACCCAAACATAAACAAAATTCAAAAAGGCAAAATATAAAACAGCAAGACAAGACCATGCAATGGAAAGTGATAAGTTGAGGATAAATAACGAATTTACAATTAATTATTTACAATAATGCGCGGGGAGTTTCATTTTTCGTTCGCGTCTAGTTAGTTTTGAGGCGCTCTCGACACTAGCTGGCGCTAGAATAATTAATCTAGATCAGAAAATTGCAATAAACAACAAAGCATCTGCAAATAAACTTGGATTTTAATAACGTTATTTAAGAAATATAGGTGTAAAAAGCATTGAATTGTAAAAAACAATGGAACAAAAAAACCAAGAAAAAAATTTCAGTCGTCCAAAAGTTTAACAAATTGAAACGTGAACTTTTTGGTTACGTTCTTGAAAATTATACAACGTCATCATAACATAGTTTTAGTCAGTGCTATTTGTTGACTAAAGCAATTTAAACATAGTCTGCGTTTTTCTTTTGCGTTTGGGTTTAGTACAACTTATTCTTTTTTGGTAGAAATTTTTAGTAAAGCGATAAGTTTTATTAATTTACGTCTTTGATTAATTAATAGCGATATCAGAAAAAATATCTGATGTAAATCAAATTACTTTAATGCTTACACTTTACCATTTTTGTAGTTTAAATAAAATTTTTATTTTATACCAAACAAAATTAATGCCCCTGAATATTTTTAACCCTTTTTTTTAAGTAAATGTTTCAATAATGTAAATTTACTCAAAAAAATTACGTTATGCTGTCAGTACTGTGGCTACCAAATAAAATCAAGTGAATTTTGATATTAATTATTTGTAATTTAGAATATAGTATCAGTGTGTAAAAACTTTAACTGATAGTTCAATAAAAAAATTAGACCAATAAAAGCATATTGTAATTTACAGATAACGAGTAAATTGTTCTTCCAAAAAATGTTTTATCATATCTCAATCTTTTAAAGGCATTTTTTAAGCTTTTGATTATAACGTCATTTTTTCCATTGTTACTTAGTAATTGCGAAATTTGTACACCAACCCCACTTGATTTATTTTATCTGCAATTTGTTCTGAGAAGTGATTACAAAGAGTCCTTTTATTAATTCAAGCAAATTTACTGATTGAAGTTTTAAGCCATTGCGACGCTTTTTGGCAGCGATGCTATAATTTTTCCTTGTGTTCAAGAAACGATTGATATTTTCCACTGCTGTTAAAAAGACTTTCACATTAAAAGTTACATAACGTTTTTAATACTTTAAAATATGTTTGTAATGTAACGCCGTAAACTGCTTTGTAATATAGCTAGACCAATCCAAAAATTCTTGTCCATTTCACTATCATAAACTTTCATCCGGTAACTTTGGCTTATTTTTTATGTTATATTGCGTCGTAAATTTTTCATTTTTTTCCTTTGAGTCATTCCAATTGAGAAGCTCTTAGAAATCATTTGGGTTACTGTCGCTGGGTCGATTTTTAAGTGTTTAAGTAGTTAAGGGTCAATGTTCACGCCTTAAAATTTAATTATATGGTGAGAGAAAATGTTTGAGCCTGTGTGGAGGACAAACTATTAATTTTAATAGTAACCATCGGGGTGATAATTTATTCTTATATTTATTCAGTGCAAAGATGTTGAGTGATTACTTACAGTTGTTGACGCTGTGAATTGCTTTAAAGTTTTGTGAAGCTTTAGAGTCAAGTTTCACGAGAAACGCTCAAGTTATTTTAAATTTTATAAACATATTTTTTATAGTTAGAAACAATGTTTTTTTTCTATTTGTAAAAAAAAGTTTTTTAAATAATCCATTCGTACTTAGCCTAAACTAACTGTACAAAAAACTTCAGTCTTGCGACAATTATTTCTAGTGCTCGGATAAATAAAAAAAACACAGCTTTACTTCAACACAGGAATTTGGGTTACCTGATTCAACTGTTTCTTTCGAATTCTCGAATAAAGTTGTGACAGAGTGGTACACTTATAAAAATATGCTTTGTTTGTACGTGGTGTGGATTCGAATGGGCTGAACTCAATGCTTTTTTTCTTGGTAGCTCATTTTTGCTGTTGTCACTGGTTTATTCTATGCCACCAATCCTTTTAAAATTCCTCAGTTAGGCTGACGAGAATCAGTTCAAAACTTGTTAAAATTTACTTTATTTTAATTTAATATCGATTTCGACATAAATTCATCTTCACTTAAATCTACAAATTGTAAGAATAAAAATTGTAAAAGCCGTAGAAAATTATTAATTAATGATTAAACTTCATATATATCATGTGCTCACTTGCGAAAAAACGTAAAATTTAAATATTAAAATAAAAAAATCTTATCGAAAAACTTAAAAGAACTGTCAAAATTGTTAAACTTCTAAACTGCTCGTGTAAATTAAATTAAATATACTATAAGATAGTAAATATCAAAGAAAACACCAGATTGCATGTTCATAAAGACGACTGTGACGTTATCAAGAGCCAAAAGTTGAAATAGAAAACTTATAGTAATGTAGATCTCAAGACAGAAATACTTTATTGGTGAAATAAAGGTGTAGGTACAAGGTAGTGATAATACATTATAATTTTTTAATAGCAAATATGAAGAAAAAATGCCTGGAGAAAATATAAATATAAAGAGAAAAATATAGAATAAAAAGAGACGTATTATGAGAAGCATTCAACGTTGAATAGGAAAAATAGTAGCTTAAATATTTATAGAGACATCTAATAAATGGATTCAACGCAATTGGCAAATGACTTAATTTTGCTCCAACACCGTTTTGGTCTAACTCAGTCGAAGGAAAAAGAATGGACTAATTTAATTGATCATCTTCGTAGATGTGAATAGAACAATATTTTTTCTAATGACAACAAGAACAATTTGACCAAAACTATCGATTTTTTAACCCAAATTAACTTACCTCTAAACTTAAATTACCAAAATTTAATTGTCCTAACACTTGAACAGATCATCTAAAAATTGTGCGACTTCAGAATTCGGTAAAAATAAGTTAAAAAAAAAGTTTTTTAGAATGTTTTTGGAAAAACTGTTCTTAAAAATATATAGTAAAATTCATTCATGTAACGAACAAAAAACTAGATAAAAAGCAACAATCTTTCAAAATTGTAATGTTTTTATATGTTTTGTTTTCCAAAAAAATTATTTTTCAATTGTTTAAAATTAGGTAACCATAAATTCTTGATGGTTAAATACAAAAAAATATGAATAAATCAATATCTTTTAAGTTTAGGGTTTTTCTTCAAGTATGCAGCAACCTCTGGATAGATTTAAGAGCAGAGAAAGATGCAATTATACCTATTTCTTGTCCTTCCATTTAAATAAAAAACTTTTTGGTAACTATTTCTAAAAAGAATTAAGAATTCATAACAGATTTAAATGCACCGACTCCGTGTATTGCAGTAAAATAGAAGAAACAAGTTGATTTTTGCTAAATCTTATTATGACACTATTAATCTTTCGATCGTAAAATTGAAAATACAAAAAATGATCAAAACATAAAAAAATAATTATTTATAGTTATCAGCACAAGTTTTTTGGAAAAACAATTTATTAACAAACTGTTTTAGCAGCGAGGTTCAACAAAGGACACACATATGATTTACATAAAATAAATAGAAACCCGATGGGATTCAAATAAAATTAACTGTTACATGTACATTCCCTTGATGAGTCTTACAGGAGAAACGGTTTCTTGGACCAAGTTATTAATTAAAAAAAACAAACTTGTGTACTGATTGCTTTGACAAATGAAGTCATTGAGCAATCTACTGAAGAGCACCAACAACTTAGATATGAAATAATATTGATATAGCTTGATATGCCCAAAACCTACGGCAAACAACTAAATCTTTTGCGTGATGTTATTCATCTTTTGAAACAGGTTGGGGTAGTTGCTTTACAGTTGTTCTATGTCAGTGCCTCCTAAACTTTTTATCTTGCAGGCGATTTTTTTCTAAATTTTGATAGACGGGACAAAATGGCACAAAACAAAACTTTAGTGAATTATTTAAATTTCAGTTAAAAACAATGCTATAAAACAGTGATTCTCAACTATTTTTTGATTGCGGCGCATTTTAGGATTTTTTCGAAATTCGCGGCCACTTTGTTGCGGATTTTTGTCCTAAAAATACCGTTTTCTAAAAAACAAAGGTCTTCACTTTGAATTCCTCAATTTGGTCCAGGAGAACATCTAAAAAATGACTTAATAATGAAGATGAATTATTTTTGCGACGGAATTATGAAAAGGGCCTAAAGTGGCCCGCAGACTTCGGTTTGGAAACCCTGCGCTAAATATAGTGTCTCAGACGCTTTCCTGCGAGCCAGGACGACAAATATAAATTTTAAAAAATTCACAAATTACAACACGATGCTATTAACTTACACAATAAGGTTACACTAAAGTCAAAAAACAGGTCGTAAAAATATGTGCAATCAAATTAAGATTTTATGTAATTTTAACGTGGTATTTGACTCAAAGTCTACGAAAAGTGTTTCAATTTTGGATCTATAAAAAATACTTTATTAAAAATGTACAGAAGATATGTTGGGTAAAAATATGTATCAACAGTTGTTTATCAGTTTCTTTATTGAGCAATGTTGGTATAAGATAGAATTACGAAGCCTGCATTTCAATCTCAGTCGGATTTTTTATAAAAACAACGGAAGTTCTAAAGTTATAGTTAATGGTTTCTTTAGCAGAAACTTATTTTAGAATAACTTAATTTTTTTTAAACAAAAAAATTGTATATTAAGCTTTAATAGTCTGTAAAAGCGATCCAAAATTTTTTTATCAACAATAAGGTTTGATTAACATCATTAATGAAAAAACTCATTGCGTAATTACAACAAATTCATGTAGCACGTGAGCCGAGAAATATTCAGCACCCATAAAAAAATGCTTTTATATAGCGTACAGTAATTTCTCCCTTTTTTTCTCTGAAGACTTTTTTTGCTTAAAGTACGGCTGAAGCAGAAAAGCTGTTTATAAAATGAGGAAAGTGTTTTTGCGAATCACACGTTATTTAACCTGTTTTTTAAAATAATATTAGAGAAATTTAAAATTTGGTCTTTTAAATAGAGTAAAATAAAATTTGTACTTCACATTTTCGGACCCCACTAACCTGGGTACAACTAAACAGTATTAATCTACTCTAAATAAGCTTTAAAGATTTTTTGGCGATTTTTCTGGTTCGTACTTAGTTTAAATAAAATTTTGTAAAAATTTTATACTTTAAACTTAAGTAGTCGCTAGTTGCTTTTTAGTGGTTTCAATATTGATTATAATGTATCGAGTGCTTATATTGAAATAAAAATACTTTGATTACTGTTTTTGAAGTTGCACAATGAAAAAGATTAAAATTCATAATGCAACGATTTCTTGTAACAATTAAAGTTGTTAATTTTATAATAATCTTTTTCTAAACTTTTTATGGTTTATTTTAGATTAAAGTAAAAATATTTTTGCTTATAATTATTAAAAAAATTCAACTAATTATGATTTGGAAACATTTTATTTTTGCTTTATTGATAATAATATCAGGTAGGTAAAATTAAAAAGTAATTCGAATTTTGATAAAAAAAAAACTGAACCCTATGTTTTCTAGATTAATTTACTTTAGCTAAATCAAAATAGACAATTTTTTTGTTGTTGAAGTTACTGAAATCGCGTTTTTTCAAAATATTTGTAAATGTTACCACGTGCAGTAATAAATGGATTCATTTGCTCCAATAGAAGAACTGTTCTAGCATTACATTGACAAACAAAAAAATTTTTAACAATATCATAAATTTAATCAAATGTTTTTTAAATTTTATTTTTAGCATGCATTGTTTCAAAATACGCAATGCAATGAATGGCTAAATTTCTCAAATATTTTTCACACGCAAATTCACACAGCAAAAATTTTAAAACTCAATATTGAACAGTACAATGCATTCTCTAAAGCAGGGGTTTTCAACCTATGGGCCATGGCCCAGTAGTGGGCCACAGTGATTTTTTTAGTGGGCCGTGGAGCATAAATCAAAATGAAAGCAATATGTATAATATATATGTATAATTAGGCTTGCCATCCGTCCCATTTTTTAGGCATTTTTCTGGCGTCCTGTGCAGTCAATCACATGAAGACTTTTTTTTTTTTAGAGAACACTATGATTTTGGGACAAAAATAGGGAAAATTGACCCCAATTCCAAGTGAAGACTTTTTTTTTTTGGAGAACACTATGATTTTGGGATGGGAATTTAATTTTGTTGACCAAAGTGGGTTGTGAAGTTAATTTGGGTTGAAAAATAGGCCACGGTACAGAAAAGGTTGAAAACCACTGCTCTAAAGAGATCACAATGCAACCGATTAAATGTAATTTCAATGAGTAAAATAAGAACAGTAAAAAAGCGACTAAAACAAATTAACAGAGAGGACGATTATTATGCGACAGGTTTGTTTCGGTCTTATGGACCTCATCCAGCATAACTTATCCCAACCTCTAAGGGGATAGGCAGCGCAAAAAGTTAAGGTAAAAATTTCATGAAGTAACTCTTTTGGAAATGGAAATTCTGAAATTAAAATTTTTTACATCAATTATGTTAATTAAGTTATAGCAACGTTTTTTGATTCTCAGTGATTTTTAAATTTTAGTTTTCATTATTACATTATAAGAGAAAATTTTCCTCACCGCATTTTCTTTCACCATATTTAACAGTCTGTTGGATAAAATGACGTCTTACAAGGAATTTTTCTTTTTTGTTATGCTTGTTTCCGTCCAAATTTTTGTTTATTCATGGACAAACAAATCGTGGAAAAAATTTTAGAATAGAATGGTGATTGTAAAAAGATATTAATTTTTAAACAACTCTGACAACTCGAAGATAGAATATAAAGCCAATAACAATCTTTACTTTAACTCGATATAAAAACATTTGGTATCGTTTTTAAGTGCACTGAAAGTGAGATTTACCCGTAAGGCTGTTTGCACAAGAGGAACCTGGACAATTGTTTTGTTTTCTTACATTTATCATCACCATTGCTACTGGCTTCCTCTCAAAAATAAAGATAATTCTAACAGTTTAAAATCGGAAGCCTTTTTATGTTAAATACATAGTTATATGAGAAAAAAAATTCTTTGGCAATACTTTGTTCAGCTTGTACTGCAAATTGTTTGCATTTTTTGTATTTCTGCTTCAACTTCAGTTCTTGTTGTCGTCGTTTGGAAAAATATCCTCCTTGGGTCAGTCACAAACAGAATTGGGGCCAAGGGTTTATCCTTTTACTAGGCTGCTGTGCTTCCCGGATCACATGCTGGCAGTGATGGTGTTGAGTCAGCATCGGGTGTCGCTATCCAAAACCGTCATACTTTGTGCTCCTTGTGGTGCCCAATGTATGGGGCACACTATTAGGACGTAGTTTGCGATTTGTTTAAGAACGCCGCACTCGGAATATGGTGAAAGAGCGAGATTTTATTCGTGCATGGAAATAGGAATTGGTCCAACACCAGTGCCCTGGCCATTAACCCAAGATGTTCGGGGCAAGCTCAATCTGAAAAGGCGTTGGACTGGTAATGGGTATGAAAGCAGATAGCCTAGATGTATTTTCATAATATTAAAGGTTCTATTTATAGTTCGTCCACTCAGAAGCGAGGATGTCTAATCCGGCAAGTTTGTCTAATAGATTTCGCGCAACTGGCACAAACAAGCGTCTAGATCTTAGTTTTTCTTGGCGAGCATCTGAGGACCAACTTAAAAAACCTTGCAGCATATGAGAATTTTTAATTCTGTTATGATCGTCTGTAGCATTTAGATTAGATAAATCTAAAAGTACATTGTTTAATCAATTGAATTAACTAATTACAATCTCTGAATTTAATCATCAGAAGAAAAGAAAAAAATCTATTGAAAAAGAAACTATTGCAAAGTAATTTTATGTACTTTTTTAATTACCATATAAAGACAAAAAAATTGATCAAATTTTTTTGAGAGCTGATTAAACTTTTTAGCTCCCCAAAATGTAAATTTAATTTTATTGGTACATTAGTTTTGTTTCATTTATAATCTCCACATTACCAGCTATTGGCAAAATCCTTCAGTCTACTTCCACGTTCCATATATAAGAATTTTTTTGCCGGAATTTGAAAACAAATCACTAAGTAATTCAAACATTTGAGAACCCACAATGCGCTTTTCATAGCAACAATAAAATTTCAATTTTTTGTTTGAAAGCGATCTATTTTTCCCTTTTCCGGTCTAAAAGCCATTAATATTAAATCTCTTCTTACTTTCTGTAAACAAAAAAATTTCTTTTTTGGGCTTTTTTTGTCATATGTCAATACTTTCGACAAATGAATGCTCTTTGTTTTTTCTTTTAAAACTTAGTTCTGCTTGCTTCTTGTTGATTTTGACAATTTCTCCCAAAAAGTGTTGCACAAAAAACTTCGGACTAACTTCTTCATAAGCTGCAATGCCTTTTTTTCAATTTCATATCTAATTTTAAAAATAACTGCATTTTTAAAGTTATCCAGGTATGGTAGAGAGAAAAGCGTCTTAATAAGTGCAATATCGGACGAAACACATAACGTCTCTGCCAAAATCATATTTCTTAAACTTTCCTGTTTGTACTAAAAATTCTACTCGAAGTTTCAGCATTTGTTTTCTTATTTCAATTCCATAAAAGACAAATTTTTCATGAGTTTGAAATGATCAACGCATTATACCAGGGATGAACAAACTTTATAACTTAAGAGCCGGATTCAGAAGATGATTTTGGTTGTGGGCCGCACAAGTTTTTACAACGTAAATCCGTGCCTTAAATTACACAAAGACAAAAAAAAAAAAAAAAAAAACAATCTTCAGTTTGGTTTGTAGCATGATTCTTGAAGACAGCAAAAGAAGTTTTTTAAGATCAAAAAAATATACAGTAAAAAGGTCTTCATCTTGTTTTGTTCGATTGTTTCAACATTCTTGGAAGTGCTTTTTTATTACACCATTAATGTTGAATGCTCGACGGGCAGGGTGAAATTACTTGGCGGATAGCATTTGGCCATTGGCCGTACTTTGTTTATCACTGCAGTATACAGATCGAACGCAAACATTTCAATAAATTTTACAACTAAAATTTGGTTCGTTAAATTCTCCGATTTTTAAAATTTGTTGTTTTGCCCAAATGTAAAAAATACAAAAAAATTTGGTCAACATACTTTAGAAAGCGCTTGGTAGAAAATTATAGAAAAAATAACTGCCAATATTTGATAGTTTGAGAACAAATATTCAATGGATTAACCTGCTAGCAATGAGAAAAAAGTAATAACTGACAAGTAATGATATGATTATTATATAAATGTACGATTCTGCCTTTTTTTTTATAGTTGAAGATCTAATCAAGTTGGCTTCATGTCAAACCATCTCATTAACTTACGAGTCGACAGATTGCAACGTGGAATTAACGGCACAGGTCGATCCATTTTCACCGACATTCTTCTTTGATTGGTTTGTTAACAACACAATCGAAAAAGTAAGATAATGTAATCGAAAGCTTATAAAAACTTTTTGTTTTTAAATCATAGAGTCCTGAGGCAGGTAAAGCTGTTGGTTTAATTAAGTGGTTCTCAAATTTTTCAAAGCTTTCAGCATTCAGCTTTCTACGAATCAAGTTGTAACGGTAAACGGCGCTGAAGTTGCCGATTGCCGCAAAGTGAAATGTCGATTACGCGCTTCCGGCTTCGACGAAATAAAATTTCACTAATAACTAAGAAAATTATTTTAATGAAAATAAATGATAACTGAAACGTTGAAAGCGAAAGCGAAAGCAGTAATCTGTAAATAAATAAAACGAACTAAAAATTAAACACAAAAAGAAAACGCATAGATGTCTTACCGAGCAGTTCACGTCGGTGCTGAATCACGGGGAAACGGGAATTATCCAAAACTGCACTAAGTCTACTCAGATTTCAACCAGCCGCCAACAAACATTGCAGCTGGTCGCCTCACAAATAGAGAAGTGCAATTAGAATTCACAAAGCCAGCTCTAAAACGAACGCGCAGCAGACACAAACTATGCTCCGAAATGAGATTAACTAAAAATAAAGCGTATAACGAAAAAGGCGCTGGCAGTGAGTGCACGCGCAATATTATGATCAAAAACTCAAGGAAAATAAAGCAAACACGTGCATTGGTAATTTTCTACACAAGTGGTTCTCAAACTTTTCAAAGTTATCAGGTTTTTCAGGTTTCTTACAAAGATTTTCAAACATCTGTGTCCCTGCTTAGAATACTGTACTAAAATTCAAGAAAAGATCAAAAAAAAGTTATCGCTTTCAAACTGTCTCTGTTTTCTTCGATTGTTTTTCGAAATTGAAATAAAGACCAAAAAAACGGTCATCATATTAAACGGTCATCGTATTGAACGGTCATCATATTAAAACCGTTTCGGATTTTGTCAATCTGATCTTAAAAATAAATTGCAGTTTAAAATAAGTATTCTTCTCGTGGCACCCAAGTAATGGTTCCTTGGCCTTCTTGTGGTTTGAGAACCCTCATAATTTATTACTTTATTGATTGGATAGTCGGAAATTTTTTTATCGTTTTTTTTTGTTTTATTTTTTCATTTTGATCTTGTCTGAGCAATTTTTAAAAATTTACAAAAACTTCCTCAAAAGCAATGCTCTTACCGAAGAAGAATCTTGAGCAACCTCTGTTCAGCAAATCAGGACAACAAAATGCTTAATAATATGATTAGGACATTGAAAAAACCTGCTTTTCGAGATATAAACCATCGTCTGTTATTGTTTGCAATTTTTTCATTGCATATGTTCAATTTTGAATTATTTTTTCGGATATAAAAAAAAGTAAATAAAAGTCAAATTTTTCCGAAACATCATTGTGACAAACGTTACGGATGAGCAGTAAACCAGCAATAAAATAAGTGTATATTTATGGTTAACAGTTTGTGCTTATTTTTATAAACATTGACTGAGATAGTTTTAATGTGCTTATTTTGCTTGATCGACCTTCTATTCAGTGCAAGTTTGAACTTGATTAAGTTGTGAACAATTTAATTTATTTTCTTAATTTTAAATTTGAAACATAATAGAAATTTTTTAATTTTGTGCAATTTCTTTATTTCTTTTAGTTTCTTCTGGGAAAGGTTGGGTTAGATGGGAATGGAAATGTACGACTTGCTTATGCTGAAAATAACCCTTACATAAATTCCTATCAAATACGGTGAAATAATGAATATTGTACAAAATAAGTTGTGTGTTGGTTGCAGTTGATTGCAGTTTTGTTTTTATATCAAAATCAAATATTTTTTTTTCTTCTTCATCGGCGTTGTTGCTGCTTTCTATTGTAAGCAGAGTCACCATTGTAAATATGCAGCAGATTAAGCATCAAATCGGACATCTTTTGTTAAAAAGTTGATACGATTACCCTACGCCAATACTTCTCAACCAGTTTTCCGCAAAAATTTTTCATATGGCCGTGCAATTTTTACAGAGTCATTCTAATATTGTGGGTGTGAACAGAGCTATATATTTTTTTATTAAAAGTTAAACCAAAAGTTTCCAACTTGACATATTCACGATGCACTAAAAGCAAAAATTTTAAGACCTTTTTTTGGATCAGTGAATTTGTTAATTGTTAAGGTTGAAAAGCACATTCCTAAGCTGTCTCACTATCGACTGGGTTGTATTAGAAACAAATCTCTGCAATTTTTTGAAAGATAATGTTAGTCATAACTTTGCAACATTGTCAGTAAACCAGTAAAAGCGCATTAATGACAACGTGATCAAGATGCACACACTACATTTGCTCGGCAGTCTTTACATGAAGCTTAGGATAAGTCATAGTCATATTGCTGTATCGACATGTAAGAATCTGATAAGAAAATTTAACAAACAGGAATATTTCGTTATTTTTGAAAGCATATCGAGAGAATCGTTTGACGTAAGCTCATGCTTTGACCTTATCTTGTATAAGGCCGGAATATTTATATGATGATTTAATAACAGCATAGGCTTAATTCTAACTTGCATTTTAATATTAAAAAAGTAAAAGAGCCCTCCAAAATTGCGAAGCACGATGCTTATTGATAAAAGAAGAAGCATAAAAATTTTCAACAAAATTAGCCAGCAAATTAAATATTAAGAAAAAGTTATAGACTGAATTAGTCAAATGATTTTGAAAAGCATGGCTGCAATTCCTAATGTTGACCAAGGTGTGTTTCAAGTTTGATTTGCTTTTGTATTTAAGTCTTCTTGTGGCATTCTGGGTCTCATGTTAGTTGTATATGCCAGCCTAGGTAAGTCTCTCAAAGATTGTTTAGGGGCCAGAGAGCAGAGACATCGGGTGGTAACTTTTAAGGTTCTTCACCAGCTTCATTGGTTTCGGAATTGCGACTACAAGCGCTCTTCCTAAGTCAGGTGAATTTAGTGGCAACAAGACCTTTTCGAATTTGTTTGTGAAAAAAAGGTAGTAACTCTACTTGTCGCTGCAGAAATTCTATTGTTTAGCTCAGGCAAATCAAAACTTGGTAATCTAAGTCTATTAGCGAGGGTGAATGCTTGAACCTGAAAAGCGTTTTGTAATTTATGTTAAAAATTTTGATTGTGGAAACAAGTTTTCGGAGGTCATGTATTTTATGAACTTGTTACTTTAACCACAGTTGCCAATTGAAAGAAATTATATTCCAACTCCACCTATTCAAAAATTCCCAAAAAATTTTTAAAAAGTATTTGCGCTTGCTTATTTTTGAATCAATCAGATGTTAAAAGCGATTATAACTTTTACACCATTTACCGAAAATCGCAGTCTTCAATACAGACAATATAACTGTAGTAGCGACTCTAGCATATCAAAAAAATCGACTCCGACTTCGGTATATCCAAAAAAATACTCCGGTTCCGACTCCACCAAACACATGCAACTACAACTCCACAATTCTTGGCTAAACTGAAGCAACGTCCATAAAGTCTCGTGTCTCGTGTCGTCTCAGTTTCAAAGCTTCGAACTTTTAGTCCAGTTCTTAAAATAAATTATAAATTGCTTTTAAATTGTGGCATAAAAAAACAATTACCACCAAAGTTTTATAAAATTTCGATATTCTTATTTTCAGATAAACAAAAACTATAATTCAATATTTTGATTTCAGTAACTCTCCAACGCGAGTTGATCCAAACAACGCTCCGTTCAACAGCACTCTTACTTTCTATAATAACGAATCCATGTGTGGATGGATTTTTGAAGCGTACTCATTTGCTTCAAATCCAGCTACTGAAATAGTATATGATACAGGTAAAAATTACGGATAAGTTTTGCATGCATATCAAACTTTTTGAATATATCAGTGTCCTTCCATATATTCTAAATTTTTAAAATTAATTTTAAAGTTTACAATATTTATAGACTTATTTCATATTTTAGCTTTAGCAAAAAATTGTTAAAGAAATAAAGCGTAATATTTTTTTGGGCCATTTGAGAATAACTCCAATAAAATCTAATTTAAACTTGGGATTATGTTTTCAAATAAAATTCTATAGGCTGCAGAATTTTACATTAAATAACTAAGTCAAGTTTTTTTCAGCTTGTAACAACGCCCATGAGAGTGATTGCTCTGTTACATGTTTTTGTAACCAAGAAACAAGTCCACAATTGACTACTATGTCTTCTATTTCTTTATCATCAAAATCATCAACATCATCTTCATCGTCTTCATTAATTTCAAGAATGACAAGTTTCAAAACACTACCATCTACATCGGAATTAACAACTACGTTATCAACCACAAAATCATCCTCGTTCACATCGGTGGTAGATGGGGCACCAGACAGGAAAAATAAAATTTGGAGATGTATTTGCCACTTACTAGACAAGAATCAAAACAAAAAAAAATCTAAAAAAATATTACGTAATAAATTTGAAAAAGGTCTTATGTAATCGACCACTTTTTGTGTAAATGTTTTGCAGCTTAAATTTTTATTGCTGTAAGCAAAAAATTTACAGCTAAAGATTTGAAAAAACAAGTGCTAATAAAAAAAACATTTTTTTGCTGATTTTGTCCCATGATAGTTTCGAATCTTTTATGTTTGAGATAATTTAATTAACAATTTTTTCTTGTGTTTTATCACCAGCTAGTAATCTTCACGAGCTTCCGAGTTTTTCACTTTATTTAATCAGTTCAAAGTTTTGTATTTTAAAGATCGTTAGTTTTATGGCAGTAGTAAGTTTTGTATTGTTTGCTCACAAAATGAAATAAACCGTCAATTCTTCAAACCGTCGTTCACCGAAATTCAATGTATGTATACATAATAATACGTAGTTTACCTTTTCGGAATTTTCGAGATTAATACTTCCTTAGCAAAATTTTGTTTTAAAAAAATAGCTGCACAATTTAGAAATAAAAGTAAAAACGTACGACGTGTCTCCAACAACAGCCAAAGTTTATGAAAAATTTGGAAAAATTGTTATTAGAATTCAAACTTTCTTTGAATTAACAGCAAGAGTCTATAACAGTTTTATTTGGTGAGTTTGGCTGAATACAGGTTTGTTTAATTTTTTGTGAGACATGTCTTTTCACATGCACTAGATTTTACATACCTTGAAGTTGTTGCTTATAGCTTCGCGTTTGCTTGGCTTATTATGAAAAAAACAAGTTTCGTTCTATTAGACCCGTTTTAGAACAGAATTTCGGCATGAAATGTATAGTCAAAAAGTTTTAAGTTGTCACCACTTGCAAACTTTATCGGTTATTAAACTTATGATATGCATGCCAATGACCCCTCGGCAACAAAAAACGAAAAACTATTTGCACCTTTGGTAGCAGCATTGTAGCATTTTTTAACCGGAATTAATTTTTTTTAGTTTTAGGATAAACCATTTGCTAATAAACCATTTGCAGATACTTTAAAAAATTCTCGAGTTCATGTTTAATCTTAAATACTTTTTTTTGATTAATCTAATCTAGAAAATTTTAAATTTATTATTAGCATGACAGGCCACTAAGTTAACGGCAAAGGTGTACATCAAAGTTTGTGTTTTAAACAAGACTGCAAATTTGAATTTGAAAAAAGTCGATCAAGTTTGACTGCAGTAAGAGAAAGTCGACACCAAAAGAATAAGTCTCCGGCTCGGTATTAAGCCTTTAAAATTTTTTTTGGTGTTTACTTTATAAATAATAAATTTGATGAATCAAAAATATTGAACTCGAACTCGAAACTCGTTTAAAGATGCCTCGAGTTTGCAGCTTCGGTACGAACTAGTTTTATATTTTCATTGAGATTTTATATTCTAACTAGTTTATATTATATACTAACTTTGATTTGAGAGAAAATCTGTTAATTTTATTTTCTAAACGGCTAAAATAAGCAATCAAGGTCAACAAAAACTGATCCAGATGACTATTTTATTCAGTTTAGAAAATAGTTTTCTTCGTTTCCGCACACCATTTAGTTCGTCAAATTGACTCTAGTATTTTGTAAGTCTTCGTAAATTAATCAAGTTTGCTTGAAACCTGAAATATTTTTGCTTGCTATACTGTACAATTAAAGAGTTAAACACAAAATATAGAAACTGTGTTTCTATACAGAATTGTTACTTTTCCTTCTTTTCTGCAACTTTTGTTTATTTATTCCAAATTTTTTAGTTTAATCAAAATTTTGGCTCGTAATAATTTTTTTATGAAATCGCAGATAATTTAGATAATCAGACAGTTCTTCAATGTTTACTTGTCAAGTGACTGAAGCACACTAACTGATTTTGAATAGTTCTTTGATATTTTGTGGTCTATGTGGATATATACTGTATATATATATATATATATACTGTATGTGCATTTTTTAAAAATGATTGTCCTTGTACTAGCATTATTTGGCAAATAAGAAAAACAAAACTAAACGAAATATTATTGTTTTATTATTGTTTAAAAACGAATGTTTAGTTGATAGCTAACAACATTACGGCAAACCTATGACCTTAATTTATTTAGTGGAGTGTGAATTAACACAAAAAAATTTTAAACAAAACATAAAAATAGCCACTATCAATCTTATTCTGAAGGTTTTTGACTTTTTCCAAAATTTATTAAAGCAATGTTGAGTTTTAAAGGGACGTTGTATCCGGTATATTTTAGTCTAAAAAATGTTTACATTTCATAAAAAATTTTTGTGTTTTGGCAACCTAATCACTAGTTGAAACAATTAGTAAAAATAGCTAATGCATGAAATTCCAATAAATGTGCAACTTGAGTAAATGCGTCAAACTTTCTAAATTGCTTATAGGTTAAACACAAGTGATTTCAAATTTTCTAAGCAGTTTCAATTACACTTTTGGCGCTCAAAATAATCTGCCAGCGCTTTGATTTTAGAAAAAAAATGTTGATTTTACAAAAATCAAAACGTTTTTCTGGTGCATTATTTTCAACGTGAAATATTGCTGTAGGCTATATTAAGAGCTAGGGAATAACTAATATAACTTATGAATGTAAACAGTATGACTAAAAAATTTAAACTACATGTTAACACATCATTTTGTATTCTATTCCAAGGTCGTAATCACAATAAAACTTATGTTATTGTATCAGAATGCCCGCTAAAATATTAATTTTTAACCAATTATAATTTATTTAATGTTGCTACGCCAACAGAAAATCCAAAAAAAACACATTTAGATAAAAAGATGTAAATAAATAAATTGGGTCATAAGAAATTTTTAGTTTATGTTGTAGAATAAGTTTTAGTCCAAACGCTCTGAAAATGCAAAAAAATTTGAAAAAAATTTGAAAAAAATTTGTATTTAAAGCAGTTGTTGTTAAAAACAGTGAAGATCAAAACACAAAATATAGTAGACCTTGGTTAATCCGGATTCGATTTGACAGACAAAATTATCCGAATAACGCAAAGCCCAGATTATCCGAAGCTTTTTTTGACAAAACTGACATAATAAAAGAAATCATTTGTACTTTTAGTGTTATCCGAGTTGAGCGAAATTCCGCATTAACCGAATCCGGATTAACCGAAGTCTACTCTTTTTCAGAATTTGTACAAGGTGATTTCATCTCGCTTATATCGAGGTGATGTAACTATAAGTAAACTGTGAGAAAATAATTAATTGGAATTAAGAAAAAAATCAAAGTTTTTTAACATTTAATGTGTACGAAATCATAACTAATGTTTTTATATTAAACTACTACAAGATCCAAAAACTTTGAAAGTATCATTTTTTAAAGCTTTAGGCACTTGAAAACTTAAAATTTCTGTAAAACAATTTTTTGCCAAACTATCCATCACCAAGTTTTAGAATAAGAAGTTAAACTTTCAAAAGTTATTTTTTTACTTTGTATCAAGAAAAAATTTTAGTACTGTAAAAAGATTTTGCTGAAAAAGACAAAACTTCCAAGTCCTTACGATTACAAATAAAATATAAATGGTTTTCAACATGAAATAAAATTTCTAAACTATGGTACACATGCTACCAGTGGTACGCAAATCTTCCAGGTGGTAAGCAAGTAAAAATTCAGTTCTTTTTTATATTTCTCTTTCATCTTTTACACCCTTTTACATTCATATCTGTATTATCCTCACTCACATAAAAGCGTCAGAGGCGTTGGGCAAACGTCATGCAATTATCCGGACCTGCTTCCGGAGATGTCAAGACAAGGTCTTTAAATTAAATTCAAATAGCATAAATATTTTGTCCTCAGCACGCAGCAACCCAGGTTTTTAGCTAAAATCAGAAAAAATTAATTTACATATTTAAGTGCTTGCTTTTCTTTTGACCATAAATTTTTATAAAACTCACATTAAAATTTTGACGATTTAGTTTTTGCAATTTCTTTAAAAATTTTTCACACAAACTGTATCAAATTTCTTATATCAATGGTCTATTATTTATGTTTGGATAAGGTTTTGTCCAACAAAAACCAAAGTGTTATAGAAACAGTAAGCTGTAATTCTCGAAAGCCTGCAACGTACGGTAACTTTTTCAAGCCATTAATTGCCGCTGGTTATCCCAACTGTATACTTATAGCATATTGCTATTGTGGCAAGTCTTAACCCTTATTTACCTAGGATGTTTTTTTCTGTTTACTACCTAAGGGGGGGCCTCGGACCCTAAGTTTACATGTCCATTACTCTTAACAGACAGCAGCTGCGCAGTTTATTTTTTTGATATGTTGAAAAAAATTTACTTTAGTTTAATCAAATGTCCTTACTTTTAATATATTCGCTATTGGTCTCTTCTTATTTAGCATAAAGTTGAAGGTCCTCAAATTTTTGTTGATTGCTTTGTTTTGCGACATAATCGGATTAGTCACGGTCCGCCGCAAAAACAAAAAACTATTACGTGACGCAGAAATCATGACAAACACAGCAAGACGTTGAAAACGTTTTTTGACTTATCTCACGATTTTTGCACACTTTTGTGTACACTTTTTTTGTACAAAAATCATAAGGTAAGCCAAAAAATAGCCTGCTACATTAGAACTACCAATCGGATTTGCTCAAGTAAAATACCAAAATATTCAGGAATAAATTTCAGAAAAAGTCATAAAATCTTAGGTTTTTATCATCCGAACTTCACGAGTTAAAATGTTTTTATATGAGGACCCTCCCTTAGGTAAATTAGGGTTAAAAAACCCAAACCATTATTACATTTGTAAAATTGTAGAAAATATTAAATATATGGTTGAAAAAACTGCAAGAAACAACAAAATCTAATAGATCGTAATTAACCATAGCGTTGGCAGAATGACTTTAAAAAGAAAGCTTGTTTGGGCACCATACAATAAAATAGAAAAGGTTTACCTGAAGCAATTGAAAATGCAACTTAGAGTAAGGATTTTTCTTTAAAATCTAGTGGTAAAACGATAAAGGTTGGCTTGTCTTATGTCGTAAACAAGTGCAAGTTTTTAAAATGTATTGTTGCTTTCCACTATTCAACCACTATTAAAAGTTAGCAAAGATATATTTTAAAACTGCCTTATATAAATCGCGTGACCAAACAGTTGATCAAAACGATAGTTGATCAAAACGGCAAAAGATCGAAACGATAATAGATCAAAAATATAATTTTTTGAATCATAACAGAAAGAAATTTCAAGGAAAAAAACAAAGCATTTTGCTATGTTCATAACCATGTTTGCATGATTGTAATTGCCATGTTCATGATTTTCTTTGCAAAAAAGTTAAAAAATTTTTTTACAATTTTTTTAGTTGCTACTGTATCAACTAATTTGGTATATATCATAAAAATTTTAATTTTTTTCCAAACAAAAATTAAACTGCAATGTCTTCAATTTGTCCAGTTTCAATTTGGTATTTGACTACTAAGTTTAATAAACAATTTTCTTTATAATAACAAAACTTTTTGTCGCAGTCAATCAATAGTTGTACGCTTTTACTATTCTTTATTAATTAAACCACCTTCGTTTTGCAGTTTTTACACCGAAAAAAAATTTTTTTTATCTCTATATTTATCCTCCCGACTCGCAAGAAAGCGACGGAGGCGCTAGTACATAGGGTAGGCAATTACCCCGATCTGCTTCCTGAGATTTCAAGATATTGTTGTCCGCTTGAAATTTAACATAGATTTGACTGAAATTTAGAACTGCTTGCCAGGACCACCATGCAGGGAAATGTGCCGTAAAGTGTCTTTCCCAAGAACACAACAGAACTAAAACATAATTAGTTTTGTAAAAACTGAATTAATAATTACTTCTTAAAGCGTAATATGAAACAAACAAAAAAACCGCATAAAGTTTACCAGAGCAAAAAGAATTATCATAAATTGAAAAACAATTTAATTGCGCATCAATTTTTAAATAAAGCTATTTTAATGTTTTAATTTTTATAGATTTAAGCAAAAGATTCAAAGCAAAAATTAAAAAAAAACAGGTATTAATAAAAAAATCATTGTTTGTCCGATGTTGTCTAGAAAAAGTTTAAAACTGTTGTGTTTCAGCTAATTTAATTAGCGTCACAAGTTTTTGAGTTTTTCGCTTTATTTAATCAAATCAAGTTTTTTATTGTTTACTGACAAAACGAAATAAATGATAATTTTTATGTGAATAAAGCCAAATTTATGTACAGAAAATGCAAAAACAATTGCCAGAATAAGGATATACACTGTAAAAGAAACAAAGCCACAAGCAAAGGTCTATTTGTGGTGCCTTCTAAAAATATTTTGCCTAGAAACCCTGTTGAGAAACCCTGACCTTGACATTGAAAAAAATTGAAAAAAAGATTGCAATGTTGTCTTTTAAACAATAGCTTTTAAACAAGTTTTTCGTCCCATACTCGTCAGGAGATAAATGTCGGAATTAAGAAAAAAAATTCAATTGATTTTGTAATAAAGCTGAACGATCACACGTGTTGACGAATTCGGTCCTGTAATCGTTGAGATGTACGGCCGGCTTACCCATCACGCAACATTTCATCATGCGACTGTTAATCACGGACGTTTAACCACTAGACCAGTGGCTCTTAAACTTGTTGGAGGTACCGAACCCAGTAAGTTTCATGCAGGCACTCACCGAACCCTTCCTTAAAATGCAAAAATTTTACGAACTTGAGCCCAAAATAAACTGTGCATCTGTTGCACATAAAATCATATTATTCAAAGAAACAAGACCAACAAAACATGAACTACACACAAAAACACAACTCGATAAATATTTACAACAAATCAATGTGTCTTATGCTGTTGCATTTTGGAAACAATTCTAAAAATGCGCAGCTTCACTTTGGCAAGGCTCGTGGCAACAAAGTCTGTTCCCTTTTTTTGTTTTTATGTCTACCATCTTCGAAAAGGAGTGCTTGCAAAAATACGTTGTAACAAACTGTACGAATATCTCAAATGCTTTCTTAGCAAGAAGAGAGTAAGCTACGCTTTGGTGACACCAAAACGTTGAGAGCGTTGTTGTTTTGAAGAGTTGCTGATAAAACTGGCTCTGCTAAAGTTCAATGATTTCATTGAGGTATTCATCATTGACATCTTCTTTATCAGCACTAAACGTGAATGACTGCCTTACCCATGCTGGATATGGCTCTCTGGTCGGAAGTATCCATCGAGAGACTTTGCAAGCTCATCTAAGTGCATGGAAATTGCTTGCTTCAGTTTTCTCGGTACGGAAATGTTCCCATTTCCAGACATATCTTTGGTCTTATTTGTGCAGTCGTCAAACAAAGTAAAGTTAGTCAAGTTATCATTCCCCATTTGTCGTTTCCGTTAAGTTATTTTTTTTTGAAAAGTTTTCAGATGTTCTTCCACTTCGATAATGTTGACTCCACCCCCTGCATCTGTTGATTGAGATTATTGAGAGCATCGAAGATATCGACCATGTATGCCAAAACGAGAATAAACTCAGAATTTTCAAAACAATCTGCATGACGATGTTGGTGCTCTCGCAATAACACGGCTAATTCCACACGCAAGGTAAAAACACGGTTCAGCATCTTTCCCCGGGATAACCACCAAACATTAGAATAGTACAGAAGTACCTCGAATACAGAGCTTATTTCATTACACAGCTACTTGAATATGCGCTGTTTCATAGCATTATTTTGCACATAGTTCACATATTCCACCACAATTTTTAATACTTCTGTCAGTTTTGAAGTGAAAGTTTTAGTTTCCTATGCATGCCTGTGTAAAAGACAATGCGTTACAGTTATGTGTGGTGCATTGGCTTTCAATAGCGTACCAAAACCAGAATTTTGTTCCAACATGACTCGAGCTCCGTCCAAACAAATTGCATAAACAATATCCCACGAAAGATCATTGTCTCTGAAGAAATTATCTACAAATTTCTTAACCTCGGCAGCCTTAGCTGTTATAAAGGGCTGACAAAATAAAAAATTTCCTTTTTCACGTCATCTTTATTCCCATAGCGCTCGAATACAGCAAGCTGGCTTAGATTGGAAGCGTTCGTAGTCTCGTCGAATTAGAGACTGAATTTTGCCGTGTCCGAAATCAAGTCTAAAACTATTTAAGCCAAGATGTCCATCGTTCATCTTATCAATTTCAATGTAAACACTGTTACCAGGGATATTATTTAGTTTAAAATTCATTCGTTCTTCTGGTAAAATCAGCAAGTTAAACTTTTAAGAAATAACAGAAGGCCCAATATATTACCATAGGCGTACCAGCCCAAAAAAATTTGGGGGGGCAATGAAGTTTTGCCCAAATCTTTTGGTGTTTGCCCAAATCATGATTTTCTAGCACATTACGGATAGGACAAAAAAATTGTCTGAGATTCTTAGACGTAAAAGAAATTTCGTCTTGAAATCATGGTGATCTCCAAAAAAAAAGGTCTTCACCTACATTTGGTAACTGATTTTTGCAGTTGTTCAATGTCAATGCCCTAAAACTTCTAACTTTGCCCAAATTTTTCATGTCCCTGCCCAAAAAATTATTGGCCTTGCCCAAATACTTTCCTGTGACTGCCCGAAAAATTTGAATTTTGCCTAAATCTTGGAAACTTAGGGGCAATTGCCCCCCCTGCCCCCCCGGAAGATACGGCTATGTATATTACGTTTTTCTTTGATAATGCATTATACCTTCCGTTATTTGTTAAAGTTTAACTTGCTGATTTTTACCAGAAGTTTTTAATTTTTGATTACCAGAACTTGCTGATGATTTTTACCAGAATGAATTTTAAACTTATCAATTTTGTTGCTAATGGTGCCATTAGAAAGAAGAATTTGGGATGACTTATTTTCGGCTGCTTTTCCAAATATGATATTTGCCTTCTTTAACACAGCTGATTTTACAAGTTTTTCACCAATGGTCTGTAGTTTTCCCTGTTTTGCAATCAAGTACGCAAATTCGTACGATGCTGTGAGGATCGGTATGTCAATGAGTACAAAGCCCAAAACTGGCAGAATAGCATTTTCATCAAATCTGGCTCTCTTCATTTGAAATTGTCGGCAGCGTGGTCGAGTGGTTAAAGCGCCGGGCTTGTGACCAACACGGTCTCGGTTCAAAACCCGCTCGCGCCATTCTGTTGTGTACTTGGGAAAGACACTTTACGCCACATTCCTCTGCTTGGTGGTCCTGGCAAGCAGTTCTAAATTACAGTAATATCTCTATTAAATTACAAGCGGACAGCAATATCTTGGCATCTGCGGAAGCAGGTCGAGGTAATTATCTACCCTATGTATTAGCGCCTCCGTCGCTTTCCTGCGAGTTAGGAGGATAAATATAGAGATAAAATAAATAAATAAATAAATAAATAAAATAAATTCAGCGAGCGTGGTGTTCCAGTATTTTCTATCGCCATGCACCTTTTGAAATTGTTCTTTTAATTTTGCCTGTGCTAAGCAACAATTGCTCAACCTGGCGTAGCAAATCATGTACTGAGGAAGCTGACTCCCATCAATTTCTGTGATATACGTAAATCCATATTGTACATATTTTTCTGACCACTCTTTTTTATCGACATAGTTAGTATAAAAAGATCAAAATACTATGAAAAGGTAAATGTCTAGAACAGATTAAATTTAAATTTTAAAGAAAAAAATTGCATTTTTAATGCCTAATTGTCTTTGTTTAACTTCAAACAGAATTACAGAAGATTAAAACCCTGCATTATAACACAACAACTAAAAAATTAATGTAAAATAATGTCAAAAACTAATTGCTCAATATACTGTATAAATCGATAAAGCTTTCGATCTAAACTTGATAGACTTGATCTGGTGTGGTCGGCAAAATACAACATGATCTCCAAGAGAAAGGAGAGATTATACTATGTCACAATGAGCACAAACTGCGGCTCAAGGAAAGAGGACATTGTGGTCGCCACACATACACATAACGTGTGTATACTTATCCTAATCTCCGCCGAACCCCTGATACTGGCTCATTGAACCCCCTGGGTTCGATTGAACCCAGTTTAAGAACCACTACACTAGACACTTAATCATGTAAACCTATTAACACTACGATATTTAATCACGTAGACTTATAACACATTTAACCACTAGACATTTCAGTGTATTTGCGGGGTATTGCGTATTTATCACATAAACAAACAATTACGTAATAACTTTTTTTTGGACTTTTTATAGCAGAAATAAACAATTACATATGACTTTTTCAGGCCTTTTTACAAGCTAATTGCCATACTTAACCACTCTTAAAAACATGATTAAGTGTCTCAGTAATTAAATTTTCAAAGTGATTAAATATCCAGTAATAAAATGTATATGATTAACAGTCGCGAACAGCCGGGTCCATAAAAAGAATGATCATGAAATGTCGCGTGATAAAATGTCTGTACACTGTACGGCCTACGTACCAACTATCGCAGTGACACAAAAAATTATAAACTATATTGCTTAAAAGCAAAGCAGGCAACACTAACACGTTGTTCTACTGCAAAGAAGCATTTTTTTACACCATGCAGTAGAGCAACAATTGGTCGAGCCGAGAATTTTTCGCGCAGCAACTGTTGTTCTCAATCACAGGACATCTTCCATCTGGTGCTAGACTGCTCTGTACTTGATTCTCTACGTCTGGCCATCTTTGGCCACTCTCTCTCAATTCTACACCTATGCTCTCGGCCCTGGGGCTTGCCCGACTATCGGAACTCTATGAATGTGATCCGCGTTCACATCCCTAGGAATGGGTCGGGTAAGCCCACCATCATTATCAGACCGAGACATGATCATTTTTCCGAGACTTAGACCGAGATCGAGACCAAAAAATGTCGAGATCTAAGCTTCGAGACCGAGACCAGAAACCAACAAGACCAAGACCGAAAAATTGTACAAAAATATGTCCCATTTTCAATTATTCCTAAAACATAAATTATTTTATATAAATTACATACACAAGCATTTTTAACATTTCTTAACAAAAAATTTTATTTAATTAAAAGGTAAAGTCTTCTCATCAATATTATAATGCCAGGGTCACTTTTTTATTTACAACGTAAAAATCGCAACTATTGTCCTGCAATTGGCTTGTAATATAAAAGAAACACTTCGCATTAGCATTATATTAACGAATTCATTATTTATTGTTCATATATATATTGAAAAATATTACTATTTTCGAAATTAATCCCCAATACAATGGTTTAAATCTATAATGTCAGTGCTTGTTTTTGCAGAGAGCAACAAATATTAGGTTAAATTTTGGTTAATTTTTTTAAATTTAATACTTAATTGCATTATCTATTATTCCACGCGGAAAAAAATTGTCGAAAGAAGAGCAGGGACAAATTTTGCCTCTGAAGAAGACTGGATTGAGTAACAGGAAAATTGAACGGCAAATTTAAAGTAGGGAGACAATTAACAATTTTTTGAGAAATCCTGAAAAATATAATGCTGTTCATGCTGGTGGGAGACCAAAAGTTCTATCACCAAGAGACGAAAGACTCTTTTTAAGGGAAGTCAAGAAGAACAGGAAGACTTCATTTAAACAAATAAAGTCTAAAACCAATGTTTCTGCCTCAGTTTCGACCATCAAGAGGCTGTTCCAGAAGAGAAACATTAGCAGAAAGAAATTGAAAGGTCAACCAAAACTTTTCGATGATCACAAGCACCGTCGCCTGCAAATTTGCCCGTGACTATCAGACATGGGACGAAGAGTGGTCCAATGTTCTCTTCAATGATGAGAAAAACTGGAACTTGGATGGACCTGATGGCTATCAATATTACTAGTCTGATAGCAGCACGCCTAAAATGGTATTTTCAAAGCGTCAGAACGCCGGAGGAGGCATTATGGTATGGGGGGCCATCTCTACTAATGGCAAGCTTCCCCTCGTAATCATGAATAGAAAGTTCAATGCAGCGCGGTATGTCCAGATTCTTGATGAAGCCTGCCTTTTCGAAGAGGGCTCCCGACTTTGTGGACAGGACTTTGTGTTTCAGCAGGATAATGCCCCTATCCACACTGCTCGGGCCACAACAGAGTATTTTCATGCAATGGGAATCAACGTCCTTCCATGGCCTGCTCGGAGTTCTGATGTTAATCCAATCGAAAATGCTTGGAGTTAGCTTACACGTCAAGCTTATGAAAATGGCAAGCAATATGATACTGTTGCTGATCTGAAAACTGCTATATTGAAAGCTTCGGAGGACATTCCTGGTGAATATCTGCACAAGTTGATCTCAAGCATGAAAAATGAAATTTTTGATGTAATCAACAGAAATGACGGAAAAACTCACAATTAAATTAGTTTTGCCTTTAGTTCTAAATAATTTATAGTGATTTATCATAATATTAGAGTAACTTGTAAGTTACAATGCAGAATTTTTCTGGTTGTCATTTTAGTTTTGGACTTTATTTTTGTGTGGGTTTCATCTTTAACATTAATAAAATGATTAAAACTATACTTTTAGTTATAAATCTATATTTGAAGTTAAACATAGTTGTTGTTCCTTTATATACTACCAGGAACAAGAATGCTAACACTTAATGGCTATGTTATAAGTAAAAATGTTGTAGCATTATAGTTTTGTCGAGCACTTTATAAATAATGTATCAATTTAAAAATAGAATTTAACCACTTATTCAAATAGAATGTATAAAAGTACATTTTTACTTAAATAGATGGTATTTATTTGGGATTGATTTATTTAAGTAAAGTTTTTTAAATTGATTTTCCCGGTCTATGCATCCTACCATGGATCTACCACTCATTGCAAGTTTGAATCTGGTTTATTTTCGAGAGTTTTGGATTATTTTCATCTTTACCATATTGAAAACAGCTTTGCTCTGTGTAGTCGCATCATTAGGCACTTTAAAAAAAATTCAACTAGAGCAGAAGAAATTGAAGCAAGCAAAGCATGTTAGTAAACAATGTAAAAAAAAAGCCGGATAATCGTTAAAAAATTTTTTCGCAACTCAAGAATGCTGAAGACACGGCATTACAGTTATGCTTGGCACTTCAATCAAATATTTGATTGGCTCGGCTATCTGCGTAGGCATATTGCACTTATTCAATTTGTTGACTATTTTTGGCTTAATAAAATACAATTGGTCTAATTAATTACCTTCAAATGATTAAAGATAACCACAAATTATGCAAAGTAAAAACTGTTTAACAACTTGCTGGTTTTTCTTTCGGTATTAGCCCAATTTATTTTTTAAACATCTTTGGGGAGATCATTCGGAGGAGTTTTTAGGACATTGTGTTTTTCTATCTTGCATATTAACACTTTTTTTGTTGAAGTTTAAAGCAACTTCGTATTCTGCTTTAAGCAATTAGATTCATATAATGGCGTATACAAAAATTTGTTATGGAAGGGAAAGAGCAGTTGAGAGTCAAAAACACGATCACAATAATCCGTGATATCTTTACAAAAGGGAGACCTGGTGCAACAAAAAAAAGTGCCACTTTTATAAATTCACTAAAAGAATGATAAAATTATTTATTTATTTATTTTAATATTATTATTTTATTCTTATTTTTATCCTCCTGACTCCCTAACATACTGGAAATTGTCGGAGGTGTTATACGTAGAGCAACTACCAAACTATTACATTGACCTGCTTTTGGAGAAGCCAAGATATTTTTATTTTTTTATTTTTATATAAGTTTTTTTTTTTGGTTATATGATTAAAATTTAGGACTGCTTGCTGAGACCTCCAAGCAGGAAAAATGCCCTAAAGTGTTCTTCGAAGGACACAACAGAATGGCGAGAGCACGCTTTTAACCGTCACGGTGTCGATCACGTTTGCAATCAATCACGGCGCTTTCAATCATTCAACCAAGCTGCCGACAAATGTAAAATGAAATTAAAGACTGTTTTTTGCTTTTCACTGTTTTCAAGCCCCAATTTTCTTTTATTAAAAAAAATCTTTATTTTAACAATTTTTAAGCTTCCAAGTGCTACTTTAAACCTTTAAACATCAAGCTTTATAAAGATCTGTTTAACCCCCAACCCTTCCCCTTCCGCACATGCGCCTATTTTTTAACCTGCTGTTAAACGGGTTGTCGAAGAGTGGTTGAATGTTTAAAGCGTTGTGATTGTGATCAAAACGGCTACAGTTCAACAGCTACTCGCGCCATTCTGTTGTGTCATTGGAAAAACAATTTATGGCACTTTCTCTTGATTGACGTTATTTGAAGCAGTTCTCAATTCAATCACATCTCTTTAAAAAACTAAAAAATTAAAATAAAAAGTTTTAACTGGGCTGTAATATCTTGGGATTTATTGGAAGCAGGTCGAGGTAATTGCTCGTTTTAAGTATAGCGCCTCCCATGCTTTTCTGGAGGCAAGAGGATGAACATAAATATGAAAATAAAAAATAAATAAACAAGCTATTGGGTTGGACAAAATTTGTGACTAAGAAAGCCACCAACTCTACATTTTTGTAAAAAATTGCGAGCTATAATTGATAAATATATAAATATGGTGTTTAAATTGTTGTTTAGATAAATTTTGTTACAATAAAAATTTGTTTGTTTTAATTAGGAAAAAATACGTATTAAGATCAAAGCAATTATTCTTTGGGGACAGGGTGTAATCCAAGTTCGTATTGAAGATAATTTGAAATAATAATTAAAATCAAAGTAAACACTAAAAAACGTTTTATCACTGTAATATTGCACCGATTGCGGACAATGGTGTGAGTACAAACGTTCAAAGCATTAGCCTATTAGAGTTATTTGTTGCCAAAAGAAAAGATTAAATAAAATGCTTTTGTGATCGGATTATTTTGTAACAGATTGCCCTGATTGCAATAAAAACTTTAATAGAATAAATGTAAAAAATCTTCAAAACGATGAATCAAAGAAGTGTGACTCTAAACGTCTTGCCACTTTAAGTTGAGATAAAGCAGTCAATTTTTTTATTTATTTCATTTTATTTTTTTGTCGACGACCAAGACATGAAAAGTCAAGCAAAACAAAATATATAAATGCACTACAAAAACGTTTGGTCGCTATGACTAGATGCCAGCGAAAGACCGGCAAGGCCACCAAAGTCAGCCAGCACCTCAAAATATTTAAAGCGACAACATGTACATGTTCAAATAGGCTACCATTCAGTAGAAACAAACAATAGTACACACCAATATGCAATGATATACAACAGAATTAAAACAAATTACAAGCTGGTACAAAACACACTGAGAAATTCACAGAGAAAAAAACAAAAAAACCAAAAAAAAACTCAATTGAGAGTTGTTTTTAACCAATTGCAAAAATTCATCACAGCAACATCAAGTAACAAACATATCAAGAAATGTCCGGTCTCGAAATCAATTTAGAAAACACGAGACCAACACCACATGACCTCGAGACCGAGACAGAGATCACCAGCTCAAGGTTAAGACCGAAATTGCAAAAATTGGTCTGAAAATCTTCATTACAGTCAGTGTTGTAATCGAGACTAAAATTGTCGAGACCGAGACCGATACGATAATTTTCTTAAACCTTTGGTCTCGAACAAATTTCGAGATTTAAGTTCCGAGACCGAAACCAAAAACAATTAAAACCACAAAAAAATTTACAAAACTGTAGTCTATTTTAATTACTCCAAATTTTTTTTTTAATTGATCTAAGATTATATTTTAAATGAACAAGCATCTCTTACAAAACAGAAAGTGCATTGATTTGCATGCTTTTTTCTTTAAGATTTAAAGTAAATCTTTAGCTACAGATAGCGACTAAAATGTTTGAACTAATTAACCGCACAACGGCACAAAAGGAAAAATAAGCGTTTTCTCCGGATTAACCAGGGTTAATATTTTTTTTCATTATTAACTTGTTTTTTATCAAATTTAAACAAATTTTATATCATTTTAATCATGAAAAAATTATCTTTTCAATAATATACAAATAAACGTTTTTCTCAAAACGAGCAAAGCGTTATGATTTATTGAATTAGGATAAAAATTTTCAGTCAGTCAAAATCTGCCGCTAGATAGAAAATTAATCCGGATGCGATCCGCCGCAAAAGAGTGAAGGTACTCAAAAGCATTTTATATCAATTATATTAATAGTAATAGTATTACTCAACATACAGGGTGTCCATAAAGTTTTTAGACAATTTAAAAAATTTATTACAAAGGCAGTTGATGAGATATCTTGTATAGATTTGTTTTATGTTAATCAGTGTTTATTAAAGTTTTTAGTCAAACTGAACTTTTGTGTTTCAGATTAAGTTTTTATGTGTTTAATAAATGTGTTAAAAATCCGTGCAAAATGGCTACTCCCCTAGAGAAGGCACAATTTTCCCAGATGTTCTTGGTCACCCACTTCTAACTGTATCCAACACTGACCCTGTTTCTACAAATTTCTTGTGCCATTGATAAAATGAAGGACGTGATGGTGGATCTCTTCCATGTTTAGTTCTGTATTTTTGCTGAGTCTGAACATCTGATTTTGTATCAATAAACCAGACTACAGTTTGTGTCTTCTCTTGAGGAGTAGCCACTTTGCACGGGTTTATTAACACATTTATCAAACACATAAAAATTTAATGAAAAACACAAAATTTTGGTTTGACTAAAAACTTTAATGAACACTGAGTAATATAAAACAAATCTATATAAGATATCTTATCAACTGCCTTTGTAATAAGTTTTTTAAATTGTCTAAAGACTTTATAGACACCCTGTATTAACTTGTAACAGTAGAAAAATATATGCATAACTTATCGTATATTCTATGAATAACATGCTGAATTGATAAATATGACCATCATAAAAATGTAAGTCATGAGAATGGAAATAAAACTACAGCCTCAATTTAATTCGTCAATTTATTTCCATTTTGCACAAAAATCAAAACAAGCATTTTACTCAGTCAGGGTTGGCATTAAAAAACCTGCCCAAAAAAACCTTGTCTCAAGTGTTTTTTTTTATTTTTTAAGATATTTAAAGGATTTTATATCAATTGTATTAATAGTAATGGTATTAATGAACATATTACCTTGTAATAGAGAAAAATATATGCATCATTTTACATATCCTATAAATAACATGCTACCAATTGATAAATATGACCTTCATAAATAATATCAGTCATGAGAATGGAAATAAAACTAAAGCCTTTATTCAATTCGTCAATTTATTTCCATTTTATACTAAAATCAAAACAAGCATTTTACTCAGGATTGGCATTAAAAAACCTGCCCAGAAAAAAACAAAAGAACCTGGCCTAAAGTGGCTTTTTTATTTTTTTTAATTTTCTATTTTTTAAGGTATTTGTAAGTATTTATATCAATTACATTATTAGTAATAGTATTAATAAACGTATTACCTTGTAATAGTATAAAAATATATGTATATACTTACATATCCTATGAATAACATACTACCAATTGTTAATTATAACCTTCATAATTAACCCTTAAAATACCAAGGGGGTCTCTCAACTCAATTTCAAGATACTCAAGATACCAAGAGGTAAATTTTTTTGGCTCCCGCCTTAACTATAGCTGCAATTCTTTTCTTAATCTTTGTAGGTGCCATAAATTTGAATAAAATAAATATAATGTGATCAAATTCACGAAAAAACTTTTGAATATCATTTTAATTTTTACATTCTGGGCTAATTTATACAAAAAAAAGATGAAATAACACTTGCGGTAAAAATCGGGGTTTGTTACAATGTCACATCAAAAAAAGCCATCTGTTTCACCTACTGCAAACTTACTTTTTTATATTGATTGTAAAAATGTATTCTAACTAATGATGAAGAGTGTAGGTAGCAATTTTGTTAGTGTTTTGGTGCACCAGTATATTATGTTTCGAGCTGGCTGTGTTTTCCTACAGAAAATAAAAAATAGACAAATATTGGTACCATACATATTTATGTCATATTCAAAAATGGTTGTGTCATTGAAATAGTTTTCAGTAAAACACAATTCTATAGTTTAAACTGATTTATCACACTTAGAAAACCGTTGAAGTATTGAAAACAATAAGGTCCTCAGAGGACCCCACCTTGGCAAACAACGTTGGTGAGCTAGCCTTGGTTTGTTAAAGATTAATGTTAGTTGTAAATGTACGTCTCGTATAAATAAAACTACAGCCTCAATTCGATTCTTCGATTTATTTCCATTTTACACAAAAATCAAACAAGGTAGTATTTTATTTACTGCTTTTATTACTAGTTAGACGTGTAGGTTATAAAAAATGTTCATATTTAACCTATAATCTGTTTAGGTAAAGTCATGGGGACAGAGAAATCACTGATATTTAGATTACTAGGAGACTGATGTTACTATTTCTGCTTGACAGTTTTGACATGTCTAAAACTTCCTCTTTACTTTTTTTCTAGATATTCTTTTTTATTCTGGCAATCATTCAAATGGGCTCTTATTCGTTCTATTTTCTTACTAATTGATTTATGGCAGTAATCACATGATACTCTAAAAGTTTAATGCTGTCTTCAATTTCAGATACATGCTCCCATTCTATTCCTTTCTTCCTTTCACTTCCCAAAGGCATCCTTCATAACTTTAATTATTTAAAAGATTTAAACAAAATATATATTCAACAATAGTGAAATACTTTATCTAATCACAGATTAAATTTATATTTATTGAGTAACTTTAAACTATATTCTGAAAACATAAATAAAAAATCATAATATACAAATGACAAAAACATAATAGAATATTATAATGTACAAATGCACGTGAAACATAGTTCATTATCAAATCAAATGCTCTTGCTGAAGTGAACTCACTTAACTTGTTAACCACAATAATTACTGATGTTGCAAGATAACTGGCAGCATCAGTAATTTACTAATTTCTGTTTTTTTTTGTTGATAATGATGCATAGCTAAATATATATATATTTTTTTTTGTAGAATATACTAATATTTTTGACATACTAATTATTTTTATTACAAATATTATAAAAATATAATTTATATTTTTGTAGCGTGTTAACAATTTGTAAGAACTACATATCCAAGAACTTTACAAAAAATAAACAACCTCTTGATCTAACCCTGCCATGCTAAAAAACATTTTTTTAATCAAGCGTCCAATACTGTCTTCTGCAATTAATTTCTGAAAATAAAATTTAAGTAGAAGCTATTACAATTTTTTTCATTGCTGTCACTAAATAGAAATATAAATCACTAAATAACGTATGCCCAGTGAGTAGTGACCAAGATATCTCTTGCTTGCTCTGCAGACACACGCAGTAAACAAACATCCAATGCCTTTAGTGTCTGGTGCTATACTGAACCAACGTTCCCTCTAAGCTGCGCTTTTTTTTTAGAGAACACCTTGATTTTGGAAGGAAAAGAGGGAAATTAAAGACGAAATCAAAGTGAAGACCTTTTTTTTTTCTTTACAGAACACCATAATTTTTGGAGAAAAAAAGTGAAAGACGAGATCAAAACTGTTTTTCTTTTTTTACTAAACATCGATTTATGAAAATCCTTGTCTCGAGTCCCTAAATTTGAATATTCACACTGCTCACACGGCCTTTCATTCCGCACATACTAAACAAGCTCTTAGAGGGAACGTTGTACTGAATTACTATGGCCAATGTTCTATGTTGCCGTTTCAACTGCTCTCGCGTAGCACTAGGGCATCCACTTCACTCCTCTAAGTTAATGCTCATCTAAAGGCATCGAACTACCTATACTGCTTGCTTATAATTATTCTTAGTTAGATGCGGCAAAAACTGGTTTGCACCATGCCCATTTCTCAATATACAGCACAATGAGCATTATAAATACTGTATATGTTTGAGACAATTCGATGGGACAAATCTAAATGCAAGTTTGATGACTTTACTGGTAATAGTTGTTTGTTATATAGGCTATAGCTAATGGCTATGTCAGTATGTCAAAAAGTAAACATATCAGTCTATTTAAAATTTGTATTAATATTTGTTTAAATTTACTTACCATTCCTCACTTTATTAGTCACTTTTATAGCTTTTAATAGTAAGATGTCTCAAAAACAATTTAAGTAGAAATAAAATATAAAAATTAATAAAACCAAAGAAAAAAACATAATAAAACCCAAAAAAACAAAAAAAACAAATTTCAAAAAAACCCGGGTTGGGTATTTTTTTAAAAAATCCAAAATTTTGCCAACCCTGATTTAAAACCATCTACCATATTTCGTCTAAGTAAGGTTTTAGTTGGAAGCAGGTCACGTGATAACACACGACCTTTAAAAGGAAGTGATTTAATTGCTTGCTTCGGAAACAGGATTACTTCAGTTAATTGTTCAAACTTATTTGTTCGACATCATAATGTACAGTAATTCAAGCCAGATAAAACAACTTTGAACATTGTCTGTTAAGGGTTGTTTTCCTGTTCAGTAAAGTATGTAATAATTTTGAGGTGCCATTTCAAACTCAGCGCCATAATTAGGCATCTCGTAGTAGGCGTGAAGCATCAAACTTTTATAGCTATTTCAATTTTATTTCTTTAAAAAAGTTATGATTAAGGTGCGAGTGAGATGGCAGTCGAGATTTTTGGATCTTAATATCATTTGTCGACTGAGACCACGCCCCGAAGTAGAGTTAGTTTTGATAGACGAGATTACAAATCATTTCACGGTGGCTTTGAAATCTACCCATGGGTATAACAAACCTAAAGCTTTAATAAAACTAAAACTATTTTTGGCAGCGTGTCGAGTGATTAGAGGGCCGTGATTGTAATTGACATGGTTAAGGTTCAAAACCTGTCGCCGCCACACTGTTTTGTTATGCAAAAAGACGCTTTACATCACTTTGCCCTGATTGATGGTTTTGCAAGCAGTTCTAAATTTCAGTCATATATCTATAAAAGTGAAAAACCAAACTACAAAATTTCAAACTGACAGCAATATCTTGGCATCTCCGGAAGCAGGTCGGGGTAATTGCTTGCCATATGTATCAGCGCCTCCGTCGCTTTCTTACGAGTTAGAAGAATAATTTTAGAAATAAAATTTTAAAAAAAGAAATAAATAACTTTGTAGTAACCGTCGATGTCAGAAAATATTTCTGTATTTTGCGAAAAATTATATTGGCCTTAATGTTTATTAAAATAAAGCTAGAGTAAGGAAAGAACAAAGAAAGTGAAAAAGTCTTGGTTTAACAAAGAGTGTTTAAGACTATGGTGATAGTGATGGTGAAAAATCAATAAGGGGTAAAAATCAAAAAATGGTGTTGCACAAATATTTATCTGTCACCCTGCTGCAGTGATTGCAGATTTAGAATCAGGTAGACGTGGATGACATATAACTTTCCCTGTTCCTGGTGTGCTGAACTGATGAATACTGCCCACAAATTTAAATCTAACTTAATAAAATTCTTGTTTCTTTTTTTTTGAAAATTTTCACAGCATAATATTTACTCAAGTATGAGTCACTCATTCTATGTCAAATTTTATTTCTGGTTTAAATCTTCTTGTTATAATATTGCTAATAGCTTGTTTTTAGAAGGCTGGTTAAAACAAAAAATCACTAAATTTTGTTTTGTAGACAATTCAAGTGCAACTTGCTTGAAAAACTTGTAAAAAAAACTCTTATGATGAACTTGAAATATATTGCTACAGTCTTAATAATCCTTATTACAAGTAAGAATAATTTGTAGTATGTACATTATTTATTTTTTTTCTGTATATTTATCCTCCTGACACGCAAGAAAGTGACGGAAACACTAATACGTATGGAAAGCAATTACTCCGACCTGTTTCCAGAAATGTCAAGATATTGTTGTGCGATTTAAATTTTTATCTTGTGTTTTTTAGTGTTATAGAGTTATGATAAAAATTTAGAACTGCTTGCCAAGACCACAAGCAGGGGAAAGTGCCGTAAGTGTCTTTCCCAAGGACACAACAGAATGGCGCGAGTTGGTTTGAACGAAAATAATGTCGATGACAATTACGGCGCTTTAATTACACGACCACGCTGCCGACTACTTCGTTTACTGTTTCTTAAATTGTTGTATAAAAGCTAAAAATAAATCCAAACATAAGCATTGAGCAATGCATCAAATAATATCACGTCGAACTAATTAATAAGTAACCCACATATTTGGAGATAGATTACAGTTGGTAAACGTTACGAAATAATACGCAAAAGTTTTGGCTATTTTTATATTATCTGCTCTTTGGTTTGGTTAATAGGAATCTTTAGTGTATGAAATTTTTGGTAAATTATTATTCACGAATCGAACAAAATTAAGTTTTTTATACAATTAAAGTAAACTTATTAAAGATGGTTGCTTTAAAAAATAGGAAGGTTTATTTGAATAAGAGAATGTTTTTTAAAAGGACCAGTAAGTTTTTTTGAGTTTTCGGTTATTTGTTTGTCTTTATTTGTCAGGCACTCATTATTTCATTATTTACAATAAAGTTGAAATGGAAATGAAAAAATCGCTGTTTAATTGTTTAAAAAATGCTTAAACTTGTTTGAGCGTTATTTAATAAATGGGTAACGTAAACTAACCATGTCAAACTTGTGAAAATATGCGGTCCGCAACAATGAAAATTTAACCCAAAATATCACTGGAGTAACATTAACAACCCGATTAACAAGCAAAGTGATGATCTTTTTTTCAGCTTACTAGATTCTAAAACTTGCGCCTTTTGTTCTACAATCAGTTTCCTTTTTTAAATTAAAATTTGGACTAAAGAAAAGGTCTTTCCTTTAATTGGATGGCAAATTTTGGCCCCGCAAGGAGCTTCGAAAATCTTTTTTTAATTTTATTTTGAAATCAAATTGAAAATAAAAAAGATTAGGTCATCAGTTAGTGAGCTTCAAAAAAAATCAATGTTGTTTTTGTTGTGACACCTAGTTTTGAATAATTAATATTTCGATTTCATATTGAACATCTGCTTATAAAACTTTTTGAAAGACAATAGCCGGCAGAGTTTACTTGCCTGATGTAACCTATCATCACTTGCTAGCAGCCTAGCTTCTTTTCAAAACCCGACCGTATTTTGTATGTTTGTACGTGGAAGCATTTGCATTTCAAAATTAAATAAAGTTATCTAAATATCAGCTAAGAATAAAATCTGACACGCTAAAAATTGAATCGTGTTGCGGAAAGCAAAAAAAAGGAAAAAATATTCAGATTAAAAACGAAAAGCGTAAAAAAATTGCCTAAGCTCAAAATTTTTCGTGCTAAGTAGAAAATATTAAAGTTAAAATAATTCAATTTTTAGCCTGGTTCAGACGGTTAACGATTGCGGAAAAAATAAGTGAAAAGGAGAATTTTCTGCAATGCTTTCAAAAATTTACGTTTTACCCGTCCGGTTCTATTCTAAACTAACTGTAACTCAGCTTTACAACGACGCAAAAAACACAAGACAAGCTTTTTATTTGTTAAAGCCAAATAAAGATGAACATTAATAATACGGATAGAACACATACATGTACATTATAATGTTTTTATTAAAAATGACATGGAAACACGAAGAGACTATTCAGTCTTTGTGTCAAGTAGTCTCCCTTAAGATAGCAAAGAGGTATACGCGCGTCAAAACACCAACACGCTTAAATTAAATTATTTTTACATATTATAGATTATAATGACAAATAGAAAAAACAAATGAAAAACCGATAAAACAAAAACAACCAATTTGAAGACCATAGAACTGTGGGAAATAGATAAATTTTTTTTATAAATTCAATAAAAAGCTTTTATAGTTCTTTTTTAATTTATTGAGGCATGTGATCTTGGAATAGAGTTGCAAATTAAAGGGCTTATATGTTTAGAAGAATTTTGAATTCTATTGGTTTTGAATAAAGGAATAGTCAATTGATCGTAAGGTTGTATGAAAATGTGTTTTTTGCTAAAATAAATAGTTGTCAAATGAGGATGGTGAGCGGTTTATGAAGAGATATTGATAAATTTAGCTATTTCGAATCCTATTAGTTGTTATAGAAATTTTGAAATTCAAAATTGCAAATAATGATATTTCTTCTAAATTTAATTCATCAATGCCTCAATTAAATGTTATTTGCTCTGCTGGATCAATTAAATTTGCAACAAAAGCGCTATATTAAGCGTCATTAAGCGTCAGTTTCTTCGCGTCAGTTTCGCTGTATTAAGCGTCAGTCTCTTCGAGTTCAGCCAATAGTAGACAGGAGTTATATTTTTATTTGATTCAATTTGAAGTTTTTTGGGAGTAGATTCACTTATTAGTAAACAAGTATCATCAGCAAATAATTGAGAAGTACTTTGAACAGAAAACTAATTAGAATAAAGCTTTCTAAAGTTTTTTTTCTTAAATATCGGTCATTTTTAAAAATTATAAATAATTATAGTTTTAATTTTATAAAAACAAATACAATAATTATGCAGTTTTTATAAATATATTTAAGAAATTATCAAAATATAAATAAACAGTCGGAAATAGAAATTGTAACAAACTTTTTATCGTCTTTTGTAAAAATCAATAAACTAAAACAAAACAGATAAAGTTGGCAACGTGACCAAGTGGTCAACAGCGCCGTCATTGTGATCCGTTTTATTTCGGTTCAAACCACTCGTGCCATTTTGTTGTGTCCTTGGGAAAGACACTTTTTACGGCACTTTCCTCTGCTTGGTTTTCTTGGCAAACAACTCTGAACTTCAATCATATGTCTAAAAAACAAAATAAAGATAAATTTTAACTGGAAGCCATATTTTGGAATCTCCGGAAGCAGGTTGGGGCAATTGCTTGACAGTTGCTTTATTCGTGGCGCCTTCAACGTTTTCCTGCGAGTCAGGATGATCAAAAAGATGAAATGAATAAATGAAATAATTGAAAAAAGCTTACTTCAATGAATATTTGCACCATTCATGCATAAGCAATATGCATAGAAATAATAATCAAATTCCCAAAAATGTGCCACAAATTATTAGCGGAAACAAAGTTTGAAAATGTAATGTAATATTTAAATAAATGAATTAATTTTTTTCCATACTAACAGATGCGTAGTTTCATCTTTTATTGGTCCATTGAAGCAAATTTGAACAAAATAAGTCAACCTCCCAGCAAATTATATGCAAGTAATAAGTGGCTTTGCACCTGCAACTTGATTGATTTAATCTTAGAAAACCTTAAAAAGACAAGCACAACTTTCTGGAAGACAGAAAGCCTTTTTTACGTAAACTTGACAACTTTGAAATATTAATCAGTCAGTTGCACTAAAATTAGCTTAAAGCTGTAATAATATAGAGTTGCAAAAATATTTTTGTAGTTCTTTAACAAAAACTATTGCTTGAATTTTTAGGTGATGACGTCGTCAAACTGGTTTCAAACCAAACGATTTCTCCAATAACGTATACAATAGACTGCTGCCACGTGATCTTAAGATCAGAAATTGATCCAGTTTCATCGGGGTATTTTTTCGAATGGTTTGTGATCGATGGTGATAAAAATGTGAGTGGTTTTATGAAATTAAACCAGTTTTAAAGTGATGTTTTTAAGTATTATTAGTCAACAAATATATAAAGGTTAAGAAAGCTTTGATATCTGTATTTACGTTATTTTAAATTTCGAAAAAAAAAATTAAGAATTGATTTGATTAAAGATTATTTTAGATTTATCATTGCTGACAATCCATCATGTGCAATCCAGAAACCTCAGGAAATAGCGACATCTAGCGTAACTTTATATAATTGCTATAAAAAATATCGGCATAATTCAAAATTATTTTTGATTTTAAAATCTTTACGCGTAACAAAGTTTCTTAGAAGATAAATTACTTCGACTTTAAACTGGCGCTGAGAATTTATCTTCTTACTAGTCCTGGATGTTGTATTTTCCGGTTCTGATGCGAAAGTTTTAAAAAATATTAAAAAATTTATTAGAGAAGTCTTAGGAGGTCGTTAAAGTGAGACGCAGGCATCCAGTGACAATGTATTTACACATTCGATTTACTCAATTCTCTTTTGGAAAAAACTCGTTAAAACTTACGTTTTAAGGTCAATAACCTCTGTTTTTTAAAAATTTGGTTGGATTTTTTTTTATTTCATTTATATGATGATTAAAGTCAAAAACGTTCAAGTCAAGTTTGCTTTTTTTTATCAAGGTATTAGTTATGTTGAGTTTGGTTGATTTAAAACAGTGATTCTCAATGCTTTCGCCTCACTCTCGCCTCCTTTTCAGAACTTAGATACCGTCATTTTTCCAAAATTTAAACTTTAGGAAAATTTCTTTTTACATACACAGAGAAAACTTTTTTTGGACTTCAATCATATTTTTGATCCAAAATTTCGGTGATGCAATAAAATTTACATTTATATTGAAGAACAAAAAAATAGATTTTACTTAAAAAGTTTTTTGTTGGTACAAAATTTTAAAATAGCTTTTAACAACAAATGCTTCATTTAAAGCTTTTTTGTTAATTAAGTAGCCTTAAAAAAGGCTGTTTTGAAAACTCGAACGTTTTCGTCTAGCTCTCTTCAGGAGGTTTCGCTAGAATGAATTGCAGAACTGAATGTAGTATTTCAAAAGTTATAAAGCTGATTCTGATTGGCTAAAAATTAAGATTAATAATAGTTATCATAATAATTGAAAAGTATTAATAAATAAAATCACGTTTCGTCAGCGTAAAAAATTTTTTGGCAAAAAAAAGGAACAAAATTATGCAAGCTTTGTGTTAAAATTTGGAACTAGCCAAACGCTCTCTCAGTGCGCATAACGGATATATACGTCTTGATCGTTGCAGCTTTTCACAGCGCGGATTATTTCGCTTCTCGCTCTTGCTATATTCTCGCACAAGCAGCAATTATAATCGATCGAGACGAGAAAAACAGCGAGATGAGAAATTAATTACGCAATGTAACTCGGATAATGAAAATTTAATTCCGCACTTAACGGGTTAAACCAGGGCTTCTAAAACTATGGGTCGCAAACCCAAATGGGGTTGCGCAAAAAATTTTAGGATCGCGAGACAAATTGCTTTTTGTGGTTTTGAAATTGGCTTTTTTACAATTATTTTTATAATATTTATTGACAATTAAAAACTAAAATAGATAAATTGTCATTACACCATTGTTTCTTAAGGTTAGTAGGTATTTTTAAAGTATTTAATTGACAAAATAAAGCCTAAATCAGAGTGATGACCTTTTTTTTTTCTTTTTTTTAGAGAACAACTGGTTTTCGTAATTTTGTTAATTCGCTTTGGGTTACTATTTTCATTTCTCGTTCTTATTACATAGTTTTTTATGCACATGCTTGATTTTCCATTTGAAAAAATTATCATAAAATGTAAAATACGCATATTGGGGTCACACAAAAATTTATTATTTAAAATGGGGTCGCAGAACAAAAGAGCTTCAGAAGCCCTGCTTTAAACGTTTGTTACAAAATAATGTACTTTTTTCAGACAAGTCTAGGACTTGTCGGATTGGACGGAAATGGAAATGTATTGTGCCGCAGCAGTAACGATAATAATGGGGATTCTAATTGTTCGGAAAACACTTACGAAATAAGGTAATTTTATTAACAAAATGGGCCATTTTACTTTAGTTTCAGACCAAAACGTATGATAAAAAACCAAAACATAAAACAACTAAAGTACATTTTGTAATTTTGTCAATTTCAAATGTAACATGATGTTGTTAGCAGAGCTTGAACAAAATACACCATAGACTATTTTATACGGAAAATGTAGTTGCTGTTTTACCCCCAAAAACATATGTTTTCAAGACTTAAAAATAAAGTGACAATAATGCTGCTGAACTTGTAAATAAATTCCATTATTGGTTTACCTAAAATGGTACTCCAATTCAAGTATAAGTGTCTTAATCAAATGCTAAAGTAGTAAATATGCTTCTAAGATTGCACTGTCTAGATTTGCATTAGTCAATAGTTTATCATATTAGAAGTGCTTCTTGTCTAGAATTGAAGCATTTTTGACTAGCGACAATCTCTTTTTTGAAATGTTCAAAAACTGACCAAAAAAGCAGGAAATTTAGTTTTTTTCCTTTTATGTAACAGCAAAGACCAAAATAAAAATATCTTCATTACATAAATAGACAAAAAATTAAAATTTCGCAATGACTATAAGTCCAATACCGGATTCCAAATGTTTTCACATCTGAGGTCTGGTAATGGCTTTTTTATACGAGGCCGGTGATTTCCAACCTTTTTCAGTCGCGTACCCCTTTCCAAAAATTGCACTAGCTCCGGATCCCTAATTTTGCACAATTCAACAACACAAATAATTTGGAAGAATACTTGTTTGTTAATGTGATGATCTTTTTTTAGTGATCACAACTTTTTTGGAACGAAAATCGAGAAATCAGAGCGAAAGTCAAAGAGAAAACTTTTTTTAGAGATCAATACTTTAAGAAAATATTTTTCTTTCAACAAGCGTCTCGGCTCTCCAAAGTGAAAATATAGTAATCCCAGTCTTATGCCTTTTCATCCAAGAGTTCCTTTTATCTTATCTTGAAACGAGCTGCTTGCGGATCCTTTACAACTAGAGACCTAGGTTCGAAACCACTGTATTAGGGCTATCATTTGAACTCTCTAACATTACCTCGGGGTTGACGCAACAAGTAGAGCATTGGACCACGGATCGTCACACCTGTGTTCGATTCTCTAGGAATAGTGGCAATTGGTGTACTTTGTTAAGGTGAGCGCTTAAACTAAAATATATAATATTGCAGTAAATTTAAAACAAAACCAAAAAAAATAACTTACTTTTGTTTCAAACATGTACAAAAATAAGTTCTTTTTTTGATTTGATTTGAATTTACCACAATATTACATACGTATATATCATATTTATTTTAGTTTAAGTGCACACTTTAAAAAACTCACCTTCAGCTATTATCTAGGAAACAATTTTTTAAGTTTTAAGCTACTATGAATTATCAATTTTTTTTTCATCGGATCAGACAAGATTGCATGACGCGAAGCTAAAGCTATGGAATGCTACCAACTTTATTTTTTAATATTTTTTTAAAAAGTTATTAAATTATAGAAATTTTCCACCACTCTTGGACCCGGAAAATGCCCCGTTTAACACGATCCTGAAGTATCCTTTCAACCAATCCTTCTGTGGATTCACGTTTTTAGCATATTCTTTTGCAAGCAAACAACTCGTGAACGTGTCCTGTCCGACAGGTAATATTACATCAGTGTCTTACATTTTTTTGTCATACACCACTTTTTTCATTTCTAAAATGTTTGCAATTTTCTTTTGAAATATTATTATAACTATTATTTGAAGATGAAAAGCGATTTATTTATGCCATTGAAAGCGCGTTTAATGTAATTATCAAAAACTTTAATAAGAAATGACCCAAAAAACTGCACTAAAGTTGACTGAGTATTTTTAATCACTCTAGCTTTTGTGAACTACTGCTCACTTGGTATAACGGAGCTACATGTTTAATAAGTATTTGCATTAAATTGTTTAATAAGTAAAGCTTAAAATTTACTCTCATTTAAATATGACTTTGCTTTAAACTTGAATTATCGACTTGAATTGTATAGCTACAGAACTATATGTTAATCAAGGGTTCTCACCTTTTTTAAACCCATAAACCGCTTTTGCTTTATAACAGTTATTTGGAGAACTCCAATACAAAAATATTTGAGCTTTTTTGTAAAAAACAAAAAGAAAACATTTTTTTTTCGGAATGAGCTTATTTTAATAGGAAAACCGATCTTTAGTTGGCCAACGTATTGAATTTAAGCACTGCGATACAACCAAAATGAATGCAGAAAATGTTATCGCTTCAATCCGACTAATATTTTAAGGCGGAGCTATTTTACAAACCAATGTGATGACTTTTTTGTCTTCACTGGATTTCAGCAGAATATTTTAAGTTCATTTCTCTGTCAAGAAAAAAAAAATCTCCAGTTTAAGAAAAAACAAGAAAAGGTCATCATTTGATTTATTAAACATTTTTGCCCACAAATGCCGGTTAGATTGAGGTGATGACTTTTTTTGTTTTTTGTTTTCAAATGAATTTGAGGTCAAAATTTAAGTTCTCAGAGAGGTGTAATTAAAAATCTTTCGTGGACACTTTTTTCCTGTAAACCATCAAAATAATACTATTGATCTTCCATTTAACATTTTTTCTTGTAGAACTCCTAAAATTTTCCGTGAACTCCGGTTGAAAACCTTTCCTAAACTATTTAAGTCAAATTTTTTCAGATTGTAACCACGTCGATCAGAATAATTGCTCTAGTGCATGTTCCTGTCACCAAGAAACAACTCCACAACCAATCACTAGCTCTTCTATCACGTTATCATCATCATTAATTTCAAGAATTACAAGTTCAAAAATAATATCATCATCATCATCATCATCAGAATCAACAACCATGTTATCACCAACAAACTTTATTGCTTTATCTACAGTTTCATTTTTAACATCCTCAAGTTCGATGTCGACGTCGTCATTAAAACTGAATACAACGTCAAGTTCAATAACAAAACCACCTTTATTCACATTGGCAACAGATCGGACACGAAACTGCAAACAAAATCTTGCAAAAAAAATTCTCGACCTATTTCAACATCAAGATAAAAAAGAATGGAATTCATATCCAAGCTTGAAGTGGATTTTAGGTTAAATATCAAGAAGGCGATTGTATAATTAGAATCGAAATCGACATCGTTTTCTTTTTTATATATTTGGCAAAACTTCAAAAAGTTGCTATTTGTGTTATTATCTACACAAAAAGTATAAAAAGATCAGTTTTATTCAGTTTCATCTAACTTTTTTGTAAAAGCTTTGTACTTTTAACTTTTATAGGTTACATATAATACGTAGAAAAGGTGATAATTAAAAAATAACAACATTTTTTATCGGAGTCTGTCAAAGAGGATTTTGAGCGATTGTGTTCCAATTAATGTAATGTTTTTTGTTCTTTTCTTGTGTTTTATTAGCGCCAAATAAAGTTTAAGAATTTAAAGTTTTTCCTATACTTAGACAATTCGTGCTTGATCGTGCGTAAAAGGCTGACTAAGTTGAAAAACCCTCAAGTTGTTTGGCGCTAATAAAACACAAGAAAAGAACATGTCCCAAAAAAATGAATACACACTTTAAATAATTATAAACCATGTGTTTATTATTATTTACTTAATTTTCAACATGTACAAAAAAATACATTAGTTTAAGAACTAGCATCAGGGCCGGATTTACCAATAGGCTAGGCCGGCTGAAGCCTAGGGCCTCCACGTCCAGGAGCTTCGAAATTCAATTACGAAATTTGTAATTCTATTAAAAACTTGACAAGTTTAAACCCCACCTAAACCAGAACCTATATCTATATTGCTAAATATCTTCTACATAGGTTATAAATAAACGTAGTTGTAAAGGTTACTAAGTAGTCTACTTTGCAAAAAACTGTATCAGTAGTTGGCATGTTGCTGAAATAACTTATAGACAGTGTGTTGCTTACTTTTGTTGTAAAATATACGTTTTATAACTAGAAATTTACCAATGTTATCGATTTATCTTATTATTATACGTGTTGGTATTGCTTACCTGCGTTTAGACCAAGCAATAATCTTATTTCTTACTTTTTCTAACCCTAATTTTATTATGAGTAAAATATTTGAAAGTGGAGCTAGCAAGCGCAAGAGAAAGAAAATTGAAAATGGTATTTAAAGAAGATAAAATCAATCACTGCTTTCTTGCATCAACCTCTGACAGAAGCAAAAGGTGCTGGCACTGAAGTAGGTGCATTGACCTTAACACAAGAAAATCTGTGTAATGATCAAAATAATCAACCAAATGCTAGCATTCAACCAGAAGAAAATCTTATTGAAAAAGCAATGCAGGAAGTGAACAGCAACCTGGTAATGAGGAAGCAGCCATGCCCAGCGAAAATGAAAATACAAATATCATTCAGAACTCAGTTGCTGCAAAGGGAAGGAAAAAAGAAACACATAAAAGTAGCGGAGATAGTCAAAATTTTCAGTTCACATCAGGTAAAGTAAATCAATCTCAAGGTATTACAGATACTTATGCAGAGTATGCCGAAGATAGATCTACATATACACTAAGTTTAAAGAACGTTGGTTTGTGAATAGATTTATCAAATGAGGAAATAGCTTACTGGATAGAGAGAGACCCTTCTTCAGTTCAGCACGGTTGTGGACCATTTTCTAGTTCCAAGCGTGTGTACAAGAAGCAATCCAGGTATTGCACAAAAGCTCTGTTTTATTCAACGAAAGTCAATGGTGAAACATATAGCAGAAAGTGGCTTGTTTATTTCCCCGCAAAAGGACGAATATATTGCTTTGCTTGTAAACTCTTTCTAACCCTTAGAATACCACTGGGGTCCATATGGACCCCAGCTTAAAATTGATTAAAAATAGCGGAAAAAGTATCAAATAAAAAAGAACGATGTTTTGTGACTTTGTCTGTTTTATGGGTCTATACTCTAGTTTTTGTTTCTTTTATCTTTAAAGCCTAATTTGAAAGTGTAACCTATAACTTGTCCACTGCACTGCAGCAATAGAAAATAATATTGAATGGGGTCCAAATGGACCCCACCGGTAAGAGATGCTATAAAAAAATCCTGGTAATCTAAGGGCTAAACCATATATCTTCTGCTTTAGCTTTTGATGGTTTTGATGACTGGCGCAATTCTTATCTTATCCAGCTCATAAAAACTCAGAAAAACACAGAAATGCCATGTTGACCTACCTAACAAGGAAGCGAGGATATACGCTTACTTCAAAGCTGGAGGAGCAAATAAAAGCAAAACAGCAGTATTGGTGGCATGTAATGGAAAGAATCACCGCTGTAATCTGCACTCTTGCAGAAAGAGGCTTACCTTTTAGAGGGAACAATGAACAATTTGGATCTCCTACTAACAACAATTATCTTGGTCTTTTAGATAAAAGCAAAATTTGATCCATTTTTTCTTGCTCATATCAATCGTCATAAAAATTCAAAATCAAGAAATCCCTCTTATTTGTCAAAAACTATTTGGAAGTGATGATTTAGCTCATGGCTAAAAAAGTTAAGGAATCAATTGTGGCTGAAGTGAAAAAAGTAAGTTATTTCAACTTTTCTCTGGATTCTAATCCCAATATTTTACATACGGATCAGCTAATTTTGATTATAAGACATGTGTCTTCTATAAACGATTTACTAAGTGAGAGACTTATAACTTTCCTTGAGCTGAAAGACCACTCTGGGGTAGGCATGGCAGATTTAGTGCGTAAATATCTCAATTAAAAGCTTCACCTTGATTTTAATAAATGCCGAGGGCAGTCTTATGACAATGCTCCAAACATGGCTGGTAGGTATAATGGTATGCAGCAAAAAATCCTAGAAACGAAGAAATTTGCAAAATTTATTCCATTGATTTTCTTGATGTAATAAACTGTTTTGGCATTATTAATAAAATTTACTCTTTTTTTTCATCTTTCACAAAGAGGTTGTCTTGATGTAATGAACTATTTTGGCATTATTAATAAAATTTACTCTTTTTTTCATCTTTCACAAAGAGGTGGGCAGTTCTAAAATCATTTTCACAATTTCAGTCAAAGGTGCCTAAAAATTTGTCAGATACTAGTTGGGATGGGCATACAAAAGCCATGGAAGCTATTTTGAAATGTTACAGTGCCATCAACTAATGCACTCAGTCATTTGGATTCCGATGCAAGTGAGAAGGGTGATACCAGGCTTTATGCTGACAACCTTTGGCAAAAAATAGAAAAATTGGAATTTATGTTTATGTTGCAGTTTTGAACCAGAGTGCTAGGTCGTTTTCACAGGGTTAGCAAAGCCCTTCAAAAATCTGAATTGTCATTAAGTACTTGTGCCAAATTGTACAGTTCACTTGTAGACTTTCTAAGCAAAATGATAGATGAATTTTATGAGTTTGATCTGCAAGCAAAAGCTACCTTGCCGAGTATTAACAACAGAGCTGTCACTAGGAGACAAAGAAATGCACCTGAGGCTTTAAGTGAACTCTCTTCAAAGGATAGGTTGAGAATAAATTCCTTTATTCCTATGCTTGATGCAACACTTGAAGCCAATTTAAGAAGAAGCGCTGCCGTGTACAGTGACGTTGCAAAAATGTTCCTTTTTCTTGTTAATCTGATAGCAACTAAGCTGGAAATCGGAAAAGGCGTAAAACTTTTAAAGGAAGCGTATTCAGAAGATATTAACCCGAAACTTACTGATGAACTTCTACATTTTCATTTGTACGTGAGACAAACACAAAGTCAAGGACTTACAGAAGAGCAATCTATTTCCTTGTTTCATGAAAGCCCTTATCAAATTATGTGCAAGGAAAAATTTCACCCAGCCTTTCCTAATGTGGAAGAGTGTTCACTATTTCCTAATTAAGACTGTTCACTAACTGCTCAGGAGAGAGATCTTTCTCAAGGCTTAAAAGCATCAAAAATAAACTGAGATCCACCACGTCTCAAGAAAAATTGTCTGGACTAACCATTCTGTGCATTGAGAGTCACAAAGTTAAACAGATAAACTTTGATGAACTGTTGCATGATTTTGCTTTGACAAAAGTTAGAAAAAAATTTCATAGCCTAGTCTTACTCCATTTGATTGCTCTAACTATTTTTTATGTCCTTGTAAATAAACTTTACAACTATTGTAACGGCTGTTTTATCAAAGAAATTAAAATTAGAAGCAAAACTGTTTTAAAAATTTTTATTTTTTTTAATTAAAAATTTGTAACCATGAATCGGGAGAATTAAAAGAACAAACAGTTTAATGCCCTCTTTTTTTAACATTAAACAATGACATGTTATGTTGTTTAGAGAGAAATTTTGAGTTTAAAAATAGGGAGGGGCCTCACAAATGGAATAGCCTAGGGCCTATCATGGTCTAAATCCGGCTCTGACTAGCAATGACAAAACAATAAAATGATGTTTGTAAATTTTTTACATTTTGAAAATTAAACAAATAATGATAAACACCTGGTTTACAATTATTCAATGTGTGTATACATTTTTTTGGGACACCCTGTATATACATTGTAATAGGTAATTTTTTTGGAACTTTTGAGACTAATATCTAATTTATTAACTTTTGCTTTAATATAAAAACTGTGGCAGAATTTAGAATTATAAAGACGCACGACGCGTTTCAAAAGCAACAAGTCTTATGGAAATATTTATCGAAGTTTTTTCAATTGTCGTAGGAATTAACAACAAGAGAGCATAACAGTTTTTATATGGCAAGCCGGCTGAACACAGATTTAGGTTACTTTGTTTACATCTACTGCAAGCTCTTTGTGTGGCTTATTCTTTTTGCATACGCTGAATTCGACTATTCCTGTAGCTGTCGTTTTGAGGTTTTGTGTTTACTCAGCCTATTATAAAAGAAACCCGAGTTAGTTTCATTTAGATCAATTTTAGAACAGAAAATGGACATACAATACATAACGGAATAATTTAAATTGTCATAACTTGAAACTCTATAGGCAGTAGGCTTAGGCTAAACATGTGAATGAACACCGAGGCTACAAAAAGTATGTGGTTGTACATCTTTGGTGTGGTCCAAGATTTCCTGACCTGAAATAAATTTATTTAGCAAGTTCTATTTTTTCATTTTCAAATTAAACCATTTGCAGCAGATACCAGAAAAATTCTCGACTACTGATACGTATAATTTTTTAAAGTATTTTTTATCTAATCGACAAAATGCATAAAATTGATATTAGCATGACAGGATGCTAAGTTAACACCCAAGGCGAACAAAGTACAAAACCGAATTTATCTGGTCGTGGTTTGGAATTCGGTTATTATATTTTTAATACCTTCAAATCTAAAGTAAATCTGAAAATTTTATTTGATACAAGAGTAAAATAAGTAAAAAGGTTTAAAAACTACTAATACAGATTTTACTGTTTTATTAAGTTTCGAAAAGAAAGTTTAATTCAAAATCTGCACGTTCTTTAGTTTGATTTAGTTAATCTTTGTTAAATAATCAAGTTTGTTATATAAACAAAAATGCTTTTGCTTTGCTTATATCAGTGGTTTTCAATCTTTTTTAATCCGTGACCAAATCTAAATTAATACAACGAATGAATAAGCAAACAAATCTGTGATCGCGATTCAACGCGCCGCTCGCACTTGCTCAGCCAAGCTGCCGAAATCAACGTACTGCTGGATTACATTCGTATGGGGAGGGGCGCCTTGCTGATGGCGAAGGCTACTTTCGCGGTCTGGGTTCAATTCTTACTCCCGTCATTCAGTCAGCTTATTGTCATCCTTTAAAAGACACTAGGCGGCGCTTTCCTATGCTTGGCGATCTCTGCAATCTGCTTTATGTTTCATTCATATCATTGTATAAAAACTAAAAATATAAATAAAAATTTTTTTAACAAAACAACATTATTTTGGCAGCTTCAAAAGTTTAACGGCTCCGAGATTTCCAGCGAGTCAGGAAAGTAAATAGCAATAAGGATAAGGATTTTAATTAAAACTTAGTTATAAAGCTGATGCGCACAAGCGGGAATAATGCTAAAGTAGAAGCTAATCACATTATATAATGATATTTTAATCGATTTTATTGTATCCTTTCCTTATGCTGCTTTTAATCATGGCCTACTTAAGGTATGGCCACACATGTTATATTTCCCGTCAAAAATCTGAGCAACTGATGTTTCACTGTGAATGTGCGGAAACAAAAGTCCCAAGAGAACGTTTATGACAAAACGTTAAGGCAATAAAAAAGATTGAGTAAGCCAAATCCTCACTGCTACAATTCTAAGAGATAAACATTGAAGCAAATATTGGTGTCGCTGCGACAATTCTTTGGTTTTACTTTCTTATATCAAAAATACTTTTTTACGCTCTCTGTTGGCGTAGCAACATTGAGTGAATGAAAATCAAGTCCCAGAGAAGGAACATGGATTTTAAATATTATTTGTTACAGTTGATCTACAGCTAGTCACCTACCTTAAATTTAAATATAGTACGCCTCCAAAAGGTGCTTTAAAAAGAAATTAAAATGCTTGTTTTGGACCTTCATTTGAATGTATAATGTCTTGGGAAATATATTTTACTAATGTATGTCGTAAAGCAGAGAAATATGTCAGACGTTCAGTAACATAAAATGATGCAATTATTAAATCGGTAACATTAAGGGGTGTTCAGATCACGGATATTCAAACGTTTCGGCGCTGTGGGCCAATTTTTTTGCAAGTATCCCCTGCGCCGCAATCGGTACAGAATTGCAATGATAAAACTTTTTTGGTATTTACTTTGATTTTGGTAATTACTTCAAATTATCTTTTTTGTGAACTTGGATCGAGCCTCCCCCCCAAAAAAAATAAATATTCATAATTTCAATCCTTCAGCAAAAAATTCTTGTTGCACTGAAATTTATGAATGCAATAACTTGAACACTATATGACCCGCGATTATTTATATGAATAAAGAGGTGGTTGGCTCTATGAGTTACAACGTTTGCCCACCCCTATAATCCGTTTATTTTTTCTATTTTCATCTTTATATTTAGAAAGGCGTCGGAGTGACATGATTACGCAATTACTCCAACCGCCTTGTGGAGATGCGAAGATATTGCTGTTTGGTTGAAACTTTTTTACTTTGCTTTTTAGTTCTTTTTATAGAGATATGACTGAATTTTAGAACAACTTGCCGAGAAGAAGTGACATAAAATGTTTTTCCCAACAACACATCAGAATGGCGCGTGTAGGTTTTAAACTGCGGTTGTTCATCACAATCACCACGCTCTGAACACTCGACCACGCTGCCCAGAACCAGTTTAACCAAGTTAAAAAGTTGTAATCTATAAATCCATAGGTGCATGCGCGGAAGAGAAAAGGTTGGGGTTAAAAAAGCTTCATAAAGAATAATGGTCAAATTAAGTTTTATAGTAGCACGAAGACAGCTTAAAAAATGTTGAAATACAGTGAATACTTTATAAATGAAAACAGTATCATCAATCCAATTTTACTCCGGTTTAAATATCCGCATTAAATGGAAGTGGCTGGATGCATCCCATTATTTGCGCAAGTCTTCTTACACCTTCTCTCCATCTAAATCGATCTGCTGTATCTTCTTTCTAAAGTATACCTAAAGAATTTAGAATTTGGTATGTATTTTTTATGTGTTATTTTACATTCTCTCTTATTTCGTAATTATAATAAAACTCATGTTATTGCTTCAGAATGACCGCTAATAGAATAATTCTTTGCCCGATTTCTATTCATTCAATGTTGCTAAGCAAACAGAAAACTTAAAAAAGTATTTTTGATATAAGCAAGTAAAACCAAAAAATTGTCGGAGCGACACCAAAAATTTTTAACTCAGTTGCACAATGAGTTTTATGAAACGTTCTGGAAAACATTAAATTTGCGCGAAATTTTTTACACGCCTGAAAAGCAGTTGTTGTTTAAAATAGTGAAAAAATTCAGTATCGGAGTGATGCAACTTTAAGTAAACTATAAAAAAATATTACTTCGAGATAATGGGAAAATATCAGTTCATTAATATTTAATATGTAAAAAATCAAAACTAAAAATCGTAAGACTTTGAAAATATAATTTTTTTAACACTTTGCGCACATGAAAACTTAAATTTTTATAAATTAAACCGTCACCAGCTCTGTTTCTTTTTATCAAGCTTTTGCAATAAACGTGGAATCAAGTTTCACAATAAACACGTTAGACTTAAAACTTTCTTTTTTAATTTTGAATCAAGAGAAATTTTTAGAAAACACTTTGCTCAGACAAGACAATACTTCCAGGTCTTCACCACCAGGAATAAAACTTAAATTGTTTTTAAATCGGATTAAAATTCCTAAACTGTGGTAAGCGTGCCACCCGTTGTATGTCAGTCTTTCGAATGGAAAGCAAGCAAAAATGAATTCATTAATTTTTCTTGCTTTAATCTGTATATTTATCCTTCTGAATCATAGGGACACGTCAGATCCATTAGGCAACCTTCTAGCAATTACCCCAGCCTGCTTCAGGAGATGACAAGATATTGCTTTCGGGTCGGAATTTTTATTTAATTTTTTTTAGTTTTTATCAGATTTAAAACTGAAATTTGGAGCTGATAGCTAAGACCGGACAGCAGGAAAAGTGCCTTAAAATGTTTTCCCATGGCTCCTCAAAATTACAAGAGTAGGTTTCGAACCGCAACCGTATCTATTTCTTGTGCCATCAAAACCACGCTCTCAATCACTCAATCACTCTACCAGGAAAAAAATTAAACTGTTTAAAGCTTTCCGTAAAACTTTTGTTAGACATTGGAATAAAATTAATAAAACTTATTTAACTCTTATAAAAAATTTAATAATAATTTTTTTACTAAGTTTCTAAACAACTTGGAAAAACTTCCAACGAACACGATGTATTATTGTACTGTATAATACATATGTTTATAACATAACCACACCTTTTTCCGGCTATTGATTTTTCCATTTATTGGGGTATGCGATCTAATCCGTTCTCAGCTTTGATAATCATCATCATGTATTTAAGATTTTCTAATATGGGCCTAGACCAGTAGATTCCAATGTGGGACGTCCGCCGCACAGGAAAGCAATTTGATTTTTAGATGCTTTAGCAATTAAAGTTTTTGTTTTTTGATCTATTGGCCGTAACATTTTAATGAATAAAAAAGTAAAAATCGCACCTGCATTTTATTCATCATTCTGTCTTTGATTTTAAAATTACCTCCGATTGCACTGCCACCAGGCAAATAACCTTAATTTTAAAATGAGTTGGGAATTAAAATGGGAATTAATTTTAAAATAAATATTGAAATTTTTTAAAATTCTTCTTATATTCTGTGTTCAAGGCATTAAAACAGATGATTTATGAAACACAGTTACTAACTATAATTAAAAATACAATTATTAACTTATTAATGTACAAAATTATTAGTTTGATTAAAAGTATTTTTCCAAAGTTACATTTCCTAATGCCTGTAGTATAATATGTGAAAGGGTGGGAATACGAAACATGGTGGTAATATGAAACTGCCTTTATTTTGGTTATTAACCACTACCATTTATTGGCTTTTGAAATGCACATAACCTTAGTTCCACCAGTTGCCACTACAGATTTACTGGCTTGCGACTGCTTGCATAATGTAATAATTGCTTCCGGCTTACTTTTCTCCTGTTCAAAACTTTTATAAAGTGAGTAAAAATTTTTTATTTTTGCCCCTATTAGAGGCGTATTTTTTATTACTTTTTTATCATTTTAAATTCCACGTAATGTTTTTCTAATTTTTTTAAGCAATTTGTTGCTATAACTTTTACTGTCTTTTGCTATTTTTTTTATCTTCATAAATGCATGTTGTTTTAAAGTTTGTTATTCTTATGATTAGAAGTTTATTATGCAAACATTAACTTTAAACTTTAAGTAGAAATTAAAAGTTCAAAAATTAAATCAAAGTTGGTGTTTTACGCTTCGATTTTCACCTTAAGTGCAATTCTATTTTTAAATAAAAATTTTAAATCAATACATGGGGAACATCAAAAATTTATAGGTGATTAAGTGGGGCATGGCCAAAAAACGGTTTAGAAACACTGGCGTAGACGGTACGCAAATATTGTACAATAAACATTCAAGCAATACATGAGTAAAAAACGTTTGGGAATCATTGTTAGAACAACTTCAGAAAAGCAAAGTAAAAGTCAAAAATGAACTAAACTGTCGTGTACAAATATTCAAGCATCCTGCAGTGGCCGACCTCTATCTGACATAATATCTGGACGAACAAGAGTACAAGATACAGTAAACTGACTTATGCAGATATGATTAGAAGGAAGTGGAAATTGTTTTCGTTAAAAGTATTTGAAATGGTTTTCAAAAAATATCAATATTCAAAAAAATAAAGTAAATTAATGAGAGATACGGACTTACATATTTACGTATATGCAACAAATGAATCTGAACTGTTAGCTTTTATCGAGCTTGCAAAATTATGAGGAACCTAATAATTGGCATGTTGTAAATGTAGTTTGTCCCTTGCACGAAGCAACCTTGATTTTGTAGCTGCAATGACTGAGAATCATTTTTGATATTTAAATCTTTGCTTTTTTTGCCCGATAAACTTTTACAAAGCTTTCGTTGAAAATTTGACATTTCAGTTTTTTGCGATTTTTTTAAGGTTTTTTAATACAAACTGCACCTAACTGCTTATCACACAGAATTATTTACGTTTGGATGAAGCTTTGTACGCAACAAAAACCAAAATATTATTAAAATAGTTAACTGTAATCTTTGAAAGCCTGCTATTATGCTTATTCAAGTTAGTAATTGCCACTTGTTATGTTTATACTTATTGGATATTATTACAATTGTGGCAAGTCAACAGAAAAGCCAAATTGTTATTACGTTTGTATAATTGTAAAAGATGTTAATATTTGGTTAAACAATTACCAGAAACTACTAACCTTTGAGGACAAAATAGAAAATATAATAAGCATAGTGTCGATAGAATGGTTTTTTAAACAAAAAATAACTTGTTTGAGCATCATGCAATCAAACAGAAAAGATTTTCCTGAAGCAATTAAATATCTAACTAGGAGAAAGGATTTTTTCTTTAAAGCGGTAAAGGCTGACTTGTTGTAAAAAAATTGCAGTCTTTCAAAACGTATTGTTGCTTTCCATAATTTAACTACTACTAGAAATTAACAAAGATAGTTTTAAAAACTGCCATATATACATATTGTATGATTTTACAAAAGTGAAACAGGCATTAATAGACCAATAAATAGAGGCTTTTACGTGTTACGTCAAATGAAGACCTATTTATGTTAATCTGCCCTAGTTGGGAACTCCATGGGTAAAACTCGAAAATAAAATCAAAGCGAGTGTGTAAAAATGCTTTTTTGCAGTAAAACAACATGTTATTCTTACATCTCGTCCATTCTTCCTGCAATCAAAAAGGATGTGTTACCTGCTTTGCTTTCAAGCATAGTAGTTTATATTTTTCGTGCCACTGTAATAGTTGGTACGTAGGCCGCATATCTTAACAATTACAGAACAGAATTCGTCAACACGTGCCAAAATTTATTAGAACCGACCAAATTCCAAACTCTCGTAAGATTTATACTCGTTTGAGCAAATTTTCAAATTCAGTTATGTTTATTGAATCTGCGATTAGTCAACACCTTTCAGAAAACCCTATTTGCGCCAAAAATTACAGTGATGAAAAATTTAATATTTTTTGATTTGGTTGTTTGACCTTTCATTTATCTGCTTTAGAAGCTGTTTGCATCAAATCATGCAAGCCAAATTTATGCCACCAAAAAAGGGTTTTTAACAACTTGAAACTGTTGCGTTGATCACGAGTTATGACGCTTCCTCAAACATCCAATCATCTTCGTTCAGCTTTATTAGAAAATCAATTAAATTAATTTTTTCTTTGCTCCGACGTTCATCTCCTGACGAATGTCGGACGAAAAGCTTAGAGATAAATTTTTGTTAGCTATCTTTAAATTCTGTACTACTAATCACTTGTTTGAAGTCTTTTTACTTCAGAAGAGATAAATTCAGTATTAGCTTGAGTATAATTCCATTTTTATTTCCATTTTTACTTAGATTCCTTTTTAACTATAATTTTTGGTGGCATAACGAGTTGGGATGGTCCTACGCAATAAACTTCAGCATTCTTCTGTTCAATCTCTAGTTATCTTGCTTTATTACCTCCATTCTACAAACAAAGATTATGATCTTCAAGTAATCGTTGTCTGATTTTATTGGACAAAATTCCACTTATAAATGCATCTCGGATTGCCTCTTCTTTATAAAGTTTAGCTGAAACCGCTAAAAAGTTACAATCTGTACTTAGTCGCTTCAACTTTTGAAAATAAACGTTAAGTAATTCTCCAACTTGCTGGTTGCATGTCTGCAAAGCATACCTTGGATCTAGTGCGTATGTATTAGTTAAGAGATTAATAGCGTCATCGTAATCAAGTTCTCCGATATTAGCTCGTAAACAGTAGCGTCAACGTGGTTGATGAAAAGATTTGGTTTGTTTTCCGCGCTCACACAACTTGTTGGTAAATGTAATGAGCGATTGGAACCAATGAAGTCATTGCCTTTTCGCATCGTCAGCTTCAGGATGGATCCTGTAAACTTTCGGACGAAGATTTTCAACTAATTTTTATGTTTCAATTTAATATACATTTTGCGTCAAGTCAATTATGTCTATTATTTTATCTCAGTTTATGATTTAAAACAGGTTGGGCAAACTACGACCCGCCACAAATTTCTGTTTGGCTCGCGAAACATTCAAGCAAATAACTTTACTCTCTTTTCACTTTTAATCGTGGTGATCTCTAAAAAAATGTTAACACTTTTAACGAGATAATTGAAAGTTCCGTGGACTGATGTGAAGACCGTTGGCTTTGTAAATTGGATGCCAAAATTAATATAAATAAATTAATTTTACCAAAAGTTAAATAATTTGATATTTTACCAGTTGCGAAATTTGAAATCAGAAAAATAAATATCTTTCTCAAGCTGCTGTAAGCAGTATCTTGCAGTTACTGACGTCATACAGTTACTAACGTTTAAAAAGTAGTTTACGTCACTTGTTTTTGGCTCGTATTACAGTATGAAGCCAGTTGCATGTTTGTTGCAGTTACTAGAGTATTAACTTAAACTTGTACATTTTTCAAAATAGTATTTTACTACAGTACAATTATTAGGTTCATTTTTATCCAAATTTTGTTTTTATTTTCCACAGAATTGTTAACTGATGATGATCTTTTAATCGAGTCTATTTTAACTTGTTAATGCAGTCAATAAATATATAACGAAAGATTTTTAGTTTCAAACTTATTTTGATTTTATGCTTTCACAGGGAAGACTTTTTTTAGAGATCACTATAGTGCGGCTCGCCAAGTAATTTAATTTCTCGATTCTTTGATGTTTGCTGATGACATAAGCATTTTTTTACAAAATAAAGACATCAAGGAGCTATTTGATGCTGGTAATAAAGAACTTCAACTAGTTGACCAGTGGTTGATTTCAAATAGATTATCAGTTAATGTTTCTAAAACTAAATACATTTTATTTAAGACTGTTCAATCCAAATTAATAACAAAAAAGCAAACTCTCACATTGCGACAAAATGAAATTGAACAAGTTAAATGTATTAAATTTCTTGGTGTTTATATACAAGAGCACTTATCATGGTCAAGACATATAAATCACCTAATATCTAAACTACGTAGTGTTCTTGGAACTGTTATTAAAGTAAAGTCACTGTTAAATAAAAGATCTCTTCTTCTACTTTATCACTCTCTTATAAATAGTCAGCTTTCTTACTGTATTTTAAATTGGTGTTTTGGCAATAAAACTTTGGTTAAAAGATTACAAGGATCGTGCTATAAATATGTTAAATTATTTTTTAATTTTAACAGTAGCTCAACTGTTTGTGATGTAATGAAAGAAAATAAATTGTTAACAATAGATCAACTTTTGGCCAAAGAACTAATTGTGTTTATGTTTAAGCAAAAAAATGGTAAAAACCCATCTGCATTTAAAGATGTTTTTACTAAAAACGAATCTAAATACAATACCAGAAACAAGTCTATCTTTATTCCAAAGAAATGTTTTAGCACAGTATGTCAGCAAGCTATTTCACACCGTGGTCCCGCTTATTGGAATTGCATTCCCTTTGACTTAAAAAATAAAAAACAAAGTGTTCGATCTTTTACTCTTGAGGTTTATAAATATCTTTTAAGTAATGGGAATAATACTTAATTGTAATGTTTAGATTCCTAAACGCGATACTGCCCTATGTATTTTTGATTACAGGTTTCTGGAAAGAAGGAAATGGTGTAAAAATTTTTTGAATTCAATCTCTGGAAGAAAAGCTTAATCGATCAAGATATCCAGTCTGCACACAAAGCTTTAAAAAAAACTCTTATATTTTGATTGTCTGCATAATTTCAAACTCTAAACAAATTAATTCTTTTTCACCCTTATCTTCGCTCTTTCATTAAAATTTCTTTTTGACAATGGTATACTGTTCGTTTTGGCAATTAATTTTTTATTTTTAGAATTGTAAAATAAGTTTCAAAACAATTACTAAATGTTATGGACTTTGTTTAATTTTTTTATGTTGCTATTATGCTGGTCTGCAAAAATTTTATCTAATATTTTTTGTAGTGCATGAATTCTGTTGTAAATGTTTTTTTTTTTTTTTGTTGTTGTTTATAATTGTTATATTATTAATATATGTTTTTCCATCAACTTTGACTAGCATAATAGTTTTTTTTTTTTTTTTTCTTTTTATGTTATGTTATCTCTTTTATCGTTAATATTTGTTTATTATTAGCTGTATAATTCCGTAATTTTTTTTGTATATACTTTCGGCATTATTTACTATTCTATTATAGTCACCAGTTGCATTTAGAAAAGGTTTCCGGACCTGGTGAGGTTTCTTTTTTGGGTGGTTTTTCTTTACTCACCTTGCTCAGTTGAGCTAAATTTCCATCTTGGCTAGCTGTGCCACCCATCATCATTACGCAGCCTAGTCATGCACTGGTTATTTAATTGTTCAGTTTGTTTCATAATATTATTTTTACGTATTTATTTATTTATTTTGTTTTCTTTTTTCACTTATGTCTTTATATGATTAAGGTGTTGCAGCCATGCTTTATACTATCTTGTACTTTTACTTTGTTTGTCATATGCATGTTTTAACGTCTGACGTTGTGCTGCTTCTTCCTTTTCTTGATCTTTTTAATGTTTATAATTTTTGTGTTAAACTGTTTAATAATGATCGAGAATAAAAAAAAAAAAAAAAAACACTGACTGAACCCCCAAGCTAACAATTTTGGCCATCCCTGATTTAAAAGATTTTTGAATTCATTACACTTAACACTGTCATTGACTTCCCAACTTTTGGAGTACATAGTTTTGACGTTCTGCATTATAGTAACAGTATGTTAAATTTTATTGCATTTAAGCAAGTGAACCAAACCACAACCATTGCAAGTACACTATTTTTGTGATTGTTTAAGCTGTTTGTTCTGCAATTTTTAATCTTAATATTGAGCTGACTGTTATTGGTGTTTCTGTGCAGTGGGAATGAGTTAATTTCTTGGCACAGAAATCTTCGACTGTATTTATGCTCTTCTCAAATAAATTATTACCAAAAAAAAAAAAAAAAGCTATTCATATTCACATCATATTCTTATTCAAACAGAATGAAAAACAAAACGAAACAACTATAAGAAAGAATTGAAGATTAAATTTTATAAAAAATAAATACATTTTTGAAACAGAATTATAATCGTTCTGTGTCATATTGATTGATTACTACCATTTACTTTAAATTGTACTTCTTTGAAAGCTCATAACGATTTAAATTGAAAGCATTTTACAACCAGGTTTTAAGACTTTTTTGATAACAAGCGAATAATTTTTAAGCCAAATAGCGAGCAAGTTGGCGAGCGAGCGGCGGCAAAGCAATAGAAAAATTGTACAAAATCATGCTTATCACGTAAGCGTAAAACAGGAAAACCAAACCAAAATGTTCCGAGTCGGTTGATGCAACAAATTAACCACTCAAACAAAAGCAAAATTCAAAAAAGCAAAATTCAAAAAAGCAAAAAACAGCAAGACAAGACGATGTGGTGGAAAATGGTGAGGTGAGGATAAATACCAAATGCGCAATTATTATTTACAATAAAACGCATGTATTCTTGTTCTAAATCGGTGACTAAAACTACAACTAAATAAGTCCGTAAAATTGGTGACTAAAAATATCCGTTTATTTTTTGATTACTAAAATTTTACGTGAAAATAATTGCTTTTGTATCTAAATTTTTGCTACAAGAAAAAATCTTGTTATTTGTTTCACAGTGTATCACTGTTTTGTAAGCTTACACACAAAATTGTGCATTATCCAGCCCTAAAAGTCTACAAACATGTAAACATGCAGACTTAATTATTGTTTTATTGAGTAATACAATGACAATGGTACTCACGTGAAAGTCAGCTGCTCTCTTACATTTGTTGCGCAAATCATATGAAATTTTGTGAAAGAGTCGACAATCTTTTGCAAAACATGGCTATTAAAAATCATCGTGCTAGACAGCACCACAATAATTTGTATACACTTGATTACTGTGTTTCTTTTGTTACTTTGATTTCTACATTTTATGCTTTTGATGTTTTTATATACCGTAAAATCTCTATTTAAGCGCCGTGGCGCTCTATTTTTCAACCCTTCCCCTATAGTGGCGTTCTATTAGAAATGGTGTTCAATTAGAGGGTGGCGCTCTATTTTTCGACTAGCTGGTCAGAATTTTGGGAAGATAAATTTAATTAATGAATAGAAAAAACATCTAACACAGTTAACATCTAACATTTAAAGAAGAAGAAAAAACATCTACCGTAACACAGTTAGTGGTAAGTAATCAAAAATTTACTGGTGAAATTCACTGGTGATTACAATGCCATCACTGATTACAATGCACTTTGTATTTGGATCCTCAAATTAATATTTGTAATGATTATGTTGACATTTGGATATGGAGCAAGTCTACACATTGACCTACTGGTTCAATTTTTAATTATTAAGTAATTTGTGCAAAACGTAAAAATTTGGCCTCACATTTTGCTTGCTATATCAATCTAAAATAATATGTTTTACCAGCTTTTTTTGTTTTTCAAAGAAATTGGTATGCTCGCAAATGTGTTTTTATCTTTGGTTTTTCAAAAAATATTTTTGAAAAGTTTTTTGCGAGTTGTTTATATTTTCGGTCTACATAGCCATACCTGCCAGAGTTTCAAACACTTGGGCAAAATCAGAAATTTTGAGGCACTGATAAAGATCAAAAAAGTTTTTTGTGCTAATTGCAGAAAAAAGTTTACGAATTTAGTTGAAAATCTTTTTTACAGATCATTATGTTTTGGGAAGGAAATGAGAAAAATTAGGGACAGATTCAAAATGAAGACATTTTATTTGGCCTTTACCCTAACTTTAGAAAATTAATTAAAAAAATTAATTTTTTTGCTTGTACGCTTATTCCCGTCTATACATGTTGATCATCTTAACAATATTAATATTCTATTTTTTTAAAGCAATTTATCAAAATACTTCAAAAGTAATTAACATTAAACTTACATTGTCCATTAAATTACGGTAACTTTGTTTATCAAGACTTTATATCAGTGTTTCTCAACCTGTATGCCGCGGCACTGTAGTGCGCAGTGAGACATTTCCCAGTGTGCCACGAAAATTTTTAAAAATCATTAGTCCATTGTTCAGAGACCTTTAAACAACACTACAATTTAGGTACGAGAGTCTGGAAATTCGAGACAGATTATATCAGCTTTCTTGTTTGTCCGATGCGAGCTTGACTTACATAAGTATGTCAACTTGTCATTTGAGCAATAGGACTAGTACATACTTGGGTTTTCACTTAAAAAGCAAAAATTTTGTTAAAGAACATATTAATATCTTTCCAATACTAAATGTATGTACTTTTAAAATAAATAAAATGTGCTTTAATTTTGAAACAAAAGTCATTTAGCTTTGTTTATTAAATTTTGTAACCATAAATTTAATCGGCAATTTTTGAAAATGGATTGTCGTTTCTTTTTAAATATATTTTAATGTTATTACTTTTTTACGTTTTTAGCAAATTCTTTTGCAAGCAAACAACTCGTGAACGTGTCCTGTCCGACAGGTAATATTACATCAGTGTCTTACATTTTTTTGTCAAACACCACTTTTTTCATTTCTAAAATGTTTGCAATTTTGTTTTGAAATATTATTATAACTATTATTTGAAGATGAAAAGCGATTTATTTATGCCATTGAAAGCGCGTTTAATGTAATTATCAAAAACTTTAATAAGAAATGACCCAAAAAACTGCACTAAAGTTGACTGAGTATTTTTAATCACTCTAGCTTTTGTGAACTACTGCTCACTTCGTCAGGTGTAACGGAGCTACATGTTGCATTAAATTGTTTAATAAGTAAAGCTTAAAATTTACTCTCATTTAAATATGACTTTGCTTTAAACTTGAATTATCGACCTGAATTGTATAGCTACAGAACTATATGTTAATCAAGGGTTCTCACCTTTTTTAAACCCATAAACCGCTTTTGCTTTATAACAGTTATTTGGAGAACTCCAATACAAAAATATTTGAGCTTTTTTGTAAAAAACAAAAAGAAAACATTTTTTTTCGGAATGAGCTTATTTTAATAGGAAAACCGATCTTTAGTTGGCCAACGTATTGAATTTAAGAACTCCGATACAACCAAAATGAATGCAGAAAATGTTATCACTTCAATCCGACTAATATTTTAAGGCGGAGCTATTTTACAAGCCAATGTGATGACTTTTTTGTCTTCACTGGATTTCAGCAGGATATTTTAAGTTCATTTCTCTGTCAAGAAAAAAAAATCTCCAGTTTAAGAAAAAACAAGAAAAGGTCATCATTTGATTTATTAAACATTTTTGCCCACAAATGCCGGTTAGATTGAGGTGATGACTTTTTTTGTTTTTTGTTTTCAAATGAATTTGAGGTCAAAATTTAAGTTCTCAGAGAGGTGTGATTAAAAATCTTTCGTGGACACTTTTTTCCTGTAAACCATCAAAATAATACTATTGGTCTTCCATTTAACATTTTTTCTTGTAGAACTCCTAAAATTTTCCGTGAACTCTGGTTGAAAACCTTTCCTAAAATATTTAAGTCAAGTTTTTTCAGATTGTAACCACGTCGATCAGAATAATTGCTCTAGTACATGTTTCTGTCACCAAGAAACAACTCCACAACCAATCACTAGGTCTTCTATTACATTATCATCATCATTAATTTCAAGAATTACAAGTTCAAAAATAATATCATCATCATCATCATCATCAGAATCAACAACCATGTTATCACCAACAAACTCTATTGCTTCATCTACAGCTTCACTTTTAATATCCTCAAGTTCGATGTCGACGTCGTCATTAAAATTGAATATAACATTAAGTTCAATAACAAAACCACCTTTATTCACATTGGCAACAGATCGGACACGAAACTGCAAACAAAATCTTGTAAAAAAAATTCTCGACCTATTTCAACATCAAGATAAAAAAGAATGGAATTCATATCCAAGCTTGAAGTGGATTTTAGGTTAAATATCAAAAAGGCGATTTTATAATTAGAATCGAAATCGACATCGTTTTCTTTTTATATATTTGGCAAAACTTCAAAAAGTTGCTATTTGTGTTATTATCTACACAAAAAGTATAAAAAGATTAGTTTTATTCAGTTTCATCTAACTTTTTTGTAAAAGTTTTGTACTTTTAACTTTTATAGCTTACATATACGTAGAAAAGGTGATAATTAAAAAGTAGCTACATTTTTTATCGGAGTCTGTCAAAGAGGATTTTGAGCGGTTGGGTTACAATTAATGTAATGTTTTTTATTTTTTTCTTGTGTTTTATTAGCGCCAAATAAAGTTTCAGAATTTAAAGTTTTTCCTATACTTAGACAATTCGTGCTTGATTGTGCGTAAAAGACTGACGAAGTTGAAAAACCCTCAAGTTGTTTGCGTCTTTAAATCGTGGTTCATCGAAATTAATTATTGTATATTTATATATATATATAAATATATATGCATATCAAATTAAGTACAAACACAGCAGATAAAATTTATTTATTTAAAATACGCAACAGTCTGTTTCGCCATAAAAACGGCTCATCAGGCGATTATCTGAAATTAAAAGCAAAAACAAAAGTAAATACAATGACCAAAATAAATACAAATAAAATAAAACCTGGAATAAATACTAATAGAATAAAAACGGAAAATTAGACAAATTTCTTACAACTTGAAAAACTATAAAAACAGCTATACCGTATATACTGTAGTTTTTCAAGTTGTAAGAAATTTATCTAATTTTTCGTTTTTATTCTATTTGTATTTATTTTGGTTATTGTATTTAGTTTTGTTTTTGCTTTTAATTTCAAATAATCCCTGATGAGCCGTTTTTATGGCGAAACAGACTGTCGCGAATTTTAAATAAATAAATTTTATCTGCAGTGTTTGTACTTAATTTGATAATTTTGCTCTGATCTTCAAATCATTGAGCACTGCCGAATGGGAATTGACAGCACTGATCTTTGTATGTATATGCATATATATATGTTATATATATATAGGGTGTCCCAAAAAAATGAATACACATTTTAAATAATTATAAACCATGTGTTTATTATTATTTATTTAATTTTCAACATGTACAAAAAAATACATTAGTTTAAGAACTAGCAACAGGGTCGGATTTACCAATAGGCTAGGTAGGCTGAAGCCTAGGGCCTCAACGTCCAGGGGCCTTGAAATTCAATTTTGAAGTTTGTAATTCTATTAAAAACTTGACAAGTTTAAACCCCACCTAAACCAGAACCTATATCTGTATTGCTAAATATCTTCTACATAGGTTATAAATAAACGTAGTTATAAAGGTTACTAAGTAGTCTACTCTGCAAAAAACAGTATCAGTAGTTGGCATATTGCTGAAATAACTTATAGACAGTGTGTTGCTTACTTTTGTTGTAAAATATACGTTTTATAACTAGAAATTTACCAATGTTATCGATTTATCTTATTATTAGACGTGTTGGTATTGCTTAACTGCGTTTAGACCAAGCAATAATCTTATTTCTTACTTTTTCTAACCCTAATTTTATTATGAGTAAAATATTTGAAAGTGGAGCTAGCAAGCGCAAGAGAAAGAAAATTGAAAATGGTATTTAAAGAAGATAAAATCAATCACTGCTTTCTTGCATCAACCTCTGACAGAAGCAAAAGGTGCTGGCACTGAAGTAGGTGCATTGACCTTAACACAAGAAAATCTGTGTGATGATCAAAATAATCAGCCAAACGCTAGCATTCAACCAGAAGAAATCTTATTGAAAAAGCAATGCAGGAAGTGAACAGCAACCTGGTAATGAGGAAGCAGCCATGCCCAGCGAAAATGAAAATACAAATATCATTCAGAACTCAGTTGCTGCAAAGGGAGGGAAAAAAGAAACACATAAAAGTAGCGGAGATAGTCAAAATTTTCAGTTCACACCAAGTAAAGTAAATCAATCCCAAGGTATTACAGATACTTATGCAGAGTATGCCGAAGATAGATCTACATATATACTAAGTTTAAAGAACGTTGGTTTGTGAAAAGATTTATCAAATGAGGAAATAGATTACTGGATAGAGAGAGACCCTTCTTCAGTTCAGCACGGTTGTGGACCATTTTCTAGTTCCAAGCGTGTGTACAAGAAGCAATCCAGGTATTGCACAAAAGCTCTGTTTTATTCAACGAAAGTCAATGGTGAAACATATAGAAGAAAGTGGCTTGTTTATTTCCCCGCAAAAGGACGAATATATTGCTTTGCTTGTAAACTCTTTCCAAACCATGCATCTTCTGCTTTAGCTTTTGATGGTTTTGATGACTGGCGCAACTCTTATCTTATCCAAGCTCATAAAAACTCAGATAAAACACAGAAATGCCATGTTGACCTACCTAACAAGGAAGCGAGGATATACGCTTACTTCAAAGCTGGAGGAGCAAATAAAAGCAAAACAGCAGTATTGGTGGCATGTAATGGAAAGAATCACCGCTGTAATCTGCACTCTTGCAGAAAGAGGCTTACCTTTTAGAGGGAACAATGAACAATTTGGATTTCCTACTAACAACAATTATCTTGGTCTTTTAGATACTAGCAAAATTTAATCCATTTTTTCTTGCTCATATCAATCGTCATGAAAAATTTAAAATCAGGAAATCCCTCTTAGTTGTCAAAAACTATTTGTGAAGTGATGATTTAGCTCATGGCTAAAAAAGTTAAGGAATCAATTGTGGCTGAAGTGAAAAAAGTAAGAAGATATTTCAACTTTTCGATTACGTCACTTGTTTTTGGCTTGTACATTATTACAGTATGAAGCCAGTTTTATTTTTGTTGCAGTTACTAGAGTATTAACTTAAATTTGTACATTTTTAAAAGTAGTATTTTACTACAGTACAACTATTAGGTTCATTTTTATCCAAATTTGTTTTTATTTTCCACAGAATTGTTAACTGATGATGATCTTTTGATTAAAATCTATTTTAACTTTTTAATACAGTCAATAAATATATAACGAAAGATTTTTAGTTTCAAACTTATTTTGATTTTATGCTTTCACAGGGAAGACTTTCTTTTAGAGATCACTATAGTGCGGGCCGCCAAGTAATTTAACTTCTCGATGCGGTCCCCAAGCTAACAATTTTTGCCATCCCTGATTTAAAAGATTTTTGAATTCATTACACTTAACACTGTCATTGGCTTCCCAACTTTTGGAGTACATAGTTTTGACGTTCTGCATTATAGTAACAGTATGTTAAATTTTATTGCATTTAAGTGAACCAAACCACAACCGTTGCAAGTACACTATTTTTGTGATTGTTTAAGCTTTTTGTTCTGCAATTTTTAATCTTAATATTGAGCTGACTGTTATTGGTGTTTCTGTGCAGCGTGAATGAGTTAATTTTTGGCACAGAAATCTTCGACTGTATTTATGCTCTTCTCAAATAAATTATTACCAAAAAAAAAAGCTATTCATATTCACATCATATTCTTATTCAAACAGAATGAAAAACAAAACGAAACAATTATTAATAAAGAATTGAAGATTAAATTTTATAAAAAAATAAATACATTTTTGAAACAGAATTATAATCGTTCTGTGTCATATTGATTGATTACTACCATTTACTTTAAATTGTACTTCTTTGAAAGCTCATAACGATTTAAATTGAAAGCGTTTTACGGGCAGATTTTAAGAATTTTTTGATAACAAGCGAATAATTTTTAAGCCAAATAGCGAGCAAGTTGACGAGCGAGCGGCGACAAAGCAATAGAAAAATTTTGCGAAATCATGCTTATCACGTAAGCGTAAAACAGGAAAACCAAACCAAAATGTTTCAAGTCGGTTGATGCAACAAATTAAGCACTCAAACAAAAGCAAAATTCAAAAAAGCAAAATATAAAACAGCAAGACAAGACGATGTGGTGGAAAATGGTGAGGTGAGGATAAATACCAAATGCGCAATTATTATTTACAATAAAACGCATGTATTCTTGTTCTAAATCGGTGACTAAAACTACGACTAAATAAGTCCGTAAAATCGGTGACTAAAAATATCCGTTTATTTTTTGATTACTAAAATTTTACGTGAAAATTGCTTTTGTATCTAAATTTTTGCTACAAGAAAAAATCTTGTTATTTGTTTCACAATGTATCTCTGTTTTGTAAGCTTACACACAAAATTATGCATTATCCAGCCCTAAAAGTCTACAAACATGCAAACATGCAGACTTAATTATTGTTTTATTGAGTAATACAATGACAATGGTACTCACGTGAAAGTCAGCTACGCTCTTACATTTGTTGCGCAAATCATATGAAATTTTACAAAAGAGTCGACAATCTTTTGCAAAATATGGCTATTAAAAATCATCGTGCTAGACAGCACCACAATAATTTGTAAACACTTGATTACTGTGTTTCTTTTGTTACTTTGATTTCTACATTTTATGTTTTTGAAGATTTTATATAGACAGAGTTAGATCTGTCAAATGAATAATTTATTCCTTTGTATCTGCAGCCCAAGTTTAACAATTTGGATTAATTCTCTTTATTATATGCAACTAGTTACTACTTAGTTGCATGAAACATTTGTTTGACTTTTTAACAAGAAAATAAAATTTATGATTAATGCTATAAATTTGCTTCGAAAATTTTTATTTACTATTAATCATCTCAAAATTATTACTATTTTAAAGTTGTGTAGTTTTTACAGCAAAATAATATTTTGTTTTATCACCAGATTATTGTTCTTTGAACTAAGTAGGTTATTTTTACTATAAGAAATTAAATTAAAAACTTTGATTATTGAAAACAAATTTTAGTACGAAACACTAAAGCGGTCATTGTTAACCAGAACTGTATTTCTAGCTTAAAAAAATTTCTGTCATTCAAGTTGCTAAAAAGTTTGTTATAGTGTTGTTACGTTTTTATAGTAAAAACTACTCAAAATATTTGCCCGACTTCTGCGTATGGAGTGGGCAAGCACAAAAACTAAAGAGAAACAATGTTTAGTTCTTAACAGCAAAAATTGCAATGAAAGATGAATTCAAGTATCTCAATTGGGCAACACCGCTGTTAATAATTGAAAAACCAGAAAGTGAAATAGTGAAAAGCACTCAGAACAATTAATCCATTCATAAAAAGAAAACAATAAACTTAACATAAACGTTTATAACTTATATCAAACACATAAAGTGGAAAAAATTGCAATCAAACCTTTAAAAATAACTAGATATCAATGACCTTGTTACTTAAATTGTTTACCAAAATCATTTTTATGAGTTTTTTCAAAAGAAGAATTTCTTGAACCAAATAATTAAGAAATTAAAAATTTCGTAAATTCCCTTTTTGGAAAATTTTTTAGAAATAGTTTTGGTAAAAAAATTACGTAATAAGGTCATTAAAGTTTATTTTTTAATTTAAAAAATTGTTTTCACTTTATTTGTCTGAAAAAGACCGACGTCAGCCGAAAACGAAAGAGAACCTTTTTCTTACCATTGTTCCACAAAGGGAAAAAGTTTTTTAGAGCTGTTTTAACACCCTTACTATTAATTATAGATAGTGTAATGTTGTTTGTGTGCTGTTAAGGAGTTGTTGTGCCATATAGACCAATTTGCTGAAAAATACTTTGCGCATATGAATATTTGTGTGATAACCATTTTTACGAAAATTGCGTTTTCGGTGTAAGGCATACTAACGAATCTAAAAAAACCTTAGTCGTTTTCAAAGCGCTTCTAGAGTGCTATCATATTTAGTAGACACGTTCGGTCACATCCCAAAGTAAAAAGCAATCCAAAATATAGATATTAGGTAGGGTAAAATTTACCTGAAAAATTTTTGTTCCCTTTATGGAACAATGACGGCTTTCCGGACACAATTTTCTGATTTTCAATAGCAACCTTTTAAAATACATCGGCCACTGTCTTACGCTAGGAAAGTAGCAGTTTTCATATAAAACTATCCAGCTGTGATTTCAATGCAGTCGATCGAGATTTTATTTGTTTTAGGATTAAGTTTATTGTTCTATTTTTGTGACGTCACAGAGCAGATTATCGAAAAGTAACACAACGGTGTTGCTTTATTTTCAAACTCTCAGCGAGCAAAGAAACACGTTTATCAACAGTTTGTTTCAAGTACAGTAGCAGCAAAGTTTAGAAAATTGGGTCAAACATGGATACTAGAGTTTTTTCGGGTGCAAGAAAGGTAACCCGTGTATCAACGTTGGCAGAAGTCAACGAAATTATAGAAAATGCAAAAAACGTAGTCAACATGGTTGATGTTATCATTCAATCATGTCATGGATCTCGCGTACTCAACAACATGGTTGATGCTATCAATGAAAATTTCAGTGCTTTGCTGCATGAGTTGTACTTTGATAACTTTTTTACAACTTATAGTTTAACCCTATTCTCCTCAACGGCCGGGCTTCTAAACCCGGCCCTTGCAAAAACGTTTGTAATTACTTCATCTTTTTAGATAAAATTCTGAAATTTCTTGACTTTTTCTAATTTGAAATGCTGAATAAGATGGTACTATTTTTAGGTGTTCCCGAACAAGAGTTAACGGGTAAAATAGATGTTTTTTTAAAAATTTGTGAATTTTTGCTGGTTTTCGCAAGCAGAGCGTGGAATTTCAATTTCACGCCTTTATTAAGTGACATGAATTTTACCTAGAATTGGCTTTGCGTGACGAAGCGAATTACGTCCTTTGCCGACGTCAAAATGCCTCAGGCGATGCAGAACTTATTTCATGTACAATCGCATTTTCTTTTTTTTGAGCTTTTGGCGATTGCTTGGAAGCATTTTACACATATATATTCTTTTGTATAAAACAATTGCTATTGGTCTGCTTGAATACCAATCAAGCGGACAAAATTCAATCTTTACACTAACCATTTTTATAAAACTTTCTTATAACTATTCATTCGTAGGAAAAAAATTGAATTTACTGATTCACATCTTAGCTCTTATGCTGACGCCTTCAGACAATAAAACAACACCTGACTTTTTATAATTAATATTTTTTTTATATTTCACGCTGCATTTGAAGTAACAGGCCGTTTTTACGTTGAAATTTTCCTTACAATGAAAAATCTGACGTATTTTTTATGTATAAGTTTACCTGATTAAAAAAGTTTTCTAAAAAAGCTTATAGCTTTTAGAATGTGGGTTTTGCAAACAGAAAGCATAGAATAAAAACAAGACGTTTGATACGATTGAATTTCAATAAAACAAGGGTTTCCAACTTCTATAAATTCATGTCGGTTCTAAAGTCTAAGATTTACACAAATGACTTTTTCCTCTCAAAAAATTTTCAAGCCAAAGTTTAAAAGAGTATCCTTACTTATTGCAAACTGTTTGATAAATTTATTTTGAAAGTTAAATAAAAACCTAAAAAAACTCCATTTTGGAAATTTAAAAAGAACTTTTTATGTAAACATAAAGACCATTTTTTGATCTTCATTTGCCTTTCGCCATAAATTTTATGTTCAAACTTAATATGTCATTTAAAAAAAAAGTTTGGTATGATTCCTGTTCTAATATGATGATCCTATTATATTCCGACGTCTTTGTAGTTTTAAAACGACCCACTAATTTACCCACCACTGTAGTTTTAAAACGACCCACTAATTGTAGTTTTAAAACGACCCACTAACCCTAACCCTAATTGAAAACCTCTGAATAAAATCAACTTAGACATCTTAGTTACGGACGGCCTGGGCTGTTTACAAGGATTTTTTCACGTAAAACCAGATAAAGCTCGGGCCCCAATTTTATGTGCATGTTGTATAAATTTATTACGGCCTTAACCTCTTAGATTTACACAAATGACTTCTTTCCTCCCAAAAAATTTTCAAGCCAAAGTATAAAAAAATGTTCCTTACTTATTGCAAACTGTTTAATAACTTTATTGCAAAAATTAAATAAAAACCTAAAAAGCTCCACTTTGGAAATTCAAAAAGAACTTTTTATGTAAACGTAAAGACCATTTTTTGGTCTTCATTTGCCTTTCGCAATAAATTTTATGTTTGGACTCAAATTGTAATTTTTAAAACAGTTTGATATAACTCTTGATCTAATATAGTTATCCTATTATATCTTGACGTCTTTGTAGTTTTAAAATGACCCACTAATTCGAAACCTCTGAATAAAATCAACTTAAATTTTTACTTACGCCTGACCTAGGCTGTTTACGAGGTTTCTTCCACGTAAAACCAGATAAAACTCCAGTTTTATGTGCACAGAGCTTATTATCCATGTCAGAGCTACCTCATAATCTGTATTACATCATTTTCTTTTTTCCTGCTTGCGTCAACTCTAATTTGGAAAATCTACGGAAGAGCGCTTCTAGTCGCGATTTGAAAGACAAAGAAGGCTGTAGAGACCCAAAAAGTTATTAACAAATTTATCAACTTTATGTCCTGCAGGAGAAATTTGAGACGTTTACGTACGCTCGCAACGAGCTAATTGATGATCTTGACGCAAATACTGTAGTCAACCGCGGACCAAGTCGTTCTGTTATCATAAAAATCATTGACCATTTTCTCAAGACTAAGAAAAATGCCAGTGCTATTTTTCAATCTAACACCTGCATATGACACTGCTATTTCACACAAACTTGATTTTAACTGCAAGTTACTGAGTTTTTTGCTGGATAAGAACATGGTTTAAATGATTATGAAACTAGTTCACAACAAAAGTTTTACACTAACGGCGGCAGTAAGCAAAACAGTCTCAGGTGTCAGAAAAACAGTGTTCCTCCGAAATCAATCACAACTGATCTTTTTAACATCTAGAAGCATAATCTGCGTTCCACAATCTTCAGATTAAGAATATTGTGAGCTAAAAGTTTACAATAATCAACATTCATCATTGCGTTTAATTTCGACTTATCTTCAGGTAAAACTAAATTAATCACCCAAGTTTCGTCACCGTTTGCATTGTGCAAAATTTTTTTTGTGTCCCGACGCTGAAGTAACTTGCGGCCTTAAGGCGGGAGCTGGTGCCAAAACCAGTGGTGGATATTGGGTGAGGCGAATGAGGCAGTTGCCTCGGGCCCCTCCTTCAAAATATTGCATATAGTTTCATTTTGCTGTATATGTTTTTTTAGAGATCACCATTATTTTGGGAGAAAAATAGCGAAATATGAGATCAAATTGAAGTGAAGACCTTCTTTTTTTTTTAGAGATCAATATGATTTTGGGAGAAAAATAGAAAAATGAGAGATCAAATTGAAGTGAAGACCTTTTTCTTTAGAGATCACCATAAGTTTGGGAAAAATAAGGGAATTCGAAACCAAAGCCCTTTTTTTTAGAGAATATGAATTTTTGCGAATCCTTGCTTCGCGGTCCTTTTTTTAATAACCGTCATTGGCCAAAACATCAGAAATAACTGCCCTATTTTTGTCTACTCAATAGCCGATTACTGGAATCTTGTTTGTTTTTGCAGCACACGTACTTGGTTTATATAAAGTGTCTTGAATAATGCTTTGTGCGTAGTCACTGAATGCCTCCGTCCCTCTTCAACGGACCACTTACCAGTTTTTTCAGACATCCAGCCATCTGAGCTTTGACAACAAGAAGCGATACTCTTTTTGGCTAGAGATTGCACTCTAGACATGCTCCCCTATTTTTTCAAACCTGTGGCACACTTTGTAAGGTTTCAAAAATTTGCAGAGCGTCTGCACCAGGTGAAGAGCTAAATTTTGAAGGCTTTTTGTTACCTGAAGTTTCCTTTGGCTGCCATAAAAAGCCTAAAAATTTTAATCTGAACTCTAAAAATAAAGTGATGACTTTTTTTCATCTGAAGTTACCAATTTGCGCATATCGAGAACAATCCAGCCTGGGAGAAAATTGATCAAAAAAAAAGCTATTAACTTATTTGTAAAGAATTTTTATGTTCGCTAAATAAAGTTTCATATGAAAAAAGCGTTTAAAATTTAGTAAAGACCAAAAAAAAGTCTTGACATTTCACGATGAGATGTACTGTACAATGAATTTTTTAAGTTTATTGGCTGCTACTTCAAAGAAACATAAATTTTTATCTATTCGAAAAATTATGTTTGCCGCTTTTCCACAGCTTACAAGTTACAAACATTGCTGTACATCTTGACTATGGTTTATTCATCGGTTATCAAATGTCACCGATAAACACTAAGGCCTAAAAGCTTGTTTGTAGTTTTTCCGAATTAGGTAGCCCTGCTGCCCAGTACATGAATCATACATTGAACACAAAGTACTGTGGTGGTACATTCCGGCTCCATGCTTTTATTACCAGTGCCTTGCCTGTACTAGGCTCGTTTGAAATAGCGTTTTCACAACAGTTTGAGTGATGCTTAAATGCCTGTGGACGGGTTTAGGACAACTGGCCGCAGCTGACTGGCCACAGTTTAACTAACCAGTCGGCTGGGTCTAGCTGGATTGCGCCCAGTCGGTTGCGGCCAGTTGGCCATTCTGTCTGCGAACTAAAGTTGCGCGTTTTCATTTGTGCATGGACAAATAGGGTCTCTTTACTTTCTCTCATTGCAAATGTGGCGTCATTGCACAAAACAGAGATAAAGTTGTATAGGAGTGTCATATGAATTAGGCATTACAAGAAGCACAAATTCGGACAGTTTTAGATTAAAAAAAACGGTTGTGGCTTGGTGCATTACTAATAGTACTTAATCCAGGAAATACAATAGCGATTCGCAGTAAATAAATAAACCATGAGGACCAGTCCTATTTATTTGCTTTACTTGAAGTGGATACTTTTAAATACTACAACAATTTCGGCATAGAATTGCCCTGTTTTATGTAAAGTTAAAATCAGTATCAGTATCAGTATCTTTTATTTCTGCTCCGCCACAACAAAAACAGAAAGAAATAAACAAACATATAGGACTATAGCAGAAGAAGAAAAAGGAAGAAGCAACAAAACGTTAAACGTTATAGCATGCAGACAAAAAAAAACATTCGTATGGTGTTGTGCCTACGCCGATTTGCTGCTTTCTGTGAATTAACCGCGGTCACCATTGAAGGTAAGCAGCTTGACCACATTTCTTGGAATGTTCGTGAAGTGCCTTTCCAAAGGGCACAACGAGTATCACTCAGTCGACGTTACGGAGAATCGAACCAGGTCGTTCTGCGCGTGAGTCGCGGATGTTACCACTGAGTAGTAATTATAGAATGATGCATGGTTGCAACACCTTTCATAGAAAAGCAGATAAATACATAGAAAAGAAGATACATAGAACAAATAGAATTATAAGACAGGGAAAAACATACTAGGAAATAAAAAAGAAAAGCGCGACAAAGCAAGACGTACCATGTATTTGAGGCATTGTTGCGTTGGCGGCAAAAATATGGTGGGAAGCAAACAAGCCTTTGACCAAAAAGGTCAGACAGGAAAACAAACCCACCGAAAGAAATCCTGTCACGGGTCAAAAAGGACCATTTCATGGAAACATGGTACGGAAGAAAAAAAAAAAAATACACCACACATAAAAGAATTGTTTGAACATTTTTTGTTGAGATAATAGCCACACAATCTAATCTTCTCTAATAGAAGCAGTTTCTCCAGATAGAAGTCCCGTGTTTTGAAAAATAACAAAGACAAGGCCAGACAAGGCTCAACGACAGAAAAAAAAATACTAATAATAATAATAATAATAATAACAATAATAATATTCGTTCTAATCAAGCAGATTACCAGTAATTGTAGTCTAGATTAAAGTTGGTTATTCTATTGTAGAGTAGGTTTGGTACTAATACTAAACTATTCGCATTAATTTAACAAGGAATTTGGAAAACGTGCCAAGTGTTGAGTGAGTTTTTTTCTGAAGGTGTTGCTTGAATGGTTGTGTCTGATCTCTGAAGGTATTTTGCTCCAGAGTTTAGGTCCAACAAATTTCAGAGATTGCTGACTTACTTTAGTTCTGAAGCAATTTGATATTATTTGGCTGTTGCTTCTGGTTTTCATTTTTAAAGATTTTTGTGTGAAAAAGTTATTTAATGCTGGTGGAAGTTGTTTGTTTTCATATTTAAACATCATTTGTGCTATTTCTAGGTTGTAAAGATTATTTATTGTAAGAAGTTGAGCGTCTTTCATAGCTTCTGTGACGTCACTGTTGTATTGTAGATTAAATGTCATTTTTAAAAATCTATTACATATACTCTGCAGTTTTCTAATTAGAGTGGAGTTTTCAAAACACCAATTGTTTATGCAGTATCGTATGTGACTAATCAATAATGAATGATATATAATTAGGAGAGAATCTTTACTTAAACATGGCTTGATTTTCATAGTTACCACCAATAGTGCTTGTAACTTTTTTTTAAGAGATAAAATGTGATCTTTCCATGACAAGTGTTCGTCCAGAATAACTCCTAATAGTTTAAAGGATGAGATTTTTGAATTGGGGTGTTTCTGATTTTCAATGTTAAGTTGGGAGTGGGTGTGTTGAGGGTTTTAAAGTGCATGCACTTTGTTTTATTAATGTTTAAGGAAAGCTTGTTGGTCACTAAAAAAAGGCTTTTATAGCTTAACGTTTCCTTCTCAAAGTTATCTTGGAGAGGTCTTGTGGTGATTAGCATCTTTTGAAGGTAATCAATCTAATCTTTCAAAGTGTAAAACAAAAAAACGCACTTTTTAATTAAATATATTGGAACCAAAATGTGTTATTTTATCCTGTATTCCATCCGAAACTTTTAAAATTGCAAAATAAAAAAATGAATTTACCTTTGTTGTCCAGATTTGCTTATTTTCTGGTTTTGCTTTTAGATTTTCATTTTTTAATTACTTTTCTGCCTTATCGCAACTTGTTTTCAAACGGTTATTTTATTTTAATTTTTTTATTATTTTAAATAATGCCATAAAAGTAACTGCTTAACCAAGACACCTTATGGTTATTTGCCAGTCACGTTGTCCTATATTTAATCTCAATTATATGCTATGCGAATATTGATAATAGTTTAGTGACAAACGAACAAACGTGAATCTTGAATCTTCATAAATGCCACAATATTGTTGTTCAAAAATTTTTTTATTAGACACTCTAATTTTTATTAACTTGTATAAATGTAATTTAGAGTTTCTAACAAAGACTCTCAAGTAAGAAAAGTGCCGTAAAATGTTTTTTTTTTTAAACAAGCTGCATAAAGATGAGAAACACCAGACTCGAGTTTCGCTCTCATTAGAGCTCATCAGTGATGCTTATCTCACCGCGAATCGAACCTGGGGCCTGTAGTCTTCCACGCAGGTTACTATACCACTAGACTACAGATCACGGACGACAGATGGACTCAAAGCAGCTCTTATAACTTAGTTATTCCCGGATTTACTGAACAAGAAATACATAGAATCCACTATGTTGTAATTCCAAGGCCGTACCTCATGACCGGGACTTACCCGACAAGCGTTAAGCATCGCGCTTACTCTCCTAGAGCTTGACGAGCGAAGAAGAAATTTATATTTGAAGAATTAAGAGGATTTGGAATTAATTTTTTAAACAAGCTGCATAAAGATGAGAAACACCAGACTCGAGTTTCGCTCTCATTAGAGGTCATCAGTGATGCTTATCGCACCGCGAATCGAACCTGGGACCTGTAGTCTTCCACGCAGGTTACTATACCACTAGACTACAGATCCCGGACGACAGACGGACTCAAAGCAGACTGATGCGTTCCCATCAAATCGACACTCACGACCTCTTGCTATATTGTCAAAAAATATATTATAAAATTAATTTTTTCCTTAATTTTATAGAAAGCAAACAAAGTTTTTTTAAATTTTATTGCCAAAAGATTTGGCAAATTTCTCACGTGCTGGCATGAATAAACATACTGTTCGGTAAGATCACTATTTCAAAGAAATTATTAATTAACATCGCCCAGGTCGCACAGTGTGTTGGTGTACATTTCTAAAAAGATTACTTTACATCATCGCAAAATATAATCTCGGGTATTTTGATAAAAAGTAATCTTATTTACGTAATTAAAAAAATAACTTATAAAATTAAAAAAAAGGTACGACAAAAAATTTAATAAAATGCACTTTTTTTGTTTAATTAGCGATTATGGTGCTAATATTCGTAAAGCTATAAGAAAAGAATTTTAGAACATGTGATTGTGTATGTAATGTGATGTTTATAAGTTTATTTTCAATTTATATGCGCATAAGCATAAAGAATATGATCAAAATAAAGAAGAGTTTACGTAGCTTATATGGATAAATTTATAAAAGTCAGAAAATTTGTAGAATTTTGCTTGTCAAATATGTTACTGGAAGTGATCAATATTACTATGACGATGTTGAATTAGCTATTAAAACAAGTTAAGTTTTGACTTTCAAGTTTAAAGTCAAAAGTTATTTTCCCACAACAAAAAATTAAGCACAACGCATTTGAAAAAAGTAAAATTTTCAAATCGTGCTTTGAACGATGCCGAGATACGTATGTTCCACGATTAATAGTCACAATTATATAAAGTAATATTGTTTTTATCAAGTGTTTTTTTTTTAAGTAATGCAATGGTGTACTTTTATTTCAATAAATAAAAAACTCTTTGTGGCGGTGAAATACATTGCGAAAAAACAAAACAAGTGCATACAAACGATGATAATTATATAAAAGATAAAGGTTTGTTGGTTTTACAGCATTGGTATGTCGATATTCTATTACTACTAAATATCAAAATATAGCCTATTTCAAATTTTTTTATTTAAAAAAAAAATTATTTTCATTATTTTGTACTTTTTTTAAAAAAGCAACAATAAATATTGGTATCTACAAAAACATGTGGACAAATATGTTAACCAGTAATTGAAACCAGTCTAAAATAAGTTTTATACTTTGACCAAAACAATGAAGCAAGCTTACCGCGGCTTCTTCATTGTTTATAGTTGTCGTGCGCGTTAACGTCACTCTTTACGTCCAATTTTTAATGTTTACTACTGTTACAACAGCGAATCCGTTACAATCGCATTTCACGCTAGTTAAATGAGTGTCTAAACGTAAAAATTGTAGTGACCTTGCTAAATTGCAATTTTGCATATTTTATCAAATGAATTTTCAAAAACTTTTCTGCTCTAACAAAAGTTAAATAAATGATCTTTACTGTGCTTAAATTTCATAAAGATAGCTTAAGTTGTTTTGGAGTTATAAATCGTTTAGTTGGTGGGCTTCTGAAGCCCGGCCGTTGAGGAGTCAATAGCTCAAAAAACCTTGAGGAGAATAGAGTTAATGTCTGATTTAGCGAAGATTGATGTGTGAGCGACTGGCGCGATAAGAGAAAACAGAACAGCAGGCGCCAATCAAAAAATGATCAGCTCAAAACAGCTTCAAAAACAGGAGCGTGGATGTTTTGAATATTGCTGTGATAGGATTGTTTATATTGCTAAGTGGCATAAAAATTCAGTTGTGACGATTGCAAGCAACTGGGAAAGTCACACTCCAGTTCACAAGGTTAGACGCCGGGTAAAGGGAGGTGCAAAAGAAGTAACACAGCTTCATCTCATAAACTCTTATAATAAAAGGATGGGGGCGTCAATTTCATGGATAGCTTGGTGGAAGCTTACCGCCCAACAATACATGGTAAAAAATGGTACTGGCCACTTATTGTCAGTCTTCTCAATATTACGGTTGTCGCTGCATGGAGGATTTACTGTCAGATTGGAGATAAGAAAATAACCCACATCGATTTTAAGTCTTGTAGCAGTGTTGATGGTTGCATATCTTTAATTTCTCAATTGAGATCGCTGCTGAGTAGTGGTGGATTTCATTTGTCTAAATTTTCTTCCAATAATTCCCGCGTTTTAAGCTGTATTTCAGAAGCTGACCGTGCATCAAGCGTGGTAGAGTTTGGCCCAAACACACAAAAGGCACTTGGGCTTTATTGGTGCACAAAATCCGATCAACTTAAGACTCGTGTAAAGGTGACCTCTAGGCCGTTTACTCGTAGAGGGCTTTTGTCTATGGTAAGTCAAATATTTGATGTGGTGGGTATTATACAACCTTTTTTATTGCCAGCTCGTAGGCTTTTGCAGGAAGCGTGCAAAACCGAATCCTCTTGGGATGCTCCGTTGGGCGAACAGCAGCGTGCTGTCTGGGACCAATGGTTACAGTCTTTGGCGTACTTAGAGGGCGTATCGTTGCGCCGCTGCTTTAAGCTCGCCAATAAAATATTAGAGCGTGTTGAATTACATGTTTTTTGTGATGCCAGTACTACTGGTTATTCTGCTGTCTGTTATATTCGTTCTCGTTATGCAAATAATGTAATTGCGTGCGTTTTTTTCATGGGTAAATCTCGCGTTACTCCTCTCAAAGCAGTCAGCGTACCCCGCTTAGAACTTACGGCTGCCACTCTTGCAGTTAAGTTGTGTGCCTTTGTATGTAATGAGCTGGATTATGAATTTAGTAAAGTAGTGATGTGGACAGATGCCACTATTGCCTTGCGTTATATAAATAATACTAATAAGCGATTTAAAACTTTCGTTGCCAACCGATTGCGAGTGATTCACTCACTTAGTTCGCCTAATCAATGGCGCTATGTACCCTCAGCTCTTAATCCCGCGGACATTGGTTCAAGGGGTGTAATGCCAAGTAAATATGAGACTGTAGACTTATGGTTGAATGGGCCCTCATTCCTTCATAATGCTGAGGATGACTGGCCTCAACAACCAGAGTGGTGCGATCCATCGGATGACGAAGAAACGAAGAAGACAAAGATTTGCTGTTCTCTAAGGTTGAATTGTATTGATTACTTGCATCGGCAGATGTCACGTTTTTCATCGTACCAAAAACTTCAGCGTGCTACTGCGTGGTGGCTACGATTTATTAAGTACATAAAATGGAAATTCATAAGGGATCATGATCCTCCCTTATGTGGTCGTCTTACTGTACAAGAATTGAATGATGCCACTCTAAACATTGCTCGACTAGTGCAGTTGGAAACGTTTCCTGACGTCATGGCTAAACTGCCGAATGTAATAGACCATCGATCGTCAAGTAGACTGGTTTCTGAATCATTAGCTCGTACTCTTTTCAAATTTCGTCAGTTGAAAGGACTAAGTCCCTTTATATATAATGGAGTCTTGAGAATGGAGGGAAGAATACAAAATTCTGATGCTCCCTTGGAAAAGAAACACCCAATTATATTACCGCCGAACCACTTTGTAACAGAAATGCTAATAAGAATGTATCATGAAAATGCTAGCCATAGCGGCGTGTCTCATGTTCTCAACTGCTTGCGTGAACGTTTCTGGATTGTACACGGTCGAGCAGCTGTGCAAAAGGTTCTGCTAAAATGTTTTAAATGTCGTTTGTGGACTGCTAAAGCTGGCTGTCAACGAATGGCCGATCTCCCTGAGTCACGTGTGATTGCTGGGAGGCCACCGTTTACGGCGACAGGAGTGGATTTGATGGGTCCATTGAATGTGCGCATCGGAAGGAATATTGTCAAACGATACGTTGTCGTCTTCACTTGTATGGCTTCACGAGCCGTTCATCTTGAAGTAGCTGAGTCTCTTGAGGCAAGTGCCTTTATACAAGCATTTAGAAGATTTGTCTCTTGTCGTACAAAACCATCAACAATGTTTAGTGATAATGCTACTAATTTTAAGGGTGCTGAAAGGGAACTTAATTCGGGTATTGCCTCCTGGAATGACCACCAAATACAAAATTGGTTGTTACAAGAGCAAATTAATTGGGAATACAACGTGCCAGCTTGTTCGCATTCAGGAGGAGTGTGGGAGCGTATAATTAAGAGTATACGCACACTAATGCGGAGAATAGTGGGTGAAAGTTTATTGAACGAATTTGACCTATTAACGCTGGTCGCTGAAGTAGAGCGAATATTAAATGATCGTCCTTTAGTCGATGTCTCTACCGATCCTCGTGACCTTACCGCGTTGACACCCAATATGCTTCTCACCGGCACATTGGACAGTAGCCTTCCGCCAGATGTTTTTATGAAAGGGGATCCGTACCGGAAATCTTGGCGAAAAACCCAAGCACTAGCTGACATCTTTTGGAAACGTTGGCTAGCGGAATATTTACCTTTGCTTCAGCCTCGAAAGAAATGGTTTGGAACTTCGCCGAATCTTGAACCTGGTGATTTAGTTTTGGTCGGTGATGATAACGTTAAACGTGGCAAGTGGCCAAAGGCCATCGTTGAGGAATGTTATCCTGATCGGAACGGTTTGGTGCGTCGAGTACGCGTGCGCACTGCCGATGCTGTGCTTGTGAGAGACATAAGAAAACTATATCTTTTAGAGGGACACATTGATGACTGATTTAAATCAATAATATCACTCGCTTTCGGTGATAAGGCTAATTTGTGTTGTACGTATAATGTTTCTTCTTTTGTATGTGTGTGTGTAATATTCGTGATTCTATTTCATTGAGTTCGTTGAAATTTGCAAGCACGATATTTCATAATCTTGTGTTAATTAATTCGTACCTATTGTAGCGTCATCACATGTGTAATTTAATCTTTGAGGCTGTGTACGGAGTCCTCCACTTTTAGAAAAGACCAAATTAGCTTTTCGGGGTCGGTATGTTCCGGATCCGTCAATTGATTGTTTCAACCAATGTGAATATTTACCTCGTGAAAATAATTCTTTCTCTAATAAGGTTGACTGGTAATGATACTTGTCGATTTGGTTGGGTTTGGTTAGTCGTTTGGCTACAACTCAGTTTAGACTGTTAATGTGCCGTTAGGTACGATTTGTTGTAATTTGAAGATTTGATTTCACTGGGATAAGTTTTTATTCGGTAATCATCATCATCACCATTATTATCATTGTTATTATTACCCCTGCTATTGTAATTGTTGTTAATTTGTGAATTGTGATCTTTTTTGAATAAGAAGCTGATTGATCACCGATCATCCCAGTTTGAACTTTGTTTTTGAGGCTTTACAGACTTAAGTTGTAGTCTTAAAGTTAGAATTTTTTTATTTTTTGCATAAGGTAAGATTTGCTTGCTATAGACTCTATCGCGCCTGGCGTGATTGGCGCAGAGACAACTAAGACAACTAAGCACAAAATAACGTCTTGCCCCACTATTACTATCTAAATGCAGCCCGTACTCTCTCTAAGTTAACTAAAGCCTGGTGATCTGACTAACGGAAACATTTCCAAGCATTTAGTAAACCACCCAGCACATGCCCATTTCCTCCAAAAAAAGAAAGAAAGATCTAATCCCAAATTGTTTCCGATAATTTTTTTGTGTGTCATTGATGAAAAAATTGGTTTTATTCCTATACTTAATTGCGATTGATTTCTTAAAGACCCGTTTCCACTACGAGCGTGGAAAAACTTATACTTTGCTTGTTTTAGTAATGTTTTTTGCTTTGCTTAGCGCTCGCTTCAATTTTAAGCACGGAAAAATCAATAGAAGAAACACAGAATGGTCTTTTTCACGCTCGTAGTGAAAACGGGCCTTAAATTGTTCCATTAACTTGTTAAACAGAATACGAAAAAAAAACCTAAAAGCTAAATTTAGATACGTTTTTAATTATTAAACTAATGAAGTTTCTTGCATTTCAAAAATCATTCAAAAATAGTTTAGCTGGAATTGGAAAGAAATCGTTTGGATATACCTAGTGATTCAACGAGTGTTTTCAACCAACTTATACTAATTCAATTTATTGAAGTCATTTCGTTATTTTTATAAAAACTAACATCTATTTTTGACTTTTGTTGCATCAATTACGTATTTTTTTAAATTTCATTTTCATTACTTTTTCCTTTCAATAGTTTATTTAATTTAATCTAATGTTTTTTTAATAATTTTTGTAGATTTACGCTATATTTTTTTAATTTCACAATTTCTTCTGTGAAACTCAGCAGCTTTTGAATTATTTATTTTGTTACTTTATTGAAAACTGATGAAAAGAATTAAGGTGATCAGTGATTATCACATCACATTCTTTTTAAAAACCTTCCAAAAAATAAGATAACACCCATTTGCACATTTTTTGATTCAAATTACAATATGTATTTTTTAAAACGTTTTAGAAATTTATAATGGCTTAAGAGATTGCACACTTCAACAAGATAATCAACTGACTATAAGTATTCACTGCAAGATGACTAGATAATAAAAACGCCTATTTATCATCTCATTATACAGTACGTATCATCCAATTACACCTATCAATTGCAAAATGTCACGACTTTATCATTTATGAGATCTGCAAACGCAAGACAAAATTTCTCTCAAAGAAACCCAATTTTACAAGATCATAAATATTCGCAATGTTTTGTCAAAATAAAACTTACACACGTACGAAAACTCCTTTTAAGATTAAATAAAATACGTTTGTTTTCTTGGAATTAACACTGTTTTAGCATAAATTTTTACTTCATTTGCAAAAAAATGAGTTTTGTGATATTTTTGTAAAGCAAACTCGGTTTTCCTATTCTATGACTGAATAAATCGATTCCAGAAAAGTTTAAGTACTGATCGTTTTTGTGTGAATTAATTGTGCAAAATAAAATAACGAAAATATAACAACAAAGGAGGTGTAAAAAACATTAAACGATAAGTATGCTTAACATGAACTCTTATGGCAATATTTTGTTTATCAACAAAGTTTACCGTGGAAATTCTATCCATAGAAATGCTAAAAGCCTTCTGTAATAGTTAAAAGGCAAGCGACTCTGTGCCTACTCAAAATTTAACAACACCGTGAAATGGAAAGTAGTGTTGCTGCTGAACTACCATTAAATGTGCGCTTCAATGGAGTAAACCACTTCCTTGGACCTGCAACAACCCAAGGTCAATGTAAAGTGTGCAAAAAAAATACAAAAAGTATGTGCACAAAATGCAACATTCGTCTCCATGGGGAGCGTGGAAAGACTTGTTTCAAAATTTATCATACTCGTGCTAATGCTTAAACACAAGTAAAACATGCTTTTCCTACAACTTGAATGTTTCTGTAACCTTTAACGGAAAAACGTTGTTCTAAGTTAATACAGAAATAGACAGTAAAAACTGAAAAAACTTGTGCAGTAAACCTTCAATGTTCCACAAAAGGAACATGACGTAACTTCCGGTAAAAATTTGTTACAAACCTAACACTTTACGAAAAGGTTATTTATCATAACAATGGCCAAATACGTAAAATTCATAAAAATCCGACGAGCGGAACTATAAGCGATAAAATAAAGGTTAATGTTGGGTTTATTGCTTTCTTGTTATGAATAGATTAGTTGTGTTGAGTTTGATTGTTTAAAGCTGAAGAAAATATATGCTCTCCTTCTACTTAACACCATGCACAATTTTTTGTATAAATAAGGTTTTAGCTGAAAGCAAGTCACGTGATAACAGATAACCTTTAAAAGGAAATGATTTAGTTGCTCGCCTCAGAAGCAGAGTTATTTTAATGAGTCACACATGCTTATTTGTTCAACGTTATAATGCACAATAATCTAAGCTAGCCAGAAAAGCTGTAAACATTGTTTGGTGTGGGTCGTTTTCAATAAAGTATTTAAAAAATTTGAGGTGCCACTATAGCGTGCAATCTCAGCGCCATATTTAAGAAGCTCATACGAGGCGTAAACCACCAAACTTTCAAAGTTATCTCGATTTTATTTGTTCGAAAGCGTTAGGGTTAAGGTTCGAGTGAGATCGCAATTAGAGATTTCGGGATCCGAATATCATTTGTCGACTGAGATAACACCCCGAATTAGAATTAATTTTGATAGACGAGATTACAAACCATTTTACGGTGGCTTTGAAACCAGGTTTTGGATTTTACAAAACTTAAGCTTTAATAACTTTGTAGCGACAGTCGGTGTCAAAAAAAATTTTAGTGTTCTGCAATAAATTATATTAACGCTTGTGTGTATTAAAATGAAGCTAAAGCGGAAAAGGACAAAAAAGTCACAAAGTCTTAGTTTAAGAATTTACCAGTGTAAGGGTGTTCAAGGCTACTGATGGTGAAAAATTAATAAGTGGTATTACACAAACATTTATCGGTCACACTGCCGAGCCGATTGCTGATTTAGAATCAGTTTAGACCTGGCTAACGTATAACGTTTCCTGTTTCTGGTGTTTTCTACTGATGAGTATTGCTCACAAATTTAAAATCTAACTTTACAATTCTTGTTTGTTTAATGGCAATCGTTACAACGTAATATTCGCTCATATATTAGTCACTCATTCTATGTCAAATTTTATTTCTGATTAAATTTCTTTGTTATAATATTGTTAATAATTTTTTCTAGAAGCCTTGTTAAAACAAAAAATCACTAAATTTTGTTTTGTAGACTATTTAAGCGGAACAGTATTCTGAAATAATTTTCATCATTTTTTGATTTCTTAAAAAACTTGAAGAAAGAAAAAAACACCTTATGATGAATTTAAAATATATTGCTACAGTTTTAACAATCCTTATTACAAGTAAGAATAACTTACGTACTTCGTTTAGTGTTTTTTAGATTATTGTATATGAGCTAAAAACAACCAAACGATTAACATAAGAGCCCGTTTTTACTACGAGCATGAAATGGAGTACTCTTTGTTTGTTTTATTGATTTTTTTGCTTCGTTTAACGTTTGCTTCGATTTTAAGCGTGCAAAGATCAATAAAAAACAAGGAATGCTATATTCCACGCTCTTAATGGAAACGAGCCTTAAGCATTGAGCAATGCATCAAATAATATCACGTCGAACAAATTGATAAGTTGTCTATATAGTTGTAGGAAGATTACAGTTGAAAAACGCTATAAAATAACAGGCAAAATTTTGGCTATTTTATATTATCAGCTCTTTGGTTTGGTTAGTGGGAGTGAAGGAATCTTTAGTCTATAAAATTTTTGGTAAATTATTATTTACAAATCGAACAAAATTGACTTTTTGTGCAACTAAACTAAACTTATTAAAGATTGTTGCTTTAAAAAAATAGGAAGATTTAACAGAATAAGTGTATTAAAAGATGTAGTGCGTGTATGAGAGTTTTCGTTTATCTCTTTATTCGTCAGAAGTATTCACAAAAAAGCTGAAAACAAAAATGAAAAAAACTGTTTAATTGTTTTAAAAAATGCTTTAACTTGTTCGAGCGTTACTTATTACTTGTGTAACGTATCCCAGACATGTCAACCTCGTGAGGATATGCGGACCACATCGGGGAAATTTAACCCAAAAACATTGCTGCAGACCGCAATCGGGTTAGCAAGCATGGTGATGACCTTTAATGTACTGGGTTCTAAAATTTGTGCTTTTTGTTCTACAACCAGGTTTCTTTTTTTTTTTATAAAAACGAAGACTAAAAAATATCTTTGCTTTAATTTGGTGGCAAATCTCGACCACGCCAGGAGCTGATCTATAAATCATTTTTTTTAATTTTATTTTGAAATCAAATTAAAAGCAAAAAATATTAGGTCATCACTTAGTGAGTTCTTCCAAAAAAATTTACGTTGTTTTTGTAGTGAAACCTAGTTTTAAATTAATTAATATTTCGATTTCAGGTTGAACATCTAATTAAAAAATTCTTCGAAAGACTTAATCGACCATGACTTTAACCTGCTTAAAAGTAAGCTGTTATCACTTGCTGGCAGCCTAGCTTTTTTTCAAAATCCGAGGGTATTTTTATACGTTTGTACGTTAAAGCATTTGCAGTCATTTTCAAAATTAAATAAAGTAAATCTGAAAATCGGTCAAGATTAAAAGCTGACGCACAAAAACTTAAATCGTGTTGCGGAAAGCAAAAATAAAGCGGAAGAAATATTCAGACTAAAACGAAAGGGAAAAAACCGCTAAAGCTCAAAAATTTTTGTGCAAAGTAGAAAAATATTAAAGTTTGAATATTTAAACTTTTTAGCATGGTTCAGTCATAAACAATTGCGGAAAAAACAAGTGAAAAGCGGAATTTTTCGCAATGTTTTCAGAAATTACGTTTTTCCTCTTCCGCTTTTATTCTGAACTAATTTTAACTCAAGGTGCAATAAGCCAACAAATATAAACTTTCAACGTTTTTTTTCTTAAATACCGGTCATCTTTAAAAATTATAAATAATTATACTATTAATTTGATAAAAACAAATACAATAATTTCTATTCAGTTTCTATTGGAATATTTAGGGAATTATTGTAATAGAAATTGTAACAAATTTTTTGACTGTCTTCTAAGAAAATCAATAAGCAAAACAAATAAAGTCGGCAGCGTGGTCGAGTGGTTACAAGCGACGTGATTGTGATCCACAAGGTCTCGGTTTGAAAACCTGCTCGCGCCATTCTGTTGTGTCCTTGGGAAAGAACTTTACGGCACATTCCCCTGCTTGTGGTCTTGGCAAACAACTCTAAACTTCAGTCATACATCTAAAAAACAAAATAAAAATAAATTTCAAACAAACAGCAATATCTTGGATCTGCAGAAGTAGGGAGGGGTAATTGCTTGACAGTTGCTTTATTCGTGGCTCCTCCAACGTTTTCCTGCAAGTCAGCATGATCAAAAAGAAGAAATAAAAAAATGAAATAATTGCGAAATGCTTACTTCAATAAATAATTGTACCATTCATGCATAGGCAATATGCATACAAATAATATTTACCCATCTAAAACAAATTCCCAAAAATCTGCCACGAATTTTAAACGGAAACAAAGTATAAAAATATAAAGTAATATTTAAATAAATGGATTAATTTTTTTCCATACTAACAGATGCGTAGTTTCATCTTTTATTTGTCCATTGAAGCAAATTTGAACAAAATAAGTCAACCTCCCAGCAAATTATATGCAAGTAGTAAGTGGCTTTGCACCTGCAACTTGATTGATTTAATCTTAGAAAACCTTAAAAAGACAAGCACAACTTTCTGGAAGACAGAAAGCCTTATTTAAACTTGACAACTTTAAAATATTAATCAGTCAGTTGCACTAAAATTAGCTTAAAACTGTAATAATATTAAGTTGCAAAAATATTTTTGTAGTTCTTTAACAAAAACTATTGCTTGAATTTTTAGGTGATGACGTCGTTAAACTGGTTTCAAACCAAACGATTTCTTCAATAACGTATACAATAGATTGCTGCCACGTGACTTTAAAATCAGAAATTGATCCGGTTTCACCAACTTATTTTTTCGAATGGTCCATGAGCGATGGTGATAAAACTGTGAGTGTTTTCATGAAATTAAACCAGTTTTAATGTAATGTTTTTAAATATCATTAGTCAACAAATATATAAAGGTTAAGGAAGCTTTGATATCTGTTACGTTATTTTAAATTTTGAAAAAAACTAAAAATTGATTTAATTGAGGATTGTTTTAGATTTATCATTGCAGACAACCCATTATGTACAATCTAGAAACCATAGGAAATAGCGAGATCTAGTGTAACTTCACATAATTGTTATAAAGATATCGGCATAAATCAAAATTCTTTTTAATTTTAAAAACTTTATGCGTATTATAGTTCTTTAGAAAAAAATTAATCCGACTTTAAACTGATCCCGGAAATTTATCTTTTTACTATTCCTAGATTTTGTACTTTCCGATTCAGATGCTCGAAGCTTGAAAAAATATTAAAAAAGCCATTAGAAATGTCTTGGGGCGTTTTTTAAAGTGGTATGCAGGCATCTAATGACAATGTACAAAACGTTGTCAATGAGGCGAGTGTAAACACTGCGACACCAACTTGGTGTGTGGTATCAGCTGTAGAATAGATCAGAGATAGAGCAACTGCCAGCAGTGTTGTGGAACCAAATCTTGAACTCGCAAACCGCACCGGCATTGTGGCACAAAATATATTTTGCAAATTAGTGACAGATCGTTGGGGATTGTTTTGGTTTCACCTCAAAAAAGAATGAGACTAAAAAAATGAGTGAAAAATTTTAAAGGTTCTTGTTTTTTGTTGCAGAAATGTCTTTGTTCTATGATATTTTTCAAAATTTTTGCTTCAGGTCGTTTTGCTAATAAATTTGTTTATGTAGAGCTTGCGTTCAAAACCAACTACTTTAATGGCCCTTGTTTAATCTAGTTTTTTGTCTCCTTCTGGTTCATTAAACAAACTCAATTGTATTTTCAGCCTAATTTTAAAGAATCTTTGAAATATTTAAAATTGGTCCTCTTGCAGTACAAAAACAAATGTCTTAACGCTTTAGATTTTGTTAAATATCCAAGTAAAGCAATGGCAAATATTCATTTTTTATTTAAAATGTTAAAAGAGTGTAAAAAAATATAAAACAAAAACTTGTGGTGGCCGTAAATCATTCGTTACAAGATTTTGTGTACGTCATTAAGCCAAAGTTTGCAAAATACCATTCATGAATCGTTGTAGCGGAAGCGATGACGAGTGGAAATGCGTTAAACAAATGTTGCAAATTACTTTGAATTTGTTATTTTAAAAATACCTCACTAATAATTCAAGATTTTCAAGTTGGGTCAATTTTTTTGCTTTTATCTTATTATCAAAACTTTTTTACTTTGTAATGGTAAAAAAAATTTTTATTCATAGTTAAAAGTTAGAGGCTATCAAATTGAATACCAAACATTTTATTTTAACTCTATTTGTTTACTGAAACGTGTCACAATGCCCATCTCTAAAAAAGTGCTGCAATAGAGTATGTTTGCTACTTAGGGAAAAGGTGGGACCACTGGATCATTAGTCTAATCTTCAACCTAAGGCAAGCATGTCAAAGAAAACAAAAAGCTGTTCTATTGAGGTTAAAGTAAATTTTTCTTAGCTTAAAACGAAGAGATTTTGACCCATAAATATTATGTTTTATAATAATTTTTGCGAGGTGTTGTAGTAAACATTTTATGTATTATACTGTACCAAGTAAGTTTTATTTTGATGTAGTAAACATTTTATATATTATACTGTACCAAGTAAGTTTTATTTATAACAAAAAGCTGTTCTATTGAGGTTAAAGTAAATTTTTCTTAGCTTAAAACGAAGAGATTTTGACCCATAAATATTATGTTTTATAATAATTTTTGCGAGGTGTTGTAGTAAACATTTTATGTATTATACTGTACCAAGTAAGTTTTATTTTGAAACAGTACCCATTAGTGTTGAAATATAAAAAAATGTTGAAACTATTCTTACGGGATCAATGGATCATCACCCAACGGTCCCGTTTTTAATATTGCTTTTGTTTTTGTAGCAACGTGCCCACTTTTAAAAAATATAAAACTAAAACTCAAAAATATTTTCATGATAGTTTAAATTTTGCTATCAAAAAAGTTCTGTTCCCCTTCTAACTTTATAAGCTTTTAAATTAGGGGAAATCCCCATAAATAAAAGAATATTCACGAGAAAAAAATCAATAAAACAAACAAAGAATACTCCCGTCAACGCTCATTGTGGAAACGAGGCTTAACAGCGAATAGTAAACGAGATCCAAAAGTTTTATTAAACTAAATTAATATAAAAAAGAACTTGTATCGATTTTTATCACGTTGTCTGTGTTTTAAAAAATCTACGATAATGGTATGTGGGCCCACTGCACACCATACTAAAATTTTATGAAAATTTATTCACGTAAAATATTCGTTAAAAAAGTAAATAATTTTACTATTTTAACTTACATCTGCGTGCCATTTTGCTTCAAATAGAATTCATTTTGAAGCGTCATTAAGCATAGATCCATAGTCATTATTCTTAAGATCTACTGCTCTCTTATAGAACAATTTTTGGTTATTCTTTTTTTGTCAATCTGATTCTATTTATCCAAATATTTGCTAAATACTGATTGTCCTACACTAAATGTGATTGCAGGTTTTCGTCAAACAAAATAGTTCTTTTTCGGCCTCAAGCTTGTGCGCTAGCAACTAAATTTTTGTTTTAAATTTATTGGTCCCACAATCTTACAAAGGAGTAGTCTACTGTTTTGTTGTATTTGGCCATCTCTGTTATCAAATACAAATCTTCCTGGCCCAAATTAATATTGTTTATCGCTTCTTAAATTCAATCGAATTATATCAGACTTATTTAAAATCATATCAACAGGATTATTATTTATTTAGATTCGCCGTAAAATTTTAGGTAAAAGAAATCAGAACAAAAATGGAAGCGATTAAATGACAAACGTAATAACACGAGATCAGGAAATAAAGTAATGACACGAGATCACGAAAAGAAACAAATTTCTAAGAAGTAGGTTTGTTTCGCTGTTTTGAACAATGAAAGTTCTTTTTGACCTTTCTTGACGCAATTCTCAACGTGATAAAATAAAATTTGCAAATGAGTGTGCACAACAATGCACTTTGCTCTTGGATCTTTGTATTAACATTTATTTTGATAATGTTGAGATTTCGCTATAAAGAAGTCTACACATAGACCTATTGGTTTACTTTTTAATTATAAAGTAATTTGTCTAAAAGTAAAAATTTGGCCTAACATTTTCCATACTTTATTGATCTAAATTAATACGTTTCACTAGTTTTTTGTTTTTTAAAGAAATATATATACTGTACTCAGAAATATATTTTTATTTAATGGTTACACGCTTGGTTTTTTGAAAATACAATTTAGTGAGAGAACATACTGTTTTTCAATTAACAACAATTATATACAGTAATACATGTATATTCATACTAAACTAAAACAAAAAACCATTACCATAAACGGTTTCGGCTTACATTAGCCCTCTTATCACAAATAAGATAAAATGTTAGAAAATTTTGCCATGTAATTTAAAAATTGAGGCCAAAGACCTGATCACGTGGTTGTTTACTAAATTTATCACAAGAGGTTTTCATCAAAAGAATTGTTGAAAATTGATTTAAAAATGCAAACCCAAAATACCAAACACAAAGTCGATACAACACCCAAAATCCAAATAAAATAAATAACAATCTCAAATATATTTAACAAAAACAATAATCCAATCGCAAATAATTGTCGATTAAGGGCAGGGTTATGTTTTTTGATTAATAATCTTTCGTGAATTTTAGTTTCATAATTAAAATTACATTTTTTAATTATCTTAAACGAAATTACGTTAAATTCGGCATTAGCACAAATAATGCAAGACATAATATGATCTTTAACGGAGCTTTCAGTTTACAAATAAAAGCCCAAATGTTTACCCATTTTAATGCTCAAATGACGGGTTCACATGTTGATGTAAGTCAAGCTCGAATGACACGAACACAAAAACTGATATACAATGTTTGAGCAAAGCTCAGGCGTAACACAAGTCTTCAAATTGAAAATACTGTGATACTTTAAAAGTTTTATAAACCGAATTTATTTTCAAAGTTAGTGTAAATTTAGAGTTAATAATTTATTGTAGTTTATTGATAAACCGTCTGGAATCACGATCAAAATATGGAATATTATGGTGATAAACATGATCACAACATGCAGAATGGGAATGTAAAAATTTTTTATTAAACTTTTTGAAACATTTTTCAAAAAGCCAAAAAATTTTTTTATAATATATACTTGTATATATGTTTATAAATTTTAATGCGAGTTGTTCATACGTATTCTCGGTCCATAAATGTCGATCATGTAAACAATATTGGCATTTTTGAAACGATTTTTTAAAAACTATAAAAAATACTTAATGTAAAACTTAAATTATCTATTAAATTGACTTTTTTTATCAAATATTTGGTTTAGAGCCATTTGTCTTTTAACTTGATATATTTCTAAGCATCTGGTCATCAGCGTGCGTGATGCACAATGCAGGCTTCTATCAGTGCAGCAATGCATCGGGTGGAAGTCACAAATCTTAGATTTTTCTTTTTATAGTATCGCATTATTTTCAATTAAAGACTCATGTTCCGCCTTCTCTCTGCTCAAATATTGCACAACAGTTCTATTGTTTGTGCGATGCAAGCTAGACTTATATTGGTATGTCTATCTGTCATTTGAGCAGTAGGGTGGATGAACACTTGGGTTTCCACTTGAAAAGCTAAAATGTTGTAAAAGAACATATTATGTCCAGAGGCATTTGTTTCAAAATTAAATGTATTATCTAAGTCCTTTTAAAATACTTCAAAAATGCGATTTCAATTTAAAAAAACTATCAAGCTTTATTTATTAAATACGTAACTGTGGACAGTGATAGCTTTACAAAAGAGGGTGGACGGTGCAAGAAATATAGGGGGCCACTTTTTAGTGTGTCAAGTCTTTTTTTTCCCAAAATAAAGTGATTTCTAAAAATCACTTGTCACCTTCAATTAATGTCTGAAATCATAATTTTTGTTCCAAAGCTATAGTGATCTTTAAAAAAAGGGGGACATCACTTTCAATTGAGCACATTATACCTACTTTCGTCCAAAAGTTGAAGTACAGACGCAGGTAGGGCGGTTATTATCATGGTGATACTATAAAGAAATAAAGCAATATTTTGCTTAGGAAACCATTTTTTGACGTTTTTTTGAGGGGGTCTGGTGCGGCCATCACTAACCGTGGATTTAATCGCCAGTTTTTAAAATTAAATTGCCGTTTCTTTTACATTTATTTTAATATTGTTGCTTTTGGTTATTTAAATTTAGTTCATAGTTTTAAGCCTTTTGAATTTTTTATCCTTTGTTTCACTAAATTTTTTTTGGAAAAACTTGTTGAAATAATTTACTTTACAAAGTAATCGACATCTGTTTTTTTAAATTCTATTGCAATTTTTTTTATTTCATTTTTTTTGGTGATTTAAGCCAAAAACGTTCGTGTTAAGTTTACTGTTTTTTCGTTATCAATGGATAAGTTGTGTTGAGTTTGGTCGCTTTAAAGCAGTGTTTTTGCCACACTTCTTTCTTTCAGAACTCAGGAACATCATTCCTCCGAAACTTAAACTTTAGAAAAATTCTTTTTGATATATAAAGTAAAAACTTTTTTTTAGACTTCACTCATATTTGTAATCCGAAATTCCGGTGATACAATAAAATTTACATTTATAGTAAAGACAAAAAAAAAGAAAAGGTTTTCATTTGAATAATACAACTTTTATTACTTGTCATAATTTAACTGAAAAGGAAGAACGAAATTTTTTGAGGTAAAATTACATTGCATTTCATCATCATCATGTATTTCGGGAAAAACATTGCATTAATTCTGTGTATTTCCCTTTGCCCGCTTGTCCTTTTGGGGTTGCGGAGGCAGCAGGTCGAGTTGAGATCTCCAAGCATCCCGATTTCCTGCAAATAGCGGTAATTTTGTCAATGGACTTCCAAGACGCACCGGGCTAGGTCTTCAACGTAATTTCTGCAGCGAGTTCTGAGTCGCCCTCTAGGTCTTTTGCCATTTGGAAGAGCATTCATTAGTCACTTTGCTGTTTGTTTGAGAAACAATCATGTCACATGACCATACCAGCGCAGTAGCAATCATTCTACGCGGAGTAGAAGCGGTTCAAAGTTTCGAAATTAAGAAATGTCAGTGCTTTTAACCTTTTCAAGTAGGGATAAACCTCTGACGTTTTGCAAGAAACCCATTTTGACCACCCGTACTCGAGATCGCACTCTTTCGTTCATTATCCAACGCTCATGACCATAGGTCAGGATAGGAACAAAAAGCGATCTGAAAACAGAAAGCTTTGGTTTTGTACACAGCTTACGTTTCAGTACAACCTATAGGCAAAGCTGGCGCATTACTGTACTTGCTTTTCCAATACGTTTGTTTAGTTCGTTTTCCGTCTACCATCACTTGAGAATGTGACTCCAAGATATTTAAATTTCTCCGTCTGCTGGAGAGTTACTTCATTTGTTTAAAAAAAACACTGGACAGAGTGCCTTGACATACACATAACCTCAATTTTAGCCATACTAATTTTCATCGCAAAATCCAAGCATGCATCAGAAAACCCATCAAGATCATATTGGAAATCACTTTTGTTTGAGCTTAACAATGCAAGGTCGTCTGAAAACAGTAGACGCTAAACATTACACTACCCAAATGTGACGCCACTACTGGAGGAACTGTCTCTTTTTGTGTTGTCCATGTATATAGTAAACAAAAGAGCAGAAAGAACACAGCTCTGTTGTAGTCCAACACTGACACTAAAAGGTTTTGTTTTCATTCCATTAACACGAACAAAGACTTCTGACTGCTTGTTCAACAATTTGATAGCAGCTAATAGCTGACCTCTCACGTCATACTCCAACAATACTGCTCACAGCTTGTCTCTTGGAACTTGGTCATATTTTTTTTGAAGGCCTACAAAGCATGCACACACCTCTTTGGCATACTCCCACGATTTCTCAGATACTTGCTGAAGGGCAAAGATCTGGTCCATGGTGGACCGACCAGGACAAAATTTGCTCTGTGCGTCCTGAAGTTGAGGTTCGACTAATTTATGACATTTTTTTCAAGGCACTTTGAATATATCTTTCCAGGAAAACGTAAAAAAAATGTCCCGGTAGTTAGTGCACCTTTTCTTGTCTCTTATTTTGTGAATAGGTATCAACACATTGGTCTGCCATTGTTTCGGTCACCCACCAGTTTTTCATGCGGTTTGGAACACACGAGTCAACCAACGAACCCCAAAGTTGTTCATGGCTTTTAACGTATTCAATTGAATATTATCTTCATCAGGGGCCTTGCCAGCTTTCAAAGATTTGATCGCTGTGCTTATCTCTGCTTTTGTTAAATAAATTTCTTCACCAATTTGTTGCTCGAATGTTTCCAAATGTTGGACTGTTACTGAATTAAAGAGCTCACAAAAGTGTTTTCTCCAACAATCTAGGATGCTCTTTTGATGCTTCAGAAGCACACTATTAGCATTCTATATGAAAGTGGCAACTGTTTTTTGTTTGCCGCGCAAACGACGTATGGTTTGCCAAAATATTTTTTTGCCGATATGTAGTCTGTATCCAACTTTTGTCTAAATTCTTCCCATTACTTTTCTAGACTGTTTAGCGTTAGTTGCGGCAGTCGTACGTGCTCCGGAGTACCGCAATCGAAGCTGCTCAGATGACTTGTTTGTTAACCAAGCTCTAAACGCAATTTTCTTTGCACGGATAGCTTCTTTAACCTCTTGGTTCAACCAAGCAGTTCTTTTCTTAGTACCCTTTTGACCTCTCACATGTTTGCAACCACAACTAGCAGCTGCAGATGTAATGATTTCTGATTTAAATAAATTTCACTCCGTCTCAACGTCTTCAGTAAAGTCAGGGAGTTACCTAAACAGGGAAGCAAACTTGCTTTCAAAATTATGTTTCATCTTTTTGTAGGTTTATAACTCCCACTTTATTCTGTATACGCTTTTCGTGCTCTGAATCGTTTCCTGCTTTTGAAATAGTTCAGGCCTCTCAAATTGCAAACGATTAGGTAATGGTCGGTAGAGAGTTCAGTTCCTCTCTTAACACATATATCAACCACAGAAAAACACTAGTCCACTAAGACAATACAGAAATCAATAATCAATAATAGATGTCTCACCGAATCTCTTTACCAAATGTATTGTAAATTTTCTTATGGCAAAAAAAGGTTTTCATTATGCACAGTCCGTTGGTGGCACAGAACTGCAGCAAACATCTTCTGTTTCTATTAATGTCAGAGTCTCCTCGTTTTCCAATGACGCCCTTTCATGCCTTATCACGTTTGCATTGAAATCACCCAGTAGCTTAATTAATTTTGCAAATGTTACTCTTTGTAAAACAACACCTACTTCATGTAAGTAAGGCTGATACTGTGCTTAGTGACCGTTCTTGTAGCCTAAGCTTTAGAAAAAAATCCTTTCTCGCGAGTGGACCAAACGAGAGCTTGCAAAACTGCCTAATCCTGCTTAAGCAGACATGGTTACATCAACACTTGAGTAGAAAAACATCCAACCTTCATTCATCTCAACAATATCAGAGCCATGACACTTGGTAGAGGAAACTCCAACAATATCAAGATGATGCTGCTCTATCCCCCAAACCAATTCTTGTTCTTTTTCATTGGGTGAAGTGAGTTCCAGTTGCTTATGCGAAGATTCTGATGTTTGAAATCAACTTGAATACAGATATTAATACTATGAGCTGCCCCCGTTTGCTAACTTAAACGCGTAGCAAATGCATTGATGGGTTTCCAGTTATGGTCAGTTTGTGAGGGAGATGTGGCTTTCCTAAAGTCCAAACACGGACCTTTGTATCCTGCGAGACGTTCAATACAGTATAAAGATAATCATTCCAACTATTTATTATGCAAAATTTGTTAGATTGCTTTTGGTCAGTTTCTCACCTTTGACCTTACCGCCATTGGTAGCCCTAAAAGGAGTTAAAAACTCCAGACGGCATTGCTCTTATGATCTTAGAAAATGCAAACCGTTCCACCACGCAAAAATAGCAATACAGTATATTGGAAAGGATACTTTAGATTTTCAGATTTCTCCCCAATCCTTCCTAAAGATTTCGAAATCCTCCTTAAGGTGCCAAGTTGCTCATTTCGAGAAACACCGTTTTAAAGATTAAAATTGTTCAACTGCTCAACTATTAACAAAGAAGAGTATATTTAGTTTTGAAACTTATTTAGTCAATCAAATTAACATACTTTAAACGATTGATACAAACAATGTACTTTTTTCAGACGAAGCTAGCTGATGTCGGATTGGACGGAAATGGAAACGTCAAGTGCCGTAGCAGTAACGATGATAATGGAGATTCTAATTGTTTGGAAAATACTTACGAAATAAGGTAACTTTATTAATAAAATGGGCCATTTTACTTCATTTTCAGACCAAAAAGTATGATGAAAAGACCAAAACATAAAACAACTAAAGTACATTTTGTAATTTTGTCAATTTCAAATGTAACATGATATTTTTAGCAGAAATTAAACAAAATACATCACAGCCTATTTTGAACGGAAAATATAGTTACGCTTTTACCCCCAAAAGTATATGCATGTAGCAAGACTTAAAAATAGAGTGACAGTGATGTTTTTAAACTTGTAAATATAATCCTTTATTGATTCACCTAAAGAAGGTGATCCAATTCAAGTATAAGTGTTTTGGTTTATTGCTAAAATAGTAAACATACTTCTAAGATTGCAGTTTCTAAATTTAAATTAGTCAATAGCTTATCATGTTGAAAGTGCTCCTATAAACGTCCTCGCTCAATAAGCTGCACATTAGAATCAGGCTGTATCCTACAGAAATGTTCCGCAACCGGTTTGCAGCAAGACGAAAATAGGTGCGACGCTGAATAACAGTTATGAATAAGATTAGAGAAGAAAAATTTTTGTTTTTTGAAAGTTGAATTTTACTACTGCTAGACCAGGGCTTGCGAACATTTTTGACTTGCAAAAATAAAATAGTCTTCATTCCACAAAAAGACAAAAGAAATAAAATTTGGAAATGGCTATAGGTTCAGTATTGAGTTCAAAATTTTTTAAAATCTAGGGTCCGGTAATAACTTTTTCATATTAGACTAGTGGCTCCCAACCTTTAAGTTCCCAACGGTTAGAAATTATATCACAATTATATGCAGCACCAAAATATATTTATGCTGAAATAAAAATAAAACCAAAGAAACCATGAACGCTTTGGCTAACATTATGCCTATGGTTGGGAACCACTGCACTAAGCCTATCATTTTTATTCATTGACGCAAACGTAAGTGTGGCGCAACAGGAAGAACGTGCAACAACGGATTGTCACATGTAGAATTGATTTTCGTAAGAATAGTGGAGGACTGTGAGCTTTTCTAAGGCGTTTGCTTAAACTAAACTATACAATATTGTGAAAATTTCAAACCGAAACCAAAAAAAAGAACTTACTTTTATTTCAACCATGTACCAAAAATAAGTTTTTTTTATTTTGGTTTAAATTTACCACAAAATTAAATATATGATATTTATTTTAGTTTAAATGCATATTGCACATCTTAAAAAAACTTGACTTCAGCCATTGTCTAGGAAACGATCTTTTAAGTTTTAGGGTTACTATAAAATAACAATTTTTAAAATTCAATTAAGCGCTTTAAAAATCAATCAATCCTAGATTCAGTAATGACCTTACAAAAAGGGGGGGCCCGGTGCAAGAAAAGTATGGGGGAACAACTGTTTAGTGTACTAAAAAAAGTAGCCGAAACTATTTTTAGTGTATGAAAACAAAGTGATCTCTAAAAAAAGTCTTTACTTTAACAAGCTTAAGTGACACAACCTAATGAGTAGGAGCCGAGCATGCTGCAGCCACCAATTCAACATTTTTTTATTTTCTTTTTGACATCACATCGACGTCCTGGTGTTACTATGAAGAAATAGAGCAATATTTTGTGTAGGTTGGGCACTTTTTGATGTATTTTAGGAAGATCGGTGCGGCCGCACCGTTTGCACCCTATTAAAGCCATTACTGCCTAGATTACCAAAATTAAAGCAAGAACTAGAAATTAAGTTGTGGTTAAAACTAAATTAGATTTAATTCTTTTAATGTGTGTGAGTTTATCTGAAAGCGGACAGAGAAAAAGTAAAACGTAATGCAAATTAGTGTAAATTATGTGTTTGTTATCGTTCATAACAACTGGCAGTATGACAGTCGGCTGCAGGGTTCGACAAGCTTTTTGCTTTGTGGACCAGTTCAAACCTAAAACTATTTTTAGGAATCGGCTCTCAAGAAACTAACGAATGTTTGGTGATCGACATTTATAACAGCTGATAAAGTATCAAACTCAACATGACATTGATTTACGGTGTAAAATTTTGGCATTTTTCTTCAGTTTTGACTACAGAACGTAACAACTATTGTTAAATTAGCAAATGCGATACTCTTAACGCTAGACTTTTGAGGATTTAAATCCATTTAATTTTCCGCTACTCGGGTCAAAATTTTGTTATTTGGCTTACTACATAAAAGTAATTTTTGCCAGTAATAGGTCTTGCGCTCTTATATGGTAATAGGTATTAGGTCTTGCCGGTACGAAACTGCAAATGGACGGTAAACTAGGAGATAGCGTTGCCAATTATTAGCTACGCCTAGTACCCGATCACACATCGCGAGTCAGCTAGTTTACTGGCAGCTTTGGATGTACAAGATAGTAGCAATAAAATTAACCTCGTGTTGCTTGTGCTTTATTATTTTGTCATAACCGTTGCTTAGATTCTTAGAAAATGCAGCAGAGCTTATTACTTTTTCCCATTTCCATTATCCATGGTTAGGTTTACCATAAGTCTTGATTTAGGCGGAACAGTCTCGTTTTTCAGAGTTTTGCCCCAGCGTCCGGCCCTGTTAATGTCAAGTCTTAATATTTCCAAATTTAAATAATCACTTGCTTTTTTTTAGAGAACACTGATTTTTAAGGACGCAAATCAAATAATCCGAGATAAATTTAAAGCAAAGGCCTGTTTTCTTGGAGCATACTATTTTTTTGCGCAAGAATATTTTTATTTAACGAACGTCCCGATTTCCCCTTTGGAAGTATGGTATTCCTACCCATATTCATTACCTACTACGGTAGTTTTCAAACTTTGGCGGTCTATGCCCCCTTTTAGAGACTCTAAAGACCCGTGGCTCTCTGGTTGTAATATTGTCCCTAAGGCCAAACGAAGAACAAAAAAAGGTTTAGTTTGAATCAGTCTCGGATTTCCTGATTTTCGTCCCAAAAAAGAGTGTTCTCTAAAACCAGAGGTGGATATCTCGAGACATGTCTCGAGAGACGTTTTTCAAAGTCTCGGTCTCGGATCACTGCGTTTCGAATCCAACTCAAGACATTGCAGCTATGTGACCAATTAAGCTTACAGGTGTTGTAAATATGTCATGATTTTTGGTAAAAATAGATTGTTTATACGTTTTTTTAGCCATTTGAACGTCATTGCCCTCTTCAAATTCGCCATTGGTTACTGTATAACTAAATCATAGCAATCTTTATGCATGGCAATTCAGAATCCTGGACACTGCATAAAGTGCTCGAAAAATTATAGACCTGTTTTTATCAACATTTAAACGTCTTGCATTTCATATTTTTAATAAAAATTTGGCTTTTTTGAGTGCGCTATATCAGGATGCTTTTAATTGTAGTCCATATGGTTTTATGATATTATAATAAGTTGCATATGTGAGAATTAAGCAATTGACATAACTGCAGTTCAAAGCCTACTCTCTTGGTTCTGTTGTGCCCTTGTGAAAAGATACTTTACGGCACTGTTTCTGGCTTTAAATTTTAGTCATGTTGCAAAATAGAAATTAAAAAAATAAAGCGAGTTATAGAACAGTTATTACTAAAGTGTACCATCTATGACATAGTGCATTACGCATACCGAACTTGAGCTCACTGCCCGACCATGATTTCAAGTTTTAAACTCTCATTAGGGACAGTTTGCTTAACCAGGTTTTACCGGTTTCATCAGTACAACAATTCAACTGGTAGAAGGCCACAAATCTTATATTTTTTTCTTTATATATGACCAGCTCTGCGGCTAAACCTGGGTAAGCAGACTGTCCCTGCTAAGAGTTTAAAACTCAAAACCATGGTCGGGCACTGAGCTCGGGCTCCGCGTGCAGAATACAAAATGTCACAGGTGGCACCCTTAGTGCTGTCTGTCCACAACTTAATATATTTCTAGCATCTGATCACCGGCGTGCGTGATGCACAATGCCCCTTTTATCAGTGCAGTAATACATCAAGTTGAAGCCCACAAGTCCCAAAAAAACTAATAAAAAGTTTCAATCGGACAGGAAAATTGTGGCATCTCCGAAAGCAAGTCGGGTGATTTGCTTGCTGTGGATTTGATCAGGAGTTTCACTGTTAGACAAGAAGAATTCCATTGGTAGATGGCAAAGTTCAGTTGCCTTGATACCCGAAAGAATTGGTAAGTGGTCTGTTGGAGTGGGTTGCAGGTATCCAAATGTTTAAGACGTCATTCAAGGCACTATTCATTAGGCAAGCATGTGCGCTGCATAATACTCAGTTGTCGAGTAGACCGAATATAAAGCAACGGTGTGACGCGGCAAAATATTTTTTGCGAAATGCCACAAGGTGATGACAAAACGTGAGCAATTTTTCCAGTCTTACCTCAAGATATTAGGGATCAAACTTAATGGTAAAAGTTTATTGTGTTGTAAACTTTTAGCTTAGGTTTGGTTTCTCGCTTGTTAAAATGAAAAGCTGACGTCACCGTCTTTGAGTGACTGGGTTTCATTCTTCAATTTTGGATAAAGGGTGAAATAATAAATATGCCTTGACTTAAAGTCTTTCTAGTTTTGAGAAAAGTACAATAATGCAAGATAGTCCGCATGAAAGAGCTTTTTAAAGATTGTGGAAGCGAAATAGTATGTAGAGAGGTTAAAAAGGAAATGAGCCAAAACCGATCTTTAAGGAATACCGTTTCTCAGACATTGAAGTTTGCCTTGTTTGTTAAGGGTAGCAAGGGTAAAATATTGGTTTTGGGTTCCATGATCATTGTTTATCTTAAAGAATTTTATCTTGAAGAATATCTTGAAGACCATGTGCTTATCTTGAAGAAGTCAGCAGCTTGCAGGTAAAGCCATATGCAGGCATTCATAAGCGGCTGATTACAACGAGAGGTTACGACGCCGTCCTTTTTTTACTTCAAAAGATCCTCTATATCTCCTGTATTAAATAACAAAACGAATTGATCTACGATTGACTTTCCGCGTCAAAATCCAGTTTGCTGCCTTAGGAGGAACGGATGAATAATTAGTTTTGATAAACGCCGCCCCAGCTAAGTCTCTTGAGAATCATTTAGAGACAGAAAACAGAGAACTGAAATTTTATCGATTTTCAAATCATGACTACAAGCGCTCTTCTTCAAAGTTTGAAAGTTGAATGGAAGCAAGCAAAAAAAGAAGTCACGAAACTGGGAATTAAAAGTAACTTCAGCATTGATAATAGAACATAGAACTGCTTTCTGATGGCGTTGAAAAAGTCCTGGTAAGTCGCTTCCATATCAGGTGAATTCATCATCAACAAAGTTTTTTCGAATTTGTTTATTGAAGCAATGTAATCACTCCACTTGACACAGCAAAAATTTTATCGTTTAACTGACATTTTTAGCACTGGCTGAGCAAAACTTGGTAATGTAAGCCTAACAGGCGAGGGTCAATATTTTAACTTGGAAAATTTTTTGTGATTATTGTTAAAGATTTTTGATGTGGAAAGGAGTTTATATACTGTATTTGTTGTACGTACTTATTGGTTTGACCACAGTTGTGAAGTCGGAGAAGCATTTTTCTACTCCACCAATTTAAAGTTTTCCGATTCCCACTCCACGAGATCTACTGTAATAATACGACTCCAACTTTAGCATATCTAACAACTCCACCCTAAAATATGTACCCTAAAATACACCCTAAAATACTGAGAACAGAAGAGTCCTGGTAATCGCATGTCTTAGAGCGTAATCAAAGTGGTTTCTTTAGATTTGATAAAGTCGAAGTCGCGAGTAGAAGTCGGTTGTTTAAATTCAATAGAGTTGGGAATCGAAGTCCTTATTGTTTTTGAAGACTTTGATTTACGCTAATTTATTTTGCATTTTTTTATTTTATCTCTCTCTATATATATATATTCTCCTGACTCACAGGAAAGCGTCGAAAGCGCTACACATAGGGCAAGCAATTACCCCGAACTGCTTCCGGAGATACCGAGGTATTGCTGACCGGTTAAATTTTTAAGTTTGTTGTTTTAGTTTTATAGAGACATGACTAAAATTTAGAACTGCTTTCCAAGACTGGCAAGCAGGGGAAAGTGCCGTAGAAGTGTATTTTTTGGAATAGAATGGGGATAGAGAATGGCGCGGGTGCCTCTTGAACCGAAACCACATTGAACACAATCACAGCGCTTTAAGACGCTTTAACCACATGACAATTAATTTAACCACCGCCTTCAAGATTGTGAAATCGGAATTGCTAGAGTTTCACGTTTTAGAATGAAGTCGGAGTCATCTATTCAGATGTTCAAGGGTTGAAGTTTTAATTGCAAAATTTTAAAGAGCTTGAATCGGAGTCAGAAAAATTTTTGACTCTGTAATCCTGCTCATAAGTTACACTTAGCAACCAGAGAGGATCCAGTAGATAAGGAGCGACACCCCTTAGAATTTTCAAAAATATAATTTTAAAAATTCCTTTTAGCAATCGTAATTACTATTGCAGAGTATTAGCATTTCATAATGCTTTTTCTTGTCTGCAATTAAAAGTAGATTAGGATTGAAAGTTTTTTTTATTCTTACTCCGGTTTCGCCCAACTGCTGACCAAAGTACTTGTTTTTGTTACGTTAATGCATATTATAAGTACTGAGAATATACTGAGAATGACAAGAAATAGCTTTAAAAATTGCCCACAATTCTTAAAGAATCCCAACATTTTAGATAGGGATAAATTCAAATGAGGACTTTCTGTTTGTTTGAAGGTCACTTGACTATCAAAGCGATAAACAACAAAGCAACGTTTCGACACATTTTTTCTTTAGCTATTTGCAAATCTTTTTTTCTAGTACCCCAATTTTATGTCACATCAATTTTCTGCCCAACCAACAAAAAAGATAATTGAAACCCAAAAATAAATAACACAAAATCCGTTAAAAAATAAATTATTATAAACAGGCATAGCATATTTTGCAGGCGCAAACCGGGACGCTCGTTAGTAGAAAAAAAATGTCTCTCAAAGTAAGTGTTCTCAAAAAAAAGTCTTCATTTCAAATCTGTCTCCGATTTCATATTGTGGGTTACTTTACCAATTATATATGTTTGACATATTTTGTCATATCGTCGCGGACCCCTTGTGCAGTCATCACGACCCCAGTTTGGAAACCCTGCATCATCGTATAAAATATTTTTAATTTAATTTGCTTGAGCTGTTCAAAGGTTTAGCATTTTTGACAGTTTAAGTTTATTGTAACGAGTCGTTTTTTAAAAAATGTTTTCCGATAGGATTCTTTTACTTTAATACAGGGTGTCCCAGAAGTCGCGCACCATGTATTAATTAATAAATTTAATAATATATTTTTTATGTTTAGATATGAGTGAAAAACTAACTATACAGGAAAGAGTTAAATTGGTTTTTATGTTTGCAAAAGATGAAGTAATAGACGGTGAACAATTTGAGCATCTGTTATGGTTATTATTAATAAATTTTTTATTCATATGTAATTAAAAAAATTTACATGTTGCGCAACTTCTGGGACACCCTGTATTTAAATTTTACATTTAATTTTGTGAAGTGAGTACATTTTTTTTATGATATACTATTAAATTGGAAAAGTAAGTTTTAATAATAATCAATCAATAATCTAAACTATTCTAAAAACTTTTTTTTATGGTTTTTACAATATTACTTTGTTTGAAAACTTTTATTCTTCTAATTTTTAGATTTAACTGAAGATGACTCGTATGTAGTCAAAATCAATTTTAAAATAAATAAATAAATAAATAAAAAGAATTTTTAACAAGTTGTAGACTGATTCTCGTCTGTTAAAATAAAAAATTTGAATTAAAATGCGTCTCAAAAGCAATTATTTTAAAATCTTTATCCAAAAGGGTTAACTGATTCACTGAATTTTTTAACAAAATAAGTTTTGCCTGTATATTATGATTTATTCTTGTCAGTTAGAGATTAAGAATAAAAACATAAATTAATAAATAAGTGAAGAAAATTGCACAATGTCGTAACAAAGGTTTTTCTTGACTTTTCGAAATATGACCATACAAGGTTTTGTGAGGCTGCGTTTAAACACTGGAAATGCTACCGACTTTATTTTTTAAAACTTTTTTTAAAAGAATTTATTAAATTATAGAAATTTTCCATCATTCTTGAACCCAAACAATGCTCAGTTTAACACGATCCTGAAGTATCCTTTCAACCAGTCCTTCTGTGGATTCACGTTTTTAGCAGATTCTTTTGCAAGCAAAAAACTCGTAACAGTTCCCTGTCCGACAGGTAATATTACATCAGTGTCATACACTTTTTTCTAAAACACTCCCTTTTTTTTCTCTAAAATATTTGCAACATTGTTTTAAAATTTTATTATATCTATTTTTTTAAGATGAAAAGCGATTTATTTATGCCATTGAAAGCACGTTTAATGTAATTATCAAAAACTTTAATCAGAAATAAGGCACAAAAATGCACTAAAATTGACGGAGGTTTTTGATCGCACAATCTTTCGAAAACTACTGCTCACTTCGTCAGATGTAACCAAATTACTATCTGTTGAACTACAACATTTGGTCAATTTTCATGTAATGTTTTGTTCGATGCACCGAAACAATAAAAACAAACAAATAGCAAGTTTGGAAGGTTAACACATGCGGCTTACTGCTTTAGATTGCAGTCATGTGATTGGAAAAAATTGTTCTGAAGAATGTTCTTGTGAAATCTCGACAACTGCATCAAACCTTATTCTCACCACTGATGAAAAACTAATTGCAGCAAGAAGAAACAATGCTGATAGCACAACAAGAAGTTCAACAAAGGAAAATCAAAATTCTGATTTTATTTATATAGCGATTGCTGCAACAGTATCTTTAGTTGCTATATTACTTCTTGCAAGCTTTTGCATACATAAAAAAATAGTTCAAAGATGTTGATTTAAATGAAATCGACATTACAAAACTTTAAATCAGGGGTTCCCAACCTTTTTAACACTGCGGCCCCAAAAACGTAAAAGAAAATTGTTGTAGCCCAATGTGTCTATTCTTCACTTTCTATCCACACCCAATTTCACAAAATCGTTTTCAAATTATAAATAAAGAGCCCCCCAGAAAAAGATCTCACCTCAAAACTCTGGGTGGGCCACCTGAAAAAGTCGCTGCGGCCCAGCAGTGGGTCATGGACTACCGGTTGAGAACCCCCGGTTTAAATGATTAAGAACACTTTAAAAAAATTTTTTGTCCCTGGTTTCCTACCGGTGCTGCAGATAAATTTTGATTTGAGTTAAAAATGTAACACTGATTTAACAAGTAAGCACTGATTTAAAAATGTAATTATTTCAAGCTTGATTTGATTTTGAAGTTATTAATTATTTTGTTCATTGCTAGAAAAAAAAAAAAAAATCACTTCTAATTTGGTTAAATTTAGATAAATATGACCATAGCCACTTCTGGTTGTAGGCCATAATGTTTTAACGCATTAAAAAATCCACAAACGGAAAATAATTTTACAGCTTTCTATCAAGGCAAACGACACATTTCTTTGAAAAAATATTTTAGTTTATTGGATTTTGACTGTAAGCATAACCATACCAGCGAAAAGAAAAACAGGAGGCAATTTCCCCAAGTCTCAAAAAGTTAGGGAAAAGTAGAATTTGCGGACAGCGAAAACGAACTACTCTTGCAGAACAAAGTTTCCAAATCCAGAAAAATAATCAAAATTTTGATGTGAAAACCTTTTTTTTGGTCTTCACCCTAAGTTTGGGACAAAATTTCTCATATTCGTGAAGTGCTGGAAAGTTATGATTTGAGTAAACGTCATTAATATTTTGGAAAAAGTTTATTTCCCCCAATTTTTTTTGGGCTAATACGACTATGACTGTTAGGCTAATATCACATTTACCGTTTACAATGCAATATTTTTACAAGATCCAGAATTACAAGCAAAAGTCAGCTCAGTAAATTAAAACTAAAGATTTTCGAAAAAAGTTTTGGCAGGAATGATTTTAAACCTTTTACACTTTTATATTTTTGATATTTTTACAAAATCAACCTGTCATTGATCAAACTTCAATTGTCAAAACATCAGATGATTTTGCCGCCAAAGATAGTAGTGTTTATTGAAGCATTTTTTTCAATACTCACACTTTCTTCATGCTTTTACAAAAAATTACTAATTATTTTATGTTTTTCAAAATAGTTTAAATTCTTTCGATTTTACCAAGTTTATAGTCGCATGTAATTGTCTCTTGACTGTTCAAAATTAACAAACTTTGATGTTAAGCAGTGAAGAAGAGACTATTATATGAGTCGGCAGCATGGTCAAGTGGTTAAGAACACAATGGTTGATGGCTAACGTGATCGATAGAATCTAAGTTCAAAACCTACTTTTCTCTTTTCCTGTGTCCTTCAGAAAATACTTTATAGCACATTCCTCTGGTTAGCGTTCTTAGCAAGCAGTTCTAAATTTCAATCATGTATCTAAATAAAATTTATAACAAAATAAAAAATATCAACTGGACAGCATATCTTGGCATCTCCAAAAATAAGTCTGAATAATTGTTTAACTGATGCTCCATGTATAGCGTCTCCGACTTTTTCTTGCAAGTTTAGATAAATATAAAGATGAAAATAAAAAATTTATGTTTCTTAAAAATTGTGTTTTTTATTAATTTTAACTGTTGTTTTATAAACGATATCCCAAAGTCCTTTTCGTTTTGTATATGTGAGCAAGTAAATACTTAAAGTAGTTTTGCTGCGGTTTTTTCAATTTTTTAAGAAATATCTCAATAGAAGTATGCTTAATAATACTTAATTTGAAAACTTTTGCTATCAACTAAACGTCTGGGAAAATTATTAGGCCATTTATGTGTTTCATGAGTGTCAGTATATTTTAAGCCGTTAAATACTTTTTGCAAATAAAACAGATATCTAAAAATAACTTACATTATTGCCGCTACTCCAATGTCCTAATCATAATAAAACTTATGTTATTGTATCAGAATGACGGCTAACAGAACAATTTTTGAACAATAAAAGTTGGTACCTTTTTTCCAAGAAATGCTCACCTGCTTCGGATATCGTGCTATTGCTATTTCTTAAAAAAAATTCTCTTAAATTTTTCAAAACGTACATCAATCAATTAAGCTAAAAAATTTTTTTTTTCATAAAAACTAAATTTATAAATACTTCCTAAAGCCCAATATGAAACAAACGAAGAAAAACGCATAGAATTTTCAATAGCAAAAAAAGTTATCATAAAATGACGGACAATTTTATTACCTATCAATTTGTGTATAAAGCCATTTTCATGTTTTAATTTTTATAGTTTGACGCAAAAGATTTGACAGCAAAAGATTGAAAAAGCAGGTGCTAATAAAAAAAACATTTTTTGGCGAATTTGATCCAGCGAGAGTTTCGAATTGTTGTGTTTGAGCTAATTTAATTAGCAATTTTTTTTTGTTTTATCACCGGCAATAATGTTCACGAGTTTTTGAGTGTTTTTTGTTTTATTTAATGAATTCAAAGTTTTGTATTGTTTACTGACGAAATAAAATAAATGATGATTTTTATGTGAATTAAGCAAATTTTTACTTCAGGTTAACATCATAAAAATAAGACAGAAATGTGCAGAGAGTGCAAACAAATTGCAGCAATGTGGGAAAAAAAGAAACAAAGCCATAAGCAGATGTCTATTTGTAGTACGTCCTAAAAATATTTGGCCTATGAACCCTATTGCAAAACCCTGACCTTGACATTGAAAAAAAGTTGCAATGATTAAAAACAAGTTGCCTACTTACTAATAGCTTTTGGTTTTGATAAATATAATTTACAATAAAAAAAATGTCATTTAATTATAGAAGTTTACTCAAGTAAATAAACTGTTGTTTTTTTGATCAACTGTCGTTCGATCAAACAGAATTTTCTAGGAGATAAACCTATGCAGTCGAGAAAACAATTCGAAGCATCTGATGCGGCGCGATAAAGACTCAACTAATCTTCATGTTCTAACCAATTTAATTTCCTTTTAAATACTAAATAAAGCACTTTGCATTAAAAAGTTTTTAATTTTTGACTTAAATTCATAGTTAAAGATTTTTGTTTGGTTATTTTTGAAAAATGATGTTAATATAAAATTTATAATTCAGAAAAACTTATGAATTTAAATTAAATGTTGATGATTTAGTCGAGACCACAAACATCGAGACCGAGACCGAGACTGAGACCGAGCCCCGATAGTTTTTCCGAGACCCAAAAATTGTCCAAAAATATAGTTCCTTTTCAATTATTCCAAACAAAATAAAATTATTTTATACAAATTATATAAACAAGCACCTTTAAAATTTCTTAACAAACATTCTTATTCAAATAGAATGTATAAAAAAATGTACAAAAATAGAATATTGCCCCTTATTCAAATAAAATGTATAGAAGTACATTCAACTTAAATAGGTGGTATTTAGCTGAGATTCTTTGTTAAGAAAAGTTTTTTAAATTAATTTTCCCGTCTATGCATCCTACTTCGGATCTACCACTCATCGCAAGTTTGAACCTGGTTAAGTTTTCGAGAGTTTTGGATTATTTCTATCTTTAACATGTTGGAAAACGCTTTAATTGCTCTGCGGTTGCATCATTAAACAATTCGCATTAAAAAAAAACTCAACTAGATCAGAAGAAAGCCAAAACATCCAAGGCATATTGGTTAACAATATTGAAAAAAGCAGAATATTCATTAAAAATGTTTTTCAAAATTCAAGAATGCTGAAAGCATGGTCATCACGGTAATGGTTGAAACTTCACTCAAATATTTGATTGGGTCGGCTATCTGTGTTGGCATGTTGCAGTTATTTGTTGGTTATTTTTGGTTTCATAAAATAGAATTTGTCTGATTAATCACTTCAAAAAGATTAAAAATAACGACAAATTATGCAAAGTAAATAAGTGTTTAACGACTCGCTAAGTTTTTTTGGTTTTACCCCTGCTTTTTTCTGGGCATCTTTTGATAGATTAATCGGAGTAGTTTTTAGGACGTTGTCTCTTTCTATCTCATCATATTAACACTTTTTTGTTTAACTTTAAAGCAAGTTTGTATTTTGATTTAAACAATTAGATTCATGCAGTGGCGTATACGTTTATGGAAGGGAGGGAGCAGTTGAGAGCTAAAAACACAATTACTATGATCCGTGATGTTTTTTACAAAAGAAACACTTGGTGCAACAAATAAAAGATAGCCATTTTTAAAGATTAACTTAAAAAAAACAAATTATTTATTTATTTTTAATATTATTATTTTATCTTTTTTTATTCTCCTGACTCTCTGACTCACCGAAAATTGTTATGGGCGCTACATATAAAGCAACTGCCAAACTATTTTATTGACCTGCTTCTGGGAAAGCAAAGATATTGCTGTCCAGTTGAAATCTTTTATTTTCATTTTTTTGGTTATATTTAGAAGTATGATGGAAATTTAGGAGTGTTTTTAAGACCGCCAAGCAGGAAAAAGTGCGTTAAAGTGTTTTTCCAAAAACACAACAGAATGGCGAGAGCAAGCTTTGATCCGCGACGGTGTCGACTACATTCGCTATCAATCACGGCGCTACTAACGCTCAATATCAAATCTTCACTATTGAATAGATATCTTATTGTTAAATGAACATGATTGTTAAATCAGGAATCAACAATCTGATGAACAATATTCATATCGTTAAATCAAATCTTCACTTTGATTTAACAACTTTAAGCTATCTTAGTACTACTATGAACCTTTGAACATCAATCTTTATAAATATTTTTTAACCCCCAACCCCTTCTCTTCTTCGCATACGCCTACTTTTTAACCTGTTTTTAAACGGGCTGTCGAAGAGTGATTGAGTATTTAAAGCGTCGTGATTCTGATCAAAAGGGCAATGGTTCAAAACCTACTCGCGCCATTCTTCTGCGTCCTTGAAAAATATATTTTACAGCACTTTTTCTTGCTTGGTGGTATTGACAAGCAGTTCTAAATTTTAGTCATATCTCTAAATTTTAATCAAAATAAAAGTCTTAACTGGACAACAATATCTTGACCTTTATTGGAAGCAGGTCGGGGTAATTGCTTGTCCATGCTCTCTTTGCTAGAGTTGCATACCCAGTTTGAATGCTGCACCAAAAATGTTTTGGGTGAACTGGATTCACAAATTAGCTTCATCGATTGGCATGCTGCATATCAATCAAATGATCCGTTATCTTTATCCTCATCTCCCATCTTCCCCGATTTGAAGGCAAAGGGGTTGACGATTTACGTTTCTTGTTCTTCCAGATTTCCTAGGGAGGAATATCTATTAAATAACTTTCTCAGCCCTTCCACGTGCTAAATGATTTCTTCCTTAATATTTTCTTCCAAATTGAAGCTGCTGTACTCCAAAATGAATTTTTTTAGCAAAAAATATTGGCGAAATATTTCTGCAGTGACTCTCAATTTCCATACATCTAAAAAACAAAATAAAAATAAATTTTAACCAGACAGCAATATTTTGGAATCTCCAGAAGCAGGTCAGGGTAATTGCTGACAGTTGCTTTATTTGTGGCGCCTCCGACGTTTTCCTGCAAGTCAGGATCAAATGAAAAAATAAAATAAATGAATTGCTTACTTCAATAAATATTTGTACCATTTATGCATAAGCAATATGCATACAAAAAATATTTACCAATCTAAAACAAATTCCCAAATTTGTGCTACAAGTTTTTAACGGGAACAAGTTTTTAACGGGAATAAAATGTAAAAATATAATCTAATATTAAATAAATTAATTAATTCTCTTTTTCTACTAACAGATGCGTAGTTTTATCTTTTATTTGTTCTTTGAACCAAATTTGAATAAAATAATTCAACCCAGCAAATTAGATGCATTTAACAAGTGGCTTTGCATCAGCAACTTAGTCGATTTAATCTTAGAAAACCATAAAAAGACAAGCGCAACTTTCTAGAAAACAGAAAGTCTTATTTCAAACATGAAAACCCTGAAATATTAAGTAGTTAGCTGCAATGAAACCAGTTTAAAACTGTAACAATATTAAGTTGCACAACCATTTTTGTAGTTCGTTAACAAAAACCATTGCTTAAATTTTTAGATGATAACATTGTCAAACAGGTTTCAAACCAAAATATTTCTTCAATAACGTATACAATAGATTGCTGCCACGTGACCTTAAGATCAGAAATTAATCCAGTTTCTCCTACTTATCTTTTTGAATGGTCCGTGATCGATGTTGATAAAATTGTGAGTGTTTTCATGAAATTAAAACAGTTTTAAAGTGAGTTTTTAGATATCATTAGTCAGCTAATGTATAAAGGTTAAGAAATCTCTAATATTTGTATTAACGTTATTTTAAATATTAAAATAAAAACTAAGAAGTGATTTATTTGAAGATTGTTTTAGATTTATCAATGCAGAAAATTTATCATGTACAATCCAGAAGCTTCAGAAAATAGCAACATCTAGTGTAACTTCACATATTTGTTATAAAAGATATCGGCATAATTTAAATTTTTTTTGATTTCAAAAACCTTGTGTGTATTACAGTTTTTTAAAAATAAATTACTTCGGCTTTAAACTGGCGCTGGAAATTTATCTTTTTACTATTCCTGGATGTTGTACTTCCCGGTTCAGATGCTGAAAGTTTGAAAAAATATTAAAAAATTTATTAGAAAAGTCTTAGGGGGCCCGTTAAGGTGTTACGCAGGCATCCAGTCACAATGTACAAAGCGTTATTAATGAGGCGAGTGCAAGCACTGCGACACCAACTTGGTGTGTAATATCAGCTGTAGAATAGATCAGAGATAGAGCAGCTGCCAGCAGTGTTGTTGAACCGAATCTTGAACTCGCAAGCCGCATCAGCATTGTGGCACAAAATATAATTTGTCGCGGCGTTTCGCAAATTTAGTGACAGATTCGTGGGAATCGTTTCGATTTTACCTCAAGAAAAGTTGGGACTGGATAGAAGAGTAAAAGTTTTTAAAGGTTTTTTTATCTTTTGGCAAAAAATGTCTTTTTCTATAATATTTTTCAAAGTTTTTGTTTCAGGTTGTTTTGCTAATAAATTTGTTCCGGTAAAGTTTGCGTTCAAAAACCAACTACTTTATTGGCCTTCGTTTAATCTAGCTCTTTCCGTACGGGCTGGTTTTTCGGCCGTTTTCTAAAAAGCTGGGCTGTTTTGTTTAAAAAAAACGAGAAAAATATGTACTCTAAATTTATTAAATATTTCCGCTTTTATTTTTTTAAAAAGCAATTAAAACTTTATATTATCTAAAAGCCTGTTTCTTTGTGATTAAAACGATATAAAATTTATAAAAATTGAATGAAAAATGAATTAGTACTAAATAAAAGTATTGACCCAAGTTATTTTTCAAAAATTGCCGTTTTTTTCTTCTTGCGTCACCGTGTGGCAAGATATTTTAACTTGCTTAGTCGCTAGCGAAAGCTAAAGATCTAAACTTCACATTCGAAATAAAAAGTTTCTCAAAGAGAGAAAAATGAACGATTTATTCGAGAAAAAGCTGTCGACAAGTTTACAAATTCTCGAGTACGCGAGTGATCTCGACGAGATTGTATGTGTTTGCACGCGGTTTTATCCAATTAAAGCGGAAAATCCAAACTAACTATCAGCTTCTAAACTAATAAGATTGATAGCTTGTAAACAATTACGAGAAAGAAAGCTATTTCCGAGATATGCTAAAAATAGTGAACGCATGGCAAGACCTGGCAATTCTTCGATGCAGTTTATTTTGCACACAAAATAATACAATTTTTGATGAACACAAATTATTTATTTGAAATGCTGAGCAGAACTTGAGGGGCCGGAAGATGAGATATCGGAGGGCAATTCCTCCTTGCCAGCAATATTTGTAAAACGCCGTGACACAAGGGGCAGATAGTGTCCTTACAAATTGGCATGACAAACCGATGGGTTTAAATCTGTATACAACTATATAATCTCGATCGAAATGTTATAGGACGATGCCAGTAAAACAACAATTTAGATTAGGGATCATAAAAATTTTTAAAAAGAAGCCACATACCAAATATCAGTGCAAATTTAGCAAGAAATATAAAATTTCAATGATTTCAGGGTGGTCCGAATTCTTCACTCTTGCGGGCCACTTTTGAAAAATGTTCGAGCTTGCGGGCCTGAGCCGGGTAGAAATTGTTTAAAATCTAAAAAAAAGTCTTTTACCAGGAATCGGTCGCGGGTGTTTGAAAATTTCTGGACTGAACATAACGCTAGACTCTGTCCCAAAAACCGTCATGTCTTGTTATAGAACAGTAAATCTCAACCTATTTTTGTGGCGACCCTAATCTTGGCCGAAAATGGACGAGAAAGCTTTGTCGATCCAATCAAGCATAAAAATCTCTATTTTCGTCCCCAAACCTTAGTGATCTCTAAAGAAAAAAAAAGAAAAAAATTCTTCATTTGAAATCGGTTTCGGATTTTTCTATTTTTTCCCAATATCATGTTGTTCTTCAAAAAACCACATAATGTTTCAAGTTGTTTCTTAATTTTTGGACTTGTTGGCGATCGAATCAAATTACACGCCGACTCATTTTGGGACTCGTTTTTTCAAATAGTTCAACAATGTTTTCAACAGTGACAGTTTTCAGTTTCTTTATTCAATTTTCAAACATAATAAAATAAAATTTACAATTTAGTGTGCACTACAACGAGTGATGGATTTAATACGGTGCGAACGGAGCGGCAGCGGGTCCCTTAAAAAACTTCCAAAAGTGCCCCCCTAAGCAAAATATTAATTTATTTCTTCATAGTAGCACCATGACGGTGCCCCCTGCTTGAGGACTCTTTTTTTTAGAGACCACTATAATTTTGGGACAAAATGAAAATTTTGGACATCAATTAAAAGTGAAGACCGTTTTATATTTTTTAGAGATCACAATAATTTTTAGACTGAAATTAAGATTTTGGTTATTAATTAAAAAGGAAGACTTTGAGATCACTTTATTTTGGGACAGAAAAACTTGGCGCACTAAAAAGTGGCCCTTCTCTATTTTTCTTGCACTGGGCTCCTCCTTTTGTAAGGCCATCACTGATTATAATGCACTTTGTATTTGAATCCTCAAATTAATATTTATAATGATGATTGAGATTAAAGTATGGAGCAAGCCTACCCATAGAACTACTGGTTTATTTTTTAATTATAAAGTAGTTTTTCCTAAAAGTAAAAATCTGGCCTCACATTTTGCGTGCTATGTTGATCTAAACTATTACGTTTTACCTGCTTTCAAAGAAATTGATATACTCGTAAATATGTTTTTGTCTTTGGTTTTTCAAAAAATATTCTTAAAAAGTTTTTTGTGAGTTGTTGATATTCTCCGTCTATATAGCCATACCTGCCAGAGTTTTAAAAATTGGGGCAAAATCAGGAATTTTAGATCAGTGGAAAAAATCAAAAAAGGTTTTTTTGTGCTAATTACAGAAAAAAGTTTACGATTTTAGTTGAATACCTTTTTTTACAGATTACTATGTTTTGGGGAGTTAATGAGAAAAATCAGAGACAGATTCAAAGTAAAAACCTTTTTTTTTGGTCTTCACCCTAACTTTTAGGCAATTTTTTTCTCACATGTTTAAAGTTTTAAACAATCAATTTTTTGGCTTGTACGCCTATTTCAGTCATAAAATGTTGATCATCTTAACAATATTAGTACGAGTATTCTATACTTTCGAAGCAATTTATAAAAAAACTTCAGAAATAATTATTGTCCATTCAGAAATAATTATTATCAAAACTTATATTGTCCATTAAATTAAGGTAACTTTCTTTATCAAGTCTTTATATCAGTGTTTTTCAACCTGTGTGCCGCGGCACAGTAGTGTGCAGTGAGAGATTTCCAAATCGGCCGCGAAACTTTTAAAAAAACATTAGTCCATTGTCCCAAGATCTTTAGAGAACACTACATTATAGGTACGAGAATCAAGAAATTCGAGACAGATTATATCAGTTTTCTTGTTAGTGATATGCGAGCTTGACTTACATTAGTATGTCAACCTGTCATTTGAGCATTTGGGTAGGTAAACACTAGGGTTTTCATTTCACAAAAATCAGCGCTGCAACTTAATTTGTTCAATGCAAATAATTCTACCTCCGTAGAAACAATCTCCAAACACTGGCGCAAAAACAATTACAACACTTATCAATGCAATACGATCAAATGCAATACGGTCTTTCGCCCACGCTCTGCGCCCAAACCAACGCTCAACCAGATTACGTTACTCTTTCTCGTTGTTCTCGTCTTCAACTTCGTCCTCGTCGTTTTCGTCTTTTTCGTCCTCGTTATTGAGCGAGCGTACACATATGTAGACAAAGGTCACATGACGACAAACGGGCGAGAGTTATCTCGAAAACGCTTCGCTCACGTGCGTAGAAATTAGAATTATGGTATGGTACGCGATGGTACGCGATGTTATGGTACGCTATGGTACTTGGTACGATGGTTTCTATGGTACGCGAGAACATTCCAGTACTAAGTTTAACTCGGTCATACGATACAGACAAAGCGCAATACGTCATCACATACTGGCGAAAGAAAAAAGAAAGATGCATTCGAACAATTGCAAGCAGGTAATTAAATAACACAGTACGAAAGCGATTATCCCTTGTCCAAGCGATTTCTGCATTATAATAAAACTTTGAATTACTTCAAGGCGAAAAACAAACTATATCGCCATGATTAAAATTATTACGAATGAAGTGTGGCAAGTAAAAAGTGCTTTAATTTTGAAACAAAAACCATAAAGCTTTATTTATTAAAATACGTAACTGTAAATTTAATCGGCAATTTTTGAAAATGAATTATTGTTTCTTTTAAATACTGTACATTTTAATATTATTGCTTTTTGGTATTTGGATTCAGTTCATAGTTTTACGCCTTTTAATTTTTTATCATTCGTATCACTAAATTCTCTTTTGGAAAAAACTCGTTAAAACTTACGTTTTAAGGTCATTGACTTCTGTTTTTTAAAAACTTGATTGTAATTTTTTTTATTTTACTTGTATGATGATTAAAGCCAAAAACGTTCATCTTGAGTTTACTTTTTTTATCAAGGTATTAGTTATACTATGTTTAATTGGTTTAAAACAGTGATTTTCAATGCTTTCGCCTCACTCTCGCCTCCTTTTCAGAACTTAGATGCCGTCATTCCTCCGAAATTTCAACTTTAGGAAAATTCCTTTTGACATATAAAGTAAAAACTTTTTTTGGACTTCAATCATATTTTTGATCCGAAATTTCGATGATACAATAAAATTTACATTTATATTGAAGACCAAAAAAAGATTTTACCGTAAAGAAAACTTTTATTATTTGTCATGATTTAACTGTAAAAGCCGTAGAGAATTTTTTGGGTCAACTTACATTCTACTTTGGTATTTTGGGTCGTGTAAAAATTTTTTTGACTTTTCTTTTTCATCTTTATATTCAAAAAAGCGTCGGAGTCGTATAATAACGCAATTACCCAACAGCCTTTCGCAGAAACCAAAATATTGCTTGACGGTTGAAACTTTTTTAGTATGGTTTTAGTCTTTTGATAGAGACATGACTGAATTTTAAAACTACTTGCCAAAGAAAAGTGCCATAGAATGTCTTTCTCAACGACACATCAGAATGGCGCGTGTAGGTTTTAAACTGAGGTTGTTTCCATCACAATTACCACGCTATGAACACTCGACTACGCTGCCCAGAGCCCGTTTAACCACGTTAAAAAGTTGAAATCTATAAATCCATAGGTGCATGTGCGGAAGAGAAAGAGTTGGGGGTTAAAAAACTTTCATAAAGAATAATCGTCAAACTAAGTTTCATAGTAGCACTAAGATAGCTTAAAAATTGTTGAAATAAGATAGCTTGAGATAGCTTAAAAATTGTTAAAATAAAGTAAAGAATTTATGAATGAAAATAGTATGTCTAAAGAATTTAGAATATTTTTTATTTTTTAGTTTATTTTCTCTCTTATTTTGTATTTATAGTAAAATTCATGTTATAGTTTCAGAATGACCGCTAATAGGATAATCCTTTTCCCAATTGCAATTCATTCAATGTTGTTACGCCGACATATAATACAAGTCAGTATTTTTGGTATAAGAAAGTAAAACCAAAGAATTGTCGAAGCGACACAATAAGTTTTTAACTTTGCAGCATAATAAGTTTTAATAAAACGTGCTGGGGAGCAATAAATTTGCTCCAAAGATTTATAGGTCTACAAGGCAGTTGTTGTTAAAAATTATGAAGAAATTCAAAATATTTCAGAGGTGTTTTTGTGTCGCTTACGTCGAGGTGATGCAACTATAAGTAAACTATAAAAATAATTACTTCAAGATAATGGGGAAATGCAAACTCATCAACTTTTAATGTTTAAAGAATTATAACTAATATACTTTTTATCGAACTATTATTAGTTTTGAGTGCGACGAAATAACCCAAAAATTTTGAAAATACCATTTTTTTAAGTTTTGCGCACATGAAAACTTAAATTTTTATAAACCAAACCGTCGCCAGATCTATTTCTTTTTATCAAGCTTTTGCAATAAACGTGGAAGCAAGTTTCACAATAAAAACGTTAGACTTAAAACTTAATTCTTTATCTTGAATCAAGAAAAATTTTTTCAGAAAACGCTTTGCTCAGACAGAACAATACTTCCAGGTTTTCATCATCAGGAATAAAACTTAAACGGTTTTCAAAGTAAAATAACATTTTTAAACTGTGTATATGCAAATCTTTCAGATAGAAAGCGAGCAAAAATGAATTAATTACTGTTTTTTATTTTTATCTTTATATTTATCCTTTTGACTCATAAGAACACGTCAGATCCATTAGGCAACCTTCTAGCACAGTGGTCCCCAAACTACGGCCCGCGGGCCTAAACAAAAACAAAGGTTTTTGTTTAGTCTCTAGCTTTGATTCGAGGAGGTCCAAAAAATCTTTATACGGCCCCCTGCTTGAAAAGTTTGGGGACCACTGTTCTAACAATTACCCCGGCCTGCTTCAGGAGATGTCAAGAATTTTTTTTCAATCCTTTGTATATTGTATGTTCAGGGCATTAAAACAGATCATCTATCAAACACAATTATTAATTATAATTAGAAATACAATTATTAACTTAATAAAATAAAAATTATTATTTTGATTAAAAGTATTTTTCCAATGCCTGTAGTATTATATGGGAAAAGTGGGAATACGGAAACATGATGGTAATATGAAACTGCTTTTATTTTGGTTATTAACCACTGCCATTTATTGCCACTTAAAATACAAATAAACTTAGTTCCACCAGTCGGCAGCAGAGATTTACTGGCCTGTGACTGCTTGCATAACGTGATAAACGACTCTGGCTTATTTTTCTCCCATTCAAAACTTTTATAAGATGATTTAAAATTTTTATTTTTGTTCCTATTAGAGCCGTATTTTTTATTACTTTTATATCATTTTAATACTACGTAATGTTTTTTTAATTTTTTTAGCAATTTTTTGCTCAAAACTTTTATTGTCTTTTGTTAATTCTTTATATATTCATAAATGCCATGTTGTTTTGATGTTTGTTTATTTCTATAATTTAGCCAACATTAACTTTAAATTTTAAGTACAAATTAAAAGTTTAAAAATTGAATTAAAGTATTGTTATTTACGCTTAGCTAGATCTTCACTTTAAGCGCAATACGTTTTTTTAGATAAAAATTTCATATCACCACATGGAAAACATCAAAATTTTGGAGGTGATTACATGGGGCATGGCCAAATCAAGGTTTGGAAGCATTGACATATGCGGTACGCAAACATTTTACAATAAACCTTTAAGCAATACATGAGTAAAAAAGCTTTGGGAATCATTGTTACAACAGTTTCAGTAAAAATCGAAAATGAACTAAAATGTAAGTAAAAATTATGTAAGTAAAAACTAAAAGTAAATGAACTAAAATGTCGTGTACAAATATTCAAGCATCCTGCAGTGGCCGACCTCTATCTGACATAATATCTGATGTAAATGTATTTTGTCCCTTGCACGAAGGGACCCAGATTTCGTAGCTACAATGACTGAGAATCAATTTTGATATTTAAATGTTTGCTTTTCTTTGCCCAATAAATTTTTACAAAACTTTCTTTGGAAATTTGACGATTTAGTTTTTGCGATTTCTTTAAGAATTTTTAACACAAAATCCACCAAACTGCTTATCACACAGAACAGTTTACGTTTAAATAAAGCTTTGTACGCAACAAATACCAAAATATCGTTCAAACAGTAAACTGTAATTTTTGAAAGCCTACTACTATGCTTATTCAAGTTAGTAATTGCCACTTTTTATGTTTATACTTATTGCATATTATTACAATTGCGGCAAGTCAACAGAAAAGCCAAATTATTATTATGTTTGTATAATTGTAAAAGATGCTAATATTTGGTTAAACAATTACCAGAACCTACTGACCTTTGAGGAGAAAATAAAAAATATAATAGATCATACACAACCATAGTGTTGGTAAAATGGTTTTTTGAAGATAAAATAACTTGTTTGGGCATCATGCAATCAAATGGAAAAGATTTGCCTGAAGCTAATTATTTTCATTTAATTAAAAGAAAGGATTTTTTTCTTTAAAGCTGTAAAAGTTGGTTTGTCTTATTTCGTAAAAAAAGTGTAATTTTTTAAAACGTATTGTTGCTTTCTACGTATAATTTAACTACAACTATAAATTAACAAAGATAGTTTTAAAAACTGCCATATATAAATTGTATGATTTTACAAAAGTGAAATAGGCATAATAGACCAAAGAATAGAGGCTTATACTCGTACGTGTCACGTCGAATGACAACCTGTCTATTTTTATCTCCCTGGTTGGAACTCCTTTGGTTAAAATTCGGTTAAAAAAATCAAAGCCAGTGTGGAAAAATGCTTCTTTGCAGTAGAACATGTTATTTTTACATCTTGCCTACTTCTTCATGCAATCAAAAAGGATGTGTTTCCTGCTTTGCTTTTAAGCAATGTAGTTTATAATTTTTCGTGCCACTGTAATAGTCGGTACGTAGGCCGTACATCTAAACCAGGGGTGTCCAACCCGCGGCCGTCGGGCCACTTTGGGCCCGCCAAAGCTTTCAAAGTGGCCCGTTAAACTTTCTACATTTGTTAGTTAATTCATCCTTACGTGCTGACACGATATTGTGAGTTACAGATATAAGTCTTTAAATAGCATGTGGTAAGGTGTCCCACCAATACAGCACGTGCATATACACGCGAAACTACGCGAAGAGCGAAAAACTAGATTGTTTTAATATGACGCAATGTAGCAGCTTGGAGTTCTGCGTAGTCAATTAAGCCTCCTCTGATTCAAATGATTTTTTGCTTCGTATCGATTCGTGTCGTTTGCCTCGGCACGACAGAGCAAACAACTGAATGCTAAGTAGAGCATGACGTGAGAGTATTTCCCTGATTGGTGCGGCAATTTTTTTGTGGTGATATAGAAAATCGTTGCAATTGAAAACACTTTTCACTTGGATTTTAAATTTAGCAGCGAGTATGGCAAGCAAGAAACGAAAAATTAGCGATGGTGGCCGAACATTTTAAGAGAGATAGACAGAACAATATTTTTTTGTGCAAGTCAGTAGCAAGCCGATCTGCTTAATTTGTAACAACGCAGTATCAAGTTTAAAGGAGTATAACATTAAATGCCACTATGTCACAAATCATGCACCAGCGTATGACAAATTTAAAGATCAATTCAGAAAAGACAAAGTTGCGGAATTGAAAAACGTGCTCGTCGGACAACAGTCAGTTTTTACAAATCTTTCCTTACAACAGGAATCCGTTGTTGCAGCTAGTTATATAGTGGCAGAAGTGATCGCAAAGAAATCCAAACCGTTTTCGGACGGAGAATTTGTGAAGGAATGCTTACATCGCGTTGCAGATGTCTTGTGTCCCGAGAAGAAAGAACAATTTGGACAAATAAGTCTTTCTAGGCAAACCACTGAACGTCGTATTGAAGAGTTAGGGAATTCCATAGAAGTGAGTCTTGCATTAAAAGCGGGAGATTTTACATTTTATTCGTTGGCACTTGATGAAAGCACGGACATCAAAGACACTGCTCAGTTGGCCATTTTTGTGCGCGGAGTTGATAAAAGTTTCTGTGTTATTGAAGAACTAGCTGCCCTGGTCCCACTTAAAGGCACCACCAAAGGTAGTGATTTATTGGAAGCTGTTATGACAACGTTAAACCGTCTGAAATTTGATTTGAAAAACTTTTCAGGTGTAACAACAGACGGAGCCCCATCAATGTGTGGAAGTCGACAAGGATTAGTCAAGTTATTAAAAAATGAGACAAGCAAAGTCGGAAATAATTCCGTTATGCAGTTTCACTGTGTACTTCACCAAGAAATTCTTTGTGCAAAATATTTGAAGATGGAAAATGTAATGTCTGTTGTAACAAAAACGGTAAATTTCATCCGTTCTAAAGGCTTACGTCACAGACAATTTCAAGATTTACTACGCAGCTTGGAAGCAGATTTTGAAGATGTTCCGTACTATTGTGAAATACGTTGGCTTAGCCGTAGAAAAGTGCTCGAGCGAATTTTTAAGCTTAAGGACGAAATACAACAATTTATGGAAGGAAAAGGTAACCCCTGAGTTTAATGATGCGGAAATATCCGATCTCGCTTTTCTTGCTGATATAACTTCCCATTTAAATGAACTTATTTCTCGTCTTCAAAGAAAGGGACAGCTAATTAATTGCATGTTCGACCATGTCAAAGCCTTTCAGGTAAAACTATCTTTCTGGGAAAATCAGATAAACAACAAAAACTTTACTCATTTTCCTACTTTGTTAAACTGTAAAGATCAAAATACTCAGAAGTAGGCAAAACTTATTTCGAAACTGAGAGAAGAATTTGAAAACAGATTTCATGACTTCAAAGAAAAAGCATCAAGTTTTGAGATTTTTTCACGTCCTTTTTCTATCAAGCCAGATGATGTCCCCGAAAACCTGTAAATGGAGTTAGTTGACTTTCAGTGTGAATCCAGCTTAAAAGATAAATTCAATAGTAGTTCATTAATAGATTTTTATAAGAATTATGTATCACGAGAAAAATATCCAGGTATTTGCAAGCATGCAATGTTTATGATTTCGCTATTTGGAAGCACCTACTTATGTGAACAAGTTTTCTCCAGGATGAAATACACTAAATCTTCCACGAGATCCCTTCTATCTGACAGTCACCTGGAGGATTTTCTGCGTGTTGCCACAACGACATTCGAGCTAGATATCATGAAACTGGTACGTAACAAGAAATGCCAAGTATCGCATTGATGTTTGAATTGGAAATAAACCATGATTTTTCAAATTGTTTTTATAATCGCTTTATGTCGCCAAGGTACTAAATTTTGGCCCGCGAAAATTTTTGAAAAGCAGATATGGCCCGTTACACAAAAAAGTTGGACGCCCCTGATCTAAACGATTACAGAACAGAATTTGTCAACACGTGCCAAAATTTATTAGAACCGACCAAATTTCAAACTCTCGTAATATTTATATTCGTTCTGGAAAATTTTCAACCCTAGTCACGTTTAGTAAATCTGCGATTAGCCAACACCTTTTCGACAACTCTATTTGCGCCAAAAATTATAGTGATGAAAAATTTACTATTTTTCCATTTGGTTGTTCGACTTTTCATTTATCTGCTTTAGAAGCTGTGTGCATCAATTTATGCAAACCAAATTTATGCCGCCAAAAAGAGTTTGTTTATAACTTGAAACTCTTGCGCTTATCACGTGTTGTAACGCTTCTCTCAAACATTCAATCACCTTCGTTTAACTTTATTACAAAATAAATTGAATTTTTCTTTCCTTCATTCCGACGTTCATCTTCTAATGAGTGTCCGACGGAAACCTTAGAGATGAGTTTTTTATTAGCTATCTTCAAATTCTCTACAACTCTCACTTGTCTTTACTTCAGAAGAAATAAATTCTGCATCAGCTTGAGAGTGCCTTTTGGGTTTTGTCGTAATGGGCTGTGCATTTTCTCTGAGGTGCTCAAATAGTTCTATTAGAGTAGATGTCTAGATAGGTTGCAACGCTACTAGGTTCAAAGTAGGTATTTCTATTTCTCCACCAAAGTAAATTTTAATATTTTTGTGTCGGGCAATGAAATCTTGCCCCAGAATAACATCAGTTAAAAGATTCTTGGGTACTTTCCTGTTATCGCCCCATCATCTATTGCAACTAATTTTTTTGGTGAAACTAACCCAGAATCCCCCTACAACACTAGGATGAAATAAAAAAGAAATTGTTTGGGGGGATTCCGGGTTAGTTTCACTAAAAAAACTACTTGCAATAGATGGTGGGGCGATAACAGCAAAGTACCGATTCTTATGTGCTTTTTCGCAGCCTGGGCTGTCAGTAAGTATGTTCATTGATATTAAACATGACAGACCGAAACCGAACCTACCAAAATGGAAGGGTATCCACCCACTCCGATGTTCAGTGTGGGTCTGCTAATCGGCAAACGTCCTTTTCAGGACGGGACGATGTCAGGATAAAAGTGTCCTTTTTAGGGCACATTGCCAACAAGTTCCTAAGACCCACTATTCTTCAGCTGAACATCGAAGGCCTCACTGCAAGCAAGATGAACGTTTTTCATAACCTCGCTATGCAGTCTCAAGCACCCGTCATCCTCCTGCAGGAGACCCACTGCACTGATGCAGAGAAGTTGGTACCTCCAAACTACCAACTAGCTGGGTCTTCTTTAAGCAGGATGCATGGCCTTGCCACGTTTGTCCACAAGTGACTGAGATACATGCTTTTAGACCAATCTCCACTGACATCGGAGATCGAGTGGCTGTGCGTGGACGTTGATGATTATAAAATAGTCAACGTCTACAAACCAACACCAACGCAATTGCAAACCCTGGATCTCCCAGTGTTTCCTCACTCCTGTCTTTACGTTGGCGATTTTAACTGTCGTCATGCTGACTGAGGCTACGATGACAACAGTCCGGACGGTGAGTGCTTGGCTGGATGGGCAAGTATTAATTGTGTTGCCCTCTTATATAATGTCAAGGACGCTGCCAGTTTTTATTCCGGCCGCTGGAACACTGGCACCAATTCAGATCTAGCTTTCGCTAGCGTAGGTCCAAACAGTCGCTTACCTGATAGACGTATCCTTGAAAATTCCCCAGGTCACAACATCGACCTTCGCTTCTTACACCATCAAGGTTTGCCATGGCAGTTGCAAGCTTACCTGTTAAGCGATGGAACTTCCGCAAGGCCAAATGGAGTCACTACATTGCTTTGACGAATAAATTGGAAAAGACTTTGTTGCCGCCTGATTCACTTGATTTGGATGCGGCTTACCAGGACTTCTGTAACACCATTTAGAAAGCAGCCAAAAAGACTATCCCACGCGGGTATCGAAATAACTATATTCCGTGTTGGGATCCAGAGTGTGAATCCCTCTATAAAACCTTCCTGCAGTCTCCTCAAGGAGACGACTCAAGTTTGGCTACTACAGCTTTGCTTTCCAAGCTTGACAGAAAGCGGAGGGATTGATGATCCGAGGCAGTTCGGAGCATTGACTTCTCACACTCTAGTCGAAAAGTATTTTGAACAACCTTACTTGTAGGTCACGACACTCTCCTCGACACTGTCCCGTTTCAGCCGATGCTATTGCATCTCAGCTGGTTAGAAATGGGAAATACGAGACTGTTGATCGCAAGTCATCTCGACTTGTCTCTCAAGAAGTGTCTGACCTTTGGAGGGCCACAACACCAGACGCAGTAAATATCTCTGACAATTTCTCACAGAGAAAATTTGCTGCTGCCCTCCAACACTTAAAACCAGGTAAAGATCCAGGACCTGATTCCATCTGCTCAGAGCTTATACTCCATGCCGGAGCTGCTTTGAAGTCCTGGTTACGTGAGTTCCTTTCTTCCTGTATGCGCCGACTCAAAATTCCCAAGATCTGGAGAAAAGCGCTAGTGGTCGCGATCCCAAAACCAGCAACACCCGTGGGGGACCCAAAGAGTTATCAACCGATATCTCTGCTCTGTGTCCCCTACAAGATCCTCGAGAGGCTTATCTACGCCCGCGTTGAACCATTAATCGATCCACTGCTCCCTAAAGAGCAGGCTGGGTTCCGACGCGGGAAGTCAACTGTAGATCAAGTTGTTCTGCTAACTCAGAACATCGAGGATTTTTTGAGGCTAAAAAGAAGGCCGGTGCCGTTGTTGCAATTAGCTAAATTGATTACAACGTGGCCCGGGGGAACTCCAAGGCCTTCACCAACTGCACTTTCAAAAAGCAATACCAAGAAAGCCAAACTAAAAACTTTATTCCAAATCAACTGTAAACAGAAATCCAAGAACAATGGCACAGCTAAATACGGTACAGTTTGGCATGGCCATTGTTCTTGGGTTTCTCTTTACAGTTGATTTGGAATAAAGTTTTTAGTTTGGCTTTCTTGGTATTGCTTTTTGAAAGTGCAGTTGGTGAAGGCCTTGGAGTTTCCCCGGGCCACGATGTAGTCAATTTAGCTAATTGCACCATACGAATTCAAAAAGTGATGGCTCTTCCCCGCAAACAAAACGACAACTGAAGTGAATAATACGAACACAACGTTTAACACGTTGAGTGCCGCGTGACCCACCGGTGGGTCACATTGCATTATTTTTCAAACAATACTCAATGTGTCGGCACTCAATGTGTTGAAGCGGTGACCAAAGAAACAATCACTTATTTTACCAAAAACCAAATGTATCAACCAAAATGTAAGCGCGGACTAATTATAACCTAAATCAAAGGCCGGGATGAAACCGAGTTCGTATCCTGTAGCAGTTATGAATAAGAAAGTCGATTCTCCAACATAGCGGCCCCTTTGAAACCAGAACAAAAGGTGAAGTTTTAAACAAAGAAAAAACAAAACGGCAGGAGAATCAAAGGCAACGATATTACAAATCTCTAAACACATTACGATAAATTACAAAGCGTATACATATAATACAATATTTTTAATTCAAGCTTTAACTTTGTTATCGAGCACTTTAGAAGAACTGATTTTCCAACAGTGTTATAATACAATATAAATAACAACAAGAATACGAAACTAATATACTGTAATACGCAAAAAATGATAAAGCACAATAAATATCAACTGGAAAGGACAAAAATATCACAAAGGAGCAATTTTGGAAACATCTCTAACAATATGTTCCACATCCCCTGAGCCGTCACGCTTCAAAACCGCTACAGTCGTCCTACGTACATATTTTTTCCCATGCCGAAATTGCGAATGAACGCAGTGAATACGATCTAAGCAAAAGGACCCACGTCTCGAAAAATCATCTGCATCTCCGACCAGGAAGAGTTGGCCTGGTGAAAGGTTTTCCCGAGAAATTCTTTACTTTCCACGCTTTGCAAGGTCGGAAGATACCTTTTAGATCAACTCTCCCAAAACCTTTGCGCAAGGGTAGCGTTATACAAATAGTCCCGTCGGAGGTCACCTCGATCATGAAAAGTGCGTACAGGCGTATAAAGAGCGAGTTGCTGCCCCAAAAAGGATGACGGGCACAAAGGAGCAAGGTCATTTAGCTTATCGTTGATAGTAGTCAAAAGTCTGTCGTTAACAATCCGAACAGCATCAGACATGAACATTTGTAATTCAATCAGGGATGGTTTCCAGCGAATCTCGTTCATGACCCGGGTCAATGAAGTTTTAAACAACTTTACCATGCTTTCCCAGGCTCCCCCTTGGCTCGGTGCTTACGGCGAAATATTCACCCACGAAATGTTACGCTTACGGAGTGAATTATGAAATTCAGTAGAACTTAACAGTGAAGGAAGGACGCTGGCTGCAGCATGAAAGGTCGATCCATTATCGAAATACATTGTGTCCACGGCTTCTCGCAGATTCATAAAACGCGAAAAGGCAACCAAAAAGTTATTTAGGTCGAGACCAGTAACCAGCTCCACATGGATACATCTCGTGCATAAACATGTAAACAGCAGTCCCCAAGCCTTACAGTCCCTCCGATTTTGGAAAAAAGTAAAGGGTCCTAAATAATCAACCCCACAGAATTTAAAGGGCTTATTAGTGGCGGTCACTCTACATTCAGGAAGATCAGCCATTAACTGTCAAACAGGAGTGGCTTTATAATGTCTATATACGCACAACTTGGTAGAAAATATTTTACGCTGGAGATCCTGTGTATAATCCAAAAGCGTTGTCTGGTCTTCATGAGCGTATAGGAATGTCCTGCCTGGACAGCCTTAAAGTGTTCATGAAGTGCGATCAATCTGGTCAACGCATGTGGACTAGGCAAAATTATTGGATGTTTAGCATCCAAAGGTAATTCAGCGTTCTCGAGTCTACCTTCAACTCGTAAAATTGATCCTGCATCTATACACGGTCGTAAAGGGCGCAATGTTTTCAACTCAGAAATCCTACGCAAATCATCAACGTCGACCGTTTTCTTGCTCATACATTTCAAAAAACTGTCAAATTTATCAGGAAAGTTATTCTTCAAACAATCCACAGCAGCACCAAAGTAATTCGACTGAACATATTTCACCACATCAAGAAGAGCATCATCTAAATACTTAGCATCTAACTTGGGTCTGCAAAAGGCAGCTTTTCTCGCCTTCGCTAAATTAAATTGTTTAAAAGCAACAAGATAAGCCGCTCTCTTACTTAAAGTATAAAGATTAGGAGCTGTCTCAATAAGATTTTGCAAGATAATATCAGTACTGGCTGAAGGTTCCAAATTAAGCAATAATTTACGAGCAGTCACTGGAACAGGACAACGCACTTCTTCACCTCCCTCATACAAAAAACTTGGATACTTAATCCAGATAGGTTGACTTACAAACTCCTTTAAAGAATCATCTCTAGTGCCAACATCGGCAGGATTAAAGGACGAACACACATAGTTCTAATTATCAACAAATCCGACTCGATAAATCTTATCCACGCGGCGTTTTACAAAGCGCACCAAACGAAGTGCAGGATTCACTATACATTTTAAAACTACCTGAAAATCTGTCCAAAAGTAAAGACTACAACCAAGGTACTTCAACGAATCCGATATATCCCTCATTAACTCTGCGCACAACTTAGCAGCTTCTAATTCCTTACGTGAAATTATCCAATTAACTTGATTTTTTAAGACGACCTTAGATTTCCCCATTAGAAATCCTACATCAGAGCGATCTTCAACTATCCGTCTCAAATACACCACACAAGAGAGAGCATAATTTGAAGCATCGCAAAAGCTATGAAGCTGATACTTCACCTGTTTGCCAGTGTTTTTATTAATTTCCTCATTTCCGAAACAATAACGTGGAATAGAAAAGCAATCAACAATTTTCTCCATACTTTTAGCCCATGTTTTCCGGTCAGACATTATATCATCGGGGAGCTTATCATCCCATGCTAAATTTGAAGCAACTGTCCTTTGAAGAATAAGTTTACCTCCCAAAAGGCATGGAGCAAGTATTTCTAAAGGATCAAATTGACTGGCAAGCACACTTGGCATTTGACGTCTACTTTTGACGTCGATACTTCGATCAATTTTCGACTTGAACACACTCTCAATCTATCACTTTTCACAACCCAAACTAATCCCAAAGCATTGGAATTGGGCAATGATTGGGAACAAACATCAATCTCTTTTACATTAATAATCAAATTGCAAGATGGCACAAAAGACAAAACAGACTTGGATAAATTATTAGCTACCCATTTACGTAGTTTAAAGCCACGACTAGCAAAAAGCGACATAGATTCTTGAGAAACCTTCTCAAGATCATCGAGAGAATCTGACGAAAGCAGCAAATCATCCATATAGCGGTTTCTTTCAACAGCTGATAAGGTCGATTGACAAGCATTAGTAGGGTTTTTGTTCACAAGACGATCAATGGCTAGAAGAGCAATGAAAGAGCTAGAATTAATTTCCCAAACGTGTCTAGTGAAATGAAATATTTTAATTACACAGCGATCAATATCATTATCCTCAAATAGGTCTCGCTGGTCTTCAGGTATAGAAACTTGAAAAAAGCATTTACTCAAATCAGCCATACAAGCATACTTTCCTAATCGAAAGCGTGTTAAAACTTCTATTAATCCGTTTAATAAATTAGTTCCAGGGTAAACAGCATCATTTAACAAAAATCCTTTATACGAAGCGGCACCATCAAATACAACCCTAGGTTTCTTTTGTTTAGTTAGAAAGAAAGGCAAATACCAACAAGAACTCTTTTTCAACGCATTATCAACAGGTACCAACCAACCGGCCGAAATCAGTTCATCAAAGGTTTCAATCAGGGTGCATTTCATTTTCGAATTTTTTAACGCTTGACGGCGTAACAAAGCGGTGCGTTACAAAGCGTAGTTAAAACTATTAGGCAAAACCTTAATTACATCTTTTTTCATAGGAACCGGAATTTTGTAACGATTATCGATAACTTTAATATTTGGCTCTACCAGCGGGCGTGTGATTTCGTCATTCTTTGACTGTTGAATTAACTCATCTTCTATCTCATAATTGCGCAAACAATCCTTCAAAAACTGCTCACAACTGCATTCGTGAATTTCTTCGACCTTATTAATTTTGGAAGTGCAGTTGGTGAAGGCCTTGGAGTTCCCCCGGGCAACAATATAGTCAATTTAGCTGATTGTGACATAAGAATTCAAAAAGTGATGACTCTTCCCGGCAATTAAAGCGACAACTGAAGTTAATAATACAAACACAATGTTTAAAGCGGTGACCAAACGAACAATCACTTATTTTACCAAAAACCAAATGTATCAACCAAAATGTAAGCGCGGACTAATTATAACCTAAATCAAAGGCCGGGATGAAACCGAGTTCGAATCCTGTAGCAATTATGAATAAAAAAACTGATTCTCCTACAGCCGTATCTATCAATCTGACAGCTGCTTATGACACTGTCTGGCACTGTGGCATTACCTGCAAGCTGCTGAGACAACTCCCGGACAAGCACATGGTCAAAATGATTATGGAGCTTGTCCGAAATCTACACTTTCAGCGTATCTCCAGACTTGGAGGTTGAAGCTCAGTCACACTAAGACGGTGACGGCAGCCTTTCACTTAAATAACCGAGAGGCCAAGTGTGAGCTAAAGGTCTACAACAACGGTAGACTTTTACCGTTCTGTCCAACCCCTACTTATCTTGGGGTAAAACTGGACAGATCGCTCACGTTTCGTCACCATTTAGTGGCATTGCGCAAAAAACTATCATCGCGCGTCACACTGCTGAGGCGACTCGTGGGCTCAGAATGGGGTGCTGGTGCTAAAACACATAGCCACCTTATCTCTAGTCTACTCAACAGTTGAGTACTGTGCGCCAGTTTGGTGTCGCAGTGATCACACTCGCCTCATCGACAGTGTCTGGAACAACACCATGCTCATGATTACTGGATGCCTGCGTCCCATTCCAACGGACCACCTACCTATACTCTCAGGCATCCAGACAGCTGAGCTTCGCCGACTGGGAGCGACACTCTCCTTGGCTTATCGTGGGTCTCTAAACCCCGATCATATCTTGTATGATCTTTTAAGTGGGTCCTCAGATACTCGCCAAGTGAGACTAAAATCCAGTCGTCCGTTTGTGCCAGCTGCGCGGAATCTTTTGGACAACCTTGCCAGTCTTGGCATCCATGCTTCTGAATGGACAGATACAAATGGAAAACAGAGTATTGTAAAAATACTTCCAGGATCCGTGTTTTTGTGCCCGGGACCGGTGCCAGGCCTGTTGGAATGGGCTTACCCCGAGCAGTTTGGGTTAAGCTCAATTGCCTGCGGACTGGTGTTGGGCGATTCCATTCGTCCATGCATAAATGGGTTCTCGCTCCTTCACCGAATTACGAGTTTGGCGCCTCTGAGCAAACCGCAGACCATGTTCTAACAGCGTGCCCTATACATCGGGCATTACATGGAGCACGAGGTCTGACGGTTTTAGATGACGAAACTCGATGCTGGCTTAATAACACCACTGCCAGCATCTGATTCAAGCAGTACAGTAGTCTGGGGTAGTAAAAGAATAAACCCTCGGCCCCAGTCCTGTTTGTGTCTGACCTGGAGTGGATACCCTTCAAACGACGACGACGACGACCGATTCTTATGTATTGCAGCTAAAAATATTTTTTTTAAATTGTTATCATTTAGATGGAATCAGCTTTATATTTACCCATACCTTTTGACAAGTGTTCTTTAACAGCTGAACCAATTGAGTAATTAGATTCTTTGAGTTCAAACTTTAAAAGTTTAGCGAACCGTTTACATAAGTGGCTTAGAGTAGAACCCGTGTCTACTAAAGCGTTTGCTTTTATGCCATTTATGCTGACTTTTCGATTTACCTTTGAATAAGTTGATTGTAACAATCAGGTTTAAGTCCCAGCAGCTACGGAATTGAAAGATCTGGGCTTTTGGTAGTTCCATTTTTTACCGGCAAACTTTTGAAAAGTGTCCCTTTTATGAACAGTTAAAGCAAATCACATTTTTTGCTGGACAATTCTTGCTGGGCGTTTTTTATTCCTACAGTGCATACATTTTTTGATTATAGCCGCATTGTGTTCTTTGTCAGATGAGCAATAGGCTATTTTTTATTCCATTTTTGTTATAATTTTGGTGGAATGACGAGTTGCAATGACCCTGCGCAATAAGCTTGAACATTCTTTTGCTCAATCACTCACTTTACACAATTTGTTGGTAAAGGTAGTGAGGGATTTGAACCAATGAAGCCATTGCCTTTTCGCATCGTCAGCTTCAGGATGGATCATGTAAACTTTCGGACGAAAATTTTCAACTAATTTTTAAGTTTCAATTTAATTTACATTTTGTATCAAGTTAATTATGTCTATTATTTTATCTCAGTTTATGATTTAAAACAGAGTTGGGCAAACTACAGCCCGCCACAAATTTCTGTTTGGCTCGCGAAACCTTCAAGCAAATAATTTTACTCTCTTTTCACTTTTAATCGTGGTGATCTCTAAAAAAAATGTCAACTCTTTCAACGAGATAATTGAAAGTTTCATAGGCTGGTGTGAAGACCGTTGTTTTTGTAAATTGGATGCCAAAATTAATATAAATAAATTAATTTTACCAAAAATTAAATAATTTGATATTCTATCGGTTGCGAAATTTGAACTCAGACAAATAAATATCTTTTTCAAGCTTGCAATTACTGATGTCATGCAGTTACTAACGTTTAAAAAATAGATGACGTCACTTGTTTTTGTCTTGTGTTGCAGTGTGACGCTAGTTGCATGTTTGTTGCAGTTACTAGTGTATTAACTTAAATTTGTACATTTTTCAAGATAGTTTTTACTACAGTGCAATTATTAGGTTCATTTTTATTCAAATTTTGTTTTTATTTTCCACAAAATTGTTAACTGATGATGATCTTTTGATCGAAATCGATTTTAACTTTTTAATACAGTCAATAAATACATGTATACAACGACATATTTTTAAGTTTCAAACTTATTTTGATTTTATGGTTTCATAGTGAAGACTTTTAGAGATCACTACAGTGCGGCCCGCCAACTAATTTAACTTCTCGATGCGGCCTTCGAGCTAAAAAGTTTGGCCATCCCTGATTTAAAAGATTTTTGAATTCATTACACTTAACACTGTCATTGGCTTCCCAATTTTTGGAGTACATAGTTTTGACGTTTTGCATTATATTGACAGTATGTTAATTTCTATTGCATTTAAGCAAGTGAACCAAACCACAACCGTTGTAAGTACACTATTTTTGTGGTTGTTTAAGCTGTTTGTTCTGCAATTTTTAATCTTAAATATTGAGCTGACTATTATTGGTGTTTCTGTGCAGCGGGAATGAGTTAATTTCTTGGCACAGAAACCTTCGACGGTATTTATATTTATCCTCTTCTCAAATAAATTATTACCAAAAAAAAAGCAATTATCTACATCATATTTTTATTCAAACAGTATGAAAAACAACACGAAACAATTATTAATAAAGAATTGAAGATTAAATTTTATAAAAAATAAATACATTTTAAAAAGAGAATTTTAATCGTTCTGCGACATATTGATTGATTATTACTATTTATTTTAAATGGTACTTCTTTGAAAGCTCATAACGATTTAAATTGGAAGCGTTTTACGACCAAGTTTTAAGACTTTTCTGATAACAGGTGAATAATTTTTAAGCCAAATAGCGAGCAAGTCGGCGAGCGAGCGGTGGCAAAGTAATAGAAAAATATTACGAAATCATGTGTCATTTGCCTTGTAGTTTTTATTGAAGCTTCACTTTGTGTCTTTGAATCAGGACTTGATTAGTATGAGTAGAGTTTTTAAATTTTTCAAAAAATTTTGTCAAATATAATTTAATTTTTTACAGAAACTGATGATGACCTTTATAGGTCGAAATTGATTTTTCTTTATGATTTAGTTGGTTTTAATTTTTAACTTTTATTTTCTGTATTAAATATTCGGCTCATTGAAATTTGACCGATTTTAATAATGAATTTATGCATCGCAATTTGATCAGTTAAATAAATTCGTCAATTTGACTTTATTGAAGAAAGGGTAATAGATTTCTGTTAAAAGACTTTTAACATGTCTTGAAGTTTAGTAGGTTTTACAGTAGAATAATATTTTGTTTTATCACCAGATTATTGTTCGTTGAACTAAGTAGATTACTTTCACTATAAGATAAGAAATTAAAAACCTTTGATCATTGAAAATAAATTTTAGTACGAAAAACTAAACCGGTCATTGTTATTGTTAACCGGTCATTGTTAACTGTTAACTTGTTAACTCTAAACCGGTCATTGTTAACCAGAGCTGTATTTCTTTTTCAAAAAAACTTCCATCTTTCAAGTTGCTATAAAAGTTTGTTAGAGTGTTGTTATATTTTTATAATAGAAACTACTCAAAATATACGCTCGGCTTCTGCGTATGGAGTGGGCAAGCACAAAAACTAAATAGAAACAATGATTAGTTCTTAACAGCAAAATTGCTTCTACTGTCTTAAAACAAGGATGTATGTATCAAAACGTGTGACTCTGTTTAATTTAATTTATCGAAAATAGGCAACACACAGCTTCATTAAATTGCGTCGTTCTTCTGAATTCATAAAGTTTTGGTTCTATTTCGACATGCGATTTAACTCGTTCCTTTTAAACAAATAGAATCAACACGGCACTGAAACGTTTGGTGGTTTACACTTCTCATACGTGGCCCAAATATAACGTTAAAATTGCAGGCCGAAATAATACCAAAATCTTTTAAGTTAAGTCCTAATAAGTAGTCCAATTTGGCTCCGAAATATTTATTGGGGAGCAACCAAAATTTTTCAAGCCCAGTCATAAAATATTAGCCCAGTTCAATTCAAGTATCTTAATTGGGCAACACCGCTATTAACAATTGAAAAAACAGAAAATAAAACAGTGAAAAACACTCAAAACAACCAATCCATTCATAACAAGAAAACAGTAAACTTAACATAAACCTTTACGACTTATATCAGACAAATAAAATGGAAAAGATTGCAATCAAACTTTTAAAAATAAATAGATATCAATGATCTTGTTACTTAAATTGTTTGTTAAAATCATTTCCACTTGTTTTTTTCAAAAAAAAAATTTTCCGAACAAATGATTAAGAATTTAAAATTTCTTTAAATTTCGCTTTTAAAAAAATTCCTAGAAATATTTTTGGTAAACAAGTTATGCAATAAAGTCATTAAACTTTTTTTTTTAAGTTAACGAAATCTCTTTTTTACTTTATTTGTCTGAAAAAAGCTGATGTAAGCCGAAAACGTTATTGTTAAGTTTATGTTGAGTTTATTGTTTTCTTGTTATGAATAGATCAGTCATGTTCATTTTGATTGTTAAAAGGTGGAAGAAAATAAGTGCTCTTCTTCTATTTAAAACCATGCACAACTTTTTGTATAAATAAGGTTTTAGTTGGAAGCAGATCACGTGATAACACAAGACCTTTAAAAGGAAGTGATTTAGTTGCTCGCCTCATCAGCAGAGTTATCTTAATTAGTCACACATGCTTATTTGTTCAACATTATAACGCACAGTAATCTAAGCTAGCCAGGAAAGCTTTGAACATTGTTTGGTATGGGTCGTTTTCAATAAAGTATTTAAAAAATTTGAGGTGCCACTATAGCGTGCAATCTCAGCGCCATATTTAGGAAGCTCATACGAGGCGTAAACCACCAAACCTTCAAAGTTATATCAATTTTATTTTTTTGAAAGAGTTAGGGTTAAGGTCTGAGTGACATCGAATCTGAGATTTCGGGATCCGAATATCATTTGTCGACTGAGACCACACCCCGAAGTAGAAATAATTTTGATAGACGAGATTACAAAACATTTCACGGTGGCTTTGAAACCAGCTCTTGGGTTATACAAAACTAAAGCTTTAATAACTTTGTAGCAACATTCGGTGTCAGAAAAGATTTCAGTGATTTGTAATAAATCATATTAGCGCTCATGTTTATTAAAATAAAGCTAAAGTAGAAAAAGGACAAAAAGTCACAAAGTCTTAGTTTAAGAATTTACCAGTTTAATGTAAAGGGTGTTTAAGGCTGCTGATGGTGAAAAATAAATACGTTATATTACACAAACATTTATCTGTCACACTGCTGAGGCGATTGCAGATTTAAAATTAGTTAGACGTGGCTAACATATAACTTTCCCTATTTCTGGTGTGTTCTACTCATGAGTACTGCGCCACAAACTTAAATCTAACTTTACAATTCTTTCTTTTCTCCTGGCAATTGCACAACATAATATTCACTCAAGCATGAGTCACTCATTCTTTGTCAAATTTTATTTCTGACTGTGATTTTCTTGTTATAATATTGCTAATAGCTTTCTCTAGAAGCCTCGTTAAAACAAAAACTTACTAAATTTTGTTTTGTAGACTATTCAAGCGCAACAGTATTCTGAAATAATTGTCATCATTTTTGACTACGATTGCCTAAAAAACTTGAAGAAAGAAAAAAACACTTTATTATGAATTTAAAATATATTGCTACAGTTTTAACAATCCTTATTACAAGTAAGAATAACTTATGTACTTCGTTTACTGTTTTTTAAATTATTGTATAAGAGTTAAAAACAACCTAACGATTAACATAAGAGCCCGTTTCCACTACGAGCGTGGAATGAAGTATTTTTGGTTTGTCTTATTGATTTTTTTGCTTCGTTTAACGTTTGCTTCAATTTTAAGCACGGAAAGATCAATAAAAAAACAAATAATGTTCCAATCTAAGCTCGTAGTGGAAACGAGCTTTAAGCATTGAACAATGCATCAAATAATATCACGTCGAACTAATTGATAAGTAGCCTATATAGTTGGAAATAGACTACAGTTGAGAAATATTATGAAATAATACGCAAAAGCTTTGACTATTTTAATATTATTTGCTCTTTGGTTTGATTAGTAGGAACGTAGGAATCTTTAGTTTATAAAATTTTTGGCAAATTATTATTCACGAATTAAATAAAACTGACTTTTTTATACAACTAAACTAAACTTAAAGATTGTTGCTTTAAAAAAATAGGAAAATTTATCTGAATAAGCGGATGCTTTTTTTAAAAAAGTAGTAAGTGTTTGAAGGTTTTCGTTTATCTCTTAATTCGTCAGAAGTATTCACAAAAAAGCTGCAAACTAGAATAAAAAAAAACTATTTAATTGTTTAAAAAAAACAGCTTTAAATTGCTAAAACATTACTTAGTACGTACTTGGGTAACGTAAACTAATCATGTCAAACTCTCAGGTATGCGGACCACATCGGGGAAGTTTTAACCCAAAAAATTTACCGCCGCCCGCAATGCGGATATGGCAAGCAAGTTGAGGACCTTTTTTTTTTAGCTTACGTTAGAGTTTAGGTTCTAAAATTTGCGCCTTTTGTTCTACAATCAGGTTTTCCTTTTTTTTAATCGAGATGAAGAGTAAAAAAGGTCTTCGCTTTAATTGAATGGCAAATCTTGGCCACGCTAGGAGCTGGATAATTTTTTTTTAGTGAAACATAGTTTTCAATTAAATAGTATTTCGATTTCATATTTAGCATCTGATTAAAAAATTCTTAAAAACAGCCGACCACGACTTTAACCTGCCTGATGTAATTTATCATCACTTGCTGGCAGTGTAGCTTCTTTTCAAAATCCGAGCGTATTTTTTACGTTTGTATGTGGAAGCATTTGCAGTCATTTTCAAAATTAAATAAAATAAATCTAAAAATCGGTTAAGAATAAAAGCTGACGCAAAAAAATTGAATCATGTTGCGGAAAGCTATAAAAACAAAGTGTAAACAATATTCAGACTAAAAGCTAAAAGTAAAAAAACCATCAAAGCTTAAAATTTTTTAAGTCAAAATAATTCTACTTTTTATCCTGGTTTAGACGGAAAACAATTGCGGAAAAAACAAGTAGAAAGCGGAATTTTCCGCAATGTTTTCAAAAATTATGTTTTCCTCGTCCGCTTTCATTCTGAATTAACTGGAACTCAGAGGCGCAATAAACTAATAAAATAGAAACTTTTTAGGTTTTTTTCTTAAATACATCTTTAAAACCTACTAATAATTATAGTTTTAATTTAATGAAAACAAATGCAATAATTTCGATTCAGTTTCTATACAAATATTTAAGAAATAATCGAAATAGAAATAAACCGTCGGAAATAGCAATTACAGCAAATTTTTTGACCGTTTTTATAAAAATTAATGAACTAAAACAAAACTGACAAAGTTGGCAGCGTTATTGAGTGGTTACAAGCGACGTGATTGTAATCCTATGGTCTTGATTTAAAACCTACTCGCGCCATTCTGTTGTGTTCTTGGAAAAGACACCTTACGGCACTTTGCTCTGCTTGGTGGTCTTGGCAAACAACTCTCAATTTCATTCATACAACTAAAAAACAAAATTTTAACTGGGCAACAATGTTTTGGAATCTCCAAAAGCAGGTCGGGGCAATTGCTTGACAGTTGCTTTATTCATGGCGTCTCCAACGCTTTCCTGCAGGTTAGGGTCAATACAGAGATGAAATGAATAAACGAAATAATTGTAAAAAGCTTAATTCAATGAATATTAGCACCATTCATGCATAATCCAGAGATGTAATATTTACCAATCTAGACAAATTCCAAAAATGTGCCACAAGTTCTTAACGTGAACAAAGTAAATATAAATATAGAATCTAATATCTAAATAAATGGATTAATTCATTTTTTCTCCCAACAGATGGGTAGTTTCATCTTTTACCTGTCCTTTTTAAGCGAATTTGAATAAAATAATACAACCTAGCAATTTGGATGCAAGTAACAAGTGATTTTGCATTGTCACCTTGCTTGATTTTATCTTATAAAACCATAAAAAGACAAGTGCATTTTTCTGGAAAATAAAAAGTCTTATTTAAACATGACAACCCTGAAGCATTAATCAGTTAGTTGCACTGAAACCCGTTTAAAACTTTAAAGTATTGAGTTGCAAAACTATTTTTGTAGTTCTTTAACAAAAACCATTGCTTAAATTGTTAGGTGATGACGTCGTCAAACTGGTTTCAAACCAAACGATTTCTCCAATAACGTATACAATAGATTGCTGCCACGTGACCTTAAGATCAGAAGTTGATCCAGTTTCACCGACTTATTTTTTCGAATGGTTCGTGATCGATGGTGATAAAACTGTGAGTGTTTTCATAAAATTAAACCAATTTTAAAATGATGTTTTTAAATATCATTAGTCAAAAATATATGTGTAAAAGTTAAGAAAGTTTTATCATCTATATTAACTTTATTTTAAATATTGAAAAAAAACTAAAAATTGATTTATTTGAAGATTGTTTTAGATTTATCCTTGCAAACAACCGATTATGTACAATCTAGAAACCTCAGGAAACAGCGGCATGTAGTGTGACTTCACAAAATTGTTATAAAAGATATCGGCATAATTTAATTTTTTTTTCATTTCAAAAACTTTATGCGCATTAGCGTTTTTTTAAAAGGAAATTACTCTGGCTTCAAACTGGCGCCGGAAATTTATCTTTTAACTATTTCTGGATGTTGTACTTCCCGGTTCTGATGCTGAAAGCTTGAAAAAATATTAAAAAGCTATTAGAAATATCTTTGGAGTGGGATTCAGGCATCCAGTGACAATGTACAAAGTGTTGTCGATGAGGCGAGTGTAAACTTGGTGTGTGGTATCAGCTGTAAAATAGATCAGAGATAGAACAGCTGCCAACAGTGTTGTGGAACCAGATCTTGAACTCGCAAACTGCATCAGCAGTGTGGCACAAAATATAACTTGTTGCGCTGTTCTGCAAATAGTTACAAATCTTTAGAATTGTTTCAGTTTTATCTCAATATAAATTGGAACTGAATAAAATAATAAGAGTTTTTAAGAGTTCTTGTTTTTTGTACCAAAAATGTCTTTGTTCTATAATATATTTCAAAGTTTTTGTTTAAGGTTGTTTTGCTAATGATTTTGTTTGAGTAGAGTTTGCGTTCAAAAATCAACTGTTTCATTTGCCCTCGTTTAATCTAGTTTTTTGTCTCCTCGTGGTCCATTAACCAAACTCAATTGTACATTCAGCCCAATTAGAAAGAATCGTTTAGACATTTAAATTTGGTCGTCTAGTAGTACAAAAACAAGTGTCTTGATGTATTAGGTTTGCTAAGTAGTCAATAAGCGTTGGAAAATATTTAGTTTTTAGTTAAAGTTTTAAAGGAGTGCAAAGATATAAAAAAAAACTTGTGGTAACTGTAAATCATTTGTCGCAAGGTTTTTGGGTACGTCATTAGGTCTAAGTTTGCAAATTACTATTCACGTGAAGCATTGTAGAGGAAGTGACGGCTAGCGGAAATGCGTTAAACAAATGTTGCAAATCACATTGAATTTGATATTTTTAAAATAAATCAGTATTAATGCAAGATTTTCAAATTATGTCAATTTTTTTGATTTTTAACTTATTATCAAAACTGTTTTACTTTGTTGTGGCAAAAAAATTGTTCTTCATAGTTAGAAGCTAGAGGCTATCAAATCGAATACCAAACATTTTATTTTAACTTGATTCGTTTACTGAAACGTGTGACAATGCTATCACTGAAAAAGTGCGGCAAAAGAGTAAGTTTGCCACTTAAGAAAAAGGTGGAACCAAAGGATCATTAGTTTAATCTTTCAATCTTTGAAAGTAACTCCTAAAGTTATTTTAGGAGTCAAAATTTAGCTTTTTTATCCACCATCAAAAATTCTAGCAAAATGAAGCAAGCATGTAGGAGAAAACGAAACAAGTTGTTTTCCTGAGGTTAAAGCGAATTTTTCAAAAGTTAAAACGAAGAGATTTTGACCGATAAATATTATGTTTTATGATAATTTTTTTTGGCCCAGATGGTAGGTGCTTTCACGCAGCCTGGGCCGTGGGTAAGTCTGTTCATTAATTTGAAATGACAGACCGAAACCGAACCTACCAAAACGGAAGGGTATCCACCCATTCCGATGTTCTGTGTGGGTCTGCTAATCGGCAAAGGTTCTTTTCAGGACGGGGCAATGCTAGGATAAAACTGCCCTTTTCAGGGCACATTGCCAACAAGTTCCGAAGACCCACTATTTTTCAGCTGAGCATCGAAGGCCTCACTGCAAGCAAGATGAATGTTCTTCATCACCTCGCTATGCAGTCTGAGGCACTCGTCATCCTACTGCAGGAGACTCACTGCACTGATGCAGAGAAGTTGGTACTTCCAAACTACCAACTAGCTGGGTCTTCTTTAAGCAGGAAGCATGGCCTTGCCACGTTTGTCCACAAGTGACTGAGATACACGCTTTTAAACCAATCTCCACCAACATCGGAGATCGAGTGGTTGTGTATGGACGTTGATGGCTATAAAATAGTCAACGTCTACAAACCACCGCTAACGCGATTGCGAACCCTGGATCTCCCAGTGTTTCCTCACTCCTGTCTGTACGCTGGCGATTTTAACTGTCGTCATGCTGACTGGGGTTACGATGACAACAGTCCGGACGGTGAGTGCTTGGCTGGCTGGGCAAGTATTAATTGTCTTGCCCTACTATATAATGCCAAGGACGCTGCCAGTTTTTATTCTGGCCGCTGGAACACTGGCACCAATCCGGATCTAGCTTTCGCTAGCGTAGGTCCAAACAGTTGATTACCGGATAGACGTGTCCTTGACAAGTTTCCCAGGTGACAACATCGACCCTCGCTTATTACACCATCAAGGTTTGCTATGGCAGTGCCGAGCATGCCTGTTAAGCGATGGAACTTCCGCAAGGCCAAATGGAGTCACTACATTGCTTTGACGAATAAATTCGCAAAGACTTTGTTGCCGCCTGATTCACTTGATGTGGATACGGCTTACCAGGACTTCTGTAACACCATTAAAAAAGCAGCCAAAAAGACTATCCCACGCGGGTATCGAAATAACTATATTCCGTGTTGGGATGCAGAGTGTGAATCCCTCTATAAAACCTTTCTGCAGTCTCTTCAGGGAGACGACTCAAGTTTGGCTGCTACAGCTCTGCTTGCCAAGCTTGACAGAAAGCGGAGAAATCAATGGTTCGAGGCAGTTCGGAACATTGACTTCTCACACTCTAGTCGAAAAGCGTGGAGTATTTTGAACAACCTTACGTCACGACACTCTCCTCGTCACTGTCCCGTTTCAGCCGATGCTATTGCATCTCAGCTGGTTAGAAATGGGAAATACGAGGCTGTTGACCGCAAGTCATCTCGACTTGTCTGTAAAGAAGTGTCTGACCTTTGGAGGGCCACAACACCAGACGCAGTAAATATCTCTGACAGTTTTTTACAGAGAGAATTTGCTGCTGCCCTTCAACATTTAAAACCAGGTAAAGATCCGGGACCTGATTCCATCCGCCCAGATTTTATACTCCATGCCGGAGCTGCTTTGAAGTCCTGGTTACGTGACTTCCTTTCTTCCTGTATGCGCCGACTCAAAATTCCCAAGATCTGGAGAAGAGCGCTTGTGGTTGCAATCCCAAAACCAGGAAAGCCCATGGGGGATCCAAAGAGTTATCGACCGATATCTCTGCTCTGTATCCCCTACAAGATCCTCGAGAGGCATATCTACACCCGCGTTGAACCATTAATCGATCCACTGCTCCCTAAAGAGCAGGCTGGGTTCCGACGCGGGAAGTTAACCATAGATCAAGTTGTTCTGCTAACCCAGAACATCGAGGATTTTTTTGAGGCTAAAAAGAAGGCCGGTGCCGTATTTATTGATCTGACAGCTGCTTATGACACTGTCTGGCACCGTGGCCTTACATGCAAGCTGCTGAGACTACTTCCGGACAAGCACATGGTCAAAATGATTATGGAGCTTGTCCGAAATCGACGTTTCACCCTTACCACCGGTGACAGCAAGCAAAGCAGGCTACGCCGTCTTAAAAACGGCGTTCCTCAGAAATCGGTCTTGGCTCCCTTCCTATTTAACATCTATACGTACGATCTTCCTTCCACGATTTCCAAAAAGTTTGCGTATGCTGATGACCTAGCATTGTTGCATTCTTCTGGAAACTGGAAGGACTTGGAGGGGACTTTAAGTCAAGACATGTCCACACTGTCAGCGTATCTCCAGACTTGGAGGTTGAAGCTCAGTCACACTAAAACGGTGACGGCAGCCTTTCACTTAAATAACCGAGAGGCCAAGTGTGAGCTAAAGGTCTACAACAACGGTAGACTTTTACCGTTCTGTCCAACCCCTACTTATCTTGGGGTAAAACTGGACAGATCGCTCACGTTTCGTCACCATTTAGTGGCATTGCGCAAAAAAATATCATCGCGCGTCACACTGCTGAGGCGACTCGTGGGCTCGGGATGGAGTGCTGGTGCTAAAACACTACGCATAGCCACCTTATCTCTAGTCTACTCAACAGCTGAGTATTGTGCGCCAGTCTGGTGTCGCAGTGCTCACACTCGCCTCATTGACAGTGTCTTGAATGACGCTTTGCGCATAGTTACTGGATGCCTGCGTCCCATTCCAACGGACCATCTACCTGTACTCTCAGGCATCCAGCCAGCTGAGCTTCGCCGACTGGGAGCAACACTTTCCTTGGCTCATCGTGGATCTCTGGACCCCGATCATATCTTGCATGGTCTGTTAAGTGGGTCCTCAGATACTCGCCAAGTGAGACTAAGATCCAGAGCCCAATTGTGCCAGGTGCCCGGAATCTTTTGGACAACCTTACCAGACTTGGCATCCGCGCCTCTGAATGGACAAATCACAAATGGAACGCGGAGTATTGTGAAAATGCTTCCAGGATCCGTGCTTTTGTGCCCGAGACCGGTGCCAGGCCTGTTGAGATGGGCTTACCCCGAGCAGTTTGGGTTAAGCTTAACCGCCTGCGGACTGGTGTTGGGCGATTCCATTCGTCCATGCACAAATGGGGTTTCGCTCCTTCACCGAATTGCGAGTGCGGCGCCTCTGAGCAAGCCGCAGACCATGTACTAACAGCGTGCCCTATACATCGGACACCACATGGAGCACGAGGTCTGACGGTTTTGGATGACGAAACTCGATGCTGGCTTAATAACATCACTGCCAGCATCTGATTCAGGCAGTGCAGCAGTCTGGGGTAGTAAAAGGATAAACCCTCGGCCCCAGTCCTGTTTTTGTCTGACCTGGAGTGGATACCCTTCAAACGACGACGACGACGGATGATAATTTTTGCGAGGTGTTGTAGTAAACATTTTATGTTTTATACCAAGTAAGTTCTATTTTGAAACAGTACCCATTAGTGGTAAAATGTAAAAAATGTTAGATCTGTTCTTACGAAACCAATGGATCATCATCCAAAGGTCCTACCTTCTAATAATGTTTTTATTTTTGTAGCAAAGTGTCCGCTTTTAAAAAATATAAAACTAAAAATCAAAAATATGGTGCTAATGATTTAAATTTTGCTATCAAAAAGTTCTGTTTGCCCTTCTAACTTTATAAGCTTTTAACTTTGGGTAAATCTTCGAAATCGGCGAAATTATACTAAGGCTTGTTTTTACTATGAGTGTTGGCGGGAGTATTCTTTGTTTGTTTTATTGATCCTTTTTACTTTTCTTTACGCTTAAGCGCAGACAAAAAGAAATCATTAAAACAAACAAAGAATACTTCAGCCAACGGTCGTTGTGGAAACGAGTCCTAACAGCGAACAATAAACGAGACCCAGAAGTTTTATTAAACTAAATTAGTATAAAAAAAATCATGTATCAAATTTTTTGATCACGTGGTCTGTGTTTTAAAAAATCTACGATTAATGGTACTTAGGTCCACTGCACACCTTTCAAATATACTGAATTTTTTGAAGATTTATTGACGTACAATATTTGTTAAAAAAGTAAATAGTTTTACTATTTTAACTATCCGCATGTTATTTTGCTCCATTGGAATTCATTTTAAAGCGTCATTAAGCATAGATCCATAGTCATCACTCATGTGATCTGTTGGTCTCTTATGGATCAATTTTCGGTTATTCTTTTTTTGTTAATCTGATTCTACTTATCCGAGTAACTGCTAAATACTGGGTGTCCTACGGTAAATATGATTGTAGGTTTTCGTCAAACAAAACAGTTCTTTTTCGGCCTCAGACTTGTGCGCTAGCAACCAAATTTTTGCTTTTAGTTTATTGGTCCCAGATTTTTATTGAGGAGTAGTCTTTATGCTATAGTGATTTGTTGTATTTGGCCATCTCTGTTATCAAATACAAATTTTCCTGGCCCAAATTATTATTGTTTATCGCTTCTTAAATTCAATCGAATTACTGTATATCAAACTCGTTAAAAATCATATCAGTAGGACCATTTTTTATTTAAATTTGCCGTAAAATTCTAAGTTAAAGAAATCAGAACAAAATTGAAAGTGATTAAACGACACAATCGTAATAACACGAGATCAAGAAAAAAATCCAATTTCTAAGAAGTAGGTTTGTTTCGCTGTTTTGAACAATGAAAGTTCTTTTTGACCTTTTTTGACGCAATTCTCAAAGCAATAAAATAAAATTTGCAAATGAGTGTGAACAACAATGTACTTTGTTCTTGGATCTTTGTATTAATATTTATTATTATAATGTTGAGATTTCGGTATAAAGCATGTCTACACATAGACCTACTGGTTTACTTCTTATTTTGTAAAATAATTTGTCTAAAAGTAAAAATTAGGCCTAACATTTTGCATACTTTATTGATATAAATTAGTACCTTTCACCAGTTTTTTATTTTTCAAAAAAATGTATATACTCGGAAATATATTTTAGCTAATGGTTAACCGGTCAGTGGCGTATTGACGTAAAATGGTGCCCATGGCAAAGTTTAAAAGTGCGCCCCCTACTTCACTTACTTCTTTTTCCAATTTATATTAAATTGCTTTTTTTCAATCGCGCAATATAATTAGGCAACAAGCAATTTAGTAACAACACTAAGCAATAAACAACCAAAAATTTGGACGGTCACTCTGTGACAGGGTCTTACAACAGTACTTTTCGTGCCTTTCTTGACGCGAATTCGTCAATGATTTTATCAAAGTTAGTTTTCTTTGTTTTATCCCTCTCTATACTTAACAAAACTATAATTGCACAACCTTTCCTGACGCATTGAGGATTGAAGGTACGACAGAATTAGTTTTAGTTTACTGAATGATCACTCGCAATTTGCTATGGATACTGCCACTGTCAGCAGAAATTGCAAAGCTATTCGGAGATTGGGAAATACACTTTTATCTCCATATTCGACTATGAATGTAAAAAGATCTTCAGGTCGCGATAACTTAACGTTGGTATGACTTGATATCAACATTTTGCAATCAATAATTTCTCCATAAAATTGCTTGCCGTCAAGGTCGTCACTGTAAACAGAAGCTAAATTATCATACAGTGACTCTAAGCTTCCACAGTCACGACAGTAACAAAGTTTTTGGACATCAAGCAAAAAGCCAAACTTGACATCGATATCAAATAACCGAGAGAAACAGTCATTCATTTCTTTGTGAAGACGGTTGAGAGCTCCCTTCATGACGCGCTTCATTTGATCTGTTGCCGATAAAACTGCATTCCGGACATTCTCATCAGCCATTCTTTTTTGCGTCTCGGCCTTCTTTTAAATTCAACCCCATTTGTCGCAAAGAATTTTTCCATTTATTAAACATTCATTAAATATTCTCTCTCTTTCATCGTTAAAATGATCTCTCAGGCCTTTTAAATTGACGGCTGCGTTGTGAAAATTCATTATTTTATCCTCTAATCTTTTTTGAACTCTATTAATTGGTATAAATATACTTTTCCAAAACCCTATCAGTGTGATAAAGTTGTATGTCAGAATACGATTCAGTATTTGTCGTCCTCGCTCTGAGTGTCAATTGTTTCACTGTCATCTTCTACCATGTTTTCAAGCAAAAGAATTATTTTTTCGACATATAGTTTTATTGTTTTTATTGCTTCTGTTCTAGAACTTCAACGAGTTTCGGCCTCAGCTTTTAAAAGCAGCGGAACGGCATTTTTTAGCTTTTCCCAACACTGCCTAGAACGAAAAAAAATTGTACAATGAGTTAATGGTCCCAAAAAAAGAAACCTTTTCTGTGTCTTGTCTAGCGGCATGAACACCCACCAGGTTAAGTGAGTGATTGTCACAATTAACAAATACTGCCAGTTTGTCTTTTTTGTACATTCTTTGCTATACACCATTCCGATGTCCCGCCATTACAGCAGCATTATCATAACACTGCGAGCAACAATTTTCTATTTTTATCTCATCCTTCTGTAGTTGTTGCATAATAACTTCAACAAAGCTTGCAGCATCTTTTTGATGAAGTTGAAGGAAGCCCAGAAAGGACTCTTTAACTGACACTGCTTTCTTATCAAAGTCAATATCAACACATCTTACAACTTTTAAAACCTGCTCGTGATGCGCCTGGTCAGGGGTTGAGTCAAATAAAAGACCATAGTACTTGGATTTTTTAATTTTTTCTGTTAAGTTTTTTCGAATATGAAATGCCATGAGGTGAATAAATTTCTTTTGAATACCTGAGAAAGGTAAGAGGTTGAATGTGGATGGCTTTCAATACAACCAAAATGCTCTCGCAGCACAGGATCAAAGACGGCAAGAAATGTTATTAAGCCAAGAAAAATACCAACATTTGAATCACTATCTGCTTGACGTGAAACCGAGATTTTGTTCCGCCAGATACTTTCTTTTATGCAATATTTTCTTAAGAACGTCATGCCATTTTTGGTTTTCTTTTTCTATTTTACATAAAATTCGGCGTAAATAATTCCGGTTTTATTGCTCAAATTTCTTTCCAGTTTTTTCTACGTCTTAAAATACTCTCTGTAACGTTTAGTGTTTTTGTAAACGATCATCCTTTCCGGTGTTTTTCACTGATTAAATCCAGCTTCCTGTTGCAACGAAGATTGGTGATCTGATCGACAATAGAGCAAACAGCAAATGCAAAGCAGCTTTTTTAGAAGGCGAATACACAAGAACGCGTTACTTCTTTGCCATTTGGCACGAGCCATGGCTGCCATATCCTAGATACGCCACTGCAACCGGTTGGTTTTTTGATAATAAAATTTAGGGAAAGAATCTACTATTTTTTCAACCAACCACAACTATATACAGCAATACACATATATTCATACTAAACTAAAACAAAAAGAAGCCATTATCATAAACGGTTTCGGCTTACATTTGCTCTCTTAAGATAAATAAGATAAAATGTTAAGAAATCTTGCTATGTAATTTAAACATTGAACCCAAAGACCTGATTACGTAATTGTTTTGTCAAACGAGATTTTCATAAAAGGAATTGTTGAAAATTGATCTAAAAATGCAAACGCAAACTTACAACCGCAAAGCCGATACAACACGCAAAATCAAAATAAAATAAATAACAATCTAAAATATATTTAACAAAAACAATAATCCATTTGCAAGTAATTGTCCATAAATCCCAGGGTTATGTTTTTTTATTAATAAAGTTTTGTGAATTATAGTTTCATAATTAGAATTACGTTTTTTAATTATCTTAGACAAAATTACGTTAAATTTGGTATTAGCACAAATATCACAAGGCATAATATGATCTTTAACGGCGCTTTCAGTTTACAAATGAAAGCCGAGTGTTCACCCATTTTAATGCTCAAATGACGGGTTCACATGTCCATATAAATCAAGCTCGAATCACACAAACAACAAAACTGATATACAATATTTGAACAGATCGCAAGCGTAACACAAGTCTTCAAATTGAAAATACTGTGATACTTTAAGTTTTATAGACAGAATTTATTTTCAAAGTTAGTTTAAATTTAGAGTTAATAATGTATTGTAGTTTATTGATAAACCGTCAGGAGTTATGACCAAAATATGGAATATTATGATGATAAACACGATCAGGACTTGCAGAATGGGAATGTAAAAGTTTATCAATAAAATTTTTAAAACATTTTTCAAAAAACCAAAAAGTTTTTTTGAAAAATATTTTTAAAAATTTTAATGCAAGTTGTTCATATTCTCCGTGTATATATGCTGATCATGTAAACAATATACAAGATGTGTCCGAAAAGTAACGAGACTGGTGTTATAAAAACTTTACTGAAAAATATTGAAATATACCAAAGTCAAATTTCTTCAAAGTAATCCCCTTCCACTTTAAAATATTTGTGCATTTGCCTTTTCCACGATTCAAAACATTCTTGAAAGACATTTTCTGGGATCTTTTTGAGCTCCGTCGTCGTAGCCATTTTAATGGAATTGATGTCAGAAAACTGGGTTCCCTTCAGAACAGATTTGATCTTAGCGAAGAAAAAAAGTGACACGAGGCCAGATCGGGGCAATATGGGGGTGTTTCAAAGTTGCAATGTTCTTTCTGCGAGAAATTGACGAATACTCAGGGCTGTATGAGCAGGAGAGTTATCATGATGAAGCGTCCATGCGTGGGCTTCCCAAAGGCTCTGCCTCTTGTCACGCACTGATCTTACCAGACGCCAAATAATCTCTTTATAGACGGTTTGGTTCACTGTTTGGCCTTGGAGTAGGAATTCGAAATGAACGATGTCTTGAATATTGAAGAACACAATGAGCATCACTTTTACTTTTGACTTTGGAAGGGCCTTTGGGAAGCCTTGTAGTAATGTCTTGCCAAAATTAAGTTTATTATCTGAGTACTTTTAAAATACTTAAAAAATACAATTTCAATTTCGAAACAAAAATCATTAAGTTTTATTTAATAAAATACGTAACCTTGAACAGAGATGGCTTCACAAAAGGGGCCCCGGTCGGTCGCTCCGTTTGCTCCGCATTAAAGCCATGACTGACCGTAGATTTAATCGGCAACTTTTGAAGATAAATTGCTGCTTCTTTTAAATTTATTTTAATATCGTTGCTTTTGGGTATTTAGATTTAGTTCATACTATAGTTTCACGCCTTTTAATTTTGTATCCTTTTTTTCACTAATTTTTTTTGGAAAAACTTGTTGAAATCATTTACCCAGTAAGGTCATCGACCTCTGTTTGCAATTATTTTATTTGTATGATGATTAAAGTCAAAAGCGTTCATGTTGAGTTTACTTATTTTTTATCAAGGTATTAGTTATGTTGAGTTTGGTTGCTTTAATGCAGTGATTCTCAATGTTTTCGCCGCACTCTCGCCTCCTTTACAAAACTCAGATACGGTTACACCTCCTGTTAGTTCGGAAGTAGAAATGAATAGAACTTGGACAGATAATATTATTTTATTCCAGACTTTACAATTATACACCAGATTATATATAAAACACCAAATTAGATTCAACAAATTAGATTAGATTAGATTAGATTAGGTTCAACAAATTTGTTCCTTTCCGAACACTTCAGCCAATAGGCTATTTAAATTCCAAAGGGAAAGATGTAAGCGGCCAGCAGGCTCTACTAAGTAACCTTCTTGTAGCAAGGTCAAAACCAAAAAGGATAGAACTGTCTCATGCTATCGTTACCATAACAGAGATCGCCAAAGGGAAGACAACTGCAGCGCGCACAATTACCAGGCGCCATGAGCGAACTTTAATTAGCGCGCGAACACGGACCTGGTTCGCGTCTTGGCGACGCTACACCTCCGAAACATAAACTTTAGGAAAATTTTCTTTTGATATATAAAGTAAAGACTTTTTTTGTTCGACTTTAATCTTATCTGTGATCCGAAATTCCGGTGATACATTTATAGTGAAGACCAAAAAAAACAAAAAATAAATGAAACAACTTTTATCAGCTATCATGATTTAACTGTAAAAAAAGGAATTTTTTAGGGGCAACTTACATTGTACTTTAGATTTACAAATTTCTCCCCAATCCTTCCCTCAGTAATTATTGCTTCCTAAAGATTTTGATATCCTCTTTAAGGTGCCAGCTGCTCATTTTGAGAAACACGCTTTAAAGATTAAAGTTGTTAAACTGTTCAACTAGTATAAAAAAAAGTTATTTAGTTTATAAACTCATTTAATCAATTAACATAAAATACTTTAAACAACTGCTACAAAACAATGTACTTTTCTCAGACAAGTCTAGGACTTGTCGGATTGAACGGAAATGGAAAGGTAATGTGCCGCAGCAGTAACGATAATAATGGAGATTCTAATTGTTTGGAAAGCTTGTACCAAATGAGGTAATTTTATTTAAAAAATGGGCCATTTTACTTCATTCCGAGACCAAAAAGTTTGATAAAAAATCAAAATGTAAGACAACTAATTAAAGCATATTTTGGGTTTTTTGTTAATTTTAAATGTAACATGATATTTTTAGCAGAGTTTGAACAAAATACATCATAGCCTACTTTGTATAAAAAATATTGTTGCTGTTTTACTCTCAAAAAATATGTGTTATCAAGATGTAAAAAATATGCTTCTAAACTTGTAAATAATATCCTTTATTGGTTTACGTAAAAAAGGTGATCTAATCAAAGTATAAGTGTCTTAGTTTATTGCTAAAGTAGTAAATGTACTTCTAAAATTGCTCTTTTTAGATTTGCATGAGTCAATAGTTTATCATATTGTTTATCATATTGAAAGTGTTCCTATAAAAAATTCTTGCTCAATAAGCTGCACATTAGAATCAGACTGTACCCTACAGCAATGTTCTGCAACCGGTTTGCAGCAAAACGAAAATAGGTGTGACGCTTATTATAACAGTTATGAATAAGATTTGGGATGAAACATTTGTGCTTTTTCGAAATTTGAATTTTATTACTGCTAGAAGAGGGCTGGCAAACATTTTTGACTTGCAAAAATCTTTTTTTTTAAATACCAAAATGCGACCAAAAATAACCCGAAATTTTAATTTATTTCCCTTTTTTATGTAGCAAAGATTTTTTTGGTCTTTGCTTGATTCGGATAAAAAAAACATTCATATCTAGCAAAGACCAAAACAAAAAAACCTTCACTGCAAAAAAATGCAAAAGAATTAAAATTTGACAATGACTATATGTGACCGGACAATTGATCGAACGACGCTTAATCGAATCGACACTTAATTGAATAATGAAAGAGAAAATTTACAACTTTGAATCTGTCACAATTTTGTCAATTTTTTGTCCTAGAAACATAGTAATTTCTAAAAAAAAGGACTTCACCTGGAATCGTTCCCAGTTTTATTGATTTTTTGTCCCAAAAACATAGTAATCTTTAAAAAATTAAGTCTTTCCTTGGAATCAGGCTCTAATTTCTGCAAGGGGTCTGCAAGGGTGGGGCCATGGCACAATCCCCCCCTTAAATAACTAACCACAATGTAAAAAGAATGCAAAAGATGGCAGCAATAGGCATCTAATAAAACATAACCACTACAAAGCATCTACTTGTTTACCCTTAAAAAATTTTTTGTTCAGGGACCTTGTTAAAAATCCTGACCTTGACATTGACAAAAAATTATATAAAATAAAAACAAACTATCTTCTTACTGATAGCCTCCGCTTTTTATAAATCTAATTTCCAGAAACAAAGAGATTGTTTAATTGCAAAAACACACAAAAGTGAATCTTATTTTTTATCAACTGTCATTTTGATCAAGTGTCGTTTCGATCAAATTTCGTTTCAATCAAGAGTCATTTCAATTAAATGTAGTTTCAATCAAACGTTGTTTCGATTAAGCGTCGTTTTGATCAACTGTCGTAACGCCGGTTATACTTTTGTCCCTAAAGTCAAGTGGTGACCAAAAAAAGGTCTTCACTTTGAATCAGTCTCGGATTTCTTGATTTTTGTCCTAAAAAAAATAAGTGTTCTCTAAAAACAAAAGGTCTTCACTTAAAATCTGTCTCGAATTTTATCATTTTCATACCTAAAATAGAGTGTTCTCTCAAAAATCAATAAAAAAAAAGCTCTTGACTTCAAATCTTGTCTTCGATTTTTGTTGGTATTTTTGACAAAACGGGCGGGACAAAGCCCTAAAATTTGTGACGTATGGCAAGCCTACCCAAAAGTAAATGGAATTCAAAATAAAAATTTTTTTTATGGCCTCCTTGTAAAGTCTTCGTAGACCCCTTTGAGAACCCCTGATCAATACACTACCACATATAGCATTGGATTGTAGCTGTAGCTTCAGATATAACACCAGAGGATTGTTGAAAAAACCTCGAACACATTCACACTACCATCACCTCACAATCAATTAGTTCTAGAAAAAACATCTAAATTACTAATACCATATCCTATGACATTCATTCATTAAAAAAAACATTACCGCGTCATATGCATACAAAACTGGCACAGATCAGAGCGAATAAATCACTACTCTTGCAAAGTTATCTGCATACAGTGAATCCTGATACTTGCACGACACAGTGCCAACTATGCTTGTCACACACACATGACACTAATCACTTCTTTAAATGTAGTCAAGTACCAACACAATACAACACAACACAATATAACACACTACTCTGTGAAAAACATCTTTAGAAACAGCAGAGGTAATTCAAGAGTGGAAATTTAGATTGGCTTTTTTGAGAAATTAAGGGATAGCTACTCCAAGATATTCTTGGAGGAGGGGCAACAACAACAACATACACTACAAAAAAAAGACTGATTTTCCATATAACCGTAAACCAAATTTCCGACTGCTATACAATTACTTTCTCACAGCAACCTTCAAGCTTCAATTTGGACGTTTGGGAATCATATTGGATCCATTTATTAGATGCCTCCATAAATATTCAAATTAATATTCTTTCCATTCAACGTTGAATACTTTTTTTAATATCATTTTTATATACTTTTCTCTTTATACAGTATTTTCTCCACGCATTTTTCTTCATATTTGCAATTAATTTTAAAAACAAATACTTACTTTTTATTTCACATTTAATTACTTCGTTAGGTATTATCACCACCTTGCATTATTTATTTCACCCTTAAATTATTCCTGTGTTGATTACATTTGACTTTACTATAAATTATTCTTAATCAACTTTTGACTCTTTATCACGTCACCATCGTCTTTATGAACATGAAATCAACTGTTTACCGCGATGTTTATTATCACAGTGCTTTCCAAACTTTTTGAAACACGGACCCCTATTTGCAATTCTTTTTTTACTTGCCCCAATTTTTTGTCACATCAATTTTCTGCCCAACCAACAAAGTAAGATAGTTCAAACCCAAAAATACATAACACAAAATCCTTAAAAAATAAATTATTATAAACAGGCATAGCATATTTCGCAGGCGCAAACCGGAACGCTTGTTAATAGAAAAACTTTGTCCCTAAAAATTTACATATATAAAAAAATATGTATTCAACACGTAAGGTTTTGTTTACAAACAATCCATTTCATTGTTTTGTCGTAGTTTTGGATTTTCTTTTGCGTGTCTTAATATTGTATGTTTAATATGATTTATTGTTGTTTTTTAGAATTAAAAATAAGAAACATAAATTAATAAATAACTGAAGAAAATGATTGCACAAATTCGTAAGAAAAGCTTTTCTTTACTTTTTAAAGTATGACCAGACAAGGTTTTGAGAGGCTGTGCTTTTACTCTGAAAAGCCTGCCGACTTTATTTTTTAATGATTTTTTTAAAGAATTTATTAAATTATAGAAATTCTCCATCATCCTTGAATTCGGACAATGCTCCGTTCAACACGAGCCTGAAGTATCCTTTCAACCAATCCTTCTGTGGATTCACGTTTTTAGCAGATTCTTTTGCAAGCAAAGAACTCGTGAACGTGTCCTGTCCGATAGGTAATATTACATCAGTGTCTTACATTTTTTTGTAAAATACTACTTTTTTCATCTCTAAAATGTTTGCAAGCTTGTTTTGAAATATTATTATAACTATTTTTTTAAGATGAAAAGCGATTTATTTATGCCATTGAAAGCACGTTTAATGTAATTATCAAAAACTTTAATCAGAAATGAGCCAAAAAAATGCATTAAAATTGATGAAGGTTTTTAATCGCACAAGCTTTCGAAAATGACTGCTCACTTTGTCAGGTGTAACCAAACTACTTTTTGTTACACTACAACATTCAATCAATTTTTAAATGATTTTTTGTTTCGATGAACTGAAATAGTAAAAACCAACAAAAGCAAGTTTGGAAGGTTAACACATGCGGCTTACTGCTTTAGATTGCAGTCATGTCATTGAAAAAAATTGTTCTGAAGAATGTTCTTGTGAAATCTCGACAACTGCATCAAACCTTATTCTCACCACTGATGAAACAATAACTGCAGCAAGGACTACTATCGCCAGTGATGAAACAATAACTGCAGCAAGGACTACTATCACCAGTGATGAAACAATAACTGCAGCAAGGACTACTACCACCAGTGACGCAACAATAACTGTAGCAAGAAGTAATAGTACAGCGAGACGTTCAACAGAGGAAAATCAAAACTCTGATTTTAATTATATATCGATTGCTGTAACAGTGCCTTTAGTTGCTATATTATTTCTCACAAGCTTTTTTATTTACATGCATAAAAAAAATCGAAGTTCGTAAATTTGTAGTAAATGGCGACATTACAAAAATTTAGATAAGGAAGTCTCAACCTTTTTAACACCGTGGCCCAAAAAACTTGAAAGGCAATTATTGTGGCCCAATGTGTCTAGTCTTCACTTTTATTCCACACCCAATTTCACGAAATTGTTTCCAAATTATAAACATATAACCTACCAAAAAGAAAGGGTTTTACTTTGAAACTCTGTGTGGCACACCTGCAAAACTTCTGTGCGGCTTTCCGGTGGAAAACCCTTGGTTTAGATGATTAAGAATACTTCAAAAAAAAGACAGTTTTAGTCCCTGGTTTTCTACAGGCTGTTGCATATAAATTTTGATTGGAGTTAAAATTTGACACTGATTTAAAAATGAAATTACTTTAAACTTGATTTAATTTTAAAGTTATTAATTGTTTTGTTAATTGCTAAAAAAAATGGAAAATCACTTCTAATTTGGTTAAATTTAGATAAATATAAACAGAATCATTTCTGCTTGTAGGCCATAGTGTTTAGCGTATTGGAAAATCCACAAATAAAGAATAATTTTTACTTTTTTTATCAAGGAAAACGACACATTTCTGTAAATAATTATATCAGGTTATTGGAGTTTGACTGTTGCCATACCGTCCAGGGGACAGGAGGCAATTTTCCTCCAAGTCTCAAAAAGTTGGGCAAAATTAAAACTTGTCGCGCAGCAAAACGAACTACTCCTGCAGAATAAAATGCCCAGATGTAGAAAAAGTATCAAAATTTTCAGTTGAAGACGTTTTTTTTTGATCTTCACCTAAATTATGAACAAAATTTTTTCTTATATCCTTAAAGCGCTAGAAGATTGTAATTCGAGCAAACATCATTAAAATTTGGGTAAAACTGTACTCCCCCAAATTTTTTTGGTTGATACGACTATGACTGTTTGGCTATTATTACATTTACTATTTACAATGCATTATTTTTACAGGAACCAGAATTACAAGCTCGGTAAAGACAACAAAAGAGCTTGGAAAAAAATTTTGGCCGAAATGATTTAAAACCTTAATCTTTTACACCTTTATATTTTAATATTTTACAAAATCAACTTGTCATTGATCAAACTTCAATTGTCACAACATCAGATGATTTTGCTGCCAAAGATAGTAGTGTTTATTTGGATATTTTTTTAATATCCCACACTTTCTTTATGCTTTCACAAATAATTAATAATTTTTTTATGTTTTTCAAAATAGTTTAAATTGTTTCGCATTCTACCAAGTTTATGGTCGCATGTAATTGTCTCTTGAATGATCAAAACAAAATTCACAATTCGATCGTAAGCAGTGGAGAAGAAAATATTATATGAGTCAGCATCGTGGTCAAGTGGTTAAGAGCACAATGTTTGGTGGCTGACATGATCGATAGAATCTAAGTTCAAAACCTACTTTTTCTTTTGCTGTTTCCTTGAGAAAAAATACGTTACTGCAATTTCCTCTGGTTGGCGGTCTTGGCAAGCAGTTTTAAATTTTAATCATACGTATCTCTAAATAGAAAACATCAAACAAACGGCATATCTTGGCATGTTCGAAAATAGGTCTAAATAATGCTTGACAGTTGTTCTATATACGAGGAGTATGTACGTATAGCACCTCGACTCTTTCTTGCAAGCTTGGATAAATATAAAGATGAAGATAACAACTGAATATTTTTGCAAATAAAATGGACATCTAGAAATAGCTTACATTAATGCATTGTATTCCAATCTCGTAATCACAATAAAACTTATATTACGCATTGTTTTATTTATCGCATTGTTTCAGAATGACCGTTAATAAAATATTTTTTGCCCATTTGCGATTCAATCAATGTTGTTAGGCAAACAGAGAATGCGAGAAAGCATTTTTTGATAAAAAGAAGTATAATAAACAAAGTGTAAAAGTATTACAAGAAATTTTTATTTTCTTTGAAGAATAAGTTTTTGTCCAAACGCCTGAAAAAGCAATAATTTCTAGCAGAAATTTGAATACAAAGCGGTTGTCGTTAAAAATAGTGAAGATCGAATATCAAAATACCTATTTACGAAGCGATTTTATCTTGTTTATATCGAGGTGATGCAACTATAAGTAGATTATAAAAAAAATAATTGTTTCAAATTAATGAAAAAATCAAAGTTTTTTAGCATTTAAGGTGTAGAAAATCATAACCAATATTCTTTTTATTAAATTACTACAAGTTTTGAGTGCTATCAAAAGACCAAAAACTTTGAAAGTATCATTTTATTAAAGCTTTAGGCACTTGAATATTTAAAACGTCTATGAAATATTTTTTCGCCAAACTATCCATCACCAACAAGTTTTAGAATAAAAAAATCAAACTTTTGAAACTTACTCCTTTATCTTGAATCAAGAAAAAAAAATTAGTAAAATAAGGCTTTGCTGAGAAAAACAACATTTCCAAGTCTTCACGACTAAAAATAAAATATGAATGGTTTTCAATATGGAATAAAATTTCCGAATTATAGTTCGAATGCCACCAGTGGTACGCGAATTTTCCAGGTGGTAAGCGAGTAAAAATTCATTTAATTTTTTATTTTACATTCATCTCTATATTTCTTCTCACTCACAGAAAAATGTCAGAGGCGTTAGGCAAACGTCGAGCAATTACTCGGACCTACTTCCGGAGATGTCAAGACAAGGTTCTCAAATTAAATTTAAATGATGTAAATAGTTTGTCCTCAGCATGCAACAACCCAAATTTTGTAGCTACAATAAGCAAAAATCAATTTTGATATTTAAATGCTTGCTTTTCTATTGACGATGAATTCTTCATAACGTTCACGTTGAAAATTTGCCAATTCCGTTTTTTCGATTTCTGTGAGATTTTTTCACAAAAACTATATTAAACTGCTTATCTCAAAGGGTTAGTAATGTTTGGATAAAGTTTTGTCCAACAAGAATCAAAGTGTTATTAAAAGAGTAAACTGAAATACTCGAAAACCTGCAACGTATGGCATCTTCTTCGAGTCATTAACTTCCGCCGGTTATGCCTACATTATAGCATATTGTTATTTTGGCAAGTATTAAAAAATGCAAAACATTATTACATCTGTGAAATTGTAGAAAATATCAAATATATGTTTAAAAAATTGCAAGAAACAACTGAGCTTTGAGAATAAAATAGAAAATTTTTTTATAGATTGTATTTGAGCATAGCGTTGGTAGAATTGCTTTAGAAAAGATAACTTGTTTGAGCACAATGCCATAATATGGAAAAGGTTTACCTGAAGCAATTAAAAATGCAAGTTATAAAAAGATTTTTTTTGAAACTTAATTGTAAAACGATAAAAATTGCTTTGTCTTACAAATAAAGTTAAAAACTAAAGAAAAAAACTTGGTTCTTAAAAAAGTGCAGGTTTTCGAAATGTGCTATTGCTTTCCACCATTTAACCACTATAAGAAGTTGGCAAACATTATTTTCAAAACTGTCTTACGTATATATAATTGCGTGACGAGACAGTTGATTGAATGACAATTGATCGAAGCAAGAGTTAATCAAACGATTATTGGTCAAAATCACAACTTATCAAATTATAAAAGAAAAAGTTTTAAATGAAACAATGCAAAGCATTTTGCTACGTTTGTAATCATGCCTGCATAATTGCAACTACCATGTTCACGATTTTCTTCGCTAGAAATCTAAAAAAAATTTTTCGACAATTTTTTTAGCATATATTGTATCTACAGTGGGGCTCGAGATATTAGTCCTGAACATTCTTTGGCAATTAAATAAAATCAATTGATCAAATTTTGCTTATATTTCATATATATAATTGAAATATTGTTTTTAATGATATGCCAACATAAAATGGTAGTTTCATTTCTAAATTTTTTTAAATTTTATTTTTTTATCAAATTTAGTACTTCTCGAGTTATTAGTCAATCATCAAACAACATCATTTTAGCGTGATTTAATTTATTATATGAATTAAGATAATAAAAAACAAGAATATTAGCAGGTTTAATTCACATTTAGAAATAAATACTCACAAAACTACTGAAATTAATGCTTTATTTGTTGACATAAGCTGCCTTATTTTAAATTACCTGAAACTGCCTCTCAGTGACGAGTTCAGTCAATTTCTTGAAGGCAGATAATTCTAAAGAGGATCCTGCGTCTTGTATTGCCTTCCACAAATCAGCTTTGGAAGAAAACTGGCGGAGATTTGCGTCTAAATTTTTTTAAATTTTATTTTTTTATCAAATTTAGTACTTCTCGAGTTATTAGTCAATCATCAAACAACATCATTTTAGCGTGATTTAATTTATTATATGAATTAAGATAATAAAAAACAAGAATATTAGCAGGTTTAATTCACATTTAGAAATAAATACTCACAAAACTACTGAAATTAATGCTTTATTTGTTGACATAAGCTGCCTTATTTTAAATTACCTGAAACTGCCTCTCAGTGACGAGTTCAGTCAATTTCTTGAAGGCAGATAATTCTAAAGAGGATCCTGCGTCTTGTATTGCCTTCCACAAATCAGCTTTGGAAGAAAACTGGCGGAGATTTGCGTAAACCTTGCGCTTGATAATGACCCAAAAATTTTTGATGGGGTTCAAGTCAGGATAACAGGCTGGCTATTGCATCAATCTATCATCTTTGAACCCCATTTATGCAGGAAATTCAGTGGTGGGTTTAGCAGAATGTCATGGAGCGTTATCATGCATGAATAAGATCTTCTTTCGGAGAGAAAGTAGGACATCTTCAAGCCACTCCATCAACACTGACCCAAGGAGGTTGCAATAGGCCACTGAAGTTAATTTAACACCTTCTGGTACACGTACTGGGTCAACAATTTGATCATTGATGATGCCAGCCTATGTCATTATGCCTTCACTTCCTTGTTGGCGACGAATACGAGGGGGCGCTGGTGTCCAGAAACGACCCATCCCTTTAACCAATTGTCGGGTTCATCCAGGGTTGCCCTGGATTTATCAGTAAACAGAATGTACTTCCTTAATAGTTTTATGAACTTTTGGGCTCACTGTACTCTGCTTTTGCGGTGTTTGGCATTCATTGGAGGCACTTTAATGGGTGATAAGTTTTTCCCATCTCAAGAAAAAATTTTTTCCTGGTGGATTTTGGCATATTTATAAATCCTGCTGCAGCAATCCTCACTCTACTGTTTTTTCCCGGATTGGCACTCATTGCACGACAAATTCTGCGCATGTTTCGATCAAATTTAAGCTTAGAGGACCCCACATCTGACTTCTTTTTCTCGGAGAGGGGTCCGCCAAAAATCTCTTGATTGTTCTTTGGTGACGGCCCAGTTCTTCGGCTATTGCTTCGACAGGTATACCTTTAGCAGTATTTCGGATGATAAGAGACTTCTTATCCTCAGATACATCTGTTTTGCGTTCCATAATGGATAAATAATATTGGTGACTGATTGGTCGAGCCACAAAATTTTTACAAAAAGACTTAAATTTACTAAAATATTTAGAAATAGGGTTGTTGATCTTATGAATATGTTATAATATCACACCTTATAACAGTTCAAACTATGAAAACCAAAATTTGAAAAGAAATGAAAAAGTTATTATTCAGAATTAGTTTTGACTCTTATTTCGAGCGCCAGTGTAGTAACTTGACATATATGATAACAACTTTAACTTTTTTTCATAACAATAATTAAATTAAGTATCTTTAATTTGTCCTGTTGCAATTTGGTGTTTGGCAACCAGGTTCGACAAACTTCTAGTTGCAATTAATTTATAGTCGTACGCTTTTACTATCCTTTATTAATTAAACCATATTCGTTTTGCAGTTTTTATATTATAAAGATAAATTAACTGTATCGAGAAATTTTTGCTCTATAAATAGTTGCCACCAAAAAATTTTAATTTCTTTCCAATTAACGACAAGACCAATAAAGCGGTTGAAAATTTATATTTTTAGATTGAAAAGGGATCAGAGAATAGCAACGCTGCTAAAAAACACTGTGGTGCTCTCAAACTACCGGCACAATTGTCTTTAAATTTTATTAGTGTTTTGATTTTTATTCATATGAAAGTTGGTTCATTTTTTTTTTAAATACTTACAGTACGTGCTTCGGGTGACACCGTGCTATTGCTATTCTCTTTTAGCTTTATTTTAAACTCCTTTAAAAAAATTTCTCTTAAACCTATCAAAACCTACATCAACAAACTAAGTTAAAAATATTATTTTTTTATAAAAACCTCATAGAGTTTTTTATAGCAAAAAGAGTTATCATAAAATGAGAGACAATTTTATTTCCCATCAATTTGTAAATAAAGCCATTTTAATGTTTTATTTTCATAGTTTTAAGCAAAAGATTTAAAGCAAAAGATTAAAAAAACAGGTGCTAATAAAAAAAACATTTTTTTGTCGGATTTTATCCAGCAAGAGTTTCAAACTGTTGTGTTTGAGGTAATTTGATTAGCGCATTTTCTTGTATTTTATCACCAGCTACTAATCTTCACGAGTTTTCGAGTTTTTCATTTTATTTTATCAGTTCAAAATTTTGTACTGTTTACTGACAAAATGAAATAAATGATGATTTTTATGTGAATAAACCCAAATTTTACTTCTGGTTAACATCATAAAAATAAGACTGCAATGCGCAGAGAATGCAAAAAAATTGCAGCAATATGGATATAAAAGAAACAAAGCCACGAGCAGAGGTCTATTTGTGGTGCCTCCTAAAAATATTTTGCCTAGGAACCCTATTGAGAAACCCTGACCTTGACATTGAAAAAAAATTGCAATAATTAAAACAAGTTGTTTTCTTAATGATATCTTTTGAACAAGTGATTTGTGTTACCGAATTTGAAAATAGCCAACTAGAAACTTATCTCTAAGCTTTTCGTTAGGAGATAAACGTCGGAATGAAGGAAAAAAATTTTTAATTGATTTTGTAACAAAGCTAAACGAAAATAATTAGATGTTTGAGAAAGGCGTCACAACGCATGATCAGCGCAAGATTTTCCAATCGTAAACAATCTCTTTTTGTTGGCACAAATTTGGCTTGCATGATTTGATGTGAACGGTTTTTAAAGGAGATAAATGAAAAGATGAACGCCAAATAAAGAATAATAAATTTTTCATCATTGTAATTTTTAGCGCACATAGGATTATCTAAAAGATGCTGACCAATTGCAGATTCACTAAACATGACTGGGTTTAAAGATTTGCCAGAACGAGTGGAGATATTGTAGGAGTTTGGAGTTCGGCCGGTTCTAATAAATTTAGAAATATGTTGACGAATTCTGTCCAGTAATCGTTGAGACGTGCTGCCTACGTACCGACTATCACAGTGGTACAAAAAATCATAAACTATATTGCTTAAAAGCAAAGCAGGAAACACGTCCTTTTTGATTGCAGGAAGAAGTGCAATTGTATAAAGAATAATCAAGAAGTATAAAAATAACGCGTTGTTTTACTGCAAAAAAAGCATTTTTCCACACTTCGATGTAGAGTAACGATTGGTCAAGTTTAGACTTCCTTGTGCAGCAACTGTGGTTCTGAATCACAGGACATCTTTTATCTCGTGCTATACTGCCCTGCCCTTGACTATGACACGACACTTGATCGAACGACACTTGATCGAACGACACTTGATCGAACGACACTTAATCAAACGACACTTGATCGAAACGACACTTGATCGAAACGACATGAGATCAAAACGACATTTGACCGAAACGATACTTGACGACCAAAAGGACACTCGACCAAAACGACACTTGATTGAAACGGTATTTTCTATATGTTTGCGTGACGCGAATTTAATATACATTGACATGTCAACTCAACATTTAAGAACTAGAGTTAGGAAGGATTTGGACTTTAACTTATAGTGCCAAGTGCAATAAAAGATTATGTAAGGTATTGTAATGTTTGTTCTTCTGTCAAATAAAATACAAACTCTCTTAAAATAATGAAAAAGTGTAAGTCCGAATTTCATACAAAAATACATGAAACATTGTTTATTAAATATTAAATAAAATATTTATTAAAGAGTTTAATTTTAGCTTAACTAAATTTATAAAAAGAAAGCAACATGTAAGCCGAAAAAGTTTATACTTATGGTTTCTTTTAGTTTTGTTTTAGTATAAATATATGTCTGTTTTTGTATGTAATTGTGGTATGGTTGGAAAAAGTATACTCTTTCCCTAACTTGTAAAACAAGAATTCTAGATTTTAATTGAAGCAGCCGTTTCTTTCTTTCTGTTGTAAGACAATATAACTAGCAAATTTAACAAATTTTTAAACTTATGTCATTTAAACTAGTATATTAACAACTGTTGACGATTGTGAAAAGTAATGTACGAGGGACGTTCAGAAAGTAATGCAACCAGGTTTCTTTTCATAACATTAAGTTTTAAAGGTACAAAAATCCTGCATCAGAAGAAAGCATATAGCATGAGCATTTCATAATTACTTCTTCATGTAATCTCCCGCTTTCCGAACCGCCTTTTCCCACCTTTTCACGAGTGCACATATTCCTTCATTGTAAAATTTCACGAACTGCATTTTTAATCACTTCCTAACAGCAGTTTTGACCTGGAGAAATGTCGCCTGCTCAAACTTTTTTTAAGCGGCCCAAACAAATAGAAGTCAGACGATGCCAGGTCTGGAAAATATGGAGATGTGAAATTGTTGTCCAGCCAAAGGAGCTGATGACCTCACGGGTTTTGAGGCTGGTGTGAGGCCTAGCGTTGTCATGTTGCAATAATACCTTAGACATTTCCAAAGCAAGTCGAACTCTTTGAATTCTTGCTTTCAACTTTTTTAATGCATCGATGTGTAAACATTTGAATTGATTGTTGCTCCTTTGGATATAAAGTCTATCAGTATCACACCAACACTATTCCAGAACACAGTCACCATCACTTATCCTGAAAACTGCTGAGAATCCTGAAAATTAAATCAGTTGCATTAATTTCTGAACATCCTTCGTACTTAATTTAAACTTGCAATTTTTAAATAAAAAACATTTAAGTAACAAAAGGTCACTTTAAAAAGAGATCTATAGTCCAAAATAAACAAATAAATTTATGTTTAGTCATTTAAACGAAAAAAATTATATTTTAAAACCTATTTTTTATAAATACACAACTAATCATTATTTTTTTATGAACTGTCATTTTGATCAAATGTTGTTTCGGTCAAGTGTCGTTCGATCAAGTGTCGTTCGATCAGGTGTCGTAGTACCGTACTTGACTCTCCACGTCTTGATATTTTCGGCTACTCCCTTTCTATTCTTGACCTCTGGTCTCGCCCTTGGGGATTGCCCGACCATTGGGACTCTGCGGAGTTGATCCGCGTCCACATCCCTAGGAATGGCTCGGTAAGCCCACCATCATCATCAGACCGAGACTTAAAAATTTTTCCGAGACCAAGACTGTCGTCGTCGTCGTCGTCGTTCGAAGGGCATCCATTCCAGGCCAGATACAAACAGGATTGGGGCCGAGGGTTTATCCTTTTACTACCCCAGACTGCTGTACTGCCTGGATCAGATGCTGGCAGTGATGTCATTAAGCCAGCATCGAGTTTTGTCATCCAAAACCGTCAGACCAAGACTGTGATCGACACCGGAAAATTTCGAGACCTAAGATTTGGGACCGAGAGCAGAAACCAACAGGACCAAGATCCAGACCAAAAAATTTTACAAAAATACAGTCCAATTTCAATTATTCCCAAACCAATGAATTATTTTATATAAATTATATCAACAAGCATTTTGAACATTTCTTAACAAAAAATCGTGTTCAAATAAAATGTATAAACAACGTATAAAAATGGAATTTTTTTATTTTTAAATAGAATGTATGAAAGTATATTCTACTTGAATAGGTGGTATTTAGCTGGGATTTTTTGTTAAAAAAAGTTTTTCAAATTAATTTTCCCGGTCTATGCATCCTATAATGAATCTACCACTCATTGCAAGTTTGAACCTGGTTTAGTTTTCAATCGTTTTGAATTATTTTTATCTTTAACATGTTGGAAAGAGATTTGCTCTGTGTGGTTGCATCATTAACACTTCGCTTTAAAAAAAACTCAACTAGAGCAGAAGAAAGTCGAAACAAATAAAGGCATGTTGATTAACAATGTTGAAAAAAGTAGGATATTTATTAAAAATTTTTTTCAAGACTTAAAAATGCTGAAGACACGGCATCACGATTATAGTTGAATAGCTTGGCTGTCTGTGTTGGCAAGTTGCAGTTGTTTGATTTATTGGCTATTTTTGGCTTTATAAAATAGAGTTTGTCTAATTAATCATTTCAAAAAATTTAAAGTATTGTCGAATTATGCATAGTAAAAACTGTTTAACGAATCGCTGGTTTTTTTTCGGTATTACCCCTGTTTATTTTCTGTGCATCTTTGGATAGATTATTTGGAGAAGTTTTTAAGACCTTGTCTTTTTCTATCTTGTCATCTAAATACTTTTTTGTTTAACTACAAAGCAATTTTTTATTCTGTTTTAAGAAAATAAATTCACAAAGTGGCGTATGCAAAAATTTGTTATGGAGGGAAAAGTAGTTGCGAGCCAAAAAACACGATCACAATAATCCGTGATGTTTTTTTAGAAGTGACAGACCTGGTGCAACAAAAAAGACAGCCCTTTTAAAGATTCACCAAAAAAATTTTTAAAAATTACTTATTTATTTTAGAATTATCGTTTCATCTTTAATTTTGATCCTACTGACTCCCGGGAAATTTTCGAAAACGTTAAACATAGAGCAAGTGCCAAAATATTACGTTGATCTGCTTCTGGAGAAACCAAGATATTGCTGTCCAGTTGAAATTCTTAATTTTATATTTTTTTTGGTTGTATTTCGAGGCATGATGAAAATTTAGCACTGCTTGCTAAGACCACCAAGCAGGAAAAAAATGCTCTAAAGTGTTTTTCCAAAGACACAACAGAACGGCAAGAGCAGGCTTTCAAACGCCACCATGTGGATTACATTTCCCTTCATCACGGCGCTTTCAACCACTCAACCACAACGCCGACGAATGTAAAATAAAAGTGAAGAGCTTTTTGCTTTTCATTGTTTTCAAGCCCTAATTTTCTTTTAAGTGAAAAAAATCGTCAATTTATTTCAGCAATTTTTCAGCTGTCTTAGTGCTACTACGAATATTTAAACATCAATCTTTATGAAGGTTGTTTAACCCCCAACTTTTTCCCTTCTTCGCATACGCCTACTTTTTAACCTGTTCTTGAACGGGTTGTCAAAGTGCGGTTAAATGTTTAAAGCGCTGTGATTGTAATCAAAACGGCTATAGTTCAAAACGGCTATAGTTCAAAACCTACTCGCGCCTTTCTGCTGTGTTATTGGAAAAAACAATTTAAGGCACTTTCTTTGCTTGGTGGTATTGGCAAGCAGTTCTAAATTTCAGTCATATCTCTCTAAAAAACTAAAAAATTAAAATAAAAAGCTTTAACTGGACTGCAATATCATGGCATCTATTGGAAGCTGGTTGAGGTAATTGCTTGTTTTAAGTACAGTATTGATGAAATTGCTTTTCACAGCGATTCAAGCAAAAACACAAAAGTGTTCAATCAAAGACACAAAAACACAAAACTCAAACGTGTTTTTGATTAAACTTAATTTTCGGGCTTTATCGGGCTGAACTAGTCGGCCCGTTTATAACTCTGATTCAAACTAAAAGCGAAAAGCGTAAAAAAATTGCCCAAGCTCAAAATTTTTCGTTCTAAGTATCAAAATATTAAAGTTAAAATAATTTAACTTTTTAGCCTGATTCAGACTAAAGACGATTACGGAAAAAAACAAGTGGAAAGCAGAATTTTTCTCAACGTTATCAAAACTTATGTTTTACACTTCCGCTTTCATTCTAAACTAACTGTAACTCGGCAACGGCGCAATAAAAACAAGATAAGCTTTTTATTTGTCAAAGTCAAACAAAGAAGAACATAAATAACACGGAAAGAACACTTGCATAACAATTAAGATAAGTTATCTTGATTTTATGCAGTGATAGACAGTGACTAGAAATTGTCGTTTTGCCTTCAGTACAAAGGGTTAGATTCTTGTCCATATCAAATGAAAATTTAACGAACATGTATTATAGTGTTGTTAATTGAAAATGGCAGGTAGACTACGAAGAGACTATTCAGTCTTTGTGTCAAGTAGCCTTCCTTTGAATACTAAAGAGGCATATGCGCGTCGAAACACCAACACGTTTAAATTGAATTATTTTTACATACTACTGTAGATTACAATAACAACTACAATAACTGTAGATTACAATATCAAACAAAAAAACAAATGAAAAATAGATAAAACAAAAAAAAACAATTTGAAGACCATACGACTGTGGACAATAGATAAAATTTTTTATGAATTCAATAAAGCGTTTTTGCAATTCTTTTTGAATTTATTAAGGTATTGTGATCTTAGTTCGTGGAGAATTGGGTTCCAAATTAAGAGGCCTGTGTGTTAATTTTAAGTTCTATTGGTATTGAATAAAGGGATAGCCAATTGATCATAATTTGCAAATCTGGTTGTATAAAAGTGTATAAAAGTGGTTGTATAAAAGTGTGTTTTTTGCTAAAATAAAATAGTTGTCAAATGAAGATGGGAGAGGTTTTTTGAAGAGATATGAATAAATTTAGCTATTTTAAATTCTATTAGTTATTATAGAGATAGTAAATTACTTTTTTGATTTATTCGAATTGCATTGGTATACCCGCTACAGTTCTTAACAATCCTAATTGCCTTATTTTGTAAAATCATTCCCCAAGTAGTCAAACCATAATTAAAGTGTGAATGAATTAGAGCATAGTAACGTTCAGTGACGTGCCGTGAAGCTTGTGGTTGGTGAGGAACTAATTTTTTAAAGTGGTGTTAGCGCTAATATTATTTAATAACGAGACAATGCTCTACTTAATAAAAAAAAGCAATTTTAAAACATTCTCTCACTTTTAACCAACTCTTTGTTTTGCCTTTTGTTAAAAATTACTGGCTTAGATTAACTTGAAACTTAGTTCTCGATGGTCGTCTAAAGATATAGTCGGACATTCTACATTTTCAAATCAAAAGTTGGAAGGGCTATTGTTGTTCACAATGGCAATTGTGTCATTAGTTTCAATTGTCTTCACTACGGAACAAAAAAAATTCACAATCAGTTTTTACAAGTTAAGGTAAGGTATAGTTAGTTAAAAATTTACCGTGTGTTATAAAGATCAAAAGGCTGCCAAAACTTGAGGTTCAAACATTAAATTATAAATATACAAAAATTAAATTGAAAGCTTAATGTTGAAAATTTTCTTAGTTTAGATACTAAATGATCTTTCATTATTAAAACTTAAAATTAAGTTATTGCGTTGTAGTTGTACAATGCGTGTATTCCGACTTACTAGACACAAATTGATTTATCTTATTTTAGCAAATGTCGGCAATAAGAAAAACTTTTTTTCTCTACGAGGTCACTATTACGGCATGCATCAAATCTCTCTCATTTCAACAAATATTTTCACCAAAAGAAAAGAAAACGCTATATTGTTTCACTTTTGTTTCTTTTTTTATCTGAAGGGAGGCAATCTTAAAGCTGCCTCATTAGCGTGTACTAGCAAATTTTTTGACAAGAACGCTTGACAAAATGATTAAAGCGCTGAAGAAACAACCATTAAAAAGTCAAAAATTAGGGTTAAAAAAAAAACTATTTTAACTACTACAGTATAATTTTTACTAATATTTTTTAACCAATAGCAAGTTGTATCAATTTTGCAAAGACTATGACTACAATATTTTATTTCTACTTTATTTGATTTTCACGGGTAGGCACTGCCTCACTTGCCTCTTCTGACGACACGTCCCTGGTAAAGTTTGAGTAAAGAAGTGCGGTTTAAATAATATTTGAGTTTACCCAAAATACCAACAGATCTGAAGATTTTAGTTTCCACGAGATTGATGTGATCTAGAAAATTTAATTATTATTAAATATAACACCGAGATATTTTACTTTTGTTGAAAATTTAATTGACCCAGCAGAGCAAATAACATTTAATTGAGGCGTTGATAAATTTAAGCTAGTAGAAATAATTATTAGGTTGCGATTTCGAAGTATTAAGTGTAAATTTTTTAAAGTTTAGCCGATTGCAGACAGCGGTTAAATCTTTGTTTAATTCAATTTAAAGTTTTCCGGTGTAGATTCACTTATTAGTAAATAAGTATCATCAGCAAATAATCGAGAAATACAGAGTGTCTATAAGGTTCTGCACACAATTAAAATTTAATATCTCAAAAACCGCATAAGGTAGAAACTTTAAATTTTCCACAGTGAATTATACCATCATAAAGTTTTTTGTTATTTTTTACATGTTATTTATTGTTAAAATAAGCAAGAATAAGTCATTTTTAATAAAGGCCCAAGTTTGCAACAAAGTATAAAACATGTTGACCATTCAAAGAAAAGCACAATGTGTTCTTTGGTACCATAATTGAAATCACCAACTGCAGTACAACATAAATTTAGAAATGATTTTGAACAAGACCCTCCTCACACTAACAGCATTAAGAGATGGTTCAAAAATTTTATGGAAACCGGCAGCATTTTGGATCGCAAAAGATCGGGTAGGCAAAGCATTGATAAAGAGACTGTTGATGCTGTGCGTGTAGCATTTCATCGTAGCCTAAGGAAATCAATTCGTGTTGCATCAAATGAACTTGCTATTCCTCGAAGCACAGTTCACAAAGTTTTACATAAACGACTTCGGCTCCATGCTTACAAGTTACAAATTGTCTATCAACAGTCTCTTCATCAATGCTTTGCCTACCCGATCTTTTGCAATCCAAAATGCTGCCGGTTTCCATAAAATTTTTAAACCATCTCTTAATGCTGTTAGTGTGAGGAGGGTCTTGTCCAAACTCATTTCTAAATTTATGTTGTACTGCAATTGGTGATTTCAATTTATGGTACCAAAGAACACATTGTGCTTCATGTTGAATGGTCAACATGTTTCATACTTTGTTGCAAACTTGGGCCTTTATTAAAAATGACTTATTCTTGCTTATTTTAACAATAAATAACATGTAAAAAATAACAAAAAACTTTATGATGGTATAATTCACTGTGGAAAATTTAAAGTTTCTATCTTAGGCCGTTTTTGAGATATTAAAATTTTAAATGTGTGCAGAACTTTATGGACACCCTGTATTACTTCCTGGTTCTGATGCTGGTAGCTAGAAAAAATATTAAAAAAGCTATTAGAAAAATCTTAGAAGGTCGTTAAAGTGGGAGGAAGGCATCCAGTGGCAATGTACAAAGCGTTGTCATTGAGGCGAGTGTAAGCGCTGCAACACTAACTTGGTGTGTGGTATCAGTTGTAGAATAGATCAGAGAAGGACAGCTGCCAGCAGTGTTGTGGAACCGGATCTTGAACTCGCAAGCCGCATCAGCAGTGTGGCACAAAATATAATTTGTTGCGATTTTTTGCAAATTAATGGCAGATCGTGAGGATCTTTTTGCTTGTTGTACAATCTAATATACTTGTACAAACCAGTATAAGCAATAATAGAATGCAAAGAAATATTAAGTAACAAGGCATTATGATACGGAACTCTATTGCACAGACATTTCAAAATCTTCCAAAAACTTCTTTCAAGATTAAATAAAAATTGCTTTTGTTGCAATGTTATAATTCAATAAATTCCTAATTCTCCATTCAATTCTAGTGCTAATTTTTCTGTAACTTTTGGATGTTGCGGCATATGTCTTCTGTGTTTTCAATTTTTAGTTTAAGGAGTGGCTGCTTGACTTAAAAACCGAGGAGGTCCATTTTCAGCTTCCCCGTTGTCAAACAACACATTTAAATGCTTCTATTTTGTTTATTATTTACTACTTACTTGTTTTTTTGTTTGATTGTTTTTGTTTTGTTTATTTTATTTGTTTTTTCATTTTGTACATGGTAATGTTGTTCGGTGGCAAAATAAGCTGATATCTGTGTCAATGTCTAATAATTTAAATTTAAGTATCCTAGTAATTTAAACTCATCTAAGGCCTTATCCAAATAATTCAAATGCATATAACTTAACAATTTAAATGCATGCATTCTAATAATCTAAATCCATGTAAGGGAGATTAGGTATCATTGAGTATAAAGGACCTTTGAGCCATGGTTTCATTCTCCTAGATTAAACATCGCAGCGAGTTTACAGTAATGCGTAAAAATTACTTTTATCGTAATATTTTTTGACCGTAATTGTAAGATGATTATTTGCGCAGAGAAGATTAAAAACCATTAGGACAAAATTTTGTTTTTTGGATTGTTGCTATTGATTTAAAAGAAAAATTGTTTGAAAACCCTATATTAAAATTCCATCTTTTAACTCACTCAGACATGCATACAACTTTTAGATTTGATCAAGCATTAACAAAATATTACGTTTCAAAAGTTATAATCTTTTTTCCGAAAGTTCTTTAGCTTGGAGACCAATGGGCCAATCTTAAAGGACTTTTGGGCCAGTATTTTTTAATGCTGTCGTTTGTCGTCGTTTGAAAGGGCATCCACTCCATGTCAGACACAAACAGAATTGGCGCCGAACGTTTTTCCTTTTACTGCCCCAGGCTGCTGTACTGGCCGGATCAGATGCCAGTAGTTATGTTGCTAAGCTAGCATCAAGTTTCGTCATCCAAAACCGTTATACCTCGTGCTCCATGTGGTGCCCGATGTATGGAGAACGCTATTAGAACGTGGTCTGCGGTTTGTCCACCGGCGCCGCACTGCAATTCGGTAAATGATTTGGCAATTCGGTGAAGGAGCGAGACTCCATTTGTGCATTAGGGTGGTCCTTATTAGTATACAAAAAAATTTTTTTCTCAAAAGTGTTGGTCTGACCCTGCAAAAGTGGTCCTTTTGGTAAAAAAACACTCTGCGTAAAATTTTATTGAAATATATTAACGTTTAGAGGTGGCTCCATTTCAACCCAGATGAATTTTATGCTTTTACTATAGAAAAAAATATGCACAGATTTTGCTAGATCGCATTCCGCCAAACACTTGCCAGCGTGGATCCCCCTCCATGTTTTCTTTCACAGTGGGTATTATCTGTTCATCGGCAGGGGTATTGTAATGACCATTGTCACTCATTGTTGCCCAGTAAGCTCCGCTTGAGAGTGATAGTAAATTTTTTGCGGTGGTCAGAAACAACATTTAGAGCAAACTGTAGTTAATCCTCATTTTTTGTGAGACGGCCGGAGAAATTCTCGATCAGTGCAATCTTTTGTTTAGCATGGTGATTAGTAACAGAAAACGTGCTGATGAAGCTTTTTGCAGCATTAAAGCCAGACTGGTGTTTCCATTGAGCTGCCGGATATTTGAGGTAATCTTCTGGAAGATCCAATTTCTTGAAAAGAAGTGTGGAGTTCTTGGTCGTGTAGTCAACCACAGTTTTCTCTTGAGTAAATTTCAAGTCGATAGTTGCACGCTTCAGTGGCTCTTCTTCCCCTTCTTTCTCTTTTATAGTCATAAGCATTTTATCCTTGATACCATTGTCCAAATTGTCATCAATTAATGCCAAACCGACCAATTGCTCTGACAGAAACCCCAGTTGGCTTGCCATCTTCTTCACCGTAGCATTGGATATGTTGGTGTTAATTGTATGGTACTGTTGCAATTGTTTTTAAAAGCTTCACTTTATTGCTTGGAGCCTTTGCAGCAATGCTGGCTAGGCTTTAAAGTAGATGTTGCCTAGGCTTTAAGTAGATGTGGAAAAAGAAGCTGCAGACTTTTTGTAATCCTTGATGCTGGCATGCTATTAGCTTGAATTGCAAACGAAACATCCATACTTTAAATGTGTAAACTGCCTTTGCCATTCATCGAGATTGGTTCATGATATCGGGAGCTACATCGTGGATGGCACGAGGAGGAACAGATTCTAGAAAGATGATAGCCAGCTCCAGAAGCTCTCTGCAGTCATCTCTATGCTAAGTGACTTTTACAGCTGCTTGCAAAATCTTTACCATCTCATTTTTGATATCAGCACAGCGTTGTCAGTGTAGTCATCAGTTGACAAATCTTCAAATATACAGTAGTTTGATCAATATACTGCCATTTTGTTTTAAATTGCTCAAACAAGTACAAAGGTGCAGATGAAGACCCCATGGATTCAGAAAAGACTGCTGCTGCAATCAGCTCCAAAGCTTGATGATGATAGTTAATGTATAAAGTTGTTCCAAAGGAATACAGGGGCCTTTGTCCGAACCAATTACAGCTGGTTGTGTCATGACACATTCCCTGGACCTTATCTTCCAAACTCCAGTCTTTTTAGAACAGAAAAGATGGCTTTAGCTTGTGCTTCTCCTGTACCAGATGGTAACTTTGGCACTGCAAGAAGCTGTGCTTGCCCATTAGTTGTCACTAGGACAGGCAGTCTCTCCACACTTTTAGTTCCAGTGTATATACACAACAGCATAAGCGTCTTATGATAAAAAGTTTCATATCGATAGAGCTACCTCTAAACACTAATTTATTTCAATAAAATTTTACAACGGGCATTTTTTCACCAAAAGAAACAATTTGGCAGGGTTAGACCAGTAGAAATAAAAAAGTAAAAAAATAATGACCATTGTTGATGGAAGAATAAAATCACCCAACACCCAACCATGCCAGTCCTAAAACCCTTAAGCTTAAGCCAAACTTTTTGGGGCAAGCTCACTCCACAGGGATGGCACTGGTCCTGGCTATGAAAACACGGAGCCTAGATGTATTTTTATAATACTCTGCGTTGCACCTATAGTTTTTCTACTCAGAAGCGCAAATGGCAAGTCCGGCAAGATTATTTAAAAGATTCTGTGCAGCTGGCACAATTGAGCGTCTAGATTTTAGTCTTTCTTAGCGTTGACCTGAGGACTCACTTAAAAGATATGATCAGGGTCCAGAGATCCACGGTAAGCCAAGAAAAGTGTCGCTTCCAGTCAGCGAAGCTCACCTGGCTGGATGTGTTAAGGTATGGGTAAGTGGTCCGTTAAAATGGGACGCAGGCATCCAGTGACTATGCACAAGGCGTCGTTCGAGACACTGTCTATGAGGCAAATGTGAGGGCTGCGATATCAGACCCGTGCGCGGTACTCAGCTATTGAGTAGACCAGAGATAAAGCAGTTGTGCTTAGTGTTTTGGCACCAGCACTCCATCCTGAGCCTATAAGTTGCCTCAGCAGTGTGACCCGCGAGGATAGCTTTTTGCGCAAACGTGAGTGATCTGTCCAGTTTTATCTGAAGATAAGTAGGGGTGGGACAGAACGGTAGAAATCTATTGTTTTTGTAAACATTTAGCTCACATTTGGCCACTCAGTTAATTAAGTGAACGGCTGCCGTCACCGTCTTAGTGTGACTGAGCTTCAACCTGCAAGTCTGCAGATACGCTGAAAGTACAGACATGTCTTGGCTTAACCCTTATCTACCTAGGATGTTTTTTCTGTTGACTACCTAAGGTGGGTCCTCGGAGGACCCTAAGTTTGCATGTCCAATATTCTTAACGGACAGTAGCTACGCAGTTGATTTTTTGAAATGTTGGAGAAAATTTATTCTAGTTTAGTCAAATGGTTTTACTTTTAATATATTTGCAACTAGTCTCTTCTTATTTTGCATAAAATTGAAGGCCCTCAAATTTTTGTTGATTGCTTTGTTTTGCCGACATAATCGGATTTGTCACGGCGGATGCAAAAAAAAATAACTACTACGTGACGCAGTAATCTTGACAAACACAGCAAGACAGACGCATAGTTGGTAAATAAAGCTTGAATTGCTGTCAACGTCAAAACCGTTTACGATCAGTACCGCGTATATTTTATTTAGTATATCTAGCAATTTTCAGAGGTCACTTCTCGGAATAACTTGGAATGTACTAGTGATAATTTTATAACTGCTATGCTTCTAATTCGTTGTGTATACATTTCCGGAAAACCTTATTCAAAATTTCTCTTAGTGTGATTTTTTTATAAATTATTTTAGTATGAAATAAAAAACTAGCATTACATAAAAACTTTCTCTCTCCGTCAAACAACATTCTGTTTTTTCAGTTATTGCGCAATAACAATAATTACAATTAAGCTGCATGAATGCACAGCAAAAATATTGCGAATACAACACACAAAAAATCATTGAAATCACAGAGTAACAATAAACATGTTTGGTATATTTGAAGCGATACAGCACAACTAAAGCTAGTTGTTGCTCAACGAGTAGCACTCAACGCACATTTGTATAGAATGTTGGCAACAAGCAGGCTTGCCAAAAATTTGACACTGGTTTATTGTTTTTGTCATGTCGTTTTTTCTTTTCTTCTGACCAGGACAGATATTTCTAAAAACAGGCACGGCACCGTTTTCTGTTTTCGGACTTTTGCGGATATTGTGTGTTATTTGAAGATAAAGCATCTTGTTGTCGTAAGTTGAAAACGCCATCATTAAGAAGCAAATCAATTTTATAAAGTATCGAGGTTTGAAGCCCAGTGAGGGGACGTTGTTGGACATGTGGCCGGATAAGTCTAAGAGCCAAGTCCATTCCAAAATTATAAGAATTTACCTTGCGGGGGTCGGAACCACGGCTCAAAGCTAAAACTGTAGCAGCATTTACACGGCTTATATTGAGAATATAAGCAGATTCTGCTATTTTCCATCGATTTGACTTTGTTTTGCAACTAAAAGTGGCCATTTGTTGGTCCATAACATCCGTACCGCCTTTAGTGAAGTCTTATAATTTGTAAATGACAGGTTTTTTTTTCCATCATCTTTCGTCGTTCCCAGAAGCGGATGCATAGAAGAAAGGAAAAGAACGTTTCGTAAGCCTGTGCTCTTAGTTTTTACAACATAAGAGTGAAGAACAAGTTTTTTATTTTTGTTTTCCCAGAAGCATTCGTAAGACAGTGGTTGGCAACCGCTCCTACTCTTCAACTCCATCGGTATTCCCTTTCGGTTTGCTTGCAATGTGCCCACACAAATTATATTGTTTGAAAGTAGCCACGTGGCTAACGAAATACTTGTATAAAGTCGGGCAAAAGATATGTTCCTCCCCTGTATGTCAACATGTTTTTGCAATTGCATAACCAAATACTTTGCAACATTTTCCGTTCCTGGTGTGTAGTACGCCGTGGGTTGATCACGAGGTTTTCCGCAGTATGGGGTAGTTGAAAAAGTATAACTGTATCTCACTGCGTTTATAGATTTAAAAAGCAGACCATACTTGGCGGGCTTGCTTGGATTAAATTGCTTGAATCCGATGCTTGTTTTCATTGGGTACAAAGTCTCGTCCAGTGAAAGGTATTCATCGGAAATAACGTGCTTGCAACAGTTTTCTCCGAAGATTTCAAAAAGCTCCCTTATTGCAGCAAACCTGTCGTGCTTCCATCGTGCTTGGCGAGTAGAATGATTATCAAAGGAAATGCAAGCGTACAAAAACTGAAATCGATTTTTGCTCATCGTAGTTCCAAACGGTTGAGGACCCATGAGAGCACTGTATAAATATTTTACATCGTGATTACACATCCCTGCTAGAGCACGTAAGTACATCAGCCCAATAAATGCTAAAATTTCAGTTTCATCAACAACGTCCATAAAATTATACCAAGTTTGCTGCTTAAATTTAAATTTTTTTGTCTTTTTGATGCGTTGATTTGTACATGTTACCACAATTTCCAGGATTTTTTGCGAGAAGAACAACTCCCATGATGATTTAGCATCAGTTGTTTTGCAACTCCAGTTGGACCGGGTTGTCCAATAATCACAGCCGATCTAGGTTGCCATCCAGCAGATTGAGGTTTCTGGTTTGTCCACGAAATGTATTCATCCAAATTTTTTTGTTGGGTGTTTTTTTTAGAATTGCTGTATACATTTTCGGTTTCGATTGAGGAAGCAACACGTCGTCATAGTTTAGAGGGTTCAAAGCCGATTCCAAGTTGCAGACCAACGTGTAGCCAATATTTTTTTTAGTTTTTTTAAATGCTTTGAAGTAAAGAATAAATCTATATATAAACGAATATTACACCTTACAAAAATGCAGAGTTTATAAGTTACTGGAAAAGAAAATGATTACACTCCTTTTCCTTGAACTTACCTAATTAGCTTCAGAACTGAACTTCTATATGGATTTTAATTAGAATAATATTTACAAAGACCAGAACATTGCTTCAAGATATTACATATCCCAATTCGTCCTAATGGCAACCATATGATGTGCTATCATTCCGATAGATTACATAACTAAATCACCAACCACGAATTCAAAATTTACGCCAAACTATCAATACAAAACCAAAAAAATATTCACTTCAACGAACAATATCCTGGCTATGCCACCCACAGTGGTGGATATTCAAATTCAGAGGCCCAAGGCAGGGATTTTCAAAAATCAATCTTCTCTAAAAAAGAAAAAGAGCTTTGATCTCGTCTATCACTTTTTTCACCCAAAATCATGGGATCTCTAAAAAAAAAAAGGTCTTCACTTCGGTTTCATCTCTAATTTCTCTATTTTGCTAAAATCAAGGTGTTCTCTAAAAAAAAGGTCTTCCCTTCAATTTGATCTCTGAATTCTATTTTGCTCCTGAAATCAAGGTTTTCTTTAAAAAAAGGTTTTCACCCACTTTTCGTCCCAAATTCATAATAACCTCGAAAAAACATCTGCATCGAATTGAAACAGTATGTGCTATTTTCGAGGGGGCCCCGAGGCAATTGCCTCATTCGCCTCACTTAATATCCATCACTGGCCACCCAATAAAGCAATTTTTATTTTTAAACAAATACACCCAACGTTATTAATAGGTTCATTGCAAACTGTATAAGACAAGTTAATATAATAAAATATATTCCAGAGAGTCATTAAAGCACATGACACTCAAAAAAGTATGAGTAGAGCTAAAAAAAGAGTTATTTTGTCAACACTTTTGTATTTTATTCAAGACGAATGAAACGGATTCCTCGGCCATCGGTAAAGGGGTCTCCCCTATAAAGAGTTTCTTAGTTGTACAATTTAAACTTGCAAATTTTTGAAAATTTTGGTTAAGACTGATTTATTCTTAATTTAATGCCTCTTCTGTGCAGTTTTATTATAAAAATCGTTAACGTAATAAGTTTATCGTAAGTTTATCTACAAAACTTCGGCTATCGCTACTAACCTGGACGAGTTAGGTGTGTTTCGTCTTTGTGGGTAAAACGATGTATCTGCTGCTTCAATATCTTCGTTTTGGGCAATAGATGTTGCACAATCTTTTTCCTCTGATGAGCTTTCCGTGTCGGAAATTGTCTTCGAAATCTGATCTAACCTGGCTTCGATGTCAGACAGAATAATATCCGCCCTTTCATCAGCTGCATAAAATTGCCTACACATGCTTTTATTAGTTACCGTAAGCTTTTTGTATTAGTTATTAATTCTGCTGCAAGAACAATTTATGTTAGTCTCAAAAGAATAAATTTTTTTACGCTATATTATAAATTTATTCACTATTACAAAACTGCTCCGATATTTTGGTAATACCGTAATAAAAATATAAGAACTTGCTGTAGGCATTATGTTTGAATCATGACATAAGGCGATGTCAAAGATATAATAGCACATTTTCTATCGAAATAGGTACGAAACACATATCACACGTTCTTCTGCTCAACTGAACCAACTCACTCTTTGACTCGAACTTCCTTAGCCAATTTTTACGGCTCTATACAAATTTTCAATCAGCTCTACGGACCTATTTATACCAAAATAATAATAGTTGCATGTAACGCTGATGTGAATGTCATAAGGAAGTTGAATGAAACAAAAAAAAAACTGGCAAAGAAAGTGACTGAACAAATCAAATTTTTTTGTGGGTCTATTTATATCATGTGCTCTGCGTAGTTGCATAAGATAACGCTCAAGCAAACATCCTAAGAAAGTTGAATGAAAACAAAATAAATAACCAAAAAATAAAGTGACTAAGAAAATCAAATCTTTTTTGTGTTGATATTTGTACTAGGTGTTCTGTGTAGCTGCATGCGATAACGCTGACGCAAACATCGTAAGTAAGTTGAATGAAAACAAAATAAAAAACCAAAACCAAGTGACTGAGTAAACCAAATCTTTTCATATTAGGTGTTTGATGTAGCTGCATGAGATAAAGCTGATGCAATCATCCAAAGTAAGTTGACAAGAAAAAATAAATAATAAATAAGCTAACAGTAAACTGGCTTGTTACGAAAATTTGGTAAATCAATCTTGTTGTATGGGTAATTTGATTAAGTCTTTAGTGTGAGACGAAATCAATGGTACAAAAAAAAAATAGATTTTATCAAATCGGTCTGAAATAAATATGTAATTTCTTGAAAGTCAAAAAACTCGACTAAACTCGGAGTGAAGAAACTATTGAACAGCAAAAAATTATTTTTGTGCAAAACCTTTTTTTGCTAAAGTTGTTTGAACAAAAGTTAATCTGCGTCACCGACGTCGCCACAGTAAATCTTTACGTTGCCGCTCACGTGACTCTGTGTAAATAGGATTATCTTATGCCACAGCAAAAAGTGTACAAAAATCATGAGGTAAGTCAAAAAATAGCCTGCTACACTAAAACTACCAATTGGATTTTCTCAAGTAAAATATTAAAATATTCAAGAATAAATTTTAGGAAAAGTCATAAAATTTTAAGATTTTATCATCAGAACTTTTCAAGTTATAACGTTTTTAAAAAAGGGAGGTCCTCTGAGGACCCCCATTAGGTAAATTTATGTTAATGTCTCCTCCAAATCCTTCCAGTTTTCAGAAGAGTGCGATAATGCTAAATCATCAGCATAAGCAAACTTTCTGGATGTCGTGAAAGGCAGATCGTACATATAAATGTTCACTAGGAAGGGAGCCAAGACCGATTCTTGAGGAACGCCGTTTTTAAGACGGCGTAGCCTGCTTTACTTGCTGTTGCCGATAGTAAAGGTGAAACTTTGGTTTCGGACAATTTTCATGATGTGCTTATCCGGCAGAAGCTTCAGCAGTTTACAGATAAGACCACAGTGCCAGACAGTGTCATAAGCAGCTATCAGATTGATAAATACGGCAGAGCCTTTTTCTTATCCCCAAAAGAATCGTTGATGTTCTGGGTTAGCAGAACAATTTGATCCACGGTTGGCTTCCCACGTTGAAACCCAGCCTGCTCTTTAGGGAGCAGTGGATCAATAATTGGCTCGACGCGGCGTAGATAAGCTTCTTGAGGATTCTGTAGGGAACACTGAGCAGAGATATTGGTTGATAACTCTTTGGTTCCCCAATTTGCTTCATTGGCTTTGGGAGTGCGACTAAAAGTGCTCTTCTCCGAATCCTCGAAATTTTGAGTCGGAGCAAACAGGAAGAAAGGAAGTCACGTAACCAGGACTTTAAAGCAGATCCAACATGGATTATGAGTTCCCGACAGATAGAATCAGGGCCCGGATCTCTACCTGGCTTTAAGTGTTGAAGGGCAGCAGTAAGTTCTCTCTGGGAGAAAGTGTTAGAGATATTTAATGGGTCTAGTGTTGTGGCTCTCCAAAGGTCAGACACTTCTTGAGAGACAAGTCGAGATGACTTGCGGTCAACAGCCTCGTATCTCCCATTTCTTACTAGTTGCGATGCAATAGCATCAATCTCTCCACTCTTTGTCAAGTTTTACAAGTAAAGTTGTTGCAGCCAAACTCGAGTTGTCTCCCTGAGGAGACTGCAAAAACATTTTATAGAGGGATTCACAATCCACATCCAACACGGAATATAGTTGTTTCGATACTCGCGTGGGATAGTCTTTTTGCTGTTTTCTTGATAATGTTACGGAAGTCGTAGTAAGCCGCATTCACATCAAATTAATCAGGCGGCAACAAAGTCATTGCAAATTTATTTATCAAAGCAATGTAATGACTCCATTTGGCCGTGCGGAAGTTCCATCGCTTAACAGGCATGCTTGAGACTGACATAGCAAACCTTGGTCGTATAATACACGAAAATCAATGTTGTGATCTGGGAAACTTTTCAAGGACACGTCTATCTGTTAAGCGACTGTTTGGACCTACACTAGCAAAAACTAGATTTGGATTGATGCCAGTGTTCCAGTGGCTGGAGTAAAAACTGGTGGCATCCTTGGCATTGTATTGGAGGGCAAGACCACCAATACTTGCCCAGTCACCCAAGTACTCACCGTCCGGACTATTATTATTGCAATTCCAATCAACATGACAACAATCAAAATCGCCAGCATAAAAGTAGGGGTGAGAAAACACTGGGAGATCCAAGGAATTCAGTCGCGTTGCCGGCGGTTTGTAGAAGTTGACTTTTTTATTACCATCAACGTCCACGCACAACTATTCGATCTTCGATGTCGGTGGAGATTAGTCAAAAAAACATACCTTTGTCGCTCGTGGACAAACGTGACAAGGCCATACTTCCTGCTTAAAGAATACTTAACTAGTTGGTAGCTTGGAAGTACCAACTTCTCTGCATCAGTGCAGTGAGTCTTCTGTAGTAGGATGACGAGTGCCTCAGACTGCAGAGTAAGATAGTGAAGAACGTTCATCTTGCTTGCAGTAAAACTTTTGATTTTCAGCTAGAAAATAGTGAGTCTTTTGAACTTGTTGGCAATGTGTCCTAAAAGGGCAGTTTTTTCTCTTATTACCCCGTCCTGAAAAGGACGTTTGTCGATTAGCAGATCCTTGCTGAACATCGAAATGGGTAAATATCCTTCCGTTTCGGCAGGCTTGGTTTCGATCTGTCATATTTAAAAGCAAAAAGAAACTTACTCATGTCTCAGGCTGCGAGAAAGCACGTGCCATCTGAAACAGTATTTTTTAATGAGTTGCTATATCAGTAGACAAAATGAAAAATACAGATCAATTGTATTATATACATCATGACAAGAAATTGCAATTTACAAATCATATTATCATACGTAATGATTGTCAATCTATGCTTTTTTTTGTTTTTTTAAAGTAGAAATTTTTAATGTACTTTACAAGATCTATACTATAGACTATTAATGAATAACTATAATGTAAATAGATCAATATTTGTGTATTTTGACAGAAAACTTCAATAATACATTATTGCAATTTATTTGAGTCAAGGTCACTAGAGATAGCGCAGAAGATTGCTGAAGCTTATTGCAAAACAGAACAGAACAGAACAGACAAATTTATTTCATGCAATTCAATGTTAATAAACAATGCACACAAAATAATAATAGTAAAAATAATTATAAAGAAGAAAATGGGTCAGATTGTCGCAACTTGCTATTTTACAAAAATTATAGCTAAAATGGAATCAAAATTAGCCGATTCCTCATCTGACAAAGAACACAGTGGACTATAATCAGAAAATGTATTTACTGTGAAAATAAAAAACACTCACAAAACTTTTCTCCATCAAAATATGTGATTTGCTTTAACCCTTTCGGACCGAAAGGACTATTTAGTCCCACATCACTGTTTTTGAAATTTCTTCTATAATACTATAAAATTTTATGAAAAACTTTTTTATTATTCTTTAGCAATATTTTGGCAACCATGCTAGTCAATTGTAACACGTGCAAATTCTTTTCTTTGTGATTATCAAACCAAGTAAATACATAAAGTTTAGTTCAACTATATATAGTTTTAAAATTAAATTCAAAAATAAAATAATGTTTAATTTAAGAAAAGCTGAATAAAATTTACGAGAAAAAGTCTAGTGGAATGATATAAAGCAAATTTGACTTTTTTGCCAGTGTTTATGATTAATTTATTTGCTTTTCAAACTTGGGGCTATTTAGTCCCAACCGGCTTTATGCGTACTTTTTACTTGTTTTTTTGTCGAATTTAGATGGCCCAGAAACAGACTAGATCAAGAAAATTTATAATTGGTGTAAATGAAGTAGTGGAATTAATTATTGCTGATGAGTTAGATTCATCCAATAATAACCTTATAGATGAAAAAGATGTAATATTTTTGGAGGAAGCAATGTCAGATACTGATGATACTATAACAGTAACAATCGATGATGCCCATGCACAAAGTATTGAACCAAATTTGTGGAGCCTTTATCTCATTTATTTTATTGGAAAAAGATTTGTACTTCTTTTGATATTCCGAATTGCTCTTTATCTGGTACAGTCAAATTAAATTATGAAGATGGCCATGAGCCAAAACCAATAAATCTTTTCAGACACCATAAAGCTGGAAACGCTAATGAATTTGGTCAGTGCACGGAGTGAGTTGTATATGCAGCAGAAAGGAATAGTTTTTAAAATAGAAATTAATGAGCTAAAAGCATTTATTTTATTTTATTTATTTTATCTCTATATTTATCCTCCTGACTCACAGGAAAGCGACTGAAGCGCTAATACATAGGGTATGCAATTACCCCGACCTGCTTCCGGAGATACCAAGATATTGCTGTCCGCTGTAATTTAATAAAGATATGACTGTAATTTAGAAATGCTTGCCAGAATGGCCAAGTAGGGGAAAGTGCCGTAAAGTGTCTTTCCCTAGGACACAACAAAATGGCGCGAGTGGTTTTGAACCGAGACCGTGTTGATCACGAGCCCGGCGCTTTAACCACTCGCCCACACTGCCGACAACTTTGTTTATGGGATATCATACCCTTCCTAGTATTCGCGATTATTGGAATAAAGATCCTGGTCTTGGTGTAAAAGTTGTGTCAGACGTAATGCCTCGAAAGATATGCAAGATAAATTTCCTCACAGTGCGTGCTTGAAAACATTAAAGAACTTCAAGCACGACGTTGTTATGGATTTGATCGGGAAATTTTCAAGCAGAAAACGAGCAAGAAGTTCTTCAACTGTGGTTTCAAGATTTTCCTCAGACGGTTCCGATATTCATCAAGTTACACAAGTTTCTTATCAAGACCGTGTTAAATGCAAATTGTGTACCAAGCAAAAAAATAGACTCTCGTACTTGCACATTCTGTAATTGTTGTAATTTATTTCTTTGTCAAACAAGTAAAAAAATTGTTTCAGGAAATGGCATTTCGGTTTTGAGAGGAATATTTTGGTGTAAAATATTTGTGTGCATTACTTCAATTGTTATGCTGTTTAGTAAAGCAGGGTAAAAAGTAATTATCATGCTGATTTTTGAAACCATGAAAGACCACTATGGCAGAAAATCGTCAATAAACGCAAATGTTCTTTGAATAATCATTGCTTAAATTCAAATGTTAAAAAAAACAGAAAGTTTTCATGATGTAATAAATATATCTATTTTTCTAAAACTCCAGATTCCTTAAAGTTACTCAAATTCATTGAATATGACAAGAAAAATTAAAGCTGATATTTTGAAAAAAAGTACGCTTTGAACCGATTGGGACTAAATAGCCCCAAATATTTAAAGCCCCTATACTAATTTATAGATGCGCCCCGACAAATTTTTTTTTGTGCAAATACATTTTGGCAACACATTCTTCAAAGAAATAACAAATTTACTATTTTATACAGTCTAATAAAAATTCAGGTCTGAAGGGGTTAACTGTTAAATAAAAACACTTTTTAAAACTTTGCCGTTCAAAAGATGAAACTACTAAAATACCAGACTATTCATCTGCATCGCTGCTGGGACTTGAACCTGATTGTTACAATCTAACTTATTTAAAGGTAAATCGAAAAGTGAGCTTAAACGGCATGACGCAAACGCGTTAAAAAAAGGGTTTTACTCTAAGCCACTTAAGTAAACGGTTCTCTAAACTTTTAAAGTTAAAACTCGAAGAATCTGACTGCTCAATTGGTCTGGCTGTTAACAGACACTTGTGAAAAGGTCTGGGTAAATGTAAAGCTGATGTCCATCTGAATGGTAACAATTATAAAAATGAGTTTTTTATAGTACTTATCAATTTTCTGACCGATGTTATTTTGGGGCAAGATTTCATGGCCCGTCATAAAAATGTTAAGAATCACTTCCGTAGAGCAATACATTGACCATGTTTTAACAAAGCATGGTCGTATACCAATACGTGCGCCGCTGCAAATGCCTGTACGTGGGCAGAACTTCTCAACGTCTGCAGGACAAAATCCGCCAACATGTCCCGAAAACTATCCGCAACAAAACCAATCAAGAAAGAATTCAGCCAACGCGAAAAAGTAAAATAAACTCTTCCACACCTGTTTGTGATTCGGCTATTGGTACTGATCTTCTGAAACATCCAAATTGTACCCTTCACTACAATGATGATCAATTTTCAATTTTATTCAAAGCCAGATCTGAATTTCATCTTGCTGTACTAGAATCCATCCATATAACCTCAAGCAAATCTGCATTGTGCCGTCGAAAAGAGTTCGTCTACTGGCTTAAATTATTAACATAATTATTATCTATATTGGTTTTAATTTTATTCTTTTTCAGACTTCAAATTACAGTTATAATTTTGCCAAGTTAAACATCCAAATTCCGTCCAATAAAAATTGTTCCATTTCTAATTCGACGAAACGACAATTCTTGCTTTTCAACCGCTTGGTGGCTGGTGGTTCTAAATCAACTGCGCTTTTGTATAATTTCTTACTCGGCAAAACGACAATATCTTATGCAATAAAATTACGAATTTTCAGTTCTTTACTCATTGTAGCGATTTCTCCTGATGAGAGCTACACAAAAACTTAGAGTTTTCCTAAACAGCCTTTTTCAAGGCCACTCCCTCTTTTATCAAAGAGTTTTGTCTATATAGATGGCCACGTCTATAGCGACATTTCAGGCAATATTATTGTTTTTTGTGCATTGTTTATTAACATTGAATTGCATGAAATAAATTTGTCTGTTCTGTTCTATTCTGTTTTGCAATAAGCTTCAGCAATCTTTTGCGCTATCTCTAGTGACCTTGACTCAAATAAATTGCAATAATGTATTATTGAAGTTTTTTGTCAAAATACACAAATATTGATCTATTTACATTATAGTTATTCATTAATAGTCTATAGTATAGATCTTGTAAAGTACATTAAAAATTTCTACTTTAAAAAAACAAAAAAAGCATAGATTGACAATCATTACGTATGATAATATGATTCGTAAACTGCAATTTCTTGTCATGATGTATATAATACAATTGATCTGTATTTTTCATTTTGTCTACTGATATAGCAACTCATTAAAATATATTGGGCCAAAAGTACTATAAGATTGGCTCATTGGTCTCCAAGCTAAAGAACTTTCGGGAAAAAAATTTGTAACTTTTGAAACGTAATATTTTGTTAATGCTTGATCAAATCTAAAAGTTGTATGCATGTCTAAGTGAGTTAAAAAATGGAGTTTAAATATAGGAATTTCAGACAATTTTTCTTTTAAATCAAAGGCAACAATCCAAAAAACAAAATTTTGTCCTAATGTTTTCTGATCTTCTCTACGCACGATCAAAAAATATTACGATAAAAGTAATTTTTACGTATGACTATAAACTTGCTACAATGTTTAATCTAGGAGAATGAAACCATGGCTTAAAGGTCCTTTATACTCAATGATACCTAATCTCCCTTACATGGATTTAGATTATTAGAATGCATGCAATTAAATTGTAAGTTATATGAATTTAAATTATTTGGATAAGGCCTTAGATGAGTTTAAATCATTAGATCATAAGAAATTTAAGTTATTAGAATACGTGAATTAAGATTATTCGGATACACAGATTTAAATTACTTCATTACTTTTTATACTTGGTGAAGAGAATTGAATGTTGAGTTTATTTCAATTTATTATGAAGACTGAATCCAGAATATTTAACTCTGCGTTTTAACGAAATATTTTAAGAGAATATTTTTTTGATATTTTGATAGTTGTGCTTGTAAAACAGATAAAATGAAATGAAAAAAAACTTAAGATTTTCTTTGCTTAAACCATTTAACGATAATTGTTATTAATTTAGAATAAAAGATAATTTTTAGAATGCATTTGTAAATAATAGCAAGAAATAATCCAAATTTTATCATTTAAAATTGCAAAGTTTTTCTTAAAAAAAAGTTTTAATCGAAGAATCAAATTGACATAAAATACCATAATAAAACAACAGTTAAACTAAAATATATGACACTATTTTCTCAAATCGATGCTTTTACTTTTAAAGTTTAAAATAAAACATCGTTTTTGCATCTATGTAGTTGTTGAATAGAAAAACCTTGATAGAAAACGCAGTTAACATGGTTTAAGACTAGTAACTCACTTGATGGAGCTGTCTTGCACATAAGCTTTGAATGACGTGTCAATTTCTGTGAAAGCAATAAAGTTTTTAATTTTAATTTTGAAGTTATGACAGTATTTACTTTACAATCGAAATCTTAGTTTATTAGAAGTTTAAGTTTTTCTAAAAAAATGAATCACATTTATAACTTCCAGGAATGTCTCGTCGAAACTGTGTTGACGTCAAGTAAAAAAGAACCAATTCTCACAGCCCGTTGTGTCGTGCTCTTCAACACAAGCTTGTAGATGGAAAATAATTAAAGTTTTTTCAGTGCAGGCATTCGCGATTCAAAAAAGCAATTAATGTATTTTTTATTGCTAAAATATTTTAAAACAGAAGAAAGGAGCCGCCAGGTCAATATAAAAGAAATATTATAATGACCGATCTTGTTTGCGTAACAATTTATTAAAAAAATCTCTGTACAAATGTCATTACGCTTTAAAATTATCATAATAGTCTTAAAACAGATTTTTGTCTATGAGTTTGTTTGGGTATCTTTGGTGCGTCTCAATTTCAATAAATTTTTCATTCTACTGCTTTAGCCTTCTATCTACTTAAAATAGAGTTTTTTTTATTTAGTACATATGACCAATTTTTTGCTTTAATTTATCACCTAGATCCTAGATATTGGTTTGTGACAACTCTGGTAAAAGTGACGAGTAAGAACACAAGTAAGTGATCAAAAAAATTGTGGCAACATTAGATACAAAATTGTTATTCATCTAGAAAGATGTCCAACCTGCGCCCCACCTAAGGTTTTGATCCGGCCCACTGTCTACTCCGATTCTTTAGTTATATTATTAAATCTGGTGTGCAACGTTTTTCAAATTGTGTTCCGCAAGCTTGCTTAGTACATATTTGACGAAAATAAACAATTCAGAGTTAACCTTTCAGAGACCTTTTTGCATCCCGCCGACTTTAGCTAAATTTAAAAATTGGTCCATTATGAAACAAAATTGAATATTACTGATCTAGGCCTATATAAATAAATCAAAAATTAAAATGAACGTCTGAACAGGAAACGTTTAAAATAAAATTACCGTTCAGGTTAAGGTTCGACATATTTAATACGCAAAATAAACTCATCAATTGATTCGCCAGGGTCTTGTTTGGCTGTTGCAAGCATGTGCCGCGCGTAGATTTCGTTCTTTGGCTTTACAAATAAATTTTGTAATGCAGTTATAGCGCTCTCGTATGTAGTTTCTTCACTTATAAACTTTGTAAATCGGAGCTGATAAATGAGCTGTCATTACCTTTAGTTTATCTGCGGTATTTTCTCCTTTAGACAAAGCTTCTACAAAGTTAGTAAACGTTTTAAGCCAGAATTTCCACTTGTCTTCAGCTAAATTATTTGACAATTTAGTTTTTTGCAATTTTTTTAAGATTTTTTAACACAAACTGCACCAAACTGCTTATCATACAGGATTATTTACGTTTGGATGAAGCTTTGTACGCAACAAGAACCAAAATGTCATTCGAATAGTAAACTGTAACTCTCGAAAACCAACAACAATGCTTATTCAAATCATTAAATGCCACTCGTTATGCTTATACTTATTGCATATTACAATTGTGGCAAGCAGGGCATGCTATGGAATGGAGCGGAATAGGAATTTTCCATATTTCATATCAATCATAATCTTCCATTCCATTCCATTCCATATTAAATTTCTTCCATTCCATATTCCATACATTTTCTATACTTGTATTATATCAAAAACCCTAAATTTTATACCGTGTAAATTTTAATAAGTGTTTTGTAAGTCCAACTCGGGGGTGGGCAAAATCTTTAGCCTGAGGGCCGCATTGAGAAATTGATTTTGTTTGAGGGTCATATTATAGTGATCTCTAAAAAAGGTCTTCGTTTTGAATTTATCCCGATTTTTTTTTGGATTTTCGTACCCAAAAAGTAATGTCGTGATTAAAAGCATTATGTTTAAGTTTAATTCAGCGTGATCAAGTGGTGAGAGCACCGAGATTGCGATCGATATGGTTGCGGTTCAAAACCTACTAGTGCTATTCTGTTGTGTACTTAGAGGAAAAATATTTTACGCAGTTCTAAATTAAAAGTCATATCTCTATTAAATTACAAACGGACAGCAATATCTTGGCATCTCCAGAAGCAGGTCAGAGTAATTGCTTATCCTATGCATTAGTGCCTCCGTTACTTTCCTGCGAATCAAGAGGATAAATACAGAGATAAAATAAAATAAATAGTTGCTGCAGTTCAAACTGAGAAGGTTAACTACTAACTTCATTCTATTTACAGTACATGTATTCTCTTATTCAAATAGAATATAAAAAAACAAATAAAAATCAAAACAAAAAATCACAATATTAAAGACAATTTAATATAACATAATCATAACAGAAGTTTAACTTATCTAACCGATATCTTCCAGAGAGTAACTCTATATATTACGATTTGTGACTAACCCACATTGCTGTATGAAAGTGGGCGTATTATTACATAATGACATGATATGAATTGGCAGGATGTGAAATACGAGAATGTAGAAAAATAAAGCATGAGAAAGTTAAATTTAACGTTTCAAACAAAATTTTATAACTAGAATAATAACTAAAGTTGTATTTCGAGTAAAAATATGAAATGATATTTGGGCTATGTAATTAATCACATCACTACAGTAGTGCATCTGTCTCAGATTTATTGATTTTCGTCCCTAAAAAGTAGTGATCTCAAAAAAGTCTTCACTTCGAATTTTTCCCAATTTCCTTGATTTTCGTACCTAAAAATCAAGGACTGCTAAAAAAACGACCGAGAATTTGGTTGAAGACAAACAGAAATTAATAATTTTTCAAATTATTTGTTTGAAGCTTTCGCGGGCCGCATGAAAGGTTGCTATGAGCCATAGTTTACCCGCCCCTGGTCTAATTTGTCCAAGTGATGAATCTGTAATTTCATTCTTTATTTTGATTATGAGCATTTAAATGTATTTATTGTTTTTTCATAATCGAAAAAGTTGATTATCTAAAAATTTTATTGTTTTTTTGTAGTTGTGTTTTTTTTCATTCATGCTTAACCGCTCTGAAACTATAAAAACTTTTTAAATATAGAGCGATCTATAAATACATCTTATTATTGCTATTTAAACTACAAATACTTCAAAGGGGCAACCAAGCAAGTTATTTATCTCTGCTTTCCCAAGGAAGACACATATTGCAAGCGAATTAGACATTTAGACTTGAATTTCAAAACTGGCGCTATATTGAAGTTGCAAATTGTTTTAACGCAAATATTGAAATATCACTAATCTGGTTTTACTTTCCATTCTTTTTTCCTATTCTATTCATTTGAATAGACCTTTGGCAACTACGTTTTTTTCATCATTTTGTGTGTTTTATGAAAGGTTGCTTTATTAACTGCACTTAGTATGTAAACAGCCTCAAGATGAGCAAATATGAAAAATGTATGAAAGTATGGAAAATTTTTTCCATTCCATACCATCCCATGCTTTAACGATTCCATATTCATACTGAAATTTTCCTTCGCACTCCATTTTCTTTTCCATTCCAATAGCATGCCCTGGTGGCAAGTCAACAGAAAATCCATATAATTGTAAAAGATGTTAAATATTTGGTTAAACAATTGCCAGAAACTACTGACCTTTGAGGACAAAACAGAAAATATAATAGATTGTACACATGCATAGTGTCGGCAGAATGGTTTTAAAAAAAAATAACTTGTTTAGGCATCATGCAATCATATAAAAAATTTTACTTGAAGCAAATAAACATTAATTAGGAGAAAGAAAGATTGTGTTATGTCGTAAAAAAAGTGCAGTTTTTTAAAATGTATTGTTACTTTCCAGAATTCAACCACTACTAACAATTTGCAAAGAGAGTTTTAAAACGTCATATATGAATCGTATGACTTTAAAAAAGGTGGAACAGGTTTAATTGACCAAAGAAGAGGAGCTTGGACGTTTCGCGTCAAATGACTAACTCGCACAATGCAGCACTGGGCGTATAAATTAGGTGATTAAGTTGAGTCAATGTTTGCACTGTCTCAGTTTTGAATAAAGGCCAAAACTAAAAAGTAATAAAAATTCTTTGACATTATTTAGGATCTTGGCTAGTCTTTAATTTTGTCAATTATAAACAAGCAAACAAATCGTGGGTTTTTAACGTTTTGGGATTTGCAAAGTAAATCTTCTTTTGAGGGAAGCATTTATCAAAAAAAAAAAAAAGGCGAAAAAGGTATTGAATTTAAATTGAAGGCATAAGAGTAAATTATTTTTCTTTTATATTTCAAGTCAAGAAGCTAAAAAAAGTTTTTTTTTCAATCGACAGACAAAAAGCACTAAACGAAACAAATTTTTAAGCACAATTAATTCATCATAATTTAAGGTCGTGTTTAGATTACTATACACCGCCCAAACTGAAGCTTTATTTATTACTAATTTTTGAATTTCAATTTAATTTACATTTTGCATCAATTAATTTTATACCTAATATTTGGTCTCACTTTATGATTTGAAAGAACTTTAAATTCGTTACACTTAATACTTTCATTGGCTTCTCAACTTTTGGAGTACGTAGTTTTAAAGTTGTGCATTGTAGTAACAATATTTTAAATTCTATTACATTTAAGCAAGTGAATCTTTTCTTTTGCGTTTTTTAACCTGTTTGTTCTTTAATGTTTTTTTGAAAGTTTTTTTTATCTTAAATATTGGGTTGACTAGTATTGGTATTTCTGAGCTGATTTCTTGGAACAGAAACCTTCGACGATATTTATCCTCTTCTGAAATAAATTATTACCGAAAAAACAATTATCTAAATTTTAATCTCATTCAAACAGAATGAAAAACAACAAGATGCAATTATTAATAAAGAATTGAAGATTCAATTTAATAAAAAATAAATAAATTTTTGAAAAAGAATTTTAATTTTTCTGTGTCGTACTGATTGATTATCACCATTTATTTTGAATTGTACTTCTTTGAAAGCTTATAACAATTTAAATTGAAAGCGTTTTAAGTTTTAAGACTTTTCTGATAATAGGCGAATAATTTTTAAGCCAAATAGCGAGCAAGTTGGCGAGCGAGCGGCGGCAAAGCAATAAAAAATTTACAAAATCATGCTTATCACATGAGCGTAAAACCGGAAAACCAAATCAGAATGTTTCAAGTCGCTCGATGGTACAAATTAAGCACTCAAACAAAAACAAAATTTAAAACAGCAAAATATAAAACAGCAAGACAAGACGATGTGGTGGAAAGTGGTGAGGTAAGGTAAGGTGAGGATACATAACGAATGCACAATTATTATTTACAATAACGGGCGTGTATTTTTGTTTTAAATCGGTGACTAAAACTATAAATAAATACGTAAAATATCAATGTCTTCATTGATTACAAATGTCGTACGTAAAAATAATTGCTTTTGTGTCTGAATTTTTGCTGCAAGACAAACTCCCGTTATTTTTTTCACAGTGTATCACTGTTTTGTAAGCTTACACACAATATTGCGCTTTAACCAGCACTAGAAGTCTACAAACATACAAACATCCAGATTTATTTATTATTTTATTGAGTAATACAATGACAATGGTACTCACGTAAAAATCAGCTATGCTCTTACATTTGTTGCGCAAATTAAATGAAACTTTGCGGAACAATTGATGATTTTTCGCGAAACATCGCAGTTAAAAATAACCGTGCTAGATAGCATCACAATAATTTGTGACCCCCTGACTACTTTTTCTTTTGTTATTTTTATTTCTACTGTTTACGTTTTTGTTATTTTTATATATTTACAAAAATTACGGCAAAGTTAGATCTGTCAAATGATAAATTTTATTCTTTATATTTGCTGCTCCAGTTCAACGATTTGGATTAATTCTCTTAGTAATAAGCAACTAGTTACTAGTTCGTAGCATGAAACAATTTTTTGATTTTAGAACGAGGAAATAAAATTTCTGATTAATGCTTCGAAAATTTTCATTTACTAACAATCATCTTAAAATTATTACTATTTTGAGGTTTAGTAGGTTTTACAGCAAAATAATGTTTCGTTTTATCTTTAAATTATTGTTTGTTGAATTAAGTAGGTTACTTTCATTATAAGAAATTAATTTTAAAAACTTTGATCATTGAAATTATATTTTAGTACAAAACTTTAAAGCAATCATGATTAACCAGAGCCGTTTCTCTAGATAGAAAAATTTCCGTCTTTTAACTTGCTATAAAAGTTTGTGAGAGTGTTGTTATGTGTTAATAGTAGATACTACTCAAACATTTTTGCGTATGCAGTGGCCAAGCATAAAAACCAAAGAGAAAATATTTCTACTTCTTAATAGCAAAAATTGCCTCTACTGTCTTAAAACAAGGAGTTATGTGTCCAAATGTGTGACTCTGTTTAATTTATCTAAAATAGGCCTACACACAGATTCATTAAATTGTATCGTTATTCTGAATCCATAAAATTTTAGTTCTATTTCGACGTAAGGTTTTACTCAATAAATAATCTTGGGATAACCGAGATTTACTTCGAGTCACAATCTTTCTCAGACCCTAATCTTATACCCTAGTCCTTTTAAATAAATAAGATTAATACGGCACTGAAACGTTTGGTAATTTACACTTTTTATATGTGGCCCAAATATAGCATTGAAATCTCTGATCGAAATAATACCAAATACTTGTTTGTAATTAATTTCTTTTAATTAAATTGTAATGAGTAGTGCAATGGGGCATCAAAATATTTATTGGTGCGCAACAAAATTTTTTAAGCCGAATCATAAAAAAATAAGTCCTGTTAATTTCAAGTATCTCAATTGGGAAACACAGCTATTAACAATTGAAAAAACAAAAAGTGAAACAGTGAAAAACGCTAAGAACAATTAATCCATTCACAACAAGAAAACAATAAACTTAACATAAACGTTTACGGCTTATATCAGACAAATAAAGTAGAAAAGATTGGAATCAAATTCTTAAAAACATCTGGATATCAATGACCTTCTAACTTAAATTGTTTACAAAAATCATTTCCACGAGTTATTTCAAATGAAAAATTTCGTGAACCAAATGATTAAGAAATTAAAAATTCATTAAATATCGCTTTTGAAAAAATTTGTATAAATAATTATGGTAAACAAGTTTATAATAAAGTCATTAAACTTTATTTTTTAACTTAACGAAATTTTTTTCCAGTTTTTTGTCCAATAAGGACTGATGTCAGCCAAAAACGTTAATGTTAAGTTTATGTTGAGTTTATTGTTTTCTTGTTGTGAATATATTAGTTGCGTTGAGTTTGATCGTTTATGAGCAAAGAAAATATATACCCTTCTTCTATTTAAAACCATGCACAATTTTTTGTATAAATAAGGTTTTAGTTGGAAGCAGGTCACGTGATAACAGACGACCCTAAAAAGGAAGCGATTTGATTGCTCGCCTCAGAAACAGAGTTATCTTAATTAGTCGTACATGCTTATTTGTTCGACATCATAATGCACAGTAATCCAAGCTAGCCAGAACAGCTTCGAACATTGCATGGTAAAGGTTGTTTTCAATAAGTATTTAAAAAATTTGAGGTGCCACTATAACATGCGATCTCAGTGGCATATTTAGGCAACTTATACGAAGCGTGAACCACCAAACTTTCAGAGTTATCTCAATTTTATTTCTTTGAAAGAGTTAGGGTTAAGGTTCGAGTGACATCGCAATCCAAGATTTTGGGATCCGAATATCATTTGTCGACTGAGACCACACCACAAAGGAGAGTTATTTTTGATAGACGAGATTAAAAATCATTTCACGGTGGCTTTGAAATCCATCCTTGAATATTACAAAACTAAAGCTTTAATAACTTAGTAGCGACAGTCGGTGTCAAAAAAAGATTCTGTGTTTTGCAATAAATCATACTAGCGTTTATATTTATTAAAATAAAGCTAAAGCAGGAAAAGGACAAAAAGGTGACAAAGTCTTAACTTAAGAATTTTCTAGTGTAATGAAAACGGTGTTCACAGCTACGAGCGTCCCGGTTTGTCCCTTCGAAATTATGTTATGTTCACTAGCGTATTTAGGGGATCAATAATACGTAGATTTACCTCTTGTTGGACAGTAATTTTGATCCCATGCCCCCCTTTTTTTGAGGCCTATAGCCCCCTTTGCTGATCTTTTTGACAGTGAATACAGATTCGATGTTTAGAACCCTTACTTTGCTTTCCCAGAGGTCAGAAGTCTTTAGAGACGAGAATCATAAAATCTATGATTGATTTAAAGTAAAGATCTTTTTTTTGACTTTTTCTTTTTACTACCACTTGAATATATTTTTTCTCTAAGCATATTTTGTTGTGGTCGTTGGCTCCCTTTCAAAAATCCTCGGTAAGCCTACTGATGGTGAAAAATCAAAAAATGGTATTACACAAACATTTATCTGTCACACTGCTTAGGCGATTGCAGATTTAGACGTGGTTAATATATAACTTTTTCTGTTTCTAATGTGCTTTACTGATTAGTATTGCCCACAAACTTAAATCTACATTAATATAATTTTTGTTTCTTTCTTGGCAATTGTCACAACATAATATTCATTCAAACATGAGTCAGTCATTTAATGTCAATTTTTATTTCATCTGAAGATTTCCTTGTTATAATAATGCTAAAGCCGCGTTAAAACCAAAATTAACTAAATTTCGTTTTGTAGGTGTCGACTATTCAAGCGCAACAGTTTTTAGAATAATTTTCATCATATTTGACTATGATTGCTTGAAAAATTTAAGAAAACAAAAAAGCTCTTAAGATGAACTTAAAATATCTTGCTACTGTTTTAGCAATCCTTATTATAAGTAAGAATTACTGATGTAATTTGTTTACTATTTCTTAAATTGCTCTATAAAAGCTAAAAATTAACTGAAACAATTAACAGAAGCATTGAACAATGTATCAAATAATATCGCGTCGAACTAATTGATAAGTAGCCTATATCAGTGTTCGTCAAACTGTGAGTCGCGACCCCAAATGGGGTCGCCTGAATATTTTGTGGAGTCGCTTTATTACTGGAATTCTGAACTTGAAATTCCTGAGCTAAAATGTGTACAGGATGTTCTCTACACATTAGCCTGAGCTAAAATGTATAGAGAACATCCTGATTTTGGGAGGGAAATCAGAGATGAAATCGAAGTGAAGACCCTTTTTTTTTTCCAGAAAACACCCTGATTTTCGGAGAAAAATAGGAAAATCAGATATGAAATCAAAGTGAAGACCTTTTTTTTTTTTTAGAGAACATCCTGATTACTTTTTTTTAGAGAACATCCTAAAATATATTTCTTTGCAAACTGTCTGTACATAATTGGGGTCGCGATATCTTTCAGATTTAATTTTTTTTAAATTGGGGTCACCTCTTAAAAAGTTTGGGGAACACTGGCCTATATGGTTTAAGATAGATTACAGTTGGGAAATGTTATTTAATAAAACGCAAAAGTTTTGGCTATTTTTATATTATCTGCTCTTTGGTTTGGTTAGTAGGAGCGCAGGAATTTTGGTTCATGAAATTTTTGGTAAATTATTATTCATAAATCGAACAAACTTGACTTTACACAACTAAACTTATAAAAGATTGTTGCTTTAAATAGTAGAAAAAAGTAATAGAATAAGCAAACGTTTCATGAAAAGAAGCAGTAAGTTTTTTAGAGTTTTTCGTACCTTTTATTCGCCAAAACATTTACAATAAAGCTGAAAACAGAAATGAAAAACTGTTTAATTGCTTTAAAAATTGCTTTAACTTGTTTGAGCGTTACGTATTACGTGGGTAACGTAAATTAATCATGTTCAACCCGTGAGGATAAGTGATCCGCATCGGTGAGATTTTAACCCAAAAAAACTACAGCGGGCCGCAATTAAATTAGCAAACAAGGTGATGACCTTTAAACCTAAGGTTAGCCAAGATTCTAAAATTAGCAACTCGAGTTTTTCTTTTTTTCAATAAAAATGAAGACTAAACGAAAAAGGTTTTTGCTGTAATTGAGTCGCAAATCTCGGCCACGCTCGGAGCTGTTGTAAATCTTTTTTTAATTTTATGTTGAAATCAAATTGAAGACAAAAAATATTAGGTCAGCATTTAGTGAGTTCTTCTAATAAAATCCATGTCGTGTTTTTAGTGACACCTAGTTTTGAATTAAATAATATTTCGATTTTATATTGAACATCTGATTATAAAATCGTTGAAAAGACAATAGCCGGCAGCAAGTCTAACCTACCTGATGTAATCTATCATCACTTGCTGGCAGTGCAACTGCTTTTTCAAACTCCGAGCGTATTTTGTACGTTTGTACGTTGAAGCATTTGCAGTCATTTTAAAAATTAAATTAAATAAATCTAAAGATGAGTTAAGAATGAAAACTGATGCAGAAAAATTAAATCGTGTTGCGAAAAAAGGCAAAAAGAGGAAAGAATATTCAGACTTAAAGCAAAAAGCTTTAAAAAAAGCCAAAGCTCAAAATTTTTTGTGCTAAGTAGCAAAATATTAAAGTTGAAATAGCCTGGTTCAGACGGGAAAAACGGTTGCGGAAAAAACAAGTGAAAAGCGGAATTTTCCGCAATGTTTTCAAAAATTATGTTTCACTTGTCAGCTTTCATTCTGAACTAACCGTAACTCAGTGGCGCAATAAACTAATAAAATATAAACTTTTAATTTTTTTTTTTTTTTAAATACCGGTCTATATTAAAAATTACAAATAATTATAGTTTTACTTTATAAAAACAAATACAATAATTTCTATTTAGTTTTTATAAAAATATTTAAGAAATTATTCATGTAGAATAAAACCATTGACTAAGGAAATTGTAACAAAGTTTTTGACCGTTCTCTGTGAAATTAATAAACTGAAACAAAACAGATAAAGTCGGAAGCGTGGTCAAATTTTACAGGCGATGTGATTGTGATCCGCAAGGTCTCGGTTTGAAAACCTACTGGCGCCATTTTGTTGTATCCTTGTGAAAGACGCTTTACGACACTTTCCCCTGATAGGTGGTCTTGTTAAACAACTCTCAATTTCAGTCATATATCTAAGAAACAAAACAAATTTTAACCTGACAGAAATATTTTGGAATCTCCCGAAGCAGGTCGTGGCAATTGCTTGAAAGTTGCTTTATTCATGACGTCTCCAACGTTTTCCTGCAAGTCAGGATCAATAAAGAGATGAAATGAATGAATGTCATAATTGCGAAAAGCTTACTTTAATGAATACTTGCACCACTCATGTATAGGCAATATGCATAGATATAATATTTACCCACCTAGGACAAATTCCAACAAATGTGCTGTATGCGGTGACCACGCACAATTTTTAGTGCATGTTATAACGTATATCATTTAGTTGGCGTCTCCCTATTTGCAACTTTTGCTGTATTGTGTCTTCAATTATCATCAATTGTTTTTTTTTAATGCGAATCAAAACAAATTATTACTACTATTTTAGCGGAAACAGAGTATAAAAATGAAATGTACTATTAAATAAATGGATTAATTTTTTTCCATACTAAAAGATGCGTAGCTTTACCTTTTATCTGTCCTTTGAAGCAAATTTAAGGTGGCGATTTTGGTTAAAATTAAATTTTTTATTAAATTTCCGGTTTTGAGTCCTTCTGATAGCGCAGAGGTTCTCAAAGTTTTTTTGTTGCAACGCCTTTAGAAAAGTTTGCTGGGCATGCGACGCACCAGTGAAAATATAATTGAAAATAAGATAACAAAGACGCTTATACTCAAAGCTCAATTTATTAATACAACATTCAAACCAAACAAATAGGCATATTATTTAATGTGATGTGGGCTTGCTTATTTTTGCAAAGTTCTTCGAATCTTGGGAAAATTTTCGACACTGCTACCCGCATTTCTCTTTCAACATTTATTTGTGATCTATATTTGCATTGAATTGGCTGAAACTTTGCAGAAATACTTAGGGAGTTGCTAGCAATGAAATAATAGAGCATATTTTGAAAATTTTGTTAATGAAGGCTTACAAGGCTAGATATAGGCACAAAACTTAAAATTTATATACGACTTGAAGTAAACCTCATATTTTCTTATTGCAGCTAGTGTGAATCAAAAGACCCCATTATTTATTGGTATAAGCCATAGTTTAACTGTGCCATGTTGCGACTTATTGATTATGTTGAACCACTGTTCATTTATAGCATTTGGTACATTTTATCAGTTATTAATTTAGCTTTTAAATATTGTTATGCAATTAAAGCCAACTGCAATTTATTTGCATAATTTTATCGCAAATTTCCTCCCCTTTCAAAAAATGTATAATTTGGTCGGGTTAGTAAATTGTTTAAGCCAATACTACTATAAAACATGAGGTACGTCGAAAACAAGTTCTAAGTAAGTCGCCACCTAAAATAAAATAATTCAACCCAGCAATTTATATGAAAGTACAACTGGCTTCGCATCGGCAACTTGGTCTATTTAATCTTAGAAAACCATCAAAATACAAGCGCAACTTTCTGGAAAACAGAAAGCCTTGATTCAAACATGACAACCTTGAACCATTAAGCAGTAAGCTGCAATGAAACCAATTTAAAAATTTAATAATATTAAGTTGCAAAACTATTTTTGTAGTTTTTTAACAAAAACTATTGCTTAAATTGTTAGGTGATGACGTCGTCAAACTGGTTTCAAACCAAACGATTTCTTCAATAACGTATACAATAGATTGCTGCCACGTGACCTTAAGATCAGAAATTAATCCGGTTTCACCGACTTATTTTTTCGAATGGTCCGTGATCGTTTGTAATAAAACTGTGAGTGTTTTTATGAAATTAAATCAGTTTTAAAGTGATGTTTTTAAATATTATTACTTAGCAAATATATAAAGGTTAAAAAGTCTCCGATATCTGTATTAACTATATTTTAAATATTAAAAAAAAAACTAAGTATTGATTTAATTGAAGATTGTTTTGGATTTATTATTGCAGAAAACCAATCATGTACATTCCAGAAACCTCAGAAAACAGCGACATCTAGTTTAACTTCACAAATTTGATATAAAAGATATTGGCATAAATGAAATTTCTTTTTTTTTACAAAAACTTTATGCGTATTAGAGTTTTTTAGAAGGAAAATTACTCCGACTTTAAACTGGCGCCGCGCATTTATTTTTTTACTCCTCCTGGATGTTGTACTTCCCGGTTCAGATGCTGGAAGCTTAAAAAAATATTAAAAAAGTTATGGAAAAGTCTTAGAGGGCTCGTTAAAGTGTTACGCAGGCATCCATTGACAATGTACAAAACGTTGTCAATGATGAGGCGAGTGTAAGCGCTGCGACATCAGCTTGGTGAGTGGTATCAACTGTAGAATAGATCAGAGATAAAGCACCTGCCAGCAGTGTTGTGAAACCAAATCCCAAGTCGCATCATCAGCAGTATGGCACAAAATATAACTTGTTGCACTGTTTCGAAAATTAGCGAAAGATCGTGGGGATTGTTTCGGTTTTACCTCAAGATAGATGGGGACTGGATAAAAAAGTAAGAGTTTTTAAAGGTTCTTGTTTTTAGTTGCAAAAATGTTTTTATTGTTTAATTTTTTTAAAAGGTTTTGCTAATAAATTTTTTTGGGTAGAGTTTGCGTTCAAAAACAAACTGCTTTATTGGCCTTTGTTTAATCTAGTTTTCGTCTATTCATGGTCCATTAAACAAACTCAATTGCATTTTCAGCCTAATTTAAAAGAATTTTTCAGACATTTAAATTTGGTTGTCTAGTACAGTGGTCGGCAACCTGTGCGCCGCGGCGCAATTGTGGGCCTTTTAGCAAAATGTATTGGGCCTCATAATACATTTTGTAATAAAGTAAGTATGGGCCGCGTCTGTCATGTTTTTAGTAGGGTGTCTATCATTTTAACTCTTTCGCTACCAAAGCTTTGTTCGCTAAAAATTTTTGTTAAAAATTGCTCAAGAGCAACTTTTTTATGGGCAAAGTCATGGGTTTCAGGGTATTGACATTAATCAACTGCAAAAATTAGTTACCAAATTTAGGTAAAGACCTTTGTTTTTTTTTTAGAGAACACCTTGATTTTGGGACGAAAATTGAAAAATATGCGACTGAATCCAATGGAAGACCTTTTTTTTTAGAGATCAACATAATTTCAGGACAAAACTTCTTCTCCGTCCGAGAATCTCAGACAATTTTTTGTCCTATCCATAAAGTACCGCAAAATCATGATTTGAGCAAACGTCACAAGATTTGGGCAAAACTTCATTGTCCCCCAAAAATTTTTGGGCTGGTACGCCTATGGTAATAACCACTGTATGTTTTAAGTGTACTGCTGGGCCTTCAATAATTTCTAAAGATAGAATTTGGGCCATCGTAAAAAAAGGTTG